>CM070582.1:0-1200000 GCA_036346355.1 Rhipidocladum racemiflorum
CAACGACGGCAAGGTCATCGCCATCGACGCCGCTAGTGAGTATGCGCCCACGCACTCTAAGGTTCGCCGTCGTCGCTTCGCCGTCGACCAAATTTCGACACAAAGCTTCACCGACGCCTTCGCCGTCACCGCTGCTGACATCTTTGCCTCACTTCACCTACCGAAATCACGAATCGCCGTCCTCAGGCTCTACGTTGGCGAACGCCAAGAGCCATGACCAGCGCGCGTTATCCTCTCTTCCATGCTGCGTAGCACCACATCTCCATCATTCGTTGACATCCACCGTACCAACGTACCTTGTGCGGCTATCGCTATCGCCGCTGACGGATTTGGCCCGTTGGCCAACCGCTCACTTTCTTATTTGCGTCGCTTGTGAAGGCTCTGCTTTTGTGGAAAACAGAGTACTACTATTTCTCAAGAGAGAGAGAGAATCTTGGACGGTTGATCCCACAGGTACCCGTGATTGGTTGCACCCCATCTCCTGCAGTCCGATGCCACTTCCAGGAGTTACTGTTTGTGGGACTAACCAGGGGAGTGGTCTCACGATGCGCCGGTTGCCTTGGCGATCAGCCGGCTGACTTGAGGTCATCTCCACCTTTGGGACCGCGGTTATGTCCGCCTACCCTTGCTCGTCCAAATCTTCAGAGGAGCTTGTGGTCGGTGCCGGATGGTGCTTTGTCACTGGGAGGTCTACCCGGCCGGTGTCGAATGGCGATGCGTTAGTAGATCTTTAGACTCTTGAGAGATTGGCGTGCACGGAAGTGAGGCTACCGTGTTATTGCTTTGTCATCCTTTGCTAGCATGAGAGTTGACCTTGCCATGGACACAGCGGCTCTGCGCTTCATCTCGAGGAGTGATGTGGGGCGTGTCCGAGGTTTGAAGTACGGTAGGCCGACCATTAACTTACGGCTCTACTCATCAATGCTAGAGCTAGAAGAGCTCTCTTAAATCGTCGTGACAGAATCTATTAACAGTTGCCGAATTGGTCGTGCCTCAAAAACTTTGCCAGGGCGCCATGGCGACTTCCTCCTCCTGCTGTTTCCCATGGCCACAAGAGCCATGGGGGAAGAAGCTCTCATGAGAGGATGACAAGGAGGTCCCACCTGTAATAATAGGCTTAGAGAAAAATCAAAAATCGAGGAAAAATTCAGGAAAAGGAATATTAGGAATGACTTCCTCGTTTTTCCCATTTTTTGGATTTTTTGAACCAGAAGCTCATAACTTTTCCGTCAGAACTCCAATTGACTTCCGTTTCAAATTTCTAAATTCATCCCTAAATTCAAGACCTTCACCTTAGCAAGTATAACTTTTTTATAATGTTTTGGATTTTACATTTTTATTTTATGGTTATTTATTTGTTGTCTCGTTTTGCACGTATGCCCGAGGATCCCAGCCAGAAGTCAGCGGAGCCCCCTTGCTTATGAACTCCAAGGTTTCGACACCTAAGCTCTGCGTACCGAAAACCCAAGTCCCTTGATGCATTTGATCCTATGTTTGCAAATGTTTTAACATGTGTTTATAAACTTGCATGGCTAGTTTTATCCTTCATTGTATGTCAAATATAGATGAATAGTTAATCCAATTTAAATTTACATCCTTTGTTATTGATATCCATGCTTAATTGTAACCCTAGGACTTTTGCTATGCCATGTTTACCTTATGTAGTGACCTTTGTTGAATAAATCGATAAATTGCTTAGGGCCAACATTGATGAAAATGATCCATGGGTGAGATTATACAAAAATGATGATTTAAAGTGTGATTTGGAAATTATTATAAAGATTTTAAATACTGTGTTTTCCAAAATAAAAAGAAAAGCAGAGAAAAGATTTGGACTTGGGCGGATTGGATTGTCGGGTGGAGTGCGGATTGAGCACTAGTTTACATTGTGCAAATACCGCCCCAAGTCGATTAAGGACAGACACTTATGTTTGTCCATTCTAAGCATATAGCAGTACTACCACATGTCTAACATGGTATGACCTGGCTAAATAATTTGTAGAAACCTAACTTGGAGCTCGCGGATGGTGGAATGTGGGTGCGGATAAGCGGCAAGTTGTACTCCCCCACTGGCGCAGAGGCTTCTATCAGTGGGTAGATAGAACCCTAACGGTGAAACCTTAAGCGGGTGAGTCGGGTTAGATGTATACATTGTAAAGGCCTTGTCATGATATCCTGCCAGAAGCACACCTAAGGAAGTGTGTTAATTGTACATAGTACTAAGGGTATATCATGTCTTGTGGAGTAAAAGTGTACACCTCTGCAGAGATAAAACTATTCGAATAAGCCGTGCCTCACGATCAAGGGCAAAGCAAAGAATGCTTTCATACTGGTAGATTTTGGTTTTGGTTTTGGTTTGAAAATAAATGTTGTTTGCGATTCGGGAGTGGTTAGAACTCTCGGATGTTGAATTGGTGGGTGGAGCCATCGAGGTAGATTGAACTGTTTATGTCATGCGGATAGAGTCATGTGTGGATAATCTTGATCTTTTAAACTTGTGGCGAATGAGCCCTTATACTAGTGATGGTGGATAGAACCTTCACTGAATACTACATAATTCAATTGTTAAAAAAAATTGCTAAAACTTGCTTTATGAAACTTATTATTAAATATGGTTTGATGAAACTTGGCTTTGTGCAAAAGAACCTATTAAGCCTTCCTTGGAAAGCCCCACATGTGCATAATTTCCCAGACTTGCACGAGTACTTTTGTACTCATGTGCTACAAAGCTTGTTGTCTTGAGAGAACTATCGGGGCCTTAGATTGAAGGCGGTGTGTTCTACTCCGAGGAGTTTGGGGAAGATCGCCAGGAAAATTAGTCACGTGTCTTGTCGTCGCCTGTGGAGTTTTATGGGTTTTATCTCTTGTTGCTTTTATTTCCGCTGTCGTGAACTCTGGTCGTGTGACCAAGTATTGTAATAAGTGGTCATGTGGCCCATACTTTATATTAATGTTATTATTTCGTTATGTTCGAAAGCAATGGCGTAGCGTATGCTTATTATTTGTGTGTACTAGCTACGATGCAGGACTAGTACAAAAATAAGCAGGAGGTTAGGATAGCCGTCCAGGAATCTCACAATGCCGATCTTCTTCGACTAGTAGCAGTGTCGGCCTCGCCACTCGGTTTACCTCAGTACTCGATTGCCTTGGATTCTTGACTGCAGGAGCTTACTTTCCACATGACTCATGATCCTACTAACCTTGGCTCTATGAGTACTACAGCTACTCCTATGTCCATCAAGGCGGTGATGGTACACATCTTTTACATTCTTGGACGGGGCACTCTCCACACTTCCTCTTTTTCATGTTCCTTGGTCTTTCATGTTCCTTTACTTGATATGCAATTGATCTCTATAGGCAGGCTCACTTTGATTACAATTATCGTATTGTTCTTGAGTCTCGACTCATGTTCTGACCGGACCGCCGCACTAGGACCCTTGTTGGTATTGGCCACACCGGCTTTCAGTGACTCCCACGCCTTTAGGAGGTTGGCGGCTTCACCTTCCTTCGCTTCGCTTCCACCATCTCCGACATCGATCGTCTACCTCACGATGCCCACCGTCCTCGCCACCCCCAGGTTCTTCTAGTTTTGCTCGGTGGCATCATCGCCTATGAGTCACATATGTGGGTCCCATCTCCTTAGTTCGTAATGGTGTTCTTAGGAAGGTCTCTATTGAGACCTCCACATGGCCGTGCATGAAGTTGTAAGCTTGACAAAGCGACCCGACTTCCATATCCTACGATGATTACGTATCCATACGACCTTTTGATTTAGTTCATTAGATGTTTGGGGTCAGAGCTCTTTTTGTTTCAAAAGGGTCATCGATATTATGTGATTTTTATTTATGATTTTCTCGCTTCACCTGGATATATTCTTTGACCTCTACATTGTATCGGTGTTAGTTGCTTATCCAGGCCTTCGCAGCCATGGTCGCACTCAATTTGACTCTCCTATTCGTGTTTTAGAAGTGTTCTCTCTTTGGCGAGTACTGTCTACATCTCTTCGTGGGTACCTTCTTGAGCAGGGTGCGCTCTCCCGATTACTAGATGCTCGTGCAGCGCAAGCTCATAATGGTGTCTCTGGCGTAAGCATCGTCACCTTCTTGAGGCTTGCTCAGCGATGATGATGGCCTCATCTGTTCCACCTCATTTAAAGGTGAGGCGGTTTCCCTTCTTGTCTATCTAGTCAACCTTGACCATCCACTTCTCTTGAGGAGCCATTCTGTCGGCGTCTCTCTGGTGACCTCCTCGGTACACTCATCTTGAGCCTTTGGGTGTGTTGCTTTTGTTCTTCTCTGCCTCGCCCGGCTGAACGAAGATTATAGCTCAATACATTAAGTTTGCTTTTCTTGGCTATGATCCACGGCGCAAAGGGTATCGTTCTTTGGGATCCGTGGAGTCATTTGGATCGAGTATCTTGTGAATTCACCTTTGATGAGTGTCGTTCCTTCTTCTCTCGGGATCAGTCTTCTAGTTCTCACTTTCGTTTCTTTGAGACTAGCTTCTTCCTCACATTTCTTGAGCACTCCTTCCCTATACCACCTTCATCCCCATCACCTCCACCATCTTAGCCCATCAAGCTACAATTATGTCTCCTTCTTTTCAGGATCCACCACCACGAGTCATCCACCTCTATTTTTGCCTCCATCTATTCGCTTCCACTACACTCATCGCCTCTCTTCTTCTAGTTCCCCTTCTCTTCTTGGACCTGCGCCTCCCTTGCCATTTGCTTCTATCACTCCTGAGGCCTCTTGATTTGGGGTCTTCTCTTCCAGCAGAGTCTTCACCCTCGGCTCCACCACCACGATATGCTCTTAGTGATCGTAGCACCATTTCTCGTCCAGCTTGCTATGCCATTCTTTGCTACCTCCTTTGAGCCCACTTTTTATCATGATGTTGTTACTCACCCTGAGTGGCGGATTCGCCATGGCCGAGGAAGCTTGCGGCTCTTGAGCGTACTAGGCACTTGGGATGTTGTTACATCTCCTCCTCGGTCACACCCATCACGTGCAAGTGGATATACAAGATCAAGACTTGATCGAGTGGATTACATTGGCGCTACAAGGCGTGCCTTGTAGCTCGTGGATTTCAGCGGGAGTATGGGCATGATTTTGAGAGACCTTTGCTCATGTTGCTCACAGGGACAAGCTGTTCATATTTTAGTAGATGTTGTACGTTAGTGGACTATCTCCCAACTTGATATGAAGAAATTGTTTCTTCATGGAGAGCTGTAACGTGAGAGGTCTATATGCATCCTCATACGGCTATTTTGTTCCTAATGGCCATGTATGTCGTCTTAGTCGTTCTCTCTATAGGCTTAAACAAGCCCCTCGAGCTCTAGTTTTGAGCATTTCACTTACGTAGTCACTCTGGTGGCTTTGTTGCTAGTCGACATGATCCTGCTCTTTTTGTTCACACATCTCCTGGGTGGTCGAACACTCCCTACTTCTCTATGTTGATGACATGTGCTCATCACTAGTGATGATCCTCAGTATATTGCCTTTTTAAGGATCGTCTTAGTGAGCAGTTTCAGATGTCTGACTTGGGTCCCCTTCGATACTTTCTTGGGATATAGGTCACGTCCACTCCTGATGGCTACTATCTTTCCGAACGGAAGTATATTCAGGATCTTCTTGATCGGGCTTGTCTCTCTGATCATCGCATTGTTGATACTCCTATGGAGCTTCACCTTCAGCTTCGACCTACTGATGGCTATCTTTTTGTTGATCCTACTCACTACCGTCATTTGGTTGGGAGTCTTGTTTACGTTGGCATTACTCATCGTGACATATCTTATGCAGTTCATATTCTGAGTCAGTTCATGCAAACTCCTACTCAAATACACTACAGTCATCTTCTTCGTGTTTTACGGTACATTCGTGGTACTATTGATTGACGTATGTTCTTCTCTAGCTCCAGTTCTTTGCATCTCCAGGCCTACTTCAGATGCTTCTTGGGCTAGTGATCCTTCTAATTGTAAGTCCCATATCTCCTTATTGTGTTTTTCTTGGTTCTTCACTCATTGTCCATAAGATCGAAGCGCGGACATTTCCAGCTCTAATGCTTGGCGGAGTTGCGGCGTTAGCGTCTGTGGCCGGTGAGGTGACAGCCCGGTGGCTCTTGGCAGATTTTGGTGTCATGGTTTCTACTCCCACGGATTACAGTGTCAGACAGCCAGGTGCTATCGGCATTGCTTGTGATCGATGAAGCAAGAGCTCACCAAGCATATTAGTGTTGATGCTTCATATGTTGGAGTCACGAGTGCTGGCAGTGATTGGTCTTCAGTATGTGCCTTCTGAGCTACAGGTTGCAGATTTCTTCACCAAGGCACAGGCTAGGGCGCAACATGTTTTTCATCTCTCCAAACTCAATGTTATAGATCCACCTTGAGTTTGAGGGGGTGTTAAGTAATATATTGTATAGGGTATTTTCTGCCTTTTTTTCTCCCACCTGTACGTGTATATATACTGACCCATTGGCCCATAGCAATACAACTTGCACATCATAACAAGTGCATCACGCTTTATGGATTTCTTATCTAGAAAAATGGTTAACAAACAAATGAGATAATGGGAGGGGAGGATGGTTGGTTTATGAATAAAAGAATTTGAAAGAAAATAAATTGGGATGAGATGTTTCGATGAGCAATAAGAAAAAACACATGAAATCCTAGTAAAAAGCTTAAAGTAAGATTATGCCTTGAGAAACATTTTACCTCAATATGCCATCTGCTCTGACGTATGTTAAACGTAATAACACAGTAAGCAGCATTCCCTAATTTCTTATTCCCCTTCCAATCTTAAATTTCCAAGATGAGAAGATGGGATACATCCAAATTCTACACTACAGTTTCCCATTTCAAGCTAGAGCCGGGTGACCGCAGGTTAAGAATATGAAATATCGTGAAAGCGGTGGTTATATTGGAGTTGCAAATAGTTTGCACCTAAGAGTATTTTTTATAGG
This sequence comes from Rhipidocladum racemiflorum, assembly GCA_036346355.1. Taxonomy (NCBI): domain Eukaryota; kingdom Viridiplantae; phylum Streptophyta; class Magnoliopsida; order Poales; family Poaceae; genus Rhipidocladum; species Rhipidocladum racemiflorum. Next base: position 6,964 of record CM070582.1, read on the forward strand.
CAACACAAATGCCAATTGTGAATTTCAAGATAGCACGGAAGGATGAGAAGCAGTTGCTAGTTGCTACAATCAAACACACTGCCGTTCTAACTTTTTCCTTTGGTTTTCAATGCACTGCGCAGCATATTTAACTTCTCGGCTTCTCCATGGCAACTGTTGTAAAACTAGGTAGGAAAACGCGCTCCGCTGCGTCGACAGCGGTATTGCTGATTTTGCGAAGATAGTATGTTTTGGTAGGGATATGATAGATAAATAATTCTATAAATATGTACAGCAGTAGAGACAAAGCAGTTAATTCTAGAGCTCTGGTGTTCATAGCAATAGATACATACTACATGGATCAAGGGTTTTATATCACAGAAGATAGACTCTGTAAGAGCCTGATTATAAGTTCTTCATGGATATACACAGCGGTCACACAAAGTTAAACATTAGAAATGAAGAGCAGCTAAGGATCTTTTTACATTGGTCATATAAGAGCTAGACATTAGAAACGAACAGGAGCTAAGTTTTTTGAGAGGTTATAATACAACGATCGCCAAAAGTTGTGCTGGTTATGTCAGATTATCAGTTGCAGAAGGCAATGGTGAGCCAACAATGACACGATCATTGTTGATTATACAACATAACGTCCACAACAAAATCCAAAATGTTCAGGGCTGCATATCTCATATCATAGGTGCGTTGGCTACTTGAATATACTGGTGGTGTGAACTGCAACAAAAGATAAACCAAAGAGTAAATGTCTAAGGTATGGATACAACAATGTTCATGCGACGAAAAGGCTATATCTATTTTAACTATCGTAAATGGAATCATGTTGAAGTTTTCGTACCCTACAGAAGCTTATTCACGGATGTTTTTCTGTTGTATCTTCAAATAGTTTCCTCTTAGCTGAAGTCTTCTGTTGAACAAGGGCGGAACTATACACAACGCAGGAAAAATTCTATCATAATCATAGCAGTCAGGCGTTGGTTAGTAATCAATCCATAGCAACGGTAACAAAGATTACTTGCTGACATTTGGAACATCAAACGGTTGCTGCACTGGTTAAAGGCGATGGTTGTTCCAAAGTTGGGTTCAATATTGGTGATAACTGTACATCATGGATAGCATAAAATAGTGAAGGAATAGCTACTATAAAAGGAATAGCTATTATAATACATGGTAACTTGCAGGTATAAATATTTATTAATGTAGATTGATAACCTGTAGTGTAGGCAGGGTTGATCGGACTGGTACAACAGATTTGATATATATCGGTTTTCTGTTACAGGGAGTATATTTATCTTGGATTTAGAATATATGATGTAATAATATGGCAAGTGATTAGGGTGGTTTTATATAAGTTGCATGACATAGTGTTCGCGCTAAAAATGTGAAGCAGGATCCTTAGCCGAACACACAAGACAAACACGGGTTTGCGAGCGTGCCGATCAATTTGACCTGAAATTGACAAGGTAGAATTGTAATTTGATCAAAGCCGATAGAGCAATGTTTATCGGCTTTTAAGCTAATCGGCTAGAAACCGATTAGGGGATAAGCTGGATTAACGATTTACGATTGATCCGGATACAAGGTAAAATCGGCCGAGAAGGCGTCGCAACAAAGCTCATGAAGCGAGATCAAACACAGGTAGAAATCGGCAAAAATCAACAATCGGCGATGCGCAACTATGTTGATTCCGTCGACTTGCGAAGAGATCTATAAAGCTAAAACAATGTAAAGAGAAGCTTGTAAAAAGTAGATGTGTGTTTTGTTGGATTCCTTGATTCTTAAACAGCGCTTTGCCCTTTTTATAACACACCTGGCACGATCAGAGTTGCATATGGATACGATCCGCGTTTATCAGTATCGGCCTCTAATATGATTTCCTTTCCCTTTTAGAAGCGGATCCCTTTTCCGATTCGTTTCTGGAATTTCTTTCCATACGTATATTTTACATTTTGAGACCAATTTCAATACATGCGAATTTTGGTGCAAACATATGCCCCCTTTTTGGAAGATATTTGTTTATCTTTCAAAAGAATATATCGGCTTTTTCATTTGTATCGGCTTTGGAAGAAGAAACCTTTTGAGGAACCACCCGATGCTATGGCAGTAAAAATCTCGGTGCGTTTTTAATGCTCAACTGCTCCCGCCTGCTCGCCTTCTTTCATCGCGGTATAAATATGGGGGTCCCCCCACGGTCATTTTCACGCTTTCAAGCTCTCGGATCACGCACCATCGGCTCTTCGTCATCTTTTCTCTTGCTCTTTCAAAATCGGCTGAAATGGACCCCTCACGAGGTATTCATTCCGATTCCTCAAAGTTCAAATCAATTCTACTTAGGACCGATAGGTAGCATGTCGTGCAGACCTGATTATCAATCTGAGATCCCTAGACTCCCCTTATCGGCGGCCATTTGGGTATAATATCTACGAGTGGGGAAAAAGTTTTAGGGCACAGCCCACCACTGAAAGGATGGAGATCTTGGTTTATCAGGGTATCGGCTCAGAAGAGGGTAGAATGGGAGAGGATGGGTATAGCCGAGTCTTTATCTTTGAGTCTAGCCGACCCTGAAGCCAATGAGCCCTTGGTAGCTGCGGCATGTTACTTTTGGTCGGATTCTTTGAATGCCTTTTTATTCCCGTCCGGCCCAATCAGCCCTACTCTGCAGCGTGGCCCAAGTGTCTGCCTTAGGCAGGATGGGGACCGGCTATCGGCTTTTAGCGGAAAACCTTCTTTCAAACTAATCACTTAAGAAAGGCGAAATTTGGCACAAATATATCTAGAATAACAATAGAGTTACTGGTCCGGTATCGGCCGAAGAGCATGTCGCTTTTCTCAATCTTTGGTTAGACCGATACCTTTTCTGCGGTGCTTCCCTTGGTCCCACCCAAACCTTCGATTAGTGGCGGAGCGTTTGGTGGAGGCGTCGGCTTTCTCTCGGCAAGATGTTCCTAGGGGCGGTATACCAAATGATGTATGTGATTCGTGGCCGAGCTTTTACGGTTTTGCCAAACATGTCGTTTGGCAACATAGGGCCCCTCTGTGGTTTATTCAAACATGGCTTCATTGTATGTTCGGTAGATCCATTTTATCCAGAACCCTCGGGAGTTCCACTTTCCCTCGGGAGGACTATGCGGAGCATGTTGTCCCCTGATAGAGTTGGCCAGATCCTATGGCGAGAGGTTTATCATGTCTTGTTTGGAGAACTAAAAATGGACTCGATCGGCTTGCACAAATACCTCAGTTTCTTCCTTTCCCTAGATAGGACTTCAGCCGGCCCGGCCAGGACTTTTTCGATATACTGATTTAGCCGATTGCCCATACCCAACATTCCTTCACCTTGATGTTGATAGTTCCTCGATGCCCCAATCTACTTTAGATTTATACAAAATCTTCCTCACCCCTTGCATCCTTCATGTCGGCTTGAATACATGATCGGACATTTCAGCCATCTTACGAGTTCTACCACCCTTCGGTTTACGCCCAGTCAACTAGGTTTTGGGCAAACCATCCCATCCTTTCCTCTGCTATCTTGTGTTGAGCCAGAGGCTCGGGTAACTATGAGCGTTGCGCGGAGAGTTATTCTTGAAGTAGCCGATGGATTGCAAATTCTCGACACGCATTTTGTTCTTAATTCCGTTGGTCGTTGCATTCATTCGCGATGGTGGACCAAAATATCGGAAGCCGTACTTATGGGCGAGGACTCCATCGGCCATAATTCACTTATTTCTTCCGAGCTTTCATGGTAAGCCGGTAGTTTTAGGGTCAGCCACGAGCTTTCGGGTTATAGCGACTCTTGATGGTTGTAGAAGTACCGTTGTTTTATATCATACGTTTTTACATTGGTTATCGGCTTTTACTAAAATGCCTTTGATCTTTCCAGTCGGCGCGGTATTTGGTGAGCAAACGGTAGATCCCCATGTTCTGCGGCGATGGCGGCCGACGGCGTCGAGGTCAATCTGTCGGCACTCACGGGGTATACTTGAGGCAACTTGGATATTCAAGGTCCATCTTTATCGGACTTAGCTGCTTGGCGTGCCCCAAGTAAGCTACTCTCGCATTAGCCATTATATCCCTTGCTTTGATAGCTGCTAACCGAAGTCACTGCAGAGAGGAGGAAGAAATCAGCCAGGCGCTCGCCCAGACCCGTGAGGCATCAAACCGATGGTTCTCCGGAGCACTCAGCTACCAATGTAAGTTTTATTCCTTGCTTAATATCGCTTTTACGCTTATTTTGCATTGCTGATTTTTATTCTTTCTAATCCTAGCAATCTCCATCGGTGCAAGTAGCGGGAGTTTATAAGCCAGATCCCCAAGGTGCTACATCGGCTATCCCTTCATCACTCTCCAACACCGCCCGGCGATGCAGCCCCAACGATCGATATTTCCGACCATGACCCCAAAGCGCCATCTTGATCGGTGATTTGCTGAGCTTCGCTACGGGCGAGCTTGGCGACCCGGAGGTTATGGCTCCGATGATTACCGGCCGATATTCAGCGTATAATAGCGGCCTCCACTCCGGCGTCGGTGCTTTATTCTTGCTCACGCAGGGCATGCGGGAGGCGACTCAATCGCCTCCTAGGCGAAGTGATGCAGCCAGAGCGGCTCTTCGGCCAACACTCAACCTCTGAGAAATGCAATGGCGACCATGCGGCCGATCTTCCTCCGCGACTATGAGCAGCATTGCTAGAGGTATGTCACTTGGGCCATACGCCGATTTGGATGTGGAGTCGGCCAAAATAAGGAGTTGATCGGAGGAAGGTCCGGCAAGCCGATCAACGACTCTTGGACAAGCTTATAGCGGATGCCAAACATCGGAAGAGCGTATTCGATCAGTCTTTGCTACACTCAAATCGGCTAAGCGAGTTCAAGAGCTGAGTCGACCAAGATTAAACTTCGAAGAAACGGTGGCCTTGGTCGTAAAAGAACTTGCGGTTTGCCCGGATTGGCATCACAGGACTCTACATCCTCCTTTGGCCGTTCGGGCGGGAGATTGGCGAGGTTTTTGCGCAAGTCAAGACTCAATCGGCCAAAATAGTTCGATTAGGGGTGATGCGTTGGCGAGCCAACAACTTATAGATGGTGTCAAGCTACCATTGGCAAAGCGGCGGTGACACTATCGACTTTGGGAGCCCATTTGCCCGGATCAGGACTACACTAGACTTTGATTTATTGGTATCAGTTGTGTGGCCAATCTTTTTGTAATATTGCTTTAACCTTGGGATGATGTCCTTTGAACACTTGCTTGATCGGCTATGCAACCGATTTTGTAAAGCCCGACTTTCGATTAATTTTGTATGACCGATTTTATATGCATGTGCTTTTGTAATTGATCGATGTTTTCCTTCCTGTAGTTAGGACCCGAGCCCATATGCTTGGGTGATATGCCTTGAGATATTTTCCATTGATCGCTTTAGGTAGGACGAACCCTTCTAAGGATTCGGTATATCACAATTCCCGTCAATCGGCGATTGATCTTATAAGGCCCTTCCCATGTTGGAGACCATTTGCGAATCGATTATCCTTAGACCCAATCGGCAACACGGTTTTCCATACCAAATCGGCTTGATTGAGCGATTTTGAAATCACTTTTTATTATGCGACCTGGCAACCCTCTCTTTATTCCTTTTAAGCGATCTAAGCGTGATCGGCCTTAGTTCGACCAAATCATCTAGATTGTCAAGCATACTTTGTTTGTATTCATCGGTGATACCTTATCTTGCTCGCATAGCCTTCTTGAGCGATGTTGATTTCCACGGGCAAAAGCGGCTTCTTGTCAGTATACCAAGCTGAAAAGGTGACAATTTAGTTGATCCGTCTTTGAGATAGCCGATAAGCCCATAAAGCCTCGATAGCGTTGAATGCCATTTCCTCGGCTCTTCCTCAATTTTCTTTTTATCGGCTTTATCAATGTCTTGTTTGATGACTCGGCGTCCATTGGCCTGGCGTAGTAAGGGGAAGAGTTGAGTAATTTTATCCCAAGACTTTCCGCAAAACCTTTGAACTCGTTGGACATGAACACGGTCCCTTGATCAGTAGTAATTATGCGTGGAATTCCAAACCAGATGGATTATGTGTTCATTCACAAAGTCGATCAGTTCTTTGCTAGTAACCTTCTTGAGTGAGTACGGCCTCAACCCATTTTGAGAAATGTCTGTAGGTACGCAAGGATGAATTTATGTCCTTTCTTGGATAGCGGAAATATTTGGCGATTATGTCTACACCCCATCCTCTAAAGGGCCATGGCTTGATGATCGGATGCAAAACCGATCTTTGGTCTTGTTGTATGTTACCAAACTTTTGGCACGTTTGGCATCCTTTATAATATTTAGGCGATCTTCTAACATCGTCGGCCAAAAATATCTGTTCGTCTCGATTATCCACTTCATCTTATGGGCGATTGATGTGATCCACGAGATGCCTTTATGAACTTCACCCATCGCTACTTTTGCTTCCTCGGTTCCAGGCATCTTAACAACAAACCTTCCATAGTCAGAAAGTATAATTCATCCTCTAGTAGAACATATTTGAGTGCTTTGTGCGACCTTACGCTCGGTCGGCTTGGATGGATCGACAAATAATCCCTTATCTCGTTCTCGATCGGCGGGGTGAACACATAAAATCGGCCAATCGTTTAGCCCGATTGGTCCTGTCGACTTTCAATCTTGTACCACTGATGCACATTGTGCCAATCGGTTTGCTTTATCATTAGCTTTTACGGGGATATGTTTTATGGAAAATGTAGTGAACATCTCGATGATCTGGAGGCATTGATGTAAATCTTGAGTTAAGCGCCGCCAGTCATTGCATCGGTATTCTCCTCGACTTCTTTGTACAATTAACATCGAGTCTCCAAAAGCTTCGGCGTCTCTCACCGATGCTATCTAGCAATTGTAGACCTCTTAGCAATGCTTCGTATACCTTGATTATTTGAACATCGGCTATTTAGCGATACATGAAATCATACTCCGATTTTCTAGGTGAAATTAATATCACGCCGATGCCTTCGCCTTCTTGGCAAGCGGATCCATCGAAAATCTGGTACGCCAAGGAGTTACATCGGTATTCTGTTAATGTTTCACTTCTGTGATAAAATCGGCCTGACTTGTCCTTTCCGCAGATTTAGCCGACTCATAGGTTAACTCGGTCTGTCAAGGCGTATGCCCATTTACCAAGCCGAGCCAGCGAGGTGGCGCCCGATAATATGTATTTGACTACGTCGGTTTGCATATTATAACGCATTTGGAAGCTTGACATATAATGTCTTAATTTGGTGCAAGCAAAATACAACGATAAGCATAATTTTTCTACTAGTGGATACCTGGTTTACGCATCTAAAGGCGTCGGCTTAAGTAAAATATTGCTCGTTCCTTCCCTATCGGCTTCTTGTGTTAAAAGCGCCCCAATCGAATCATCTTTAGCCGATATATATAATCTAAAGGTATACCATGTTTTAGTGCGGTCAATCTTGGTGGACTCATCGAGATAACCTTTTATGTAAATCGAAGGCTTTTGTTGATCGGTTTCCCATTTGAATTCTTGGTTGTCTTTAATTTTCAGCAGCGGTGTGAAGGCCGAATGCATACGACAAGTTTGAGATGAAACGTCGCAAGTAGTTGATTTTCCCAATCAACACCTGCAACTCTTTTTTGCTTGTCGGCGGTCTAGTATCGGCTATGGCTTTTACTCTAGCTTGGTTTACTTCAATTCCTCCTTCATGCAGTAAACCCAAGAAATTGTCGGTAGATACTCAGAAAGCACATTTGAGAGGGTTCATTTTTAACCCATGTAACCTTGTGCTTCCGAACATCTTCGGATCGGCTAAATGTTGCCAGTCTTCTTTGGATTTTACTACTCGTCGTCAATGTATATTTCCACGGTATTGCCGATCAAATCATGGAAAATATGGTTCATAGCACGATAAGTAGCATCGGCATTTTCAAACCGAAGGTCATAACTTTCCACTCATACGACCCTAAAGCCGGACATCGAAAGCCGTTTTGGGTATATCGGCCCGACCATGAATATCGATTGTATCCGGCGTTTCCGTCAAAAAACTTATGATTTTATTCGGATCACGACATCGATAAGCATATCAGCTATAGGCATCGGATACTCGTCTTTTGGTGTAGCTTTGTTTAAATCTCTAAAATCGACACATACCCTAAGTTTGCCATTTTTCTTTTTTACAGGGACGATGTTTGAGATCCATTCAGCGTATCGGCAGGGCCGGATAAACTTTGCCTCTAGCAATCGTCCTACTTCTTTCTTTATAGCATCATATAATGTAGGATTAAATCGCCTAGGGTACTGTTTGAATGGCCGATACCCAGGTTTTATTGGTAGCCGATGTTCAACTAGCTGTCGGCTTAAGCTTGGCATCTCGTAATATTCCCACGCGAAGCAATCTCTATATTTCTTGAGTATTTCGACCAACTTTGCTTTATATCTGGGTTCTAATTTAGCACTTACAAACGTTGGTCTTTTGCCATCACCTTCCCCAATATCGATTTCTTCGAGCAAATCGTGATAAATCTAACCCTTTTCTTTCTTCTTCAAAGTCCTCCATGACTTCTTACGTATTCTTCTTGGCCGATAGCTTACGGTCTTTTCCTGCAGCTTTGCTAGTGTCTTGTATTCCATCTTCTTACTACGCCCGTCTGGTCAGATCAAGCGTGTTGGGTTTGGCGGCGATCGGCTTAAATCTGTCTTCTCGGCCTAATAAAATCGCATAATCGTTCAAGGCTTTTCACGATATACATTCGGCTTCTTCATGTGGCCAATTGGTATCGAGGCTAGCCATGGCGATATGAGCCGATGTATCGGTGGTACAACTCTCTACTATATCATCGTTCCACTTTGCACCAATTTTGGTGCATAGTTGATAATTATCTGGCGATTGGCGTGGATCGATCCCGCCAAGGAGCACCTGTAATTGCCTTTGGCTTCAATCACAAAAAATGCGATCGGCAAAGTTTTATTACATTGTTGGATTACGACACCATTCGCCTTTAGCCTCGGTTGGGTCTCTGTGAAGTCATTTAGCACCATATTGGTCTTGATCAAGTCTTCATCGGCTTTACCCAATTTTCTGAAAGTACTTAACGGCATCAGATTAACTGTCGCCCCACCATCGACCAACATACGAGATATCGGTCGGCCATTAATATACCCCTTTAGATATAACGGTTTTAGATGCCGATGCATGTCTTGTGGCTTTTAATTTCTGGCGTCTGGTGCTCGAGGCACAATTGGGCGAATACTTCTTGGTAGATTCTTCGGTTTTAAACTCGGCAGGTAGAGTGAATACCATGTTTATATCCATTGGTGGTGTACCATCTCGGATCATTGGAGAACCGGATTCGACCGATTGGTCTGAATCACTATCGATCTGTTCCTTTTTCCTCCACTCTTTCAAAACCGGTACTGGTCTTAACTTATTGAACATCCGATCCCTCTCGCCCTCTTTTTCGGCTTCCCTCTCTTCTTGTGTCTTTAATCGCTGAAGCCTCCTGCGTTGTGATTTCTTTGAGACAGAGGAGGCACCACACAGGTTTAGGTTCTATCGGCTTTCTTATCTTTCCAGCTAAATTACTCATCTCGCTGTCAGATTCCATTCTGCTTTTGTTAGCCGATAATTCCTGATTTCGGGAGGACTCGCCTTGCTCTGATGTCGACAACCTTTCATAGATCGGCCTCCTGCTTCTCACTTCTAGTCGATCGTGTATCGGTCTAGACAACTTTGTCTTTTCTGATTGGCTTGGCCGATATGCGGTGACAGTGTTGCATAGGACAAGACACAACTGTTGGTAAGGTCATCCCCCTCTCCCAGCAAAACTGCCAAAAGGGACATTGCCGATGCTTCTCCTCTTCAGTAGTTGGTCGAGGTGGCACATTTGATCGCCAATAATGGTTGTCTATCTTCTGATCTGGTTGATGAAAACTCTGGTGTTGTTGAGTGTTACATCTCAGGCTTATCCTCTCATACTTCCAGGAGTTGTGAGAAAGTCGGCTTTGGTTTGAAATCGATTTTTCTTGGAGCCCTCTCGGCCAGATACCATTTTACGATTTCGGGTCCCTCTTGGTTTCACGAGTCCTTGAGTTACGCCCATTTTATCGGCTTCTATTTGTAGGGAGCCGATAGTAATCCGCACTGTTTCGTTTCCTTTTGATCGTGCTTCAAATCCTTTAGTCGGCTTAACATTTTTCATAGGTCCCTTTCCCTTTTGTGAGCCTTTGCACCATGTTGACCTGGAAAGGATTCATATCTATTTGCATGGCGATTCCTCATAAACTTTAACTGCCAGTCGGCGATGGTGATTGAATCTGCTTCTTAGAAAAATATTGCAATCGTTAGTGTTATGTGAAAATGAATGGTGCCATTTGCAGTACCTCCGCTTTTTAATTTCCTCGGCTGACGGGATGACGTGCCCTTCTGGTAACCTTATGAGTTTTTCTTGTAGTAATAAATCAAATATTTTGTCACACTTTGAAACATCATATGAATACTTGACTTCCGCCCTATTTTTCGTCGGTTTGAGCAGAGAGCATACGAGTGACTTTTTGGAACCCTTGGTCCACTCGGCTATGTTTACCTCTGCTTCGTCCTCAGAGGTATCGCTTGAATTGTAATCTACCATGTTTACTTTGGCCTTTTCATTACCGTTTGGCTTAAATCTATCTTTAAACCCTTTGCTCTCTGCATATCGGCTTTCATGTGCCGATACGCGATGGAGCAGATGCCCTAAATCGGGAAACTCTTGGCCCGATAGCTTCTCTTTCAATGGCGGATTAGCCCTTGGAATGCTAAATCGGCCAATTGATCATCGGGTAATGTTACACTAAAACATCTATTCCGTATGCCTCTAAACCTCCTGATATAATCGGAAACCGATTCGCCGTACCTCTGTCGGACTGAACTAAGATCAGAAATCCTAAGCTCCATAGTCCCCGTAAAAAAGTATTCATGGAATCGGCTTTCTAAATCGTTCCACATATGAACTGAATTTGGGGGTAGATTAGTGAACCAAGTGAATGCAGCACCAGACAATGATAAAGGAAATAACCTAATTTTTAATCCATCGGACTGTGCAGCTTCCCCACATTGTGCCATAAACCGTCCGATATGCTCAATTGTGGTAACATAATCATCGCCTGAGAACTTAGCAAAGTCTGGTATCCTAAAATTGTGTGGGTACGGCATACGATCTATGTAATCGAGTACGGTTTTTACGTGGCCGATCACCCTTCCTCTGGGTTGTATACCGAATCGCTCTCTCAACACGTTGGCAATTTGTTACGCCCAATTGACATTGTCGGCTAATGGTGCAGCGGACAACTGCCGATTTTCATCGTTCACGCCCTGCCCCCCGAGTGCAAACTCGGCCCTTTGTCCAAATCGTGCCACAGGAGGTCTTGGTACTTGGTCATATTCATGATTAAAACTCAAGGTATCGGGTATGGGCGCGAAAGGTTCAACATACGGCACCACCCTATACGGCGCTTGTTTCACGGTTGTAGCTCCCCGTGATTGCGGAACCTGATCTGTTTCGATCGGCTGATAAGCCGATAAACCGATGCTATTGGAGGGTCCGTTCGGCCAGTTCGATGTGCTTATCTTAGCCCCATCCGTGTGCCCATGGTAGTGTGAAAATCCATCTCTCTGTATGCTTGGTTTAAGAACAGTAGGTTGAGTCGGCATCATGACAGGTGTTTGAGCCGGCATTTTTACTGTACTAGTGTTGGGGTTTATGGAATATACTGGGTATGTAGGGATGGATTGTGGCGGATCTAGTAGGTTTCCAGACACAGCTAATTCCTGAGCGATCGTATTCACACTATTTTCTATCATCGGCTTTAAAGTAGATACTAGAGCCGATGATTGGTTAATTAGCGCATGATTAACAGATTGTTCAATCATATTTGATAACTCAGCTTGAGCGGGTGCGTATCGGCTTACCGGATCGGATGATGAATCCCCGATCGGATTGATGCTTAAGTGCGATTTTTGAGTAACGCCACAGCGTGTTTTCGAAGCACCGTAGCATCATCTCTTCCAAAGCTGTCTTCGGTCTTCGATTTCTTTTATTTGCTCGGGGGTTAAATCGTCCATTTGAGGCGCGATTATAGCATCGGTGTTGATATCGGCGGTGGCCATGAGCTTTGTCGATCGATGACATTTTGATTTTCTTGGTCCCACCGGGCGTGCCCAAAATATGTTCGCGCTAAAAATGTGAAGCAGGATCCTTAGCCGAATACACAAGACAAACACCGGTTTGCGAGCGTGCGATCAATTTGACCTGAAATTGACAAGGTAGAATTTGTAATTTGATCAAAGCCGATAGAGCAATGTTTATCGGCTTTTAAGCTAGTCGGCTAGAAACCGATTAGGGGATAAGCTGGATTAACCGATTCACGATTGATCCGGATACAAGGTAAAATCGGCCAGAAGGCGATCATAAGCGAAGCCAGATCAAACACTGGTGAAATCGGCAAAAATCAACAATCGGCGATGCGCAACTATGTTGATTCCGTCGACTTGCAGAGAGATCTATAAAGCTAAAACAATGTAAAAGAGAAGCTTGTAAAAAGTAGATGTGTGTTTTGTTGGATTCCTTGATTCTTCGCTTGACGCCTGCCCCTTTTTATAACACACCTGGCCTGATCCGAGTTGCATATGGATACGATGCGTTTATCCGTATCGGCCTCTAATATGATTTCCTTTCCCTTTTAGAAACGGATCCCTTTTCCGATTCGTTTACCGATTTCTTTCCATACGTATATTTTCTGTTTCAGACCAATTTCAATACATGCCGAATTTTGGTGCAAACACATAGGATAAGAATAGATGAACCTGGGGTGTCACAGACCCTTCGTAATTGGGAAGAGCAGATGTAGAGGGATTGCCCTGTATACAAACAAAAACTGTGAGTAGTATGCAAGCAATAACTACGCAAATAAGCACTGAATAGACAAACTAAAATGCTGTATAAATGTTGAATCCTATAAACATTTGGCAACAACCTCATGAGGCATAGGTCCCATTGTGTCGTAAGTGGCAAGAATGTAGGTTTTTTGTTGGTGTTTTTGGTCAGTTGAGGTACATGCGGAAATTGGTAGGAGGATCGACATAGAGTCAATTTGGAAGGATATTCGGACCATTTGCAACGCTCGTCGTGTGACAGACACCTTGAGACTATATTGTTTTCCATAAATTCAGATGTTAAAAAACAATCGATTGGATAAAGTAAAATCAAGCAAGCAAAAAGAAAACACATATATAACTTCCCTCTTGAAGTATTCTGTATAAATCTGACTCATATAGCAGCTGAGGATGCTTTGTCTTCACATTTTCCTCCATAAAACATTAGAAACAGCAAGGAAATTGGTGTAAACAGCAAAAAAAAAATTAAAAAATAACATTGTCAAGAAGTCATAAAAAAATGTGGTAGTCAAACTGACATACAGTGCTTACCTCCTTGGTCACAAATATGCGCCGTATTCACTGGATTAGGTAGCTCCTTGGCCCTGCAATGATTCAGTCATACTAAATTTAGAAGTTTATAAGAAAAGGCCTACTTTTTTACCATCTTGAAACAATCATGGAACAAACTTGCACTAAATCAACCATCTTGTAGTTTTGTACCATCAACCATGGAGTGTGAAATGGCTTTAATAGAATTCAGTAAATCCCGAATTATCAGAATAACGTAATTAGTCAATTTGAACAAATAGGAAAAAGAGACGTTTATCTTAATTTAAGTTGGACGCAATTAATTGGTAGATAAACGATAGATCAAAATCAACCAGTATTTGGATCTAAGCTACAACAAATATCAATATGGCAGTTAATTTGAGCAACAATAAGTCTAAACAATAATGTTAATAAAAGAAAAATAACAACAGTCATCATCGGCTAATAAATCGAAGTAAACATAAGCAAAATGTGTTTTACCATGCTAAGTAAAGGGCAATATAAACAAGACATCAAACATGAAAGCAGACGTGATGAACAATTAGTGAATGATTGTAGAGAGAAGCTATAAAAAGATCTTCCAGGTGGTCTATTAACAAGCGTGAAACAAACATGATAACTTCTTACAAAATATGATTGTAGAGTGAACAATATGTATATAAAAGAGTGTGCTTAAGCAACTCATTTACTATAAACAGTAGCAGCTTCGGTAGTTAGAAACCCAACACAGAGCCAGCGACGTTTGAGCTAGTTCAAGTGTCTAGTGTACACATTTTAGGCTTTTGTGATATTATTGATCATAATGCACAGCACCAGCCTGCATATTTGCAAACCCAAAAGTGGAAATGCTAGGAGCATATTCCAGTTGGCCGGCAAATATACTGAAAGTCAATTCTAAAGTTGGAATTTCTATGATTATGTCATTTGTTTCAAACAAAAATTCTGTGATTATGTTATCACCCTAAAAGCACATAGCAATTCTGGAGAATAGACTTTTAGTATTTCACTTCCACAAAATTGCAGTCACTTCTTATACACTAAACATTTAAGCAGATGGCTAAACACACAGATAGAAATTGAATGACATTGTAGTGCCCTTTTATAAATCACAACACCACTGAAATTTTGCCTTTCATAAACTACGGTGATAGTGTAGTACGTATATCATCTAATAAAACTTCTAGAGACAACATAGGAGGTATATCATCTAATGAAAGCAATAACAACATTGCTGTTTTAGATTGTCTTGGGAGGAACAACATAAGAACAGAAGAGAGCAGAAACTGCAGGCACCTTACGTAGTATTATATATAAACCCCACCATTGAGAGGGAAAATATGTGGAACCAATCAAACTGCTGCTATCTAAGACAATCTCTATGTCAATTTGGGTAACTAAACATCACCATATTTTGCGAAGGCCAATCTAACAACATTCTTGCATTCCATCTTAGCAATCCATTTTCCATTCCTAAAAAAACCTTCGCCAGTTCTAGATTTATTAGAGGTTATGCATGTGTGAACCATAAGAAATAAATCATCACAATGCGTACAACACACGGGGGAGGACGAAGGTGGGATTAGGGAAGGAGGCTACCTAAGTACTTGGGAGGTTGGCAGTGAGCTTAGGCTCGATACGGATGAACAACGCCGTCATGCTGTTGTACCGCTGCTATCAATGAAACTGGAACACATCGGAGAGGCAGAATGAGGGGATTAGACGAAAAAGCAAATCCATGAGGGGAATAGACGAACAGTGAGATGCGGGTGTACTCACCAGCCGTGCCGCGTCTGGATCCGGATGGACGAAGCCATGCTACCGCCGGATTTGGTAGGAACCGCTCGTCCAATTGGCCTAGCCAGGCTCGGTGCCACCATCTCGTGTCCTCGAGCAGTGGCGCGTCATCACGCAGGGGAGGCCAGATATGATCGTCTTTCTTGTCTCCGGCAATGGCGTCACTGGGTCTGGCGCCTCCCTCACTAAAGCAGCGCACCCCCCTTCTACAGTGGGTTATAGACAGATCTAGGTGTCACGAACCGTGTCCCCTGGCCGGATTGCTCCGACGTGAGATCACCAACTCAACTCCGGATTAGGTAAATATCCCGTGGCCGCCGGTGAGGTTCACCGTGACGTGAGATGAATCGTCAGAGGTGGAAGGAGGCTTGAGGAAGAAGAAGCTGGAGAAAGGGGATCCTGATTCATTTCATTTTTCATGTCCCCCGATACAATCTGTGTTCCCTCTTTAATAGTCTCTCTCTCTCTCTCCCTCTTACATGTGGGACCGGTCTAGGTGTGACATGTCTAGGTGTGACATTACCGCTCCACGAAAACTTGCTTGTCCCCAAGCAATAGGATTAGCCTAACACTGACTCCACAAAATTCCAGGATCCCATTGCACAGGAAGCTCAACTTCTATTGTTAATTTGCCAGATATAACGCCACCACCATGGGCTTCCCAGTCACCGTAAGTGTCAATGATAGTCTTCCGAGTAGTAAGTCCTGCATCTCCATTGCACATGAAGTAACCAGACGGATTGAGTCGGAAGATGGTTTCTCGTCAGGATACTGCTCTGGAATTATAAACTTAATGATATGCTCCCAACCAGTGTTCCAAACTCGTTTGCTGGAAACAAATGGTGAACTTTTGATCCACCCGAGAACATTTTCAGGAATTGACAAAAGAGCCAATTCTAACAGTGAATCTTTGTCAATTCTGTCAATAGATTTACGTAATTGATCCACCTGTCATGGGATTGGTGATCCGATTGGATAGAACTTGTTCCGAAGCAAGAGTGCCTAGAGCAAACTTCTGAACTGAATGACTCTGTCGGGCTTCTTCAGATCGTGCGTAGAATGCCATGCACAAAGCATCTATATTTAGTTTTGCTTCAGCAATCTGTTCAATCTGTGATGCTCTCTCAATTGCAAGAGCTGCAGCCAGTTCAGCTTTTGCTAACCCTTGGACCCTCTCAACTTGTTCCCTTGTTTCCTCATCCTTCCGCTGCAGCTCATCCCGCAGTTCTTGTTTAGCTTTTTCTTGAAGTTCTTTAATCACAGCAGCAGACTTCAATGTTTCTTTCTTTAGCTCCTTCTCCAGAATTGCCGCCTCTTCAGCATACATGAGTTCCTGGGCCCTTGTGTCCTTCAGTTCCTTTTTATATTTCTCCTTCAGGTATTTCTCCTTCAACTTCCTTTTCTCTTCTGAATACATGTAAGCATCTGTATCTGCTTGCCTTTTTTCCGCAACATGTATTGCCTCTATGATACCAAGTACAATTTTCCCATCATCAGAAGCTTTTGCACCAACAACTTCATCACTTCTAGCTTCCTTAGCAATCTCATCTTCAGAAATGTCAGGTTCCTCTTTTAGTAAATATGTCTCAGAAAGAGATTTCTGTTCAACTGCACCAGTGCCTAATGGATCTGTTGTTGGGTTCGATTGTACTGGAGAAACTGTGCTGCCTATCTTGTCAGTTTGCTCAGGATGAACTTCACCTATTGCCTTATCATCGACAACAACTGGCTTTAAGTGAATAACGGGAACATCTTGAGACAGTAGTTTAGTATTAGCCATTCCCCATGCATCCAAAACATCATCCGACAACCATTCCTTAGGTTCTTCAAATTGCCTCGGATATTCTTTCACTGCTTTCACTGATTCAGTCTGTTTAAGATCTTGGAGTTCTTCTAATGATTTCTGATGTTCAAAGGCTCCAAACTGCCTTTCCACTACGGTCATGAACTGGTCCCAGCCACCCAATTCTTGTTTCCTTTTGTAGGTTTGCAACCACTTTGTTGCCTTTCCCTCCATGTGCAGAGTGGCCGAGATCACCCACAAGGCTTGGGGAATATTGAATATGCCGAAATAATCGATGCATTTATCCCTCCAAATCCTGGGATTATCTCCATCAAACCGGGGAAATGACAGTTTCGGCAATGGATTCCGGGCAAATCCAACTTGTTCTCCTGCAGAACGTGATGTCCATGTGTGCGTACCCATTCCACCTTCAGTCGAACAGTTGGTGGGCATACCTCCTGGATTTGGCAGCAACGGCAGTTGGCCCTTAGCCCAAACTCCTTCCCCTGGCGTTGGTGTCATCAGCAGCTTCCTCTTCTCCCCACGATGGGTGCCAGCGCAGAACACGCTTGACATGGATGCAGCAGATGCGGCGACGGGCGGTGGTCGCTGCGGCAGGTACGGTGAAGAGGTGCTTCGCGCGTGAACTGAGGTCATCGAGCCCGGTGTGCTCCAGGAGAAGGTTGTTGGAGATCGAGGAGAGGCGGCGTCTCCTGGACGTGACGCCGGCGGAGGCGATGAGGCGAGGTTGAAGAGCGCGGGGTTGGATCCCGGGTGGCCGGACTCGATCTCGTTCCAGTCCGGTTTGTGGTAGATGCGGAGAGCGTCAGTTGAGGACGGGGAAAAGTGCGGCGGCGCGAAGTCGATCCCGGTCGGAGGAGTCACGGTGCGAGGCGGAGGAGTCTCGAGAAGGCTTGGATGCGGCGGCGCCGAGGCGAGGCGATAGGACGGCGCCGAGGCAAAGCACGAGGAGGGCTTGAAGATCTCCATCGTCGATGGCGTCGGTGGCTGCTGGATCGGGGTAGGTGGTGAGTGAAGGCTCCACGCGGAGGCGGCGCTTGCGGTGGGTGGCGAGGTGGCGGAGGAGGAGCGCGCGGGTCGGAGCGGAGGAAAGGAGGAGAAGGGGAGCCCGGCGAGGTCCCGCGAGGCGGCGTCGGAGCGATGGGTGGCGAGGTGGCTCTGATACCAATTGTCACGAACCATGTCCCCTGGCTGGATTGCTCCGACGTGAGATCACCAACTCAACTCCGGATTAGGTAAATATCCCGTGGCCGCCGGTGAGGTTCACCGTGACGTGAGATGAATCGTCAGAGGTGGAAGGAGGCTTGAGGAAGAAGAAGCTGGAGAAAGGGGATCCTGATTCATTTCATTTTTCATGTCCCCCGATACAATCTGTGTTCCCCTCTTTAATAGTCTCTTTCTCTCCCTCTTACATGTGGGACCGGTCTAGGTGTGACATGTCTAGATGTGACACTAGGGTGGCCACGACGATAAGGAGGCTGCCGACGACGACCTCCCCAGCGGATCTAAGAAGGCGAGGCTTCGGCCATGGCGCGCTCGAAACGGGGGGAGGAAGCAAGGCCGCCGACCTGGGAGGGTTTCCGGCCTGCTGCCGATGGAACCGAGGAGGCAGGGGCAATCTCTGTATCGGGAGGACCCTCGCCGAGTGGGCCCGAGGAGGCAAGGCAATCGGGCAGACGGAGGAAGGCGATGGAAGCGATCAAGGATAGGGTAAGTGTGTGATGTAACACTTTGGGTGTCCCGATCTTTCGATGAGAATGATAACTTCGATTTGGGTGGAGGCGACTTTGACGATCCGACTACAACGTACAACGACGATGCGCCTTAGCAATCGCTAAACCAACTCAGATGGTTATTGACCTTGCCGTAAGCACGATCAACCCTGATCCACGAAGATCAATTCACGCAAGCAATCGAGGAACAAGCAAGAACGAGGCAAAAGCAATCTAAAATTGCAAATATAGATGAAGTATAGAAAAAGTTGGGGTTAGATACAAGGAGCTTGTTAGGCGGTAATTTGTTGAGCACGTCTAAAAGACTCAAAATAGTAGCAAAAGGCTAAACTATCAAATAACCAAAACCCAAGTTATTTTGGGGACTCCTAGCTATATATAGGAGAAATAGGAGGCCAAAGCGCCGGGACCGAATTTGCAAATCCGGACCCTCTGTGTATTCAGCACTAGTCCAGGATCACGCTAGTGCACACAGTCTCAACACAGATGAATATCACAATCATACACAGCGGAAAAGAGAAATAACACAAATATAGAATATAAACTATTGAACGACCTTAAGGTCAACCTTACACTTGTGAAGCCTTGTCGGCTTCAACTCCAAATAAGCAGCAGCGGAACGAAGAACATCGGTGAATCCCATCAATACGCCACAGGCAACTGACAGGGTTCGACTCCTAGATAATCGCCTTCTCACGGAACTTCTTCTTCTTCGACGATGTGGACTTTTGCTCACTGGTGATTGTTTGTTTGCAAGGGGTGAGTACATAAAGCACTCAGCAAGTCATGCACAGAATGCAAATCTAATAGCTATATGCATGGCTTATTCCAAGTAACAGGCTGAATAATTATTTTGCAGAAAAGCAACAATCACAAATAATCATAATAGATTGTAAAGCAGTAAAACAAGTAATAACAGTAATAGATTCCACAGTTATTTCACAAGTAAACCATTCTACATCCTTAAACAGTTATCACTTTTCCACAGGCAAACTGCCTCCAAGCCCAAGTTCATTTTCATGAAAAGCTAACCCTTGACTGTAATCCCCGAGCATTGTCCAGTACCGTGGACTCGGCTATTCGAATAGGTTTTACACTCTGCAAAGGTTATACACTTTACCCACAAGATACAATCAACTCACCATGTCAGCCGTGAATCGCCATACAAGGGTATGCGAATGAGTGATCATAACAAAGTCTTTCGGAAGCCTCTAACTACACAAGTGGGCCTCTCCGGTTTTTGCCCTACACCATCCCTTCCCTTAGCAAAGGCGAAGTATGGGACCGACATACCGTTGGATGGGTACCATGCCGCAGCCCTGGTACGCTCCCCCTTCAATCTACACAAACGGTGTAGTTGACACCCCGAGGTATCACAAGTAAGTTATTAGCGACTTAATCAACTAGGTCCGTCCCATTACAGACATGTGGTTGTACGTTTGACTCAGTTCAAAGGCTTGCAAGGTTAAGTCCTTAGAGTGACCAGGGCAAGACTTCCAAAGAACCAAAACGATTTTCCCCGGTGCCAACCATGGCCCACCAGCTCATTCTTGCCACTTGCCCCAGCCCAAATCATTTTACCACCCTAGTTGATTATTGCGCAACACAATGCCAACAACAACTCAACATCCTTGAAGAAGCATGAAGGCCTCCGCATATCAACATCATCGTGTCGGCAACACGTCACACCATTTCAAAATACATTGTATCTTCCATTAATCAATATTGACATTTGTAATTCCAAAATGACGGCGCTGACTCGTTGCAGTTCTAAGCAACTAATACGTTCTATCTAACCCATGTTGGCAATTTATTTAGCTACCAACTATTAATCAACAACTCTAGGGTGACAAATGAATCATGGCATACAAATATTATAGACAAGGTGGCAATAACAAGTAGGTCGATTATCTAATCCCAAATTAATTGAAATCAGTTTAACTCAAACTAGCATGCAATAATTTGAAACAACATAAGTTTTGAAAATGGGATCAACATGGTCAAAGCACAACTTGCCTGGCCCTTGCAAACTTTACTGTCTTTTACCTTTTATCATTGATCCTTGATCCTCGAGCTTCAACTTCTGCTTTCTCGATCCTCAGCTCGTTCAAACGACTTTCGGACGACACGTCTAACGATAAAGAAACACAAATACAACAAAACTCAAAAGACAATTCAAATAAACTCCAAATTAAGAACGAAACGACATTGGGCTGCTTGGCTCGGATAAAATTAGGAACTTGAAAGAATTGGATCGAAGATTGGACAAGAGAGGACGGGTTTTCGGGAAAACAACGAAGAGGGAAAGATTAATAACTGGGAAAGAAAGAATAATATTCCGAAGAATATTTCTTCCGAAGTTATTATCTTGATTGGACAGATGATGACATATGGGCTCTCGATCTATAGATCGGGTCCATAAGGATATGTTAGTTCACAGTGAACTAAACTGATTCTCGAAGTTTACTTTTGTTGACCGAACGGACACAGTCAAACAAAATAGAACGGATAGATCGGGCACAGGGTATGACAGATGGCCAATGGTCTATCGACCAAGTCCACGAAGGAATTCTCGATTAATGGTAGATTAGGTTTTTCAGGGATAAGACAAGACAAGTGTCTTACCACGATTGAAACAACGGAAAAGATTGCAAAGATAACAACGCGGCTCACGATGAACTTAGTTCGTCGAACCGGTCTTAGGTTAGGGTTTTGATTCGGCTTTGAAGATGATATGACGATGAGACTAGGCTCACGTCATGATGATAGAGGAGATGAGGGCATCGCACTAGGGCTTGTGTATGAATGCACGCATGCGATGACAACGAAGCGAAGAGAGCCAAGCGTTAACGATGGAACGTTAATGGCGAAACGTTAACGACGGGGCGTTAACGGCGAAGCGTTAACGGTGGGACGTTAACGACGAAACGTTAACGGAGGAACGTTAACGGAGGAGCGTTAACGACAGAGCGTTAACGGCAGAGCGTTAACGACAAAACGTTAACGGAGGAACGTTAACGGGGAAACGTTAATGGAGGAACGTTAACGACGGAGCGTTAACGACAGAGCGTTAACGGTGAAACGTTAACGGCAAAACGTTAACGGAGGAACGTTAACGACTAAACGTTAACGGCGGAGCGTTAACGACGGAGCATTAACGGTGGACGTTAACGGCAACAGGTAACGGAGGAACGTTAACGGCGGAGCATTAACGGCAGCAGGTAACGGAGCAACGCTAACGGCGGAGCGTTAACGACGGAGCGTTAACGGCAGATCGTTAACGGCGGATCGTTAACGGCGAATGTTAACGACGGAGGTCAAACAATGATAGGATACTCATGAAACAAGGTAGTGACCGTCGGTGCAACGACATGGCCGCGGTAGAACGCTACCAAGGACGGTTAACCGGTGCGCGAACCGGCGGCATAGGCTAGGTTGAAAGGCAGCGGAGTTTAGGCCGGAATCGGGCTCCGACGGCAAACGGAGACCAAGAGAATTCTAAGGATGGACCAAACCAGTACAAGATGATCCTCTGGATGCGACAACACGGCCGGAGTGAACCAAAATAGCCGGCGTAAAAAGGCGACGCGCGGCGACGGCAAAACGGCGGCCTAAATATATAAAAAAAATCCGGAGGATGGGATGGCAAAGGGGGAATGTCTAATGCGTAGAACGCGGCGATACGAGCTCAACGGTATAGGCGGATTTCGCGGCGCCCTTCCGGATTATTCACAAACTGGCGATTAACGGGTTTCGGATCAAAACTTTGAACGGTCATAACTTCTAGAATAATGATCGGAACTTAACGAAATTTGACCGAGAGCTATATGGGACCAAGAGGCACACCGTGACGCAGGTGTCTTGAAGAAATACCTTCTGGAACAGCGGGGAACGCGCGAGGAAGTTTGCCGCTGTATGAAACGCAGTCTGATCGGAGAGATTAATTTTCTGCGCCAAATCCAGAGGGCAAAACAGTGAGGAAAGATGTGCATCACGTATAGGACATCCCCAGGAGTCTACACAAAAAATTTCACGGTCAAACTCGAAAAATTGAGGGAGTTATGGCCTCGGCAAGATTCGAGATTGAAACGGCCATAACTTTTGATCCCGCGGGCCAAATTGGCTGAATTTTGGACAGCAAACAGATGGTACCTTGTGGCACACTATGGCGAAGACGGATCTCGAAAAGAGTCGACGAGCTGCCCGAGACGCGGCTCCAAAGTTCGGCCATCGTCGGGCGACGTTCGGGCGACATTGGATGGTTTTGAAATTTTAGAAAATTGATCTGAGGTCTAGGGGACGTGTGGGAGGTATACAAGGGTTAGGGGTGGCGGCTAGGTCAAGCAAAAAAAATTTGGACGCGTTTGGAGCAAAAACGGGCCTTGTAGGCATTTATACGAGCACCTTCCGTGCGTGGCTCGGACTGGGCTGACGTGGCGCGCTGTGGTGGCGACACGTGGCATTTTCGAATAAAAACGATTCCAAAAATTCAAATAAATTATTTGAGGCAATAAAAATACCCAAAAAATTCTAGAAAAATTCTAGAAAATATTTTGAGATATTTTGAACTCAAATAAAATATTTGCAAAAAAACTTTATATAAACTTTTCCAAATAATTAATTAATTTGCACGAAGAGGCTTAATTCAAATCAAATTCAAATAAATCAATAGAGGTAATAAAAATACCAGAAAAATTCTAGGAAAATTCTAGAAAATAATTTGAGACATTTTAAACTCAAATAAAATATTTTCAACAAAACTTTATATGAATTTTTCCAAATAATTAATTAATTTCCATAAAAGGGGCTTAATACAAATCCATTTCAAATAAATCCAATAAATAGCAAACGAGCTCTGAAAAATCTAAAAAAATTACAGAAGAATTTCTTGAAGCACAAGGAATCCAAATAAAATTAAATTTATTTTATTTGAGGTTTAGAATAATCAAATTAAATTGTTTTAGCTTTTAGAAAATTCAAATCAAGCTTTATAAATGCGAGAAAATCAACGAAAATTTTTGGGAAGATAAACTAAACCAAAAATTTTTGAAAACCCAAATTTTGGGATGTTACAAAAACCGTGCTAGGGGCATCCAAAGCACAACCATGGCCTAGTAGGACTCGTATTCCAAATTTGACTTGGATTTGGAAAGATGACCGAACTTGTTTTGCAGATTCCCGTCGACTCGGAAGGAATTTGGACATGGGGCCGAATCCGTTGGAAAGAGGACGACGAAACCTTTCAAACCAGTACTCATAGACCCCAAACTGTTAGACTTTGTAAAAGATTCATTACTAAATCTGTTGTATTGCATAGATAGAATATATTGAATAGGTTGCCTTCTATTGTAATCAATCAGTATCCTTGACGATATGATTTGCTTCCTGTAAACCACGGTGGAGGTTCTTTCTACCATCTATTAATATACGTATGCGGCCTCGAGAGAGGTTCAACGCTTCCAGCCAGTTTTACATGGTATCAGAGCAGGCGCGTCCAAATACATCCATGGCGAGCTCTAGCTCTCTGTCCTCCTCTCTCGTTCATCCTGTTAGCGAGAAACTCACACGCACCAACTACACCTTGTGGCGTGCGCAAGTTATGCATGTCATCCGTGGTGCGCAGTTGATGGGTTACCTTGATGGATCTGCTGCCTGTCCGGCAGAAAAACTTGACGTCATTAAGGACGGAAGGATTGAAGGCACCATGGAGAATCCGGCTCATGCGTGCTGGGTTGCACAGGACCAGCAGGTCCTAGCCTTCCTTGTATCTTCGCTGTCTAGAGAAATTCTTCAGCAGGTCGCCACCTTGCCCACCGCGGCAGAGGTATGGTCGGCCATAGAGGGTATGTTTGCCTCTCAATCGAGAGCCCGGGTTATCAACACTCGGATGGCTCTCGCGACAATGCAGAAGGGCAACATGACGGTTGCCGAATATGTCAACAAGATGAAGGCACTCGGCGATGAGATGCCATCCGCCGGCAAACGCCTCGACGATGAGGAGATGGTCTCCTACATCTTGACAGGCCTCAACGTTGATTTCAATCCACTTGTGTCGGCTATTGCTGCATGGGTAGAGCCCATCACAGTTAATGAGCTTTATGCTCAACTGGTGGGATTTGAAACGAGGATGGATTTACTGCAAGGAGGGTCGCACTCCCAATCTTCAGTCAACATCACCATGAAAGGTGGCCGTGGTAGCAACCCGCGTGGACGTGGGCGCGGCCGTAGCAATGCCCGTGGACGTGGTGACTACAACAACAACTTCAATCGCGGCAGCGGAGGCTTAAACAATAATAACTCCGGCCGCCCCCAGTGTCAACTATGTGGCAAACTTGGTCACACTGTTGTCAAGTGCTACAAAAGATTTGATACTTCTTTTACAGGAGAAGAAAGAAGTGCAGGGTCGGCAACGACATCGTATGGTATTGACACCAACTGGTATACTGATACGGGCGCAACAGACCATATCACAAGTGAACTTGACAAGCTGACCGTTTGTGACAAATACAACGGCAACGATCAAGTCCACACAGCTAGTGGGGCAGGTATGGATATTAATCATATTGGTCATACGGTTGTTCGCACTCCTAGTCGTGATCTACTTTTAAACAATATCCTCCATGTTCCTAAGGCAAACAAAAACCTTGTTTCCGTTCATCGTCTTGCTAAAGATAATAAAGCTTTTCTAGAATTTCATCCTAAATCTTTCTTTATTAAGGATCAGGCAACGAAGAAAATTCTTCTTCAAGGCAGATGTAGAGGCGGATTATATCCCTTGCCTTCCATCCCATCCAGTCAGAATAAACAGGCTTATGGCGCTATCAAGCCTTCAACAACACAGTGGCATTGTCGTCTTGGTCATCCTTCATCATCAGTCATCCAACAAGTGCTTAGCAAAAATAATCTCCCTGTTTCCAATGAGTCAAATAAAATGTCAGTTTGTGATGCCTGTCAACAAGGCAAGAGTCATCAATTACCCTATCATAAATCCTTTAGCACTTCTAATGTCCCTTTACAACTTGTGTTCTCAGATGTATGGGGTCCTGCCCCCGAGTCTGTTGGGAGAAATAAATACTATGTTAGCTTCATTGATGATTTTAGCAAATTCACTTGGATTTACTTGCTAAAGCACAAGTCTGAAGTTTTTCAAAAGTTCCACGAGTTCCAAAATCTTGTTGAAAGATTATTTGATAGAAAAATAATTGCCATGCAAACTGATTGGGGTGGCGAGTATCAAAAGTTGAATCATTTTTTCAAACAGATTGGAATTACTCATCATGTTTCATGTCCCTATGCTCATCAACAAAATGGCTCCGCAGAAAGAAAGCATCGTCATATAGTAGAAGTTGGCTTATCTCTTCTTGCTCATGCATCAATGCCTTTAAAATTTTGGGATGAAGCTTTCATCACTGCTACATATCTCATCAATCGTCTCCCTAGTAAAGTTATTCATAACTCTACTCCTTGTGAGCTTTTGTTCCATGAGAAACCAGACTATGCCTTGCTCCGTACCTTTGGTTGTGCTTGTTGGCCTAATCTTAGACCATACAATTCTCATAAACTTTCTTTTCGCTCCAAGCAATGTACCTTTATTGGCTATAGTAGTCTTCATAAAGGGTTCAAATGCCTTGATATATCAATAGGCCGTGTGTACATCTCTAGGGATGTTGTTTTTTATGAGACTATTTTTCCTTTTGCTGCTCTCCATCCCAATGCTGGTGCACGGTTACGTACTGAAATTTTACTTCTTCCATCCTCTCTAAAAAATACTAGGAGCGAACATCTAGTCCCTGATCAATCCCTGATTAATTTTCCTAATGATACTAATGGTGCTGATGAGCATGCAGAACAAAATTTGCCTGACAACAGTGCAGGATGGCATTCTTCTATGCATCAAGAAGTCTCTTCGACAGGCACTGCTGCCAATGCCGTTCTACCTGCGCCACCAGAACCTGACATACATCAACAGAATCAGTATGATCCTCGGGGCACATCTTCGACGGGAGACTTGTCTGCTTCTCCGAATGGACTGCCGTTGTTCTCTGATGGCTTGCCGAACGGTTCAACAGCACCCTTACTTGGCTCCCTGCTGCCTGAATCACATGCGCCCTCAGCAGCTCCTCCACGTGCGCACGACAGGGGGGCAGGCGGCAATCTCGGCAATCTCGACTTGTCGCGCGCATGCAACATGGGATCTACTCCGGTCCCTCAACATCAGAATGATGGTGAAGCATCTTCGACAACTGTTGCACCGTCCAGACCGGTTACACGGCTCCAGAAAGGTGTATCAAAACCTAAGATTTATACTGATGGTACAGTGAGGTATGGCTTCTTAACTGAGACCGGTGAACCACAAGATCTTCATGAGGCTTTTGATGATAATCGTTGGAAACATGCAATGGATAATGAATATGCAGCTCTTATAAAGAATAAAACATGGCATTTAGTTCCACCAATAAAAGGGAGTAATATAATTGATTGTAAGTGGGTTTATAAGATCAAAAGGAAAGCTGATGGTTCTGTTGATAGATACAAAGCCCGCCTAGTTGCCAAGGGATTCAAGCAACGATATGGTATTGACTATGAGGACACCTTCAGTCCCGTAGTCAAAGCTGCCACTATTCGCCTTGTATTATCTGTTGCAGTGTCAAGAGGATGGAGCCTTCGCCAATTGGATGTACAGAACGCGTTTCTTCATGGTGTTCTGGAGGAGGAAGTGTTCATGAGACAGCCACCTGGTTATGAGGACAAATCTGTCCCTCATTATGTGTGCAAGTTGGACAAGGCATTGTATGGACTCAAACAAGCACCAAGAGCATGGTACTCTAGGTTGAGCACAAGACTGCAAGAACTTGGGTTTGTTCCTTCCAAAGCTGATACGTCACTGTTCTTCTATAATAAAGGCAAGACTACTCTCTTTGTACTTGTATATGTAGATGATATAATTGTTGCCAGTTCTTCCCAAGATGCTACTTCAGCACTTCTTAGAGATTTAGAGAAGGACTTTGCTCTTAAGGATTTGGGTACTTTACATTATTTTTTGGGCATTGAAGTAAGAAAAGCAGGTGATGGAATTTTGCTTACACAAGAAAAGTATGCAATGGAAATATTGAAGAGAGTAGGTATGCACACTTGTAAACCTGTTAGTACACCTCTGTCAGTTATAGAAAAATTGTCAGCAATGGAAGGAACTACTTTGGGGCCTGAGGATTCAACTCGATATAGAAGCATAGTCGGTGCATTACAATATTTGACTTTGACACGGCCTGATATTGCTTTCTTAGTAAATAAAGTATGTCAATACTTGCACTCACCCGCTACTCTGCACTTAACGGCTGTTAAGAGGATATTGAGATATGTTAAAGGAACTGTAAGTGTTGGGGTTAAGATAAGTAAGTCATCTTCTATGTTGGTTAGTGCCTTTTCAGATGCAGACTGGGCAGGATGCTCAGATGATAGAAGATCTACTGGTGGCTTTGCTGTGTTTCTGGGGTCGAATCTTGTATCATGGAGTGCAAGAAAACAAGCAACAGTGTCAAGATCAAGTACAGAAGCTGAGTACAAGGCTCTAGCAAATGCAACTGCTGAATTGATGTGGGTACAAACACTGCTCAATGAGCTTGGTATATCTCATCCTTCAGCAGCACGTCTTTGGTGTGATAATATTGGTGCAACTTATCTCTCTGCCAATCCTGTTTTCCATGCCAGAACTAAACATATTGAAGTTGATTTTCACTTTGTGCGAGAGCGAGTTGCAAACAAGTTATTAGACATTCGGTTTATACCTTCAAATGATCAAGTTGCGGATGGATTTACAAAGTCTCTACCTACAGGACGACTTGTTGAATTTCGGCACAATCTCAACTTAAGTAAGTTGTGATTGAGGGGGGTTGTTAGACTTTGTAAAAGATTCATTACTAAATCTGTTGTATTCCATAGATAGAATAGATTGAATAGGTTGCCTTCTATTGTAATCAATCAGTATCCTTGACGATATGATTTGCTTCCTGTAAACCACGGTGGAGGTTCTTTCTACCATCTATTAATATACGTATGCGGCCTCGAGAGAGGTTCAACGCTTCCAGCCAGTTTTACACAAACACCCTTGTGGATCAAAAGTTATGGTCGTTTTAAGTTGGTGCTGTCCCGGAGGCCGAATCCGAGTTGAACTTGTGCACCGGAAGAATTGGCTTCATGCTTGATCTTTGGGAGTCCTTCTCCATGGTTCCTAAGGACAATAAAATCATCACAAGTATTAAATAGCATTCCATTCATTAAATTATTTGTATGCAACCCGAGGAACGCATTCACCTGGTAATTGAATTGACGTGTGCGAGCTCGAGTAATTGGCCCTTGTATTACATTGTTTGTTTCAATTGGGTTTGTAGGAATGGCCGTATGAATGGTAGTGATGTCCTCATCATCCTCCCCTTCTTGCATTTGAGTCGTCCTCGACTCAAGTTCATCATCTTCTCCTAAGTATGGCTTTAGATCTGATAATTGAGTTGACGGGCTCGAGCTCGAGTCAATGGTCCTTGAACCGACGAAAATGTAGAAGGATGGCCAAGGTGGGGGTCGATAAAGCCATGCAGATGGAGCCATCGTAGTACATGTATACGAAGTAGAGGATGCCGTGAAGTGTCGCCAACTTAATGGTCCTGGCCAAGGTGGGGGTCGATGAAACCATGCAGTTGATATAATTGCAGCAACACTTGGTGATGACCATATGTATGCAGTGTTAGTTCTGTCCATGATGAGCATGGTCTCATCATCCTCCCTTTTTGAAGCGGAGTCGTCCTCGACTCCATCATATTGTCCTGCAAAATGTTAGTAATGACAGGAAACAAAGCAATATGCACACTTACAATCAAGTTAATGGATCGAGAATTTCTATCAACCATATCCTCCTTTTCTTGAAAACTATCATGTGACTTGTGAATGGAACCAAATGTACTTGGTATGACATGATTAGTGATATGGCAATTATTAAATTGATGACATTGTTGCATTGCAAACGGAGGTTTAAAATCTGAACAAATGAAAACTCGATGTGCTTTATACTCTTCTTTCCCACTATTTTTGCCAATATGATAAAGAATATTTCGCGATAACCATGACAAATCAGAATGTACAAAAAGTCTCTCCCCTAAATAATTCAGATCACACGGAACATCAAATTCAATGTAGCCTAATGTATATAAAGGAGACATCAATTTCAACTCATCATTCTCGCTTGTGATGTGAATGACATGTTTATTTTCAGCATAAGTGTCTAGTGTGTTAACAAAAGTGACATGTTCATTCGCTAGTTGTGTCATGGATATAAGTGAAGTATTATCACACAACTCTTCTTTATCATAAGAAATAGCAAGCAAATCATCTTGTAGCACAATAAAATCAGCAATTGGTTCCACTAATTGTTGCTCTACGATAGCATGATTTGTGGATAGTTTTAGCTCTTCAAAATTATTTTCTCCATGTGTAAAGTTCATACCTGTTACATTACCTTGTAAGTTCTCATCAGCTGTTGTAGGCATTTCTTCAACTATTATCTCTTCACTTACACATGGGGTAGTACTGATCGTTTCTTTCTCCCTACGCTCTTCTACATCATTCTCTCGATGGTGCTCATTTTTCTGCAAAATGTTAGCTACAAAAGAAGGTGCAACAACGGGCACCTCAAATGAAGCTAATGGTTCTTTAACGGATTCAGCAAGCATTTTTTCAACTTTACAAGCACATACAACCAATTCTGAAAGAGAACTATATGTTTCATCAACAAGAACATCCTGAATTTCTTAATTAAGTCCACGTATGAACCTAAACTCTGTTGTTTCTTCACCTTCAGCTAAACCACAACGCAACAAATGATTTTGCAATCGTTCATAGTATTCCTTAACGCACTTATTTCCTTGTTTCAAGCATTGGAGTCTAGTATACAAAAATTCAGTATGATATTCAGGAACATAATCAATTCTCATAAGTCTTTTCATGGCCTTCCAATTTTCAGGTTTTCTCTCTTTTCTACAAATATGTTTCCACCATGTTAATGCATATTCATTTAGCATACTTGTAGCAATCCTAATCTTTTCATTTTCAGACAAATCATACTTGCCAAATTCTTTGTCTACTGCTATCTCCCAATCAATATAGGCATCAGGATCATATTGACTATTAAAAGGTGGAATGGCGAATTTAACTTTACCTAGGGAATCATCTTGTAGTACGCCATTTTTGTTGCTTGGAAGACGAGGCGGAGGACTGGAAGTTCCTGGGGAAGTTCCTGCAAGTGTATCAAGTCTAGACAAAATAGTAGCAAGAGTAGTTTTACCAATCCCCTGTGCGACCTCAATGGATCTGAGAAGGTTCTCTTGCGATGACATACGCTCAGAGTGAGCAACAATTCCCTTGGTGCGAGGAGAATGATGCAGGGAGCCCTCGTCACCTAACATGGTTAGTAGAAGACAAGAAAACAAAAATCACAAGTATAATGTTTCCGTCATCTACTAGGAGGTGGTGGCAAGTCTCTCAACACTCAAGCCTATAACCAAAGGTCTTAAAAGTTCTTACGTTGCAGCAGGTGTTGTCGGTCTTTGGCGTTGTCAAAGGTTCTCCGAAGTTTGAGTAGAGCGATTGCCAAGTGACCGAACGCTTGTACAGGTAGAGAGTGGAGCTTGGACAGGCTTAATTTAGTAGCAAGGAGAATCAATCAATTAATCTCAGAAATTGCATAGAATTGAATTATAGTTCATAATTAGCACTTAGCCTAAGATGCTGATCGTCCAAGGATGGATAAAAGGCTAAGGCTGATACACGGGAAACACACGCGCAAAGATGTTGGAACTTGATGCAATCAAAGGAACGAGCTAAAAAAAATATAAGTGAGGCATCAAAAAGCTCGTATTGCATAAGTTATGGAGAGACGCTAGCTAATTGCTCAAACAAAGAACATGGGCAATAGATTGCTCAAAATCACAAACTAGCACAATATGAAAAATGCAC
This sequence comes from Rhipidocladum racemiflorum, assembly GCA_036346355.1. Taxonomy (NCBI): domain Eukaryota; kingdom Viridiplantae; phylum Streptophyta; class Magnoliopsida; order Poales; family Poaceae; genus Rhipidocladum; species Rhipidocladum racemiflorum. Next base: position 38,762 of record CM070582.1, read on the forward strand.
AAATGCTAGGATGTACTCAATCAAATTTCACCTTTTTTTGTGGTCTTTGCTTTTGCCCGCGCTTTTCTTTTATTTTTCTTTTTTTTATGTGCAGCGGTTTTCTTTCCCTTTTTTTTTGTGGCCAAACAAATATGAGAGTAGTACAATATATATGACTAGGTGCAATACAAGTGCAATCCAAATTATGCAATAGAATGTAACATGAGCAGCCCTAGAGCAATATCAAATAGCTAGTCTCGATTAGGATCAAAGCGTTCACAAAGGATGAATTGGTTCCCAAAGGTAGGTGTACTGATCGGTAAAGGATGAATTGTTTTTTTTTTTTGATGTGGGGACTATGATCAGCAACTAGACAAAGCTAAAACGAACACAAATTCAATTTAGCAAACCGAAATTAATAGATCGATAAGGCGCAAACTTGGTTTGGATAGGAGGAACAAATCTTTTTGTGGCAAATTTTCTGGACTATAGGGATTAAATCAATCTACTAAACTAGGGTAAAGAAATTTCTCACCGAGCAACCTGGTTTGCTCTGATACCACTTGATGTAACACTGGGTGTCCCGATCTTTCGATGAGAATGATAACTTTCGATTTGGGTGGAGACGACTTTGACGATCCGACTACAACATACAACGACGATGCGCCTTAGCAATCGCTAAACCAACTCCAGATGGTTATTGACCTTGCCGTGGGCACGATCAACCTGATCATGAAGATCAATTCCTGCAAGCAATCGAAGAACAAGCAAGAACGAGGCAAAAGCAATCTAAAATTGCAAATATAGATGAAGTATAGAAAAAGTTGGGGTTCCGATACAAGGAGCTTGTTAGGCGGCTGTTGAGCACGTCTAAAAGACTCAAAATAGTAGCAAAAGGCTAAACTATCAAATAACCAAAACTCAAGTTATTTTGGGGGACTCCCTAGCTATATATAGGAGAAATAGGAGGCCAAAACCGTGCTAGGGGCGTCCAAAGCACAACCATGGCCTAGTAGGACTCGTATTCCAAGTTTGACTCGGATTTGGAAAGATGACCGAACTTGTTTTGCATATTCCCGTCGACTCGGAAGGAATTTGGACATGGGGCCGGATCCGTTGGAAAGAGGACGACGAAACCTTTCAAACCAGTACTCATAGACCCCAAACACCCTTGTGGATCAAAAGTTATGGTCGTTTTAAGTTGGTGCTGTCCCGGAGGCCGAATCCGAGTTGAACTTGTGCACTGGAAGAATTGGCTTCATGCTTGATCTTTGGGAGTCCTTCTCTATGGTTCCTAAGGACAATAAAATCATCACAAGTATTAAATAGCATTCCATTCATTAAATTATTTGTATGCAACCCGAGGAACGCATTCACCTGGTAATTGAATTGACGTGCGCGAGCTCGAGTAATTGGCCCTTGTATTACATTGTTTGTTTCAATTGGGTTTGTAGGAATGGCCGTATGAATGGTAGTGATGTCCTCATCAGTGTGCGCACCTTGCGTGGCAAGATGGCGGAGCGGCCGGGAAAGGGAATGCTACGGAAGACCACAGACAGGGGCGAGGGTGACGAAAGGCGGCGGCATCCGCGAGAGGAATCGGAGCGGCTAGGGCAACAGGACTGGAGGCTGCACGCGGACGGCCAGATCTGTCTAAGCGCAATCAGACGGGGAAAACCTTGCAGAACCTGAACGGAATTCTATACAACCACGAGGGCTTGTCTGGAATTTTTTTGAACGTGAAATCCTTCGTTTTCTCCTTCGCTCAGGGATCTTGACGTGAATCCAGAAGAACCGAGGGGCTTTCCGCAAAACTATTGACGTGGAAGGGCTGGTTGCTCGGGAAATCTTCCCAGCGTAATAGAGATAATATTTCGTTAAAAAGAACCCTCTAGTTATTCCATAATACTCTCATAATCTGTGGTAGCGACATCACGGCCACATATACTTTACAGGTTACACCTAGATCAGCATGGCAACCAAGAATTGAAACCACTTCCAGTTAAGTAATATATTGTATAGGGTGTTTTTTTTGCCTTTTTACTCTCATCTGTACGTGTATATATACTGACCTATTGGCCCATAGCAATACAATTTGCACATCATAACATGGTATCCAGCCGCCACCCGCCGGTTGGTTCACACCGCCGTCATCGCAAGTCTTGGTGTCTTCGAGCACATCTACTTCTCCCTGCTTCTCCTTTGATCATGCCCTCCAGCAGAGCACGCTCGCACCAAGAAGCCGTGGTCTCTGCCCAACTCCGTCATCTTCGGGCACGCTGTCCATGAGCGCCGCAACGCCTTCGGACGCGCGCTCGCCAAGGAATCTCCCACCCCCACCGCCGACGTGGTCATCCCTGTGCCGAATTCGGGGTTGTGCACCGCGCTCGACTTCATCTGGTGGCACTACAGCTTCTACAGCGGTCGCAGCTTCACCACCTGGAAGTTGCACCGGTGTACGGCGTCATCGCCGCCGTCCTTGTGACGGACCGCCCTTTTCAGGGGTGCGTTTAAATCCGCAATGGCTACCCAGGAAGATTAGCTGCCGGGAACCAAGTCATACATTGCCAGCATAAGAGCAAATTCAACTGTTTTACATAAATAAGGCCTAACGGCCAGAGCTTTACAAAAGGAAGCGGCAGGCTTCAAAATATTACATTACCAAAAGACCACACAGGCAAGGCCTAAGCACAGAAAAAGAACCCTAAAACTAGACTACTTCGCCATCTACGATCTTCTGGAGTTCTCCTGCGTCTTCAAATTCTAAAATAGGTTGAAAAGCAAGACTGAGTACACAACAGTACTCGACAAACCGCACGGGAATATCTTAATATTACATGCAAGGATATTCGCAAAGGAAGTGGCAATAAGGTTATTATCATTGTGGATGCAGTTTTATTTTTCAAGTTATTTTACATTTGAAGCACAAACCATACATAATAGAAATAAGGAAATTTGAATTTTCACAAGTTCATCATTACGTCAAGTTGGAAATAACAATTCTACTTGGGTTAGGTTACGGGATTCACCCCAATTCAAACTTAACTTTATTTACCGGAAGCATGGCGTATTCGAATACCATTTAGGTGACTCTGCAGAGTTGCTCAGCTTTACCCACAAGACATCTACAACCGTTAATGCCAAGCGCTACAAACATGCAACTTAAATGCATGCGGCCGGGCCGAGATAATCAAAACTTTTCGTTGAACTACCCCTCTTTAGCACTTACCCGGTAGTTTCAAAACCGCACAGTACTCGGGATCTCACGGGCCACGGTGGGACGCGCGATCCGATCCTGAGGGTATCTACCGTTGTGGATAGGTGACACCACCGGTCAACCTCTATTCCACCCCGTTCGCCGCGGGCATACTGATCAATGCCCACAGTATGGAACCTCTCGCCTATAAGTATTCCAAGGGGAGTTCAAGTACCGAGCTAGGTTGGATTGAGTCAACAGGTCGACCGACCCAACTTGTGGTTGAGCGAGATCTAAGTTATTTACTTTGCCCAAGATTGTGATTACTTAAAATTATGCCCAAGACTTAGCCAATTCCAAACCAACAATTCACACCACACATATTGGCCTCGTCAATGGTCGAGGTTCGGGCACGTAGCCATCTAGTGGTTTGCCCGCCAAAGTCCTCTCACCGTAGCACATTTTCGAATATAGTCTACATCAAACCTCCTGTTTGATGGTTTTATTTTAATACAAAAGCCTTTTAATGTTCAACTAATTAATAACTACTAGCATACAAGGTTCATTAGTTAACTCTAAGGTTTGCAAAGGAAATAAGGCACAACAATACAAAGTGGGTTTTTAAGCAAGCAAGGTACTAGCTATGTCGTCATGGCATTCTAAAATAAACATTTCTAGTATTTAACATACTAACATAATGCAATAGCAAAATAATTAGTACTACAATAGTATCATGGGTTCAACATGTTCAAGGAGCGCGGCTTGCCTTGCGAGGCGAGGGGAGTCCTAGGTCGTCGTCGATGTAGTCGATCTCGGTGCCGGTCACGTCCGACTCCTACCCCGGTTCCTCGCACTATTTCGGGACGGGCTCCAAGGTCGGATCTAGCGCACAACAAGCGAGCAATAAATAAACGAATAAGATAACAAGAAAAGAAAAGAGAAAAACAAGAAAAGGGAAAACGAAAAAGAGATCGAGAGAGAAAAAGGGCTGGAGGAGGGTCTTGAGGGCTTTTTGGGCATTTTAGAATTTTGTGGACTTCGGATGGCGAAACGGGAAGCATTTTTGGACTTAGTGGCTCGAAACGGTTGGGATAGTGTATTTTGGCTATTTTTGGACTTCCGGGGATTTTCTTGGATTTTTGGAGTATTTAAACGGATTTTCGGATTATTTAAATCCAAAAAGAAAATGGAAAAAGGAGTAACAGTGCTGGGTCGCACTTGGGCTGAGCTCAAGCTGGCCGAACGGCCCACGTGCCACTGGCCGAGAGGGAGTCGGGCCACCAATCGGCGCCACGCCACCGACAGGGGCCTGGGCGACGGCGATCGCCACATGCGGCTCAGTGGCACTGCCATCGACAGTGTGGGGCCAAAGCGAGCGGCGAGGCGCAGGTTAAGAGGTCGGGCGCAAGGCGTCCCCACAGAGACGGATCGATCGATCGAGCAGAGAGGGGCGGAGAGTGATGGAGCTAGGTTCTGAGCGAGCGCTGTGGCGAGGCGAGCGAGCGAGGGGGCCGGAGCGGGGGAGGATGGGGGGTGGCGGCGAGGCGACGCCGAAGCTGAGGGAGATGGTGGGGAGGCGAAGAGGCGCGCGGGCGCTTGGCCTTGCTAGGGTTAGGGTTTAGGGTGGAGATGGGGGTTCGAGGCGGCGGGGAGGCCTTCAGCCGGAGGGGAAGACGAAGAGGAGGGGGGTCCTCACCGAGAGAGGCGAAGGGGCGAGCTCGAGGCGAGGGGGCACGAGCGCGGATTTTATATCCGCGCGAGGCAGGGGCGAGCGGCGGAGTTGGTGGGGAGGATGGCGAGGGGATGACGCGGCGGAGGAGACGGAGGTTGGCGGAGTGGATGGGGCGAGGCAGGTGAGCGCGAGCTACGAGGCGACGACCACCGAGAGGGGAGGGAGCCGGTGGCACAAGCGGCGAGGCGGCAGGCGACGCGGGGATGACACCCGGGAGCAGGCGAGGCCAACGGTCGCGCGAGCAGGGGTGCAGCAGGGGATCCAAGGCAGCGAGTTCCGAGGCGGCTGGTGCAAGGGTGACGCAAGGACAAGACGGCGACGACCGGGCGCGACGACGACCGATCGAGCGCGGCGAAGGACCGGTGGTCCGTGCGAGGGCGGCGGCCGAGGCACGCGACGGACCGTAGGTCAAAAGTGAAGGATTCCAGGTATGCTCCAACTACTCCCATCCAATCTCCTCAGGAATCCAAGAACGAATAAACACGATTAAGATCCAATTAACAACGAATTACGGTTTGCAATTAGGTTTTGGGATTTTTGAAACTTTTGGGGCATTTCAGTCCTCAGTCGCGTGTGCACTCCCGTGCGGCTGCGCTCCACGGCCTCCCTCCCGTGCGCGTGGCCGCCGCATCTTCGTCGGCCGCCGACGCCGCTGCCTTGCCGTCGACTGCGCCATTGCCCTTCTGTGACTTACTCTGTTTTCGTTGATACAGAGTAATAACACTTAAAAAACCTCTGATGCTTCGTGATGGCTGCACCCCGCCTCTCTGGTCCAATGCCACTCCCACCGGTTCTGTTTAACGGGACTAACTTCAGGGAGTGGTCTACGATGCTTCGGATCTGCCTCGACAGTCAGCGACTTTGGGGTCATCTCACTGGGACACGGTTATGTCCGCCTACCCTTGCTCGTCCTGAGGAGCCTGTGGTCGGTGCGGATGGTGCGGATTTTTTTTTTAAATAATACTTTTTTTAAACTGAATTGCGTTTTTAATACTCGAAAAATAAAAATTACAAAAATAATACGTGGTCGCCATACCGTACGGCGAATACCCTATTTTCGCCATATGGTATGGCGAAAATACCCTAATTACCCGATTAAAGCCGATTAACCGTCGGTTGTTTGGTTAAGGCTATTTTCGCCTTACCATATGGCGAAGACCCTATTTTCGCCAAACCGTGTGGCGAAAATACCCTATTTTCGCCAAACCGTATGGCGAAAATAGGGTCTTCGCCATACCATACGGCGAAAACAGCCTTGATTCCTGTGTAGCAGATTAACTGCGGATTTAGGGTATTTTCGCCAAACGGTTTGGCGAAAATAGGGTATTCGCCACACGGTTCGGCGAAAATAGGGTATTCGCCGTACGGTATGGCGACCACGTATTATTTTTGCAATTTTTATTTTTCGAGTATTAAAAACGCATTTCAGTTTAAAAAAAGTATTATTTAAAAAAAAAATTCCGGATGGTGCTGTCCTGGAGGTCTACCAGCAGGCTGTCGAGCAGTACGTTGTAGATCTTCAGACTCTTGAGAGTTGACGTGCCGATGAGGCTCGTGTTGTTGCTGTCATCACTGCTAGCATGAGAGTTGACCTTGTGTTGGCACCAAAAACATGACGAAGGGTTTTTAGCTTCAAAACAGCTGATGAACATCGGGTTCAAAGGTTCGCACGGACGTGCCAATCTGTTTGACCTGAGTAACAGATAAGGAGCAAACATAAGAATCGCATAAAGCCGATATAATGGAGCAATCGACTTAGATCAAATCAGCCAAAAGCTCATCGATCAAAGAAACAATAACAAGCTCAATTGGCCGATAAAGACCAATCGAAGGATAAAGGTAGATCGATTATGAAGAAGGCGATGCGCAACAAAATCAGAATAAATCAGACCTGGGGTGTAATAGACGAAGATCAATCGATTACAAGATTGATTACAAGGAACTAAAATTAGGGCTAATCAGCAGGAAAAATAAAGGGTTGTATTGTTTGATCGTGGATGCTCTCCTTTGGTTATGCCTCTTCTTTTATAGCCATCAGCCGATCTGAGTTCTAACGCAGTACGTCGCCGAGTAGTATCCATATCGGACTCCACTTTCCAAATATGACGAGTAGTATCCGGATCGGTCTCTCCTTCCCAAATCTCTTATATCCCATTGACTTAGGATTTTGCGGACGTTGACCGAACTTGCCAAATTTGGGTGCAAACACCTTGCCATGGACCTAGGTGCTCTGCCTTCATCCCAGGTGATGTGGGAGCATGTGCAGGCTCAGTACAGCCAACCAGCAATGCGCTCTACTCATCCATGCTAGAGCTAGAGAGCTCTCATCTCAGCAGGATTCTACTGTCGACGCCTTCTACCAGCAGATCACCGATGTGTGGCGTCAGCTCGACTCCCTCGCACCTGCCTATGGTCCTGACTGTGATTATTGTGATCATCTCTGAGATCACAAGCTCAGTGGTCGTCTCTTCGAGTTTCTTCGTCGACTTCGGTCTGAGTTTGAGCAACTTCGTGCTCAGATATTGGCCCGCTCTACGCGGCCATCCTTGGTCTAGGCTCTTACATTGGCTCGGGCCGAGGAGACTCATCTTCGTGCTGTTCTTTCGTCACGCTCGTCGGTTCTCACGGCGACGTCCACTACTCCTCTCCCAGCACCAGCAGGAGGCTCGGTTGCTGCGACGAGTACACCTGGTGCAGTTGTTCGCTGCAACTATTACAAGAAGATAGTACATACTATTCAGCAGCATAGGAAGCGTGCGACTCATCACGGTGCTGCTACCACTCGTCCTCCAACTGATTCTACACAGGTAGATCCCACCCGGCTGTTGACTGCTGTCCAGGAGGTGACCCAGCGTCTTGAACGTATGGAGCATCGCATGGATGCCCGATCTGCTTCATCTAGTGACAGTGTCAGCCTCGTCACTCAGTCTACCTCAGGTACTCGATCACCTTGGATTCTTGACTCTGGATTTTCTTTTCACATGACTCCTAATCCTACTCACCTTGGCTCTATGAGTACGTCAGCTACTCCAGTGTCCATCAAGACAGCTGATGGTACACATCTTTCTGTTGCCGGACGGGGCACTCTCCACACTTCCTCTTTTCATGTTCCTTCGGTCTCCCATGTTCCTTTACTTGATATCCAATTGATCTCTGCGGGCCAGCTCACTGATTACAACTTTCATATTATTCTTGAGTCAGACTCGTGTTCTATTCAGGACTACCGCACCGGGACCCTGGTTGGTATTGGCCACCGGCTCCATGACTCCCCACGCCTTTGGGAGCTTGACTGGCTTCACCTTCCTTCCGCTTCCACCATCTCCAGCAGCCTACTGTCTACTTCTATTGATGCCACCGTCCTCGCCACCCCAGCTTCTGCTAGTTTTGCTCAGTGGCATCATCGCCTAGGTCACATATGTGGGTCTCGTCTTTCTTCCTTAGTCTGTAATGGTGTTCTTGGGAAGGTCTCTGCTGAGACCTCCATATCCTACCAGTGAGTCTGTATCCATACATCCTTTTGATTTAGTTCATTCTGATGTTTGGGGTCCGGCTCCTTTTGTTTCAAAGGCGGGTCATCGATATTATGCGATTTTTATTGATGATTTTTCTCGCTTCACGTGGATATATCCTTTGACCTCTCGCCATCAGGTGTTAGCTGCTTATCAGGCCTTCGCAGCCATGGTCCACACTCAATTTGACTCTCCTATTCGTGTTTTTCATGTTGACTCTACTAGCAAGTACCTGCCTACCTCTCTTCGATAGTAACTTCTTGAGCAGGGCACACTCTCCCAGTACTCGTGCACTAGTGGGCATGCTCAGAATGGTGTCTCTGAGCGTAAGCATCGTCACCTTCTTGAGACTACTCGAGCGATGATGCTGGCCTCCTCTATTCCACCTCATTTCTGGGCTAAGGCAATTTCTACTGCTGTCTATCTAATCAACCTTCAGCCATCCACTACTCTTCAAGGAGCCATTCCTGTTGAGCGTCTCTACAGCCGACCTCCTCACTACACTCATCTTCGAGCCTTTGGGTGTGTTGCTTTTGTTCTTCTCCAGCCTCGCGAGCGAACAAACACAAACTTCTTACGGCACACCACGCTTGGTTGCTCGTGAGCGACTCCTAGCCGTCTAGGAGACCTCAACCTCCAAGAGTAATAGATCCAATGAGAAAAACTCAGAGATGAACTCTTGTGCTCGGTGAATATCTCAAATATGATCCTAGCACTGAATCTCTCTTTCACACATCTCACTCAAAAGATGATCACAAAGATCAAACAGTAGTAGGAGAGGCTCAAAGATGTGCAAAAACACTAGGCAAGCAACCCTCTCCATAGGGGAGAGGGTGTATTTATAGGAAGAGGCAAAAAACTAGTCATTATGCCTCCACTCCGCCACACATCGGACTATCCGATGAACACATCAGACTATCCGATCAGGCTAAATTCCCAGAACGAACAACCCCCACAAATTTGAATTTTTGCACACATCAGACTATTCGATCGAAACAATCGGAACATCCGATGTCTCCAGAGAGGTACCCTCAAGCCCTAGCTCAAAAAGTTTCTAGGTCTTGATTGGACTATCCGATACTAAGATTGGACTATCCGATCCCCCAAAGAGGAGCACCGGACAAAGAGACTCTCATACCGGACCCTCCGATACATCGGACTATCCGATCCACATATCGGAACAATCTAATGTCTCCAAAGAGGTTCCTAAGGCTCAAGACATCGAAAAACTTTCTAAGTCCTAATCGAACTATCCGATTCACCGATCAGACTATCCAATCAGTCCAGAGAGGTTTTTCCTAGCACTCACAAGCACTAACCGGACTATCCAATACAAACATCGGACTATCCGACCTAAACAGAGAAAAACTATCTCGGTGTTTGTGCTGTGACTTGTGTCTCTCAAACAAATTTAGATAGATATTCGTCGAGCATAGAGACATGACCTATATTTCCACATTGCATCCCTCTTAATAGTACGGCTTTTCTATTTACTCAAATAAAGTATACATTTATACCAAAAAGATGCCGTTCCACCTTTTCTTCGAATTGAGGTCATCAATGCTTGTAGGTCAACTTGAATCTGGGACTATCACCTGTTCATTTACTCATTGAACTCGTTAGTCCCTTAATCATTTGTTATTAATCATCCAAAACACAATTAGAGGTCTAGATGCACTTTCGGCGGCGCAAAAGTGAACCCACCCGTCGTCATGACAGGCATGCTTCCTGCGCAGCCGTAACTGCCGCAAGGCATTGTTGAATCTCATGGCAGAGTTGGTCCTTGTTAGCAAACAAATATCTAGCATTCAACACATTTATCCCAACACCTTCCTTCTTTACAATTAGTGTAAATGTCTCTAAATCCAAGTCAACAACATATAATTATTTTAAGCTTTCAAAACCGAGAATTTTACAATAAAGACCGCCGATGAATATATATATATAAATATATAACTAGTTGGGGGCATTTAATCGGAATTGCAAGTCTCAAAATGGATGAAGCGAGTTATCTACCCAATACCAGTGCACATATTCGGTTCAGCAAGAGTTGTTCCAATTATGGCCATGTTATAGAATAGTAAGAATGTCTTGAAAATCCTCTCTCTCAAGAAGCTTTTTGGCCATCTTCCGGCCTTCTTTGATATCCTCTTTCGTCCAATAACTTATTGGACCTCCTTCAGGTCTTATCATCGGATCGATAATCATACGATCAAGTCTTCTAGCACTCCGAAGAATATAGAGTGCCAGCTCGATCAGCCCCACCCAAGTACAGACTCCCGACATGTGAACCCTCTTGAGATTATCATGTGGATGCGGTAGGATATTCCCTCCATCAAGTGTCCAATTTAAGGACACGCCAAAGCAACAAATCTGCATGTAACAATCCAGCACACTTGTGAAATCCATCATATAAAGCAACTGAACACACAGCGACATTGTATTTCTGAACCCAAAGACATTTTTCAGCAAGGCAAAGCAAATACAATAAGGGCATGTATGGAATAGAAGAATTTGAAAGAAAACAAATTTGAAAGAAATACAGCAAAAAACAGGAAGAGATGTTTCGATGAGCAATAAGAAAAACACACTGTCACACCCATGGTAGCGCCATGAGTTTAGAGAAGAAGACTGAAGATTCAGAGGAAGTTCAGAAACGAAGAAGTTCAGAAGAAGGGTCGGATGACCTACAGTAGTTAAGGAGAGAATACTTTAATTTTGTCTTTTGGCTTGTGGGATGGGAACTAGAGTAAAGGGCCACCTGTAAGACCTAAACTGCAGTACTTTAAATAGGTGAATACGGACTGTAACAAACTAGCTGAGAAATGAAGTAAAACCAATCCCGTCTTCCTCTGTTCTTCTCCCTGTTTTCCCCCTTTTCTCTTCTGTTGTCCTTCCTTCCTCTCTATGTGTTCTTCCTCTCTATTCTTACTGATTGTTCCAGAACTGGTATGATCTCACGCCAACGAATCTATCCAAGGTCAAGGGACATGACAATCTGGTATCAGAGCTTGGAGAGATCGATCGGTGGAGAACTACAAATTCCGGAGGAGGGCTTGGGAGGTGATGATCAATTGCCGCCACCCCCTGTAAAATCCCCAAATCTGGGAGAGTTCATACACCGGCGATTGCCGTTGCCGGGGTCTGGGTCGCGCTTCCCGAAGACCTCCACCTCGAGGTGCTCGCCCGCGTCCCGCCCTTCCACCTGCAACTCCACCGCCGCTGCAGCTCCCAGATCCTCCGCTGCCTCCATTCCTCGCTCGATCGCTGGATTGCCGCCACCGATCCGATCCGGGCAGCGCGACGCTCTCTCATGCGACCTCGTCGCCTCTACCGCCTCCGCCCCGTCTTCCGTCGCAGCGACTCCAACCTCCACGACCAGCAGCATACCAACCTCGATCAGAACGGAAGAGCAATTGGGATGCATATGGGAGAGCCTTGACCGAGTGAGGGCCAAGTTGAAGGCGATGGAGGATACACAGCACCAGATGGCTGTCAAAGTGGATCTCATCGCCCAGGCGACGATGAATCAGACGAGAGAGCAGAAGTTGCTCGCTCGTCAACTGGAGGCGACCGCGCAAGCGGTAGCGAGGATCACACTGGGGAATCAGCGACATCACTCTCATGAGGCGAAGGAGATGGCGCAGAGTTGGTCCTTGTTAGCAAACAAATATCTAGCATTCAACACATTTATCCCAACACCTTCCTTCTTTACAATTAGTGTAAATGTCTCTAAATCCAAGTCAACAACACATAATTATTTTAAGCTTTCAAAACCGAGAATTTTACAATAAAGACCGCCGATGAATATATATATAAATATATAACTAGTTGGGGGCATTTAATCGGAATTGCAAGTCTCAAAATGGATGAAGCGAGTTATCTACCCAATACCAGTGCACATATTCGGTTCAGCAAGAGTTGTTCCAATATAAGGCCATGTTATAGAATAGTAAGAATGTCTTGAAACTCCTCTCTCTCAAGAAGCTTTTTGGCCATCTTCCGGCCTTTTTTGATATCCTCTTTCGTCCAACAACTTATTGAACCTCCTTCAGGTCTTATCATCGGATCGATAATCATACGATCAAGTCTTCTAGCACTCCGAAGAATATAGAGTGCCAGCTCGATCAGCCCCACCCAAGTACAGACTCCCGACATGTGAACCCTCTTGAGATTATCATGTGGATGCGGTAGGATATTCCCACCATCAAGTGTCCATTTTAAGGACAGGCCAAAGCAACGAATCTGCATGTAACAATCCAGCACACTTGTGAAATCCATCATATAAAGCAACTGAAGACACAGCGACATTGCATTTCTGAACCCAAAGACATTTTTCAGCAAGGCTAAGCAAATACAATAAGGGCATGTATGGAATAGAAGAATTTGAAAGAAAACAAATTTGAAAGAAATACAGCAAAAGACAGGAAGAGATGTTTCGATGAGGAAAAACACACGAAACTCTAGCAAAAAGCGTAAAGTGAGATTATGCTTTGAGAAACATTTTATCTCAATATGCCATCTGCTTTGACATATGTTAAACGTAATAACACAGTAAGCAGCATTCCTTAATTTCTTATTCCCCTTCCAATCTTGAACTTCCAAGATGAGAAGATGGGATACATCCAAATTCTACACTACAGTTTCCCATTTCAAGCTAGAGCCAGGTGACCGCAGGTTAAGAATATGAAATATCGTGACAGCGGAAGTTATATTGGAGTTACAAATAGTTTGCAACTAGAGTATTTTTTTTATGGGCAACACAAATGCCAATTGTGAATTTTAAGATAGCACGGAAGGATGAGAAGCAGTTGCTAGTTGCTCAATCCAAACACTCTGCCGCTCTAACTTTGTTCCTTTGGTTTTCAATGCACTGCTGCATGGCCCTAGCTTCTCCATGGTAACTGTTGTAAAATTTCGTTAAAAAGAACGCTCTAGTTATTCTCATAATATGTGGTAGCGACATTACGGCCACACATACTTTACAGGTTACACCTAGATCATCATGGCAACCAAGAATTGAAACTACTTCCAAATGTAGGCAAGATTTCATTAGCGGTATCACCAAAGAGTAAGGCATAGCAGATTGTTGGTTCTGTGTTGTCAGATAAACTAATAAAGTGTCTACAGATCAGGTGTGATTGAGAGAATGTATAACAGATTATCTTCTCGTGAAGTCACTTACATGCAGTTCCAATACTTCCAGAACTGGGGCTAACTCCAAGAAGTAGGCCAAACGAAGAATCCCACCACTTGCCTCTTTGTCGCCAAAGAGAGTCAAAGTCAAGACTAGGTGCCTCAAATTGATGAATCTGGCAGGGATTTTGGTAATTCGTCTTCCGAACTGAAACACAGCCATGACCACAAGACAAGTATGAGATGGCAAGTACTCCAACGTGGAAACAAACGTCAACGAACGAATGAATTGAAGTACTCCAGGAACACACAGACCTGATGGCAGTCGCCGACTGTTGTGGTTATGGAGAGTTTCTGAACATAAGGAATAGCAGTGACAAGATTGGTGTAGGCGTAAATCAGGTTATCAGACCTGGCAAAGGTGGACATCAGCTCAATGTTCGCCTCTGCCATCTTTGGAGATTCCCCAAGTGCAATCAGAGCCGGCTGGTCGGTAAATCTGAACGTAGCGAGGTTTGGAGCTTGTAACTCAATCTTGTCCAGCATGCAAAAGTGCACACGCAGATACTGCAACCGGCACAAAGGTCGGCTTACAGTAAAACAATGCAAGGAACAGTAGCTGATGCTAAGCCATTCGAGAACAGCACACACTGGCAACAGCAGGAATTGGAGGTCTCCCGAGAAGGAGATTTTGTGCAGGCTGAGCTTCTTAAGGTTTGCGAAGCCAGACAACAAACTGGGAGTTGCTAGGTTTAGATAGACAAGACCCAGACGAAGAGACTTGATGTGGGGGGAGCTGTCTGGGCCAGTGAAAACATGAAGGGGGAAGATGTACTTGTCGTCGTCATAGCCCCTGCAAGAGCCCTTCACTCCAGGAGTGAAATCAAGAGTCACGTGCCTCGCCCTCGACGCGGCGCAGAAGTGAACCCACCCGTCGACATGAGAGGCGTGCTTCCTGCGCAGCCCGAACTTAACAACAAACTTATTTAGAGTGGCAGCAGGCGAGCGCAACTGCCGCAAGGCATTGTTGACTCTCGTGGCAAAGTTGGTCCTTGTGCGTCTTGTGTTCGCGTCGCTGCTGGCACCGCCGGACCTGAACATGGTGGCCCTGGTAAAGACCATTTTTGGGCAGCAGCTTCCCGACAGCCGCTGCCAATCGTGGGAGAGAACGCCCATTCGCCAGGACTCTCTGAAGGTTAATCGTGACAGTATGCTGCGTAGGACGTCCTGTACGTACGTAGCCCGATCAGCCAAGTAAATTAATCCATTACTTGATCAGCCCTAAGTTAACGAGTTTCTACGAGTGATTTAACGAATATGCACATTCAACTAGTTTGCTTACCACGGGCAGATGGTGAAGCTGCGTGGGTTTCGATTCTGCGGTCCTCTTGAAAGTGCCACTTCTCACACAGCCTTCGCTATTTGTTGATCTATTCTTCTTCCTAGAAGCTCTCTCATCATTCAAGTCCTCGCTTGTTTTGGCCATCGGAACGGATCTGTATGCAGTGGCCACCACGCAGCAAACAAATCCGCAACAAACTCCACGAACTGGACTGTCCATCCCAGAAAGAAAGATTTGGATGAGATTGCTCACAGGAGAGAAAAGATCCCACAGCGAAATAAGAAATCAAACCAAGTCCGGATGGATCTTCTCTCCACGCCAGTCGGTAGAGCGGGGGAGGAGAACGCCTTCGAGAGAAGAATTCCTTACCTTCGACGGTTAAATGATGAGAGAAAAACGGGGAAGCAGCAGCCGCCGCCGCCGCCGCCCGAGGAGATCTGGAGAGGAGTCAGGACTCAGGAGTGCAAGGAAGAGGATGGGCTGGAAGGATGTCGGGAGAAGAGTGCGGATGGGCTCGAAGTAGACCTATTCGGAAAAGCCCGAACTCAGGCCCGAACTGAAAACTGAAGGTGAGGGCAGGGCTACATATCCTATGCAATCAAATAGCCTGTCCACATTTGTAATCATTAAATCCGAGTCGTCAAGATCTCATTATTTGATCACATTTCAAAAGTAATCATTCAGCCGTCAAGATGAATTTCGTATATATATATTCATCGGCAGTCTTTTTTGTGTTGTGGAGCTCAATTTACTCTAGAACTATATATGTGATGAATGGAAAACTATTTTTAAGATTAAATTTGGATTATCTGAGTGATTGGTTATGACATTTGGTCTTATTAATGCACCTAGTACGTTTATGCTCTTAATGACAAAGTGTTGAGATCTTTCGTTGGAGAGTTTGTTGTGGTTTACTTTGATGATATATTATTTAACAGCAATTCTTTAGATGAACATTTAGATCATTTGCACAAGTTTTCTTTGCTTTGAGAAGCTCACCTGTTTGCTAACCTCGCGAAGTACATCTTTTGCACATATCAAGTTGTGTTTCATTGTTTTGTTGTGACTGCATAGGAAATCGAAGTGGTTGTACAAAAGGTGGAAGCTATTCTAGCATGGCCTACACCTACAACAGTCACACAAGTACGATGTTTTCATAGACTTGCTCGGTTCTACCGTTGGTTTGTGAAAGAATTTAGCACGCTCGCTACCCGCACTCATTGAGTTTACGAAGAAGAATATACCTTTCAAGTGGGAAAGATCACAAGAGGATGTCTTCAACAAGTTGAAAGATAAGTTAACCAATGCATTGCTTCTACAACTTCCTGATTTTGATAAAACTTTTGAGAAAATGTGATGCTAGTGGTATTGGAATTGGAGGTGTTCTCATGCAAGATAGAAAACCCATATCTTATTTCAATGAAAAGCTTAGTGGTCCAACCTTAAACTACTCAACATATGACAAGAAACTATATGCTTTGTTTAGAGTGTTAGAAACATGGCAGCATTACCTCTGGCCAAAAGAATTTGTCATACATTCAGATCGTGAATCATTGAAGCATATTCGTAGCCAAAGTAAGTTGAATCGTAGACATGCTAACTGGATCAAATTTATTGAAACTTTTCCTTATGTTGTGAAATATATTATGTTGTGAAATATAAGGAAGGTAAACATAATATAGTTCTTAGATGCATTGTCTAGATGTTACATGTTGTCTCAACTTTATTGTAAAATTCTCGGTTTTGAAAGCTTAAAAGAATTATATGTTGTTGACTTGGATTTAGAGACATTTACACTAATTGTAAAGAAGGAAGGTGTTGGGATAAATATGTGTTGAATGATAGATATTTGTTTGCTAACAAGGACCAACTCTGCCATGAGAGTCAACAATGCCTTGCGGCAGTTACGCTCGCCTGCTGCCACTCTTAAGTTTGTTGTTAAGTTCAGGCTGTGCAGGAAGCATGCCTGTCATGACGACGGGTGGGTTCACTTTTGCGCCGCTGAAAGTGCATCTAGACCTCTAATTGTGTTTTGGATGATTAATGACAAACGATTAAGGGACTAACGAGTTCAATGAGTAAATGAGCAGGTGATAGCCCCAGATTCAAGTTGACCTACAAGCATTGATGACCTCAATTCGAAGAAAAGGAGGAACGGCATCTTTTCGGTATAAATGTATACTTTATTTGAGTAAATAGGAAAGCCGTACTATTGAGAGGGATGCAATGTGGACATATAGGTCATGTCTCTATGCTCGACGAATATCTATCTAAATTTGTTTGAGACACAAGTCACAGCACAAACACCGAGATAGTTTTTCTCTGTTTAGATCGGATAGTCCGATGTTTGTATCGGATAGTCCGGTTAGTGCTTGTGAGTGCTAGGAAAAACCTCTCTGGACTGATTGGATAGTCTGATCGGTGAATCGGATTGTCCGATTAGGACTTAGAAAGTTTTTCGATGTCTTGAGCCTTAGGAACCTCTTTGGAGACATTAGATTGTTCCGATATGTGGATCGGATAGTCCGATGTATCGGAGGGTCCGGTATGAGAGTCTCTTTGTCCGGTGCTCCTCTTTGGGGGATCGGATAGTCCGATCTTAGTATCGGATAGTCCAATCAAGACTTAGAAACTTTTTGAGCTAGGGCTTGAGGGTACCTCTCTGGAGACATCGGATGTTCCGATCGTTTCGATCGGATAGTCTGATGTGTGCAAAAATTCAAATTTGTGGGGTTGTTCGTTCTGGGAATTTAGCCTGATCGGATAGTCTGATGTGTTCAACTGTTCATCGGATAGTTCGATGTGTGGCGGAGTGGAGGCATAACAGCTAGTTTTTTGCCTCTTCCTATAAATACACCCTCTCCCCTTTGGAGAGGGTTGCTTGCCTAGTGTTTTTGCACATCTTTGAGCCTCTCTTCTCCTACTACTCTTTGATCTTTGTGATCATCTTTTGAGTGAGATGTGTGAAAGAGAGATTCAGTGCTAGGATCATATTTGAGATATTCACCGAGCACATGAGTTCATCTCTGAGTTTTTCTCATTGGATCTATTACTCTTGGAGATTGAGGTCTCCTAGACGGCTAGGAGTCGCTCACGAGCAACCAAGCGTGGTGTGCCGTAAGAAGCTTGTGTTTGTTCGCTCACAAGGCTGGAAAAAAACAAAAGCAACACACCCAAAGGCTCGAAGATGAGTGTACTGAGGAGGTCGGCTGTAGAGACGCTCAACAGGAATGGCTCCCTGAAGAGCAGTGGATGGCTGAAGGTTGACTAGATAGACAGCAGTAGAAACTGCCTCAGCCCAGAAATGAGGTGGAATAGAGGAGGCCAGCATCATCGCTCGAGCAGTCTCAAGAAGGTGACGATGCTTACACTCAGAGACACCATTTTGAGCATGCGCACCAGTGCACGAGTACTGGGAGAGTGTACCCTGCTCAAGAAGTTACTGTCGAAGAGAGGTAGGCAGGTACTCGCCAGTAGAGTCAACACGAAAAACACGAATAGGAGAGTCAAATTGAGTGCGGACCATGGCTGCGAAGGCCTGATAAGCAGCTAACACCTGATGGCGAGAGGTCAAAGGATATATCCACGTGAAGCGAGAAAAATCAACAATAAAAATCGTATAATATCGATGACCCCCCTTCGAAACAAAAGGAGCCGGACCCCAAACATCGGAATGAACTAAATCAAAAGGATGTATGGATATAGACTCACTGGTAGGATATGGAGGTCTCAGCAGAGACCTTCCCAAGAACACCATTACATATTAAGGAAGAAAGACGAGACCCACATATGTGACCTAGGCGATGATGCCATTGAGCAAAACTAGCAGAAGCTGGGGTGGCGAGGACGGTGGCATCAATAGAAGTAGACGACTGGCTACTGGAGATGGTGGAAGCGGAAGGAAGGTGAAGTCGGTCAAGTTCCCAAAGGCGTGGGTAGTCATGGAGCCGGTGGCCAATACCAACCATGGTCCCGGTGCGGTAGTCCTAAATAGAACACGAGTCTGACTCAAGAATAATACGAAAGTTGTAATCAGTGAGCTGCCCTGCAGAGATCAATTGGATATCAAGTAAAGGAACACGGGAGACCGAAGGAACATGAAAAGAGGAAGTGTGGAGAGTTCCCCGTCTGGCAACAGAAAGATGTGTACCATCAGCTGTCTTGATGGACACAGGAGTAGCTGAAGTACTCATAGAGCCAAGGTGAGTAGGAATAGGGGTCATGTGAAAAGAAGATCTAGAGTCAAGAATCCAAGGTGATTGATTACCTGAGGTAGACTGAGTGGCGAGGCTGACACTGTCACTAGCTGAAGCAGATCGGGCATCCATGCGACGCTCCATACGTTCAAGACGCTGGGTCACCTCCTGGACAGCAGTCAACAGCTGGGTGGGATCAACTTGTGTAGAAGCAGTTGGAGGACGAGTGGTAGCAGCACCGTGACGAGTCGAACGCTTCCTATGCTGCTGAATAGTATGTACTATCTTCTTGCAATAGTTACAGCGAACAACTGCACCAGGTGTACTCGTTGCAGCAACCGAGCCTCCTGCTGGTGCTGGGAGAGGAGTAGTGGACGTCGCCGTGAGAACCGACGAGGGTGACGAAAGAACACCACGAAGACGAGTCTCCTCGGCCCGAGCCAAGGTAAGAGCCTAGACCAAGGATGGCCACGGAGAGCGGGCCAATATCTGAGCACGAAGTTGCTCAAACTCAGGCCGAAGTCGACGAAGAACCTCGAAGATACGACCACTGAGCTTGTGATCTCAGAGATGATCACAATAATCACAGTCAGGACCATAGGCAGGTGCGAGGGAGTTGAGCTGACGCTACACATCGGTGATCTGCTGGTAGAAGGCGTCGACAGTAGAATCCTGCTGAGATGAGAGCTCTTTAGCTCTAGCATGGATGAGTAGAGCGCATTCTTTGGTTGGTTGTCTTGAGCACACTGCGCTCCCACATCACCTGGGATGAAGGCAAAGCAATGGCAAGGTGTTTGCACCCAAATTTGGCAAGTTCGGTCAATGTCGGCAAAATCCTAAGTCAATGGGATATAAGAGATTTGGGAAGGAGAGACCGATCCGGATACTACTCGTCATATTTGGAAAGTGGAGTCCGATATGGATACTACTCGTCGACGTACTGTATTAGAACTCAGATCGGCTGATGGCTATAAAAGAAGAGGCATAACCAAAGGAGAGCATCCACGATCAAACAATACAACCCTTTATTTTTCCTGTTGATTAGCCCTAGCTTTAGTTCCTTGTAAGCAACTTGTGATCAATAAAGTTGTGTAATGCCGATCATTGATCTTCGTCTATTACACCCTAGGTCCGATTTATTCTGATTTTGTTGCACATCGCCTTCTTCATAATCGATCTACCTTTATCCTTCAATTGGTCTTTATTAGCCAATTGAGCTTGTTATTGTTTCTTTGATCGATCGGCTTTTTGGCTGATTTGATCTAAGTCGATTGCTCCATTAGATCGGCTTTATGCGATTCTTATGTTTGCTTCTTATCTGTTACTCAGGTCAAACAGATTGGCACGTCCGCGCGAACCTTTGAAACCGGTGTTCGTCGGCTGTTTTGAAGCTAAAAACCATTCGTCAAGTTTTCGGCGCCAACACAAGGTCAACTGTTATGGTAGCAGTGATGACAGCAGCAACAACAACAACACGAGCCTCATCGGCACGTCAACTCTCAAGAGTCTGAAGATCTACAACCGAAGAGCGGGCTTCTTTCCAACAAACAGAGGAAACATTCAATCCACGCTTAGAGACTGACTCACTCTTTTCCACCCTAAAAAAGAATAGCCACAGACCAAGGGTTGGGTTGTTCGCCCATTAATGCAGTACGTGAAATAAGAAAGAAAGTTGGAAACCGCCGAGCTCCGCGTCGAACAGAAAGAAGCAAGCACGCACTCGAATAAATGCAGCAACGCGGATATATAAAGTATTCACCTTGGGGGAAGCCCACCAAAGCAGTCCGCACCGACCACAGGCTCCTCAGGACGAGTAGGGGTAGGCGGACATAACCGTGTCCCAGTGAGATGACCCCAAAGTCGCTGACTGTCGAGGCAGATCCGAAGCATCGTAGACCACTCCCTGAAGTTAGTCCCGTCAAACAGAACCGGTGGGAGTGGCATTGGACCAGAGAGGCGGGGTGCCGCCATCACGAAGCATTGGAGGTTTTTTTAAGTGCTATTACTCTGTTTCAACGAAAACAGAGCAAGTCACAGAAGGGCAATGGCGCAGTCGGCGGCAAGGCAGCGACGTCGGCGGCGAGACGGAGACGGTGGCCGACGAAGATGCGGCGGCCACGCGCACGGGAGGGAGGCCGCGGAGCGCAGCCGCACGGGAGTGCACACGCGACTGGATGAGGACGGCGGCGATGACGCCGTACACCGGTGCAGCTTCCAGGTGGTGAAGCTGTGATCGCTGTAGAAGCTGTAGTGCCACCAGATGAAGTCGAGCGCGGTGTACAACCCCGAATCCGGCACAGGGATGACCACGTCGGCGGTGGGGTCGGGAGATTCCTTGGCGAGCGTGCGTCCGAAGGCGTTGCGGCGCTCATGGACAGCGTGCCCGAAGATGACAGAGTTGGGCAGAGACCATGGCTTCTTGGTGCGAGCGTGCTCTGCTGGAGGGCATGATCAAAGGAGAAGCAGGGAGAAGTAGATGTGCTCGAAGACACCAAGACTTGCGATGACGGCGGTGTGAGCCAGCCGGCGGCTGGCGGCTGGATCTAGGACCTAGGGTTTAGGGAGAAGAGCCTGGGCTCTGATACCATATTATGATGTGCAAATTGTATTGTTATGGGCCCATAGGTCAGTATATATACACGTACAGATGAGAGTAAAAAGGCAAAAAAACACCCTATACAATATCTCTACTATTAAGCAGCAGTTGGTGGCAGTGGTCCATTCTTCCCACGTCATTAATTACCGCTTAATTGCCCTGCTTAATTGCCCTACGCAAGAAACGAAGAGTTGCTTTAATTAGCCAGCTTTAGCAAGAAACGAAGCGTTAAAGATAGATGTTTGATCTTGTGAAATAAATTTTTTTTTATGTTTTAATCTTTATTTTTCATTATCAATTTTGATTTTCGTAGCAACGCACGGACATGTAACTAGTATTACTTAACTGGAAGTGGTTTCAATTCTTGGTTGCCATGCTGATCTAGGTGTAACCTGTAAAGTATGTGTGGCCGTGATGTCGCTACCACAGATTATGAGAGTATTATGGAATAACTAGAGGGTTCTTTTTAACGAAATTTTACAACAGTTACCATGGAGAAGCTAGGGCCATGCAGCAGTGCATTGAAAACCAAAGGAAACAAGTTAGAACGGCAGTGTGTTTGGATTGTAGCAACTAGCAACTGCTTCTCATCCTTCCGTGCTATCTTGAAATTCACAATTGGCATTTGTGTTGCCCATAAAAAATACTCTTAGGTGCAAACTATTTGCAACTCCAATATAACCACCGCTTTCACGATATTTCATATTCTTAACCTGCGGTCACCTGGCTCTAGCTTGAAATGGGAAACTGTAGTGTAGAATTTGGATGTATCCCATCTTCTCATCTTGGAAGTTTAAGATTGGAAGGGGAATAAGAAATTAGGGAATGCTGCTTACTGTGTTATTACGTTTAACATACGTCAAAGCAGATGGCATATTGAGGTAAAATGTTTCTCAAGTCATAATCTTACTTTAAGCTTTTTACTAGGATTTCATGTGTTTTTTTTCTTATTGCTCATCGAAACATCTCATCCCAATTTATTTTCTTTCAAATTCTTTTATTCATAAACCAACCATCCTCCCCTCCCATTATCTCATTTGTTTGTTAACCATTTTTCTAGATAACAAATCCATAAAGCGTGATGCACTTGTTATGATGTGCAAGTTGTATTGCTATGGGCCAATGGGTCAGTATATATACACGTACAGGTGGGAGAAAAAAAGGCAGAAAATACCCTATACAATATATTACTTAACACCCCCTCAAACTCAAGGTGGATCTATAACATTGAGTTTGGAGAGATGAAAAACATATTGCGCCCTAGTCTGTGCCTTGGTGAAGAAATCTGCAACCTGTAGCTAACATATGAAGCATCAACACCAATATGCTTGGTGAGCTCTTGCTTCACCGGAACACGAGCAATGCTGATAGCACCTGGGCTGTCTGATTGCACTGTCGTGGGAGTAGAAACCATGACACCAAAATCTGCCAAGAGCCACCGAAGCCAAGTCACCTCAGCCGTCACAGACGCCAACGCTCGCAACTCCGCCTCAGTTCTAGAGCGGGAAACAGTCTGCTGCTTCTTGATCTTCCAGACAATGAGTGAAGAACCAAGAAAAACACAATAAGCAGATATGGATTTACGATTAGAAGGATCACTAGCCCAAGAAGCATCGGAGTAGGCCTAGAGCTGCAAAGAACTGGATCTAGAGAAGAACATACGGCGATCAATAGTACCACGAAAGTACCGTAAAATACGAAGAAGATGACTGTAGTGTATTTGAGTAGGAGTTTGCATGAACCGACTCAGAATATGAACTACATAAGATATGTCACGATGAGTAATGCCAACGTAAACAAGACTCCCAACCAAATGATGGTAGCGAGTAGGATCAACAAAAGGATCACCATCAGTAGGTCTGTAACACCCTAGCTTCGCTTTCTGGAGAAAAATCTAGTTTAAATTAACTAAATTCAAAAATTTAGAGTTTATTTGGTGTTTATGTTAACCTGGCATCCTTTCCCATCCAAAATCGGGATTCAATTCCCTCCCGTTCGAAAAATCGCATTTCTCGGTTTCCGCCGGTACCCGAATTTTCACCCGAGTCCAAAAATGCTCCAAAAATCCCGAAACCACTTCAATTATGTCCCAAATATTCCTAAATGATTTTAGGAACTATTCCCCGGATTTTTGGACCTTCGCTTCTATTTTATCTCGCGCGGCTTTTGTTTAATGCCCGCAATCCGCGCCTGAATATTTAATTCCACAAATTTCATCCAAATTCCGCGAAACCAATTTTATTGGGTCCCAAATATTCCAAAATGGTTCTAGGAATTTTTCCAGAATTTTTAGACCATTTTTCCTAATTTTTCTTTAGGGCGGTTCATTTACGTAATTCTCGGCCAATCGTGTGTCGCCACGGGTCATGAACAGTGTTCATCTCCTACCTTGAGCCATGAACGAAGCAAGCTTCCAGGCAACAATGGAGGTGCACTCCATAGCCACCTTTCCCCATTCAAACCATCATATCTCCTCCATCACAACTCCAAATCACGAACGGCCGGTTCCGTTGAATCCGTAACGACGTCCTCTTCCCATTCCCCACCATCATTAACTCCAAATCTCGCCGGAATTGGAATCGTTGGCCAAAAACCGAAATGTGCTTAATTACCATTATCTCGGCCGTTTCAACTCCAAACGATGGGCTCCCACCTCTCAAATCTCCGTGTGGACGTCCTCTTCCTCGTGGTAGCACTCACTCTTTGCCTCTTCCACTCATTTGCCCGCTAGATTGAGAAAACCAACGCCGGGTCACCGTTTTTCGGTGTTCTTCGTGTTCTTGGCCATAGATCTCTTCACGGTGGATCATTCTTCGTGCCACTTGGTTCCTTGTGATCGTGATTGAGTCTAGAGTCTAACCCAACAATCAATTTTAGGATCCCTCAAGTTTTGGAGACGAATTTAGGGTTTTTGTCATTTCGGCCGGAGCTCCGTTCGTCGTCAAATTTGTCGCCTCTGGTGAGAATCAACTCAATTCCTTCCTCCTATGAGTCCCTAAGGATGTTATCTAGAGAATCCATGATTTTATTTGGTCCAAATCCATGCGAAAATGGCGCAAAATCCGTTTTTTTGGAAGAAAAGAGACGTAGACAGGTACTCACCAGTAGAGACAGCACGAAAAAACACGAATAGGAGAGTCAAATTGAGTGCAGACCATGGCTGCGAAGGCCTGATAAGCAACTAACACTTGACAGCGAGATGTCAAAGGATATATCCAGGTAAAGCGAGAAAAATCATCAATAAAAATCACATAATATCGATGACCCCCTTTTGAAATAAAAAGAGTCGAACCCCAAACATCGGAATGAACTAAATCAAAAGGTCGTATGGATACAGACTCACTGGTAGGATATGGAAGCTGAAGCTATTTGCCAAGCTTACAGCCCATGCACGACAGGGAGGTCTCAATAGAGACCTTCCTAAGAACACCATTACGAACTAAGGAGACGGGACCCACATATGTGACCTAGGTGATGATGCCATTGAACAAAACTAGAAGAACCTGGGGTGGCGAGGACGGTGGCATCAGTAGAGGTAGACGACTGGATGCTAGAGATGGTGGAAGCGGAAGCGGAAGGAAGGTGAAGCCAGTCAAGCTCCCAAAGGCGTGGGGAGTCATAGAGCCGGTGGCCAATACCAACAAGGGTCCCGGTGCGGCGGTCCTGAACAGAACACGAGTTAGACTCAAGAATAATACGACAATTGTAATCAATGAGCTGGCCTGTAGAGATCAATTGCATATCAAGTAAAGGAACATGAGAGACCGAAGGAACATGAAAAGAGAAAGTGTGGAGAGTGCCCCGTCCGGCAACAGAAAGATGTGTACCATCAGTTGTCTTGATGAACATAGGAGTAGCTGAAGTACTCATAGAGCCAAGGTTAGTATGATCATGAGTCATGTGGAAAGAACGTCCAGAGTCAAAGAATCCAAGGCAATCGAGTACCTGAGGTAAACTGAGCGACGAGGTTGACACTGTCACTAGTTGAAGAAGATCGGGCATCCATGCGTCGCTCCATACGTTCAAGACGTTGGGTCACCTCCTGGGCAACAGTCAACAGCTGGGTGGGATCAACCTGTGTGGAATAAGTCGGAGGACGAGTGGTAGCAGCACCGTGATGAGTTGGACGCTTTCGAAACTGCTGAATAGTATGTCCTGTCTTCTTGCAATAGTTGCAGCGAACAACTGCACCATGTGTACTCGCCGCAGCAACCGAGCCTCCTGCTGGTTCTGGGAGAGGAGTAGTGGACGTCGCCATGGGAACCGATGAGGGTGACGAAAGAACACAACGAAGACGAGTCTCCTCGGCCCGAGCCAAGGTAAGAGCCTCGACCAAGGATGGCTGCGGAGAGCGGGCCAGCAGCTGAGCACGAAGTTGATCAAAATCTGGTCGAAGTCGACGAAGAAACTCGAAGAGACGACCACTGAGCTTGTGATCTCGGAGATGAGCACAATAGTCACAACTAGGACCATAGGCAGGTGCGAGGGAGTCGAGCTGACGCCACACATCTGTGATCTGCTGGTAGAAGGCATCGACAGTAGAATCTTGCTGACGAAGAGAGCTCTCTAGCTCTAGCATTGATGAGGAGAGCGTGTTGCTGGTCGGCTGGTACTAAACCTGGACACGCTCCCACATCACCTGAGATGAAGGCAGAGCCGCCAGGTCCATGGCAAGGTCAACTCTCATGCTAGCAGTGATGACAACAACAGCATGAGCCTCATCGGCATGCCAACTCTCAAGAGTCTAAAGATCTGCAACGTACTGCTCCACAGCCTGCTGGTAGACCTCCAGGATAGCACCATCCGCACCGACCACATGCTCCTGAGGACGAGTAGGGGTAAGCGGACACAACCGTGTCCCAGTGAGATGACCCCAAAGTCGCTGACTGTCAAGGCAAATCCAAAGCATCGTAGACCACTCCCTGAACTTAGTCCCGTCAAACAGAACCGGTGGAAGTGGCATCAGACCAGAGAGATGGGGTGCAACCATCACGAAGTACCCAGGGGATCAGCTTTCAGCACACACACTCTCTCTCTCTCTCTTGAGAAATAGTAGTACTCTGTTTTTCACAAAAACAGGGTTTCTCAAGGCAGCGACGCAGTCGGCAGGGAGCGAAGCCGTCAACGGTAGGCAGAGTTAACAGCAGCCAGCGACAAGGTCAGCGGCTGGCGGATGTCGGTCGATGGAGATGCGGCGGCGACGTGCACGGGACAACGGCAGTTGGCTGCGGCGGCCAACGCAGAGCTCGAGGACAGCGATCCGGAATTTCAGTCGTGGGGCTGAAGATAAAGATGTCGACGGGCTGAAGATGAAGACGTCGACGAAGCTTGTTGTCCGGGCTGGTCGACACGAAGCCGACAACGAGCAAGCCTTGGAGTACGTGGAGCGCATACTCCCTGCTGACATCGATGGCGATGACCTTGCCGTCGTTGGGGATGTCGAGCGCAGACGGGCAGACCGAGGTCGAAGTACTCCCTGCTGCGAGCCGCACCAAGGAGATGTTGAAGACGGAGCAGGAGCCGCGCGGGGAGGAGATGGCCGAAGCGAGAAGACAGCCGACAGAGGTGGGAACCTGGCAGCCAGCGGGTGGCGGCTGACGGCTGGATCTAGAACCTAGGGTTTGACCCTAGGGTTTAGGGAGGAGAGCCTGAGCTCTGATACCATGTTATGATGTGCAAGTTGTATTGCTATGGGCCAGTATATATACACGTAGAGGTGAGAGAAAAAAGACAGAAAACACCCTAGTAGATGATGCCACTTCTTGTGTCATTTGGCTGATTTGTTGATCTATGCAAGAACTAGTGATGGGTGAAATATTCACCCTATTCGCGCTCGCTAGCTCGGCCTCGATCACCAGTAGCCCTCGTCTTCCCCACCGCTCCTGTGGCCGACGCCACCGCCCAACCACCTCGCGCCTATGCTCCCCTTCGGCTATAAAAGCCGCCCCCAAGCCCCCTCTTCACCCCTGCACCACCGGTAAGCTCTTCCCTCCCCCTTTCCCCTCCAATTCCAGCCAATTCGCCCCCTCTTCTTCCCCGATTCTCGGCCTTGCTGACAATTCCGCCGCCCCGGTCCTCCCCACCCCCATCCAACCCCTCCCCGGCAGCCGCCCCACTCCCAGCCCCCACTGCCGTGAATCGCGCCGCCCCACCATCCAAGCTGCCTCCCGCTCGGTCGGCCACAAGACACATCACTACTCGTCCGACGGCCGCCCCGCGGTGGGCGTGCCGGTAACTGCTCGCCTCTTCCCGCGCGCACACGCTGGGTCGGCCTGGTCTCCTCCCGCAGCCCGCGCTCTTCCCCGCCCCGGCCTAGTCGGCAGTGGGCCAAGCCCACTGCTGTTCTACTAACTAGCCCACCAAGCACAGTAGCACGCTTTCTTTTGTTGGAATTTTCAAAATTCGTTTTAAATTCAAAATAAAATCCCAAAAATTTCCCAAAAATAAAAAATACAAATATATAGCCGTTTTGACTGTCTCGAGCCCTCAAATCCAAATCCAGTGTCTGTTCTGCCAAATAAAGCTCCCAATAGAAAAAATAACCCTCTTAACCTATTTTTTGAATTTCTTTCCCTTTTTCTTGTTTTTGTCTTTTCTTTTTGTTCTTTCTTTATTTTTTTATTTGGTATTTACTTATTGTCTTTGCTTGCGTTAGATCCAATCTACGAGGAGCAGGAGCGGGACCCGGAGCCGGACCTGTCAAGCTTTGACCATGTACACGACTACGAGCACCCGGACTTTATCCATTAAGTTATACTGTATATCGTAATTTTGAGAAGACATAATATACCTTCCAATCCTTCTGAAGCTCTAACTAGCTTGTCCTGGTAAAAAAAGTACCGATGCCAAAAAATTATAAACTAGAGAATTTTTTTGACTAGGCTAAAATGGAAAGTTGTAAACTAGAGAGTAGCCGTCAGCTGGCATATTGGTCCATGATGCTTTGCTAAGCATTGCATATACAGACCTTCAGTTCTTGAAGCTTGTGAACATCATCAACGATGCTGAATCCTGAGATCTTTTTTTGTCAGTTCGTAGCTCACTTTGGAATGTAAGGACTGCTATATCAGGTATGTGCAAGGTGATGGTTGAAACGAAGCTACTAAAGTTTGCTGTTGTTACCCCATCCAGAACAATAGGAGTCCTGTTGCAGCAACCAAATACAAGAAATTGGCACATTTACAGCTTAATTAATTGATGACAAATATAGCTGCTTTGGTATCTAATAATACAGAATTTTTTCGATATCGCTGCTTCTAAAAGCACTTATGTCTTATAAACTAAACCTGCCATGCATTCTGATTTGTCGTCAGATGGTAGACCCTTTTTTGTTTGAAAAACTCATGGCAGAATTATAGAACTAAGTTGTGATTATAGCACACAAGTAGTCATGCATGATTCTTAAAGAAGGTGAAGGAAAGACAGAAGAAAAACATACAATTTCCAGAAGAGATCAACATAAATATTGCCAAGGTTCAAGTTTATTTTGCATTCCTTTACTGGAAAGTAATATCTTGGTACTCATGTGCATACCTGAACCTCTGTTCCAAAAATTCGAATTCTGGCATTGGCCACTGCAACCTCTTGCATAGCTTAAAAAGAGCACAACGCGGTCCACCTTTATCCATTTTGAGTGCAACAACAACTGAAAACATATGAAATGACATGGTTTCTGAGTAGTATTTTGCTTCAAAAAGGTGGAAGTGGAACTATGTAGATTGTAGAGACAGCATATATACATTTTAGTACTTCCTATTTGACAGTATACAAACCAGCAAGCAACAATTAAATCGAAGGGCAATCAAAACAGGACAGCTTCTTTCACTGACGAAAGACCTTCTTGGCTAGTAGGATTGCCATTCACATCAGAATAATCACGTTTGGATTCTGACTACATATAATAAATTACTATTTATTACTCGAATTAATCTCAAAACTTTGATAAAACATTTGGTGGAAAACTGTCTAAAAGCTTACACTTGTCAAGTGAAATTGCAGATCCGAAGAGATAATATACAACTGCCTAGCCTGTAACATCCTCAGTTTTGCTTTCTGAGAAAAATCTAATTTAAATAAATTAAATTCAAAAGTTGGAGTTTCCATGGTGTTTATATTAACCTGGCATCCTTTCCCATCCAAAATCGGGATTTAATTCCCTTCCGGTCGAAAAATCGAATTTCCAGATTCCCGCTGGTACCCGAAATTTCACCCAAGTCCAAAAATGCTCCAAAAATCCCAAAACCACTTCAATTGTGTCCCAAATATTCCAAAATGATTTTAGGAACCATTCCCCGGATTTTTGGACCTTCGCTCCTATTTTATCTCGCGCGGCTTTTGTTTAATGCCCGCAATCCGTGCCTGAATATTTAATTCCATAAATTTCATCCAAATTCTGTGAAACTAATTTTATTGGGTCCCAAATATTCTAAAATGGTTCTGGGAATTTTTCCGGAATTTTTAAACCATTTTTCCTAATTTTTCTCTAGGGCGGTTCATTTACATAATTCTCGACCAACCGGAGCCCGCCACGTGTCGCTGCTACAATGTCGCCTTCAACCTCATGCCATGGAAGAGCAGAGGAAGCTCAAGCAAAGCATCCATGGCTAGGTCATTGCTTTAAATGCTCATATCTCCCTCAAATCAATTCCAAATCGCGAACGGCCGGTTCCGTTGGATCCGTAGCGACGTCCTCTTGCCATTCCCTACCATCAATCGTGGCTAATCTCGCCGAAAACCACCGCATTAAGGAAAAACCGAAATGGACATAAATGCTCATAACTCGGCCGTTTCAACTCCGTTCCGCGTGATTCCACTTCCATTCTCTCCGTATAAGAACCCCCGTCCCGGTGGTATGTGACGAGTACCCATACCATGGGTACCCCCATCAGCCCGAAGCGCGAACGGGCTGACCAACCGCGGCAAAAGCCCGGCACCGCCGAAAGGTACTTGGGCCGCGGGGAGCGAACCCCGACCTGTGCAGGGCCGACCCTGGGTGGTCGGCGGACTCCGATCCCGGGCGGTTGGCGGGTTCCGACCGCCCGATTTTGGAGCTTGCGGTCAGCAAGCTCCACCCGACGCTGTGAGCAGCCAGGCTCAGCGCCCGATGTCGACGGCCGCCTGTGCGCGGCGTCTCTGGCGTCCGTCAGACGAGCAGCGGCTCCTTCCCAAGACTATCAGAAGAGCCTCCGAAGAAGTCAAGCCCCCGTCCCATCACCTGGCACACCGCAGAGGAGTACGCCCACTCCCGAGGCCGAGGCAAAGTCAAGCGCCATTAAAGCCGCCGAGGCTGACAGGAGCACCAGGCAATACGCCATCCAGACAGCATTACGCAAGACTACTCATCACAGAACCACCAACCCTGCCTCGGGACAGGGAGGGGTCGGTCGGACAAGACAGGAACCAGACTTCGAGATGCGTGGGCCCCCTACCTCGTGGTTTTCCCAACTCCCGTGTAACCTGCCTCCTCCGTCTATATAAGGAGGGGCAGGGCCCGAGAGGGAGGGGGATGAAAAAACAGTCTTCTAGGTAGCCACAACTCCCTAGCGAAAACCCCGGGGGATCGGTCGACCGACCCCCTGCCTTGCTTGTATACCTCTTGTTCGTCGCCCTAAGATCAATACACCCACACCGAACGAACTGGAGTAGAGACGTTCAGCCCGAACCAGTATACATTGCCTGACTCCTTGAGTCGACCATTCGGGGAGAGGGAGCGCGCGGCCCCATCCGACCGTAAATTCGTATTGCCGGTGCACGAAACACCGACAGTTGGCGCGCCAGGTAGGGGCGCTCGCACGTCTTCACCGACACCCTCGTCTTCGGGTTCCCATTCTCCTCCCTGATGGCCTCCTCCCACCACGATTCACCGATGTCGAGGGGCTGGATCCGCTTCGGCACCCTCGATTTCATCGTCACTACGGCGGGAGAGCTTGTCCTCATTCCCGCTGCCATCGGGGCCGGCGTCGCGCAAGCTGATGCGATCGTGATGTCCTCGGCAACCTCCGCCTCGAGGCCCCGCATGGGTCAGCGAGCGGGCCGTCATGGCGGCACCGCTCTGGCGACACCGCCTACGAGCTGCGGCGGCGGTTCCACCCCACGGGCTCTCAACTTCGTGGCCATGGCGGCTCTGCGCCCGACTTCCCTCCACGACTGTTGGCGGACTCCTCGACCACGGCTCTAGCTCAGACAAAGAGTATCCCCCTCGTAGGGTGTACTCCATGAGTGCAACATGGCCAGTGCGGCGGAGCCATCCTCCACCCGCTACCCTCGGGACCCTCCTCCCGCTGACGAAGCGGCGGGAGAATCCGGCGGAAGACGACGACAGCACCTACAACGCCCGACCTTCGGCAATAGCGAGGAGTTAGAAGCCCGAAGGCCGAGCTCGACAAGCTCCAGGCGAGCCGAGCGCCGTCGGCCTAACCCACCACTCGCCTCGGCCTTGGCGCCAAGGCTGCGTCAGTGCATCGGCCGATTGGTGAGGAGACGAACGACCTTCCGTTCTTCCCTCACGCCCACCAGAACATTGCTGCGGCGGCGATGCTTTGCCCGAGGGTCTGCTGAGCCAACGGAGCCGTGGCCAAGGCCACCTATCGAACCTCCGGATCGGTAGAACGCGTCTTTGTCGTTCAAAGACGCCCAAGGTTCTGGCTCCCGATGGACGGGCGCCACTTCGGGCCACCCGGGCCACTCCCCCTCACGGGGTCGACGGAGCCCAGCCAAGACGGCCCCACTCCATGAGCTCCCCCAGGCATCATACACCCCGGTGCGCCACCGCCTGGGGGACAATTATGATCTTCGCACCACCCTCGAGGCGCGAAGGAGAGCTACCGAGGTAGCGGCGCCCTCGCAGGTCGCCGATAGCGGGCGACGCAATCGCTTCGACCCAGGATTCGACGGTCCCGGGCCGCGTGCGTTCACCCGCCTCATCCGCAACGCCGACTTCCCGGTCAGATTCCGGGCTCCGACCAACATAGCCAAGTACACGGGGGCTACCAACCCCAGTGTCTGGCTAGAAGACTATCGGCTCACCTGCCGAGCTGGGGGAGCGACGGACGACTCCTTCGTCATCCAGTATCTCCCCATTTATCTTGCGGACTCAGCTCGAGCCTGGCTCGAGTACCTGCCCGCAGACACCATCGGCGGTGGGCCGACTGGCGAACCTTTTAGTCGGGAACTTCCAGAGCACCTACAAACGCCCTGGCAATTCTGAGATACTGAAGAGGCTGCAAGCGGCGGTAGGAAACCCTCGGGACTACATCCACCGCTTCTCCCAACAAAGGCAACGAGCTCCCGACATCCGTGGACGCCGGCGTCGTCGGCGTTCATCTACGCACCACGTGCGAGGCCACAGTCCACAAGCTGGTTTGTCGGCTCCCCGGACCACCAAGGAGCTCCTCGACATCGCCACCAACCACGCCTCGGCGAGGAGGCCGTGGGGCCATCTTCGAAAGGAAGACGGCCCACAAGGCGGCCACCTCGGGCAGCGCCCCCTCCGCCATACGACAAAAGGAAGCGGAAGGGGAAGCGAGGCGCGAAAGGCCGAATGGTCGCCGCTGCCGACCGACCTGCCAAGCAGCAGGCTCGGCAGACGCCCGACCGATTCGAGAAATTGATGGATAGTCCGTGCTCGAACCACGACTATCCCGTCAAACACAAGTATCGGGACTGCGAAGTCCTGAAGCGGTTCCTCTCCGGAAACCCCACGACATCACGGGGTAAGGGGAAGAAGCGCGACCCGGCACCCGACGCCGGGGCAAAGGGCGATGAGCCAGCCGACGAGTTCCCACAGCTCGACGGTTGCCTCATGATCTTCGGAGGGGCAGAGTGCTACGCCGACAAGCGACGGCTAAAACTCACCCACCGAGAGGTCCACACGGCGACCCCGGCCGTGCCTTCCTACCTGAGGTGGTCGGAATGCCCGATCGCCTTCGATCGGACCGACCACCCCGACCACATCCCGCACCCGGGACGCTACCCGCTCGTCGTCGACCCCATCGTGGGGACCAAGCGCCTGACCAAGGTGCTCATGGACGGCGGCAGCAGTCTCAACATCATGTATGTTGAGACCCTGGATGCCCTGGGGGTCCCTCGCTCCGCCCTTCGGCCGAGCAGGGCGCCTTTCCACGGCGTCGTACCGGGCCAACAGGCCCATCCCCTCGGACAGATCGGCCTGCCCGTCACCTTCGGGAGCCCGGACAACTTCCGCACCGAGAGCCTCACTTTCGAGGTTGTGGACTTTCCCGGCTCCTACCACGCCATCCTGGGACGACCATGCTACGCAAAGTTCATGGCGGTCCCCAACTACACCTATCTCAAGCTGAAGATGCCAGGGCCGCAAGGTGTCATCACCGTGGCCGCATCCTTCCAGCTCGCCTACAATCAAGGCGAAGCGGCGAGCTGGCCTCGGCGATCGTCGCTCGCCGAGCTCGCCCAGCTCCAGGAGAAGGCCCCCGGATCCGCCCCCGACTCCAGCAAGTCGGGGCCTAGCTCCTTCAAGTCCGCGGAGGACACGAAGGAGGTCGCTGTTGATCCCGAAGATCCCGCCAAGACCGTACGGATCGGGGCCGCCTTCACCGCCAAATAGGAAGGCGTGCTCGTCGACTTCCTTCGAGCAAACCGAGACGTCTTCGCTTGGAGACCCTCGGACATGCCAGGAGTTCCGAAGGAGGTCGCCGAGCACTCCCTGAACATTCGACCGGGATCGGACCCGATCGCCCGGCGCGCTGCGTTCGACGAGGAAAAACGTCGGGCCATTGGGGAAGAGATCGCCAAACTCTTGGCCGCCGGCTTTGTAAGGGAGGTACGTCACCCCGAGTGGCTCGCCAATCCCGTCCTAGTAAAGAAAAAGTCGGGGCAATGGAGAATGTGTGTTTACTACACGAGCCTCAACAAGGCCTGTCCAAAAGATCCATTCCCATTACCTCGCATCGATCAGGTAGTGGACTCCACCGCCGGGTGTGAGTCCCTTTCTTTTTTGGATGCCTACTCGGGCTACCACCAAATTGCGATGAAGGAGTCCGATCAGCTCGCGACCTCCTTCATCACCCCGTACGGCTCGTCTTTATTACGTCCACGATGCCTTTGGTGAAAACGCAGGCGCCACGTACCAGCGATGTATGCAGGCGTGTTTTTCAGACCAAATTGGCCGTAACATCGAAGCCTACGTCGATGACATCGTTGTCAAAACCAGAAAGGCCGACGACCTCATCACCGACCTGGAGGAGACTTTTGCGAACCTCCGACGGTTTCGCATAAAGCTCAACCCCGAGAAATGCGTCTTCTGGGTCCCCAAGGGCAAGTTGCTGGGATTCATCGTCTCCGAGCACGGCATCGAAGCCAACCGCGATAAAATCTCCGCTATCGCAAGGATGGGGCCAATCAACGATCTCAAGGGAGTTCAGAGGCTGATGGGGTGCCTCGCGGCACTAAGTCGCTTCGTATCCCGCCTCGGCGAACGCGGGATGCCACTCTACCAACTGATGAAGAAGTCCGACCGCTTTACCTGGACCCGCGAAGCTCAGGAAGCCTTTAGTCGACTAAAGGCTTTTCTGACCTCACCTCCGGTCCTGGTCGCCCCGGAGCCGCAAGAGCCTTTGCTCCTCTACATCGCCGCCACAACTCAGGTCGTCAGCGCGGCACTTGTTGTGGAGCGAGCAGAGGAAGGCCGCGTTTTCAAAATACAGAGGCCGGTCTACTTCGTCAGCGAGGTACTCTCCGAAACAAAGGTCCGATATCCCCAGATACAGAAGTTGCTGTACTCAGTGCTCATTACCAAGAGGAAGCTTGCCCATTATTTCGATCGACACCCCATCTCCGTGGTCACCTCCTCACCGCTCCGAGAAGTCGTCCACAACCGCGACGCTACCGGAAGGATCGCCAAGTGGGCTCTCGAGCTCAATGGCCTCGACATATCGTACGTCCCCAGGACGACAATCAAGTCCCAGGTCTTGGCGGACTTCGTCGCCGAATGGACCGAAGCGCAAGTCCCTGCGGTGGTCGAGGACCCGGAGTACTGGACGATGTACTTCGATGGGTCTTACACCAAGAATGGGGCCGACGCGGGGGTCGTCATCATCTCCCCACTCGGCAACAAGCTCCGGTATGCCATCCGTCTACTCTTCGACGCTACCAACAATGTCGCCGAGTACGAAGCCCTCGTCAACGGCCTTCGGATCGCCGCCGACCTAGGCGCACGACGGCTCTGCGTTCACGGCGACTCCAAGCTGGTCGTCGACCAAGTGATGAAAGCCACCGAGCCCCGCGACGCTCGGATGGCCGCCTACTGCCTGGAGGTCCGCAAGCTCGAGGAGAAGTTCAAGGGTTTCGAGCTCCATCACAGCTACCGACGCTACAACGGTGAAGCCGACTCCCTCGCCAACCTCGCCTCCGGAAAAGGGCCGGTTCCCCCGGGGATCTTCGTTTCCGACCTCAGCAGCCCATCAATCCGGTTGGACCCGAGTCTTTGGCGCCACCGACTTCAAGACGCGGGCGCTCCGCCGACCTTCACCCAGATGCTCACCCGCTGGTCGGACTTGGGCGCCCCGAAAGGCCGAACCGTGAGGCAACCGTTTGTCGATCGATTGACGAACGGGTTGCTCCCCGCAGATACCACCAAGGCTCGGCGCCTCGCCCGGCGGGCTAAGTCTTTCGTCCTGGTCGAAGGCGCCCTCTACAAGAGGAGCCCGTCCGGAATCCTTCAAAAGTGCGTTCCGACCGACCAAGGGAAGCACCTTCTGCTGGACATCCACGACGGGGTGTGCGGGCACCATGCCGCGCCGCGGTCCCTGGTAGGAAAGGCCTTCCGACAAGGTTTCTACTGGCCGATCGCCGTAGCAGATGCGACCCAAATCGTTCGCACCTGCGAAGGATGCCAATTCTTCGCCAGGCAGACCCACCTTCCTGCGCAAGCCCTGCAGACGATCCCCATCACGTGGCCCTTCGCGGTTTGGGGACTCGATCTGGTCGGACCCTTCAAAAAGGCGCCCGGGGGCTTCACTCACCTACTCGTCGCCGTGGACAAGTTCACAAAGTGGATCGAAGCAAAGCCATTGGCAAAGATCACATCGGCGCAGGCAGCAGGCTTCTTCCGCGATATTGTCTACCGCTTCGGGGTGCCCAACTCCATCATCACCGACAACGGGACGCAGTTCACAGGGAAGGAGTTCCTCGAGTTCTGCGACGACTTCAATATCAGAGTCGACTGGGCGGCGGTGGCGCACCCCCGAGCCAACGGCCAGGCCGAGCGAGCCAACGGCATGATCCTACAAGGACTCAAACCGCGAATCTTCAGTCGACTGAAGAAATTCGCGGGACGGTGGGCCGCCGAGCTACCGCCCGTTCTTTGGAGTCTACGAACCACACCAACCCGGTCGACCGGGTTCACACCTTTCTTTTTGGTGTTCGGAGCGGAGGCTGTCCTCCCGACCGACCTTGAGTACGGTGCGCCAAGAGTGCAGAACTACGACAGCACACGGGGGACCGAGGAGTAGCAGGATGACCTCGACCAACTCGACGAGGCTCGGGATGTCGCGGTCTTGCGGTCGGCTAAATATCAGCAGGCGCTGCGTCGCTACCACAGCCGACGGGTCCGCGGCCGCTCATTCGAAGTCGGCGACTTAGTGCTGCGTCAAGTCCAATCCGCGAAGGACAGGCACAAGCTCTCCCCGCCCTGGGAGGGCCCTTTCACCATCGCGGAAGTCCTCCGACCCGGCACCTTCCGCCTCAAGGACACTGAAGGAAATCTCGTGACTAATGCGTGGAACATAGAGAAGCTGAGAAAGTTCTATTCATAGTCAACCTCTCCCCTCTTTGTTACCACTCGACAAATATTTGAGCAAAAGAAGCCGCAGCTCTCGGACGACCGAGTGCTCTCTCCCTCTCTCCCCCGTCTGACCTACCGCGAGTATTGCGACCTCCGCCCCGAAAGCGGAGGTCCTGAAGTAGTACTTTGCCCGTCGCAAAGACCACGAATGCAAGGACAACCGACCTACAGATGGTCGGGCCGTCCCATTCCAGTAACCAACACACATTCTGGCGCAACGCGAGCAGAAGCCCAGCGGATGGGAAGGCGTGAGGAAGTCGAAGAGAACAAGGGGCGGAACCGCCTCCAACCTACGCCGGATCCGTTGCGATCCCAAAAGTCTATGGATGTGGGCAAATCGCAAGCGCAAAAAATCCTCGAAGAATAAAAAAGAAACAGGGAGCAAAGAGACGCTTTATTCATTTATGAAGGAACATCGCCCCAACCAAGAACGAGCCGCCCGTTACGATCTCGGTGTGCACCCCGCCAGCCGAGCTCCGCACGACGTCGCTCGACCACCGCTCGCAGCAGTGGCGCCCTCACCTCCCGAAGTCGGGGAACGCCCACGATGAGGACGCCAACCCGCCATACGGCTGAGTGTTGGGATCCGCCATGGCGCGCAGGGAAAGTTCGTTTGGTGGCGCTCCTTGCTAAAATAACAGGCGCACCGGCGCCTCTCCTTTTATAGTCAAACGGCGTGGGAGGCGAGGAAGACGAAGCGCCTCAGGATCACGCAACGGCGCGGAAGACGAAGCGCCCAACACCAGTTCCGAAAGCAGCACGATCCCCCAGGCGAGTTAATCCGCCCTTATCTCCAAACCTTGAAATCCTTTTTTCGAGAATATCGCACGCCTGCCACGGGCTCAAGCGGTGCGTGGCGACTGCACCCTCAGTCCCCACGCACCACTCGGGGGCTGCCCTACGACCTCAGGGGTCAGCGACCTAGATCGATGACCGGTGACCACTCCGACCGGGCTACCCTCATAGTAACCTCTTCAAACCCAAAATGCTACAGCCCACGCCCCCGCGGCTACGGCTCCGTGGTAGCACTTTGCGCAGGAGGGAGGTTACTTTGAGCAAAGGGCCAAGCGGCGGTCGGATGGAGCCTTTCGATTTAGGTCGGCGAGCCTGCCACGGGCTCAAGCGGTGCGTGGCGACTGCACCCTCAGTCCCCACGCACCACTCGGGGGCTGCCCTACGACCTCAGGGGTCAGCGACCTAGATCGATGACCGGTGACCACTCCGACCGGGCTACCCTCATAGTAACCTCTTCAAACCCAAAATGCTACAGCCCACGCCCCCGCGGCTACGGCTCCGTGGTAGCACTTTGTGCAGGAGGGAGGTTACTTTGAGCAAAGGGCCAAGCGGCGGTCGGATGGAGCCTTTCGATTTAGGTCGGCGAGCCGACCGATCAAACAATCTCCCTCGTGGCAACCCCCTCGAACCGAATGCTACAACTTAAGCCCCAGCGGCCACGGTTCCCGAGTAGCATTCCGCGCAAAGAGGAAGTTGCCCGAACAGAAGATAGCTTGATCAATCGGGGCAGACCGACCCAGACCATCGTTAAAAAAGCATACGAGTCGCTAACCTAAGCCATACTCCGACCGACCGAGCTATCTACCTCGTGGCTGTTTCCCCCGGCCCAAAGTGCTACGGCCCCTCGCCTCGCTGACTCACGGCCAGTGGCACTCGCGGGGAAGCAGGCAGGTGCGTCCCAACCCACCAAGCGCAAGCTTCGCACAGGAGGCGATCCGACCTAGGCACCTCTCCTCCACGAAGCGATCGCTCGAAATAGCTTGTCCTATCCCGTGATTTCTTCGGACGGAGTTGGAGCAACACCTACGCTCTCAAAGGCACCCCCGCGGGCCCTGTAGCTATGGTCGTAAGATTGCCCAAATTCACAGAGGAAGCACGGGGTAGACGGGCAAAATAACTTAAAACAACCCGACATGCCGAACTCGATTAGGGCAACCATGTTCATTACATGCTCTGCAAGAAAGCAAAAATAGGGAAACTAATCATCTCCCTCCTTCCGACGGAGGATTTCTGGCGGGAAAAGAAGAAACTCCGCGCCCAACCGACGCCTCCTCACGCGGACCGACGCAGTCGCCAACCGTCAGCCTGCCGCCGCGCCCGCTACTCTGGTAACGTGCCGCAGCCCATTTGAAACCCACTAGGCATTAACTGCTCCGACAGGACGGCCACATCGTGCCGCGCGCCGCGCAGCATCGCAGACCCCGCCGGCTGCGACGGGCCAGGGCGCCCCATGCCAAGAAAGGTAAGAAAACGGCCCACCGGGCCGCCCGGCCTCGGGAAAGCAAAGCGGCCTACGGGCTCGCGCCCGAGGCCCGCCACCGTGCTGAGGGTTACGAAGGCCGAATCCAGCCAGCTGGAATGAAAACCGCCCCAACACGTAAAATAGAGCGAGGGGCGGGTCGCAGTGAGCCCCCAGAGGGCCTCTAGATGGGTCGGCGGACGACCCAATCACTGTGGCCCGCGTCCGAGACCATACCTCACACTCTCCCGCGGAGCTCATCGATGAGTGGCGGCCAGCCGCGCTCCGGGTCGGCGGACGACCCGGCAGCCCGACCCGGGATGAGTAAGGAAAGGTTTTTATGGAACGCCCAGCAGCGGGTCGGACGCCCACGCCGGGGGTTACGTCCGCTTGGAAACGATCCCCCTCGAGGGAGATCGCCAAGGTCCCACTCGGATTGCCCGATAGCAGCTCGCACGAGCACGACGTTCAAACCGACGAAGATAAACGTGCGTTCGCTCAACCGACTCAAAAGGCCCACGAACGACGTAGCCTGCAAGTGTCCGACCGGGCTAAACCCCCGACCGGCTCTCCGACCCGCTCGGGGGCTCGGGGGCTACAACCACCGGGTGCGCTCGCGCGCACCCGGGTTCTTTTCCTTGGCTAGCGCGGCGGCTCCAAGCAATCGCGCCGACCAAACACCGCCGACCTCCGGGCCGACAGCTACCTCCGCCGGGCTAAACCCCGGCCAGGCTCTCAGGCCGCTCGGGGGCTCAAGAGCTACACCCACGGTGCGCTCGCCTTGCAGAGTTCTTTTTCTTGGCTAGCACGGCTCCCAAGCAGTCGCGCCGACCTAGCGTCACCGACCTCCGAGCAGCTAACCCCCCGATCGGCTCTCCGATCCGCTCGAGGGCTCGGGGGCTACTGACGAGTACCCATACCATGGGTACCCCCATCAAGCCTTGAGCGGTGACCAACGCATGACAAAAGCGGCACGCCGAAAGGTACTTGAGGCTGCGAGGCGAACGCGACTGTCAGGCCGACCCTGGGTGGTCGGCGGACTCCGATCCCGGGCGGTCGGCGGGTTCCGACCGCCCGATTTTGGAGCTTGCGGTCAGCAAGCTCCACCCGCACGCGAGCCAGCAGGGCCCGTGCCAGTGTCAGACGGCTGCCCTGTGCGCAGCGTCCTCTGGCGTCCGTACCGGAGTAGGCGGCTCCTTCCCAAGACTGTCAGAAGAGCCTCCGAAGAAGTCAAGCCCCCGTCCCATCGCCTGGCACACCGCAGAGGAGTACGCCCACTCCCGAGGCCGAGGCAAAGTCAAGCGCCATTAAAGCCGCCGAGGCTGACAGGAGCACCAGGCAATACGCCATCCAGACAGCATTACGCAAGACTACTCATCACAGAACCACCAACCCTGCCTCGGGACAGGGAGGGGTCGGTCGGACAAGACAGGAACCAGACTTCGAGACGCGTGGGCCCCCTACCTCGTGGTTTTCCCAACTCCCGTGTAACCTGCCTCCTCCGTCTATATAAGGAGGGACAGAGCCCGAGAGGGAGGGGGATGAAAAAACAGTCTTCTAGGTAGCCACAACTCCCTAGCGAAAACCCCGGGGGATCGGTCGACCGACCCCCTGCCTTGCTTGTATACCTCTTGTTCGTCGCCCTAAGATCAATACACCCACACCGAACGAACTGGAGTAGGGACGTTCAGCCCGAACCAGTATACATCGCCTGACTCCTTGAGTCGACCATTCGGGGAGAGGGAGCGCGCGGCCCCATCCGACCGTAAATTCGTATTGCCGGTGCACGAAACACCGACAGTATGAGCCACCTTTAGCCTCTTCCACTCTTGCACCCGTGAGATCAAGAAAATCAACACCGGGTTATATTTTCGGTGTTCTTCGCGTTCGTGGCCGTAGATCTCTCCCCGGTGGGTCATTCTTCTTGTTACTTGGTTCCTTGTGACCGTGAGTGAGTCTAGAATCTCACTCAACAATCGATTTTAGGTTTCATCAAGTTTTGGAGACGAATTTTGCATTTTTGTCGGTTCGGCCAGAGCTCCGTTCGTCGTCAAATTCGTCGTCGCCGGTGAGAATCAATCCAATTCCTTCCTCCTATGAGTCCCTAAGGATGTTATCTAGTGAATCCATGCTTTTGTTTGGTCCATTTTCATGTAAAAATGAGTGAAAAATCAAATTTTTCGGGTTGAGTGGGCTCTCTGTTCTTTTGGGACCACACTGTGCTTGGGGCTCGCCGCCGACCTCCCCGCCGACCCACGCCATCAGCCACACGCTGGCAGCAAGACGGGCGCGCCCGCTGCCGCTTCGCCACAAGGCCGCCGCCACCGCCGCTCTCGCCGGCCAGCCCTCCCCCACCACCCCTAGCCTAAGCTCCATCCTCTCCCAACCATGGCCATGGCATGGGCAAAGCTTCAAGAAAGGCTTCAAGTGAATGACATGTGGGGCCACCTTGCCATAGACACAACCCTATTCCAAAAATCAGAAAATAGGAAAAGGAATATTCCAGCGAATATTCCTCGTTTTCCAATTTTTCGAAATTCAAACTTCGGACGCTCATAACTTCTCCGTCCGAACTCCGATTGACTCCGTTCGAATTTCTAAATTCATCTATGCATACAGGCATACAGCTTCTATTGCAAGAGTAGCCAACTGATACATTTCTCTCTTGTTAAAGAATTCTTGCACCGAGCCGCGGATCTCACACTAGTACCATCAGTTGCTATCGGCAGGGATCTTCAAGCTGCCCGTGTTACAGCAGGTTTGCATTCCTATACATAGGCTGCATGTTATTTTACTTCTACCATCTTCCTCTGATGGCACATGTTTCTATCCAATAAGATACGCCTTTGGAACAAGGGTGTTGATTCAGAAAGCTTCCATCCCCATTTCCGTAATGGGGAAATGCGCGCAAGGCTAACGTATGTAATATTTTTTTTCTTTTCGTTCAGTTGGTCTTTTTGCAATGCAGATGCGATAATGTTAAAGGGTTATTGCCTCTTCCTCTATATAGAGAAAAATGCTGAATGAGTGAAATGTGCAAATATTTTCTTGGATGTGTCTAACTATGGTGCTTATATGTTCCTTTTTCATCTATCAGTAATGGTGAACCAGACAAGCCACTCATAATCCATGTTGGACGCTTGGGAGTCGAGAAAAGCTTGGATTTTCTGAAGAGGTGAGCTTCTGATGTGGCTGATTTTTTAAATTGCTGGAATGCAAACTGAGTGGTGTATTTTTAAAACCTTAACTTGCTGCTCGTGTCCTTATTTCTTACCGTAATGTTTTATTGGCACACCTTTGTTTTTTAGCCACTTTTTTTCACTTGAATCATATCTTGTGGCCGTGAAGTGTCATTCACTGCTGACGTTGGGCTCTTTTTTTAGAGTCATGGACCGACTTCCAGGATCAAGAATTGCATTTATTGGAGATGGACCATTCAGGTGAGCACAAGAGCAATTGATGTCTCCTGTTCCGTATGTTTTGCCAGAACCAAGTAGTTGGTCTCTTCTTTTAGTATGAAAGGCGGCAAAATGAGGATATATGTATGGAAGCAATAAGGTTCAATAATAGATATTTATTAGATTATGTACCCTCTATAGGAAGATATTTCTACATAGTTTTCATGTGAATGGGTGATGACTCACTTGAGGAAACATTCTTGTGAGGTTTCTAGAATGCTACGCTAATTTTGTCAAAACAGTTAGGTGGACTTTTGCATCATCCCCTGTAGGAACAATGGATTTGAACTATACTGAAATGCAACAGGTACATTGCAGGTAGCTCTTGATTTATCTACTGGGAATGTGAATTGTTCTTTTTGTTCTTTCTGTGCAGGGCTGAACTTGAGCAGATGTTCTTGGGAATGTCTGTAGTGTTCACCGGCACATTACAAGGGGAAGAGCTATCACAGGCCTATGCCAGTGG
The DNA here is from genome assembly GCA_036346355.1 of Rhipidocladum racemiflorum. Taxonomy (NCBI): domain Eukaryota; kingdom Viridiplantae; phylum Streptophyta; class Magnoliopsida; order Poales; family Poaceae; genus Rhipidocladum; species Rhipidocladum racemiflorum. Next base: position 82,443 of record CM070582.1, read on the forward strand.
GGATGTTTTTGTGATGCCCTCCGAGTCAGAGACGCTTGGTTTTGTTGTCTTGGAGGCTATGTCATCCGGAGTTCCTGTAGTTGCTGCTCGAGCTGGAGGAATACCTGACATTATACCAGAATATCAGGAGGGCAAGATGTAACACCCCAAAATTTTGCTTCTCTTAAATTCATGTGTGATTTGGCACTTTGGTGAATTTTTGGAATTTTCTGGAATTTATTTGGATTTATTTGGAATTTATTTGAATTTATTCCATTTTGAAATAATTAAAGAATTTAATTTTGCAAATAAAATTTTGTTGAAAATATTTTATTTGAGTCCAAAATGTTCCAAAATATTTTCCAGAATTTTTAGAATTTTTACGAGTCTTTTGCTATTTTTAATGAATTAAATGAATTATCGGGAATTATTTTAAATATTAAATCGCTGGAAAATCCAACTCGGGTCAAGTAATCTGTTCATCCGACCGAAGTCGGACTCGAGTCCGACCGAGCCGATTGACTCGACCAACCCACTCCTAACCCTAATCAATCCCAACCGTTGGATCAAGATCCAACGGCCGAGATCCGCCGACTTCGACCCGAGCCGTGTCCGGACCGACCGCCGCGCCGCGATCGTGGCCGTTGGTTGTGCCACGTGGACGGCCACGATTTCGTCGTCTTCACCGAGTCCAGCCGGACTCGCCGCCGCGCCGCCGCCGTAGCAAGTTAGGTTTCCGTTTTACGCACGGACGTCGAGGCTATTTAATGCCCGGCATACCGAGGACCGCCGTGATCCGCGCTCTCCCTTCTCTACTTCACCGAGGCTAAGTCGCCGCCCGTTTAGCCGTCTTGAGCTCGCCGTAGTTGCGTATTTGCTCGCCACGGTCTTTGCCGTTCGCCGCCGTCCGCCGTCCCTGCGCCCGTTGACCTCAGATCCGGACTCACCGCGACGAGACGCGCAGAAGGACCCTTCATCTCGCCGAGCAACCGGAACGCCGTTGGGCTCGTCGTCGTCTTCAACTCCGGCGGCCGTGCGCCACCACGAAGCCATCGGCCCTCGCGAGCTACGTGCCGTCGGATCGGATCAGATCGGACGGCAGCGGTGAGTTCACGTGTTTTCCCAAACCCTAGAAACCCGATTAGATTCGGGCCGTTGGATCAAGATCCAGCGGTTCACAATCGCCACGCGTCGTAGCGATGCGATTATAGGATTAGATGCGACCGCCCGATCTAGATCGAGCGCCCACGAGCATCGAGTAGTTTCAACGTGTTAAACCCTGGATCCAATCCGCGCCGTTGATTTTCAAACCAACGGACGAGATTGCGCCACGTGTCGGGAAGTTGGACCGACGCTGCCGCCGCTGGCCCACGCAGCGTCGCGTGTAGACGCCGACACGCGGCCCGCGTGTCGAGGGCCCGCATGTCGCTGGCTAACCAGCCAAGCGCCGACGTCACCCATGACGTCCACGATGGGTCCCACTGTCGCCGTGGCCGAGCCACGACGCCGTGGCCGATGACGCTACCCGAGTGGGCCCACATGTCGATCCACGTGAGCCGTGGGCCGAGTCCACCGTGGACCCGAGCCGAGCGTGGACCGAGCCCATGGGCCGGTGACGCCGCAGGCCAATCAGGAGCTGCCATGTGTCCATGCTGACGCAATAATTAATTTCGAAAAGAAAATGATTTATTAATTCGAATAATGATTTCAAATTTGATTCAAACTTCAAACGCTTATAACTTTTGCGTTTCAACTCCGATTTGAGTGATTCAAATTTCCAAATTTGTATAAAATTAAGATCTACCTAAATATAAATTTTATTTAATTTTTGGACTAAAGTTTTTCTCTGCAAAATTATTTAATTGATTATTTAAACTTTAAATAATCATAACTTTTATGCTTTTAACTCCAAATTTGCGATTCCAGTTTCTAAAAATCCGTAAAATTATGTTCTCTCTGTTTATGGATTTTATTTGGAGTTTTGGGATCTTTTTGCATAGTGTTTATTTGTGTATTTGCTATTTGCACGCTACGAGTAGACGTTGAAGTCTGGGAAGGATTCGAAGGAGAAGTGTTGACTCAGGATCCAACTCAAGACCAAGAACAAGTACTTTTTGAAGGCAAGTTGTGCTTTGACCATATTGATCCTATTTCGAAATCTATTTTGATTTAAACTATTGCATGCTAGTTCAATTAGAAAGATACTTTGTTTAAACATGGGGGTTAGATAAATACCAATTTGCTATATGACACCTTGATTACTTAAGTATGTGCCATGACCCTTTGTCACCCTAGTTGCGGTTTACTAGTTGGACATTACTAAATTGCCAACATGGGTTTAGATCGTTGTAGTATACTGCTTAGACCTGCTACGTGCTCATGACATGAATTTGGATAATCAAATGCTAATATTGACTTAATGATATATTGAACCTGTTTTGGAAAAGTATCATGTGATGTTGATGGCACGTGGTGCATGGTAATCAACTGGGGTTTGATAAACGATTTCGGCCAGGGGCATGTGGCAAGAGTAATCAGTGGGCAGTTGTGGCATTGGGAGTGTTGATTTGGTTTTTCGGGTAGTCTTGCCCTGGTCACTCTAAGGACTTAACCTTGCAAGCCTTTGAACTGGGTCATACTTGCAACCACATGGCTGGAATGGGACGGCCCTAGTTGACTAAGTCGCTAAGGACTCACTTGTGGAGCCTCAGGGTGTCAGTTACACCTTTTGTGTGATTGTGCGGAGGCGTATCGTGGCTGTGGCGAGATACCCATCTAACGGTGTGTTGGTCCCATACTTCGCCTTGGCTAAGGAAGGGATGGTGTAGAAACCTGAGCAGGAGAGGACCACCTGTGTTGTTTGAGGCTTAGAAAGGCTTTGTTACTGGAACTTCGCCTTTGTGGTGTTTGACTGTATCTTGTGGGTAAAGTGCATAACCTCTGCAGAGTGTAGAATCTATTTGAATAGCCGAGTCCACAGTGATCGGACAATGCTCGGAATTACTGATCAAGGGTTAGATTTTACGAAAATAACTTGGATTTGAAAAGTTGGGTTGGTTTAACAATGAAGATGATGGAAATGAGGTTTAGGATGGGAAAAATGTTTGTTAAACTTCTTGAAAAGTTATTTATGCTTTACTTATTCCTACTGCTTTCGAATCTACTTTTATTACTTGTTAAAAGTCATTTCATCGCAAATATACCTTGAGCTATTCCTTTGTACCAAGCCATGCATGTAGTATATTAGCTTGCATTCTGTGCATGACTTGCTGAGTACCAAGTACTCACCCTTGCCTCAACACAATACCAGTTGAAGAGGAGACTACGCCAGTTTCGGAGGAGGAGTTCCAAGAGGACCCGTCTACTTAGGGATGCGAGCGATCGGTTGCCTGTGGTATCTTGGATGGCGCCACTAAGTTTATTTGATTTTCATTCTTTGTTATCTCTCTTTTAATAAGTTTCGCCTTGCAAGGCATATATTTGTAACTTGGCCATAAGGTCAAGTAACCAGTTTGGTTATTTAAATAAAGTACTTGGATAGTATCGTTTGGTATGATTGTGATATTTACCAATGTTAAGACTGTGTGCACTAGCGCGTTCCTGGACTAGTGCTGAATACACAGAGGGTCCGGATTTGCAAATTCGGGGTCCCGACACAAGACCAGCTTTCTGTATACACCAGGGGATGTCGATGATTGTGTTGGTAAGATTGAGCGTCTCTTGTCGTGTGAAGAGTTGAGGGAGAAAATGGGGCAAGCTGCCAGAAAGGAGATGGAGAAGTTTGACTGGAGAGCGGCGACGAGGAAAATTCGGAATGAACAGTACAGTGCTGCGATTTGGTTCTGGCGCAAGAAGAGGGCACAACTGCTGAGACCTGTCCAGTGGGTGGTCCGGAGGTTCTTCAGGTCGGCGCCTGCCGTAACAAATCAATCATAACAAATCAATTCATACTAGTTTTCTTTTTCTTTTTCTGAGTGACTCATATCCATACTAGTTGATTCCATCAGTTGGAGGCAGGTATATATATCAAATTGAAGGCAGTCAGGGATCTAGACTTGTTAGTTTCTCCCTGTGATGTGAATATAATATAATGCTCAAGCAAAAACAAAATGGAGGTGTTTGCGTCGAAATTTGGCATGTATGAAAAATATCGGCAAAAAAGGACCTCAGGAGATTTGATAATACACGGCGGGGGGAGTTTTGGAAACAGGAATCCGTGGTCTATATGGATTTTTTGTCGTCGTATCGAAGAGGGACTCGGATCGGCCGGAGGATATAAATGATGAGCCGAGGCCAAGGTAAAAGACAACAGATAACGCATAACCATAATCGTATTTATAGTTTTCGTAGTTTTTCTTTCTTGTAACAAGCTTTCCTCTGTAAGTCGACTAGATCAATAAAGATTGCGTATCGCCGATTATTGGTTCTGTCGATTTCACCACAGGTTTGATTTGCTTTGTTTTGTTGCGCATCGCCTCTCAAAGCCAATCCGCCTTTACCCTTGGATTAGCTTTGCTCGGCTAATCTAGTTACATCCTGATCGGTTTTTCGTCGATTGGAGTTACGCCGATCATCGTTTGATATCGGCTTTGATTGACTTTACTAGTTTTTTACCTTATCGATTGCAGGTCAAATCGATTGGCACGCTAGAACCAGGTGTTGAAGCTAGAGAAACCCTACCTCAAGTTTTTAGCGTCAACACACTTTTGGCATGCCGAGTGGGATAGAAATCGGAGAAGATGGCCACAGGAAAATCCATCCCACCAACTGACGTCAATGCCGAGGCCATCATCGTCCCGTCATTGAACGATTTGGCCCTAGAGCAAAGCAAAGAAATTGAAGATCGAAAGGCCGCTCTGGAAGAGTTGATGTTGGGATGCTATTAGAAAACCCGATGGGGCATCACCCAAAGATTGCCCTCCCAACGCTCAACCCTATTGGCGATGCCGGAATCTCAACCGACTCGGTAAGCCGTTACATACCGGCTCAAGCCGAGTTATCTGTTATGATTGAGCAATCCGTACATCATGCATTAATTAACCAGTTATCAGTCTTGGTTACAACATTAAAGCCGATGATTGAGAATAGCGCCAAGATGATCGCTTAGGAGTTGACTTCATCTGGGAGTCTGCTAGACCCGTTACAGCCGCTCCCATCATATCCCGTCTGCTCGGTGGCCCAAAACACCAGCACAGTAAAATGGTCCACTCCAGCACCTTCAGTAATGCCGACCCAACCTACTGTGTTGGCCCCGAATGCCCACTCAGGCGGGATTACGCATTACCATGCGTACACCGATGCGCGAAAGTAAGCACAATGGCCAACCTGCCATCGGCAACGCCAATCAACGCTTTCATTCAATCGGCTCCTCGGCCAATCGAGCCAGATAGGATTCCTCAATTCCAAGGATCGATTCCACCAAGGAATCCGATCTCGTATAGGGTCGTCACATACTCCGAACCCTTTGTTCCTTCACCTGAATTATCAGCAATAAAAAAGGATGAATATGACTAACTGCCTCGGCAGTAGCCAGCCCGGCCTAACCGGCAACCCGAGTTTACACTCGGGGGCCAGGATGCCGGCTACCACAACTGGTACAACCCTAGCGCTGCATTGGCCAATGATGTTAATTAGGCCGATCAAATTTCTGCCGTGTTGAGAGATCAATCCGGCTTACAACCCAAGGGAAAGGTAATCGGCTATAGAAAGCCGTACCCATATTACATAGATCGCATGCCTTATCCGCACAATTACAGGATTCCTGACTTTGCCAAATTCTCAGAAGATGACTCTGTGACCACCCTTGAGCACGTCAGACGATTCATTGCCCAGTGTGGCGAAGCAGTCCAGTCCGACGGGCTGAAGATCAAGTTATTTCCTCTTCTTTGTCCAGGACTACTTTCACATGGTTCACAAACTTGCCCCCAAATTCGGTCCGCTTTTGGAACTATTTGGAAAGCTGATTCCATGAGTATTTCTTCTCTGGTAGCCCTGAGCTTAGAATTTCGGATCTAAGTTCAATCCGACAGAAGTTCAGCGAATCCGTTTCAGACTATATCCGAAGATTTAGGGACATGCGAAATCAGTGCTTTAGTATCACGCTACCTGATGACCAATTAGCCGATTTGGCGTTCCAATGGTTGATTCCGCCACTTAAGGATAAGTTCGCAGGGCAGAAGTTCTCCGACTTGGGACATTTGCTTCATCGTGTATCAGCATAGGAAAGCTGATATTCTGACAGCAAGGGGTTCAGAGATAAGTTTAGGTTAAATGGGAATGAAAAGGCCAAGGTAAATATGGTCGATTACAGCTCGGGTGAAGCCTCTGAAGACGATGAAGCAGATGTAAATGTAGCTGAGTGGATAAAAAGCCTTAAAATATCACTCGTTTGCTTGTGGCTTAAACCGACGAAGAATAAGTCGAAAATTAAATACGCCTTTGACGTATCTAAATGTGATCGCATATTTGATTTATTATTGCAGGAGAAACTGATACGATTACCAGAAGGATATGTTATCCCATCGGCTGATGAAATTAAAAAACAAAGATATTGTAAGTGGCACCATTGTTTTTCACATAACACTAATGATTGCAATATTTTTCGTCAACAGATACAATCAGCCATCGAGGACGGACGACTGAAGTTCACGGAAGAGCTGGCCATGCAAGTAGATATAAATCATTTTTCTATCAACATGGTCCAGTGCTCGCGCAAAGGGAAAGAGCCTATCGACAAAGACGTTAAGCCGATTCAGCGGGTAGACGTTCAATCGAGCTCCAATGGTGACAAGACACTGAAGATAACGATCGGCTCATTACAAAAAGAAGCCGACTGAGACGGCTGAAACTCGAGGACAATCAAACCAAGAGGGGAGCTGCGGATCAGACAATGGTAAAAAAGCCGAGAGATCCCTGCCAAGAAAACCAGCGGTGAGGCCTAAACCAACATTCTCTCAACTCCTGGAAAAGTACGAGAGGATAAGCCATCGACAGAAGCAGCATCCTCATCGGCCAGATAACTTATATTGGTCGGACGATGAGAAAAAGTACCACTAACGGTGTCCCTTTTGGCAATTCTGCTGGGAAAGGAGAATGGCATTGCCGTCATTACGGCCATGCCCAATGGAACATCACCCCCAGGGGGATTGACTGAGGCAGTTGGTCAAGGAAAGACTGTCTAAACCGGTCCGTAGTCGTCTAGGGTCAGAGAATAAAAGACCAGTCCAAGAAAGGTTGTCCACACCAAATCAAGCCAGGTCCTCAGTGTCCACTGATGAAGCTAGCAATCTGGCCAGAAAAATTCGTAAGCCGATTGAGCCTAAACCAAGATGGTGCCTCTCAGGCCTCAGCCGATCCCAGCGTAGACGACTCCAGCGTTTAAGGACATAAGAAATCAAGGAAGCGGAGCAAGAAGAAGTGAGGGATCAAGTATTCAACAAATTATGGCCAGTACGAGCCGTGAAACAAGAACGGAGGAGGAGATATCAAACCGATGATGATTCAGACCAGTTGGCTGATTCGGGGTCACCAATGATCCGTGACGACACCCCTCCCATGGATATTGACATGGTATTCACCCTACCGACTGGATTTAAAACTAAAACTGAGTCGGCCAAAGAAGCATTCGTCCAACTATGCCTCGGGGCACAAGATGCTGTGTTCGAAAAGCCCCAAGACGCACATCGGCACTTAAAGCCGTTGTACCTCAAGGGGCATATAAATGACCGACCAATATCAAGGATGCTGGTGGATGGAGGGGCCACAGTTAATCTAATGCCACTTAGCACTTGCAAGAAGTTAGGCAAATCCGATGAAGATTTGATCAAAACAAACATGGTCTTGAATGACTTCACAGGCGATCCCACCGAAGCGAAAGGGGTTATGGTCACAAAACTGACAGTCGGTAGTAAGATTTTGCCAACTGCATTTTTTGTCATCGAGGCCAAAGGGAACTACAGCGTACTCCTCGGTCGAGATTGGATTCATGCCAACTGTTGTGTACCATCAACCATGCATCAATCACTCGTGCAATGGAATGGATATGAAGTTGAAGTAGTGCCAGCCGATACATCGGCTCACATAGCAATGGCTAGTCCCGATGCGAATTGGCCACACAAGGAAGCCGAATGTATATCAGGTAAAGCCTTGGACGACTGCGATTTCATATGTATTGGTAAATCGGGTATGATGTTGATCAGTGTCAAACCGGGCACGTTCGATCGGGCAAATGAAGTCGTAAGAAGATGGAGTTAGAAATGATAAAGGCTTTGCAAAATATGGATGCAGAGCTATCGGCAAGCAACGGATTGCGGAGAAGCCATTGAGGACTTCCAAGAAGAAAAGCTAGGGCAAGGCTTTACTTCTGCCGATTTGCATGAAGAAGTTGATATTGGAGAAGGTGACAGGAAAAGACCAACTTTTGTAAGTGTAAGGTTAGACGCAGACTACAGGGCCAATTTGGTCGAGATACTTAAAAATACAGGGATTGTTTTGCTTGGGAGTATTATGAGATGCCTGGCCTAAGCCGACAATTGGTTGAGCATTGGCTACCTATAAGACTAGGGTATCAGCCATTTAAACAATACCCACGAAGTTTTAATCCAGCCTTGTACAATGCTATTAAAGAAGAAAAGATTTTTCAACGTTTCGATTATCATCTGCATTTGTTGCTTCTTTTATTGTTAAAATAGCACCTTCGAATCTTTACTGAACATTTGCTGAAACTCATGACCTATGCAGTTATGCATCTATAAACTGAACTCAAAACATTATGAAATAGCTAGCAATTAATAAGGACATACTGAACCAAAAGTGTTTGTTCGAGGATGGAGATGGGCCACAATTCTCAAAAACTCTCTTGATGCCTGTTTCTTCTGTATAGGAAAAGATGTGGGGTCACTTTCCCCAATCTGAAAGGAGTGAAGAACTACATCAGAACCCATGAAAATGAAGTAATGCACTACAAATATGTCTATGTGAGATTTGTCTACAACCCACCAAAATGAAAAGCAACTATAGATGCCCAATTAACATATGCAAAATTTCTTGTCAGGATTTTGATGCTTGTGTGATAACCTGTTTCTAAAATTTACAAATGACATACACGTATCACAATCGGTTTTTTGGTCAAAAGTTTGGAACCGACACAGATGAAGCGATAGTGATGTATCATTCTGTAGTAGTGTTTATTCGTTACAACATTCAATTCGTATCCATATTCAGTATATTCATATTTATATCCGTTTAAAAAATACATATATAATTACAAGAAACCATGATTTGATTCGTTTACACCTCTAATCATGCCTATTGAACGAATCATTCACACACACGCCTACCCAGGCATTTACATTGTTGGAATCCTTTAGAGATATTCATTTTTTTTTAAAAAAATACTTACAAGATTAATACAATTTATTACTATCAATTTTAGACGTGGGAAACTAACAATGGGTAAAAAGGGGAATTCCACAAGAGGGTAAAAAGAGGAATTCCACAAGAGTACACGACGACTAAACCAGCAGTTTACATGCACTAGCAAGTAGCACTGGGAAAACGACCGGATTATCCTGAGACGCTAACACACACACAAAATACAATTGACGTCATATGCAAGTTAAATAGGGTCAATTTTCTATATTAGAGTATGGGATCACAAATACAACATATATATCACCCTCCTTCGATCCTACATTATCTGCATTGTGTACAAAAGAATTAATATCCTCAAATACCCAAGGCTAGCTCTGTGTCATCTACAATTTATGTACCCAAGAAGTGTAACCACAAGATGATTTGAGACCTCGCGGGTATGTGCTTTACCTTTTCCCTCCCTGTCAACGCTCTTCATGTGTCAACTTAGCTTATGTTCAGAACTACAGTTAATTATGATCACTTGATGAGCCATAGGAAATTAACAGCACAGGTAAAAACTGCCAAAAGTAAAAATGCTAATAGCCATACATTCATACAATCCACATCCAAATCCCCAAGTTATGTAACCACCTAATTGATTAGCTGCACATCATAGAGAGAAATTAACTGTATCTTCTGGCGAGCCGGCTCTCCATTACTCTGGAGCTAGCTAGTCTCACCCACAAGCAAAGCAAACCATGGGAAAATCATAGAAGGAAGAGCTAGCGGTCGTTTTTTGGATGGCACACATTGCATGGCATTATGGGTGGCAATAGATCGAGATGGATGGAACTCTCGATCGATCTCCGTCAGGAGCTGGAATTAATGAACAGTTTTTGCATAGTTACTAGCACTAGATAGCCCAACATTTCGCGCGATTTGGGTGAGCCTCAAGTGTCAACGTGAGTCCATTGGTGATGCCAAATTCCATGTGCCATTATTTGTGACATAATCATATGCTCCGTATCATTCTAAGAAGGATAGGATGGACAAAAATTTGAGTTCTAATAAACAAATTTTCACATTACATAAGATTAGCGACCGAACAACACCGGAAGAGCGGAGACAGCGGTGGTGGGGCTGGCCGGGCAGCCTGCGCTGCGGTGATGGGGTCAGTTCCGTAAATAAAATTTACTTGATGCTATTTTACCTGGTGTATCTTATGCATCTGGCAGCGTTGCAGCGGGGGCCTAGGAGAGCTGGCAGCAGTTTGCAGCGCAACCGTTCGGCTGTAGGGGCTTGCAGCGCTCACCAGCTACAGCGGAATTAGATATTCATAATCAAAACTAAAATATTTTTCTCTATGATGTGCAGCTAATCAATTAGGTGGTTGATTTTCTATATTAGAGTATGGGATCACAAATACAACATATATATCACCCTCCTTCGATCCTACATTATCTGCATTGTGTACAAAAGAATTAATATCCTCAAAAACCCAAGGCTAGCTCTGTGTCATCTACAATTTATGTACCCAAGAAGTGTAACCACAAGATGATTTGAGACCTCGCGGGTATGTGCTTTCCCTTTTCCCTCCCTGTCAACGCTCTTCATGTGTCAACTTAGCTTATGTTCAGAACTACAGTTAATTATGATCACTTGATGAGCCATAGGAAATTAACAGCACAGGTAAAAACTGCCAAAAGTAAAAATGCTAATAGCCATACATTCATACAATCCACATCCAAATCCCCAAGTTATGTAACTGTAAGAGCCCTGAAATTCAAACCCAAATTAATTGCTGCGTTAGGAGTACCATTAGCAGTAATGTATGTAATTAGGTGGATTAGAATCAGTATGGGTAAACATGCAAAAAGAATAGAGCTACAACAGGAATGGAGAAGGACATTAATGCCCTTGTGCCTTGGAAGGGACAGTGTTGGACCCAAGGGTAGAAGGGTAATTGTGGAGCAAGGAAGGGATAAGACCCCTAAGCCACACCTTCTCCTTTGTTCTCCCCTTTCAGCAGGGAGAGAGAGAGAGGGAGAGAGAGAGAGAGAGCTGAGGGCGAGCAAGAGTCTGGGAGGAAGGAGCAGCCGGCCAAGAGCTGGTGAGGGCCTCCAGAAGCTGCTGGACCGGTGTTCCCCAAGCTGAACCGAACCCGGAGGAGCAGCTCGAGGTGGAGCCGCCGTGCAAGCTAGGGATTCGTTCCAGCACTTCTTCTTCACCCAACCGACCGCGGGAAGCCAAGTAAGCCGACGAAACCGCACTAGTGTAAGCAGTAGACTAGAATGTAGCTTGCAAAACAAATAGATCTAGTAGAGACAAGTGTAGATCGAAGTTCAATCAGGCAACAAGAAACCAAATCCCAGCAGAGAACCGAACCCCCATCAACCATCACCAGCAAACCATAACCCTAGAACCGAACCAAAGCCAAATAGTAGAAGAGGGGAACCAGTAGGGGGGAAACCGATTCGGGGAGACTGGCTTTGAGCCGAGCCAAGAGGTAACTCGAGGGGAAGCTAGGCGGGAGCCGCTGGAGTGGAGCTCGGCTGGTAGGGGAAGGAGAGCCAGGAGGCTGAGGCGTCGCCGAGAGAGAGAGGAGTAGAGGAGAAGCTCAGAGAGGAGTAGGAGAGGAGGCTGAAGCCTTCAACTGCGGGAGACTAAGAGGAAAAAAAAGGGAACGGTGCTGAGAGGCAGTCGGCTGGGAGATGGGAAAAGAAAGGAAGAAAGGAGAGAGGCCAGGCTGTTGTTCGGCCAGAGGAGAAAAAGAACAGAGGAAAGAAAGAGAGGAAAAAGAAAAAGAACAGAAGGAGAGAAAGAAAAGAAAAGAAAGAGAAAAGGGAAGAAGAGAAGAAGAGAAGAGAAGGAAGGAAAATTAGGAATGAGGTTATTCTCCGCGATCTGTAATTAGATTAGATAAACTAGTTAGCTGTTAGTCTGAACATCAAAAGGTCTAATCAGTAGGGGTTAATTAATCTTGTTGTTAGTTAATCAGTTGGACGCCATTACTCAGATTCAAAATTTAGCGTGTAAGACTAGTTAATTAATTTCAGGATCATATCTGAATCATATTAATCCGAGATTTGAATTTTTTTTGACATTTTTGAATTTTCTGGGATTTTAAATCTCGGAGGGGTCCGAAATCCGAGATTTCGCCGGGATCTCACCGAATTTCGCCGAAATTTGGTCCCCTGCTCATCATATTATATCCACATATACATTTATTTATTTATGGAGTAGAATATTCTGCAACAAAAGGATCACCACCGCTGGAAATGGAATATGCTCTGCTCATGTAGCTGAATCTTTTGTTTAATAATTTGACCAATTGGATTGGATTAGATTGGATTGGACTTCTCTCAAAACAAGAGGAGAGGAGAGGAGAGGAGGTGAGGAGAGAAGACAAAGCCAAGAAGAGAGTGAGTGAGCAACGATGGCGGCGCTATGGAAGACGCCGTCGTCGATCCTCGTGTTTAGGAAGCCTCCTCTGCCGCCACGCCCTACCGACACCGCGCTGAAGAGGGGCCCCTCGTGGCCTCTCCGCCTGCATCGCCGAAGCCACCTTCTTCAATGTGCGTCCACCTTGTCGTCATCGTCGTTGCTGCGGGGGCCGGCAGAGGACATGGATATCGGGGACGACCAGGAGGAGCCCCCGCCCTTGTTGGAGCACAGCAACCCCAACTCGAGGCCCCGCCGCATCGCCCTCTTCGTGGAACCCTCTCCCTTCGCCTACGTCTCCGGCTACAAGAACCGCTTCCAGAATTTCATCAAGTGCCTCCGAGAGATGGGCGATGAGGTATCTTCTTCTGCTTTTCCATCCAATCCAACATTGCATTTCCCTTTCTCCGTCTGCTCTGTGCACTCAAGCTATTCCTAATTCCTTCCCTTCCCGCCGCAGGTGATTGTGGTCACTACGCATGAGGGCGTGCCTCAAGAATTCCATGGAGCTAAACTAATTGGGTCATGGAGGTACTATCCTTACTACCCTCCCCTCCCCTCCTCTCCTCTCCCCTAATTGTATCGTGTTGCCATCTTGGCAGAGCCAGCCAATTTATGTTCCCAATCCATAAATCCTTTCGCTGTCCGATAGCTTTTCCACTTCTTTTCTAGCATATTTTTTTGCAAGAAGCTCAAGACAGGTTATTTTTCTCTCTGTTGCTAATGTTCCCAATCCTGTCTTGCCTCCAGCTTCCCTTGCCCGTGGTATCAAAAGGTTCCACTTTCACTAGCACTGAGTCCTCGAATCATTGGAGAAGTTGCTAGATTTAAGCCGGACATTATTCACGCCTCTTCCCCTGGAATAATGGTAATTTCTACATTAAAATCATATCCCATGTATCCTGGCCGACCTCTTTATATGCCGCTAACTGCTTGTTTTTGTTCATATAACAGGTATTCGGTGCCTTAATAATCGCAAAGTTGCTCTGCGTCCCTCTAGTAATGTCATACCACACCCATGTTCCAATGTGAGTTTCCTGTGCTAAATGGTGGTAAAAAAGCAATTTTTAGGACTTCGCATAGAAGAAATGAAGGGAATCAGGGTCTCTGACCGGTCACCACTGCTGCTTGCTAGATAATGGCACACCTGCTGCTTCCATATCTTGCTTTTCATCAGCATTTTCATGTGGCAGCTCTGCACAATACTTGAAAATTTCAACCTTATTCGTTTTCTTCATCGTAATATCCAATAACAGACAAAGCTTGTGTATGACCAACAGAATTGCATCTTGAAGGAGATTGAAATATGTTATCTTGTGGCTAACACCACTTGAACATAATCCTAGGCAAAAAACTCTTATTAAGGATTTTATCTGCATTCTGTAAATGAAATCTATTTGGTTCACATCCTAAGGGATTATGGTTTTATCCTCATAGACACTGATTCATTTGATTTATGGCAGTTATATACCCAGATATACATTCAGTTGGCTTGTCAAGCCCATGTGGTTGATTATAAGTAAGTTTTCACTCATTTACTATATGCATACAGGCATACAGCCTCTATTGCAAGAGTAGCCAACTGATACATTTATCTCTTGTTAAAGAATTCTTGCACCGAGCTGCGGATCTAACACTAGTACCATCAGTTGCTATCGGCAGGGATCTTCAAGCTGCTCGTGTTACAGCAGGTTTGCATTCCTATATATAGGCTGCATGTTATTTTACTTCTACCATCTTCCTCTGATGACGCATGTTTCCAGCCAATAAGATACGCCTTTGGAACAAGGGTGTTGATTCAGAAAGCTTCCATCCCCATTTCCGTAATGTGGAAATGCGCGCAAGGCTAACGTATGTATTTTTTTTTTTTCGTTCAGTTGGTCTTTTTGCAATGCAGATGCGATAATGTTAATGGGTTATTGCCTCTTCCTCTATATAGAGAAAAATGCTGAATGAGTGAAATGTGCAAATATTTTCTTGGACGTGTCTAACTATGGTGCTTATATGCCTTTTTCATCTATCAGTAATGGTGAACCAGACAAGCCACTCATAATCCATGTTGGACGCTTGGGAGTCGAGAAAAGCTTGGATTTTCTGAAGAGGTGAGCTTCTGATGTGGCTGATTTTTTAAAATGCTGGAATGCAAACTGAGTGGTGTATTTTTAAAACCTTAACTTGCTGCTCGTGTCCTTATTTCTTACCGTAATGTTTTATTGGCACACCTTTGTTTTTTAACCACTTTTTTTCACTTGAATCATATCTTGTGGTCGTGAAGTGTCATTCACTGCTGACGTTAGGCTCTTTTTTTAGAGTCATGGACCGACTTCCAGGATCAAGAATTGCATTTATTGGAGATGGACCATTCAGGTGAGCACAAGAGCATTGATGTCTCCTGT
The DNA here is from genome assembly GCA_036346355.1 of Rhipidocladum racemiflorum. Lineage (NCBI taxonomy): Eukaryota > Viridiplantae > Streptophyta > Magnoliopsida > Poales > Poaceae > Rhipidocladum > Rhipidocladum racemiflorum. The sequence continues at coordinate 97,613 of CM070582.1, forward strand.
TCCGTATGTTTTGCCAGAACCAAGTAGTTGGTCTCTTCTTTTAGTATGAAAGGCGGCAAATGAGGATATATGTATGAAAGCAATAAGGTTCAATAATAGATATTTATTAGATTATGTACCCTCTATAGGAAGATATTTCTACATAGTTTTCATGTGAATGGGTGATGACTCACTTGAGGAAACATTCTTGTGAGGTTTCTAGAATGCTACGCTAATTTTGTCAAAACAGTTAGGTGGACTTTTGCATCATCCCCTGTAGGAACAATGGATTTGAACTATACTGAAATGCAACAGGTACATTGCAGGTAGCTCTTGATTTATCTACTGGGAATGTGAATTGTTCTTTTTGTTCTTTCTGTGCAGGGCTGAACTTGAGCAGATGTTCTTGGGAATGCCTGTAGTGTTCACCGGCACATTACAAGGGGAAGAGCTATCACAGGCCTATGCCAGTGGGGATGTTTTTGTGATGCCCTCCGAGTCAGAGACGCTTGGTTTTGTTGTCTTGGAGGCTATGTCATCCGGAGTTCCTGTAGTTCTTTGCCGATTGGAGGAATACCTGACATTATACCAGAATATCAGGAGGGCAAGACCAGCTTTCTGTATACACCAGGGGATGTCGATGACTGTGTTGGTAAGATTGAGCGTCTCTTGTCGTGTGAAGAGTTGAGGGAGGAAATGGGGCAAGCTGCCAGAAAGGAGATGGAGAAGTTTGACTGGAGAGCGGCGACGAGGAAAATTCGGAATGAACAGTACAGTGCTGCGATTTGGTTCTGGCGCAAGAAGAGGGCACAACTGCTGAGACCTATCAAGTGGGTGGTCCGGAGGTTCTTCAGGTCGGCGCCTGCCGTAACAAATCAATCATAACAAATCAATTCATACTAGTTTTCTTTTTCTTTTTCTGAGGGACTCGTATCCATACTAGTTGATTCCATCAGTTGGAGGCAGGTATATATATCAAATTGAAGGCAGTCAGGGATCTAGACTTGTTAGTTTCTCCCTGTGATGTGAATATAATATAATGCTCAAGCAAAAACAAAATGGAGGTGTTTGCGTCGAAATTTGGCATGTATGAAAATTATCGGCAAAAAAGGACCTCAGGAGATTTGATAATACACGGCGGGGGGAGTTTTGGAAACAGGAATCCGTTTAGGAAACCGTGGTCTATATGGATTTTTTGTGTCGTATCGAAAAGGGACTCGGATCGGCCGGATGATATAAATGATGAGCCGAGGCCAGGGTAAAAGACAACAGGTAACACATAACCATAATCGTATTTATAGTTTTCGTAGTTTTTCTTTCTTGTAACAAGCTTTCCTCTGTAAGTCGACTAGATCAATAAAGATTGCATATCGTCGATTATTGGTTCTGTCGATTTCACCACAGTTTGATTTGCTTTTATTTATTGCGCATCGCCTCTCAAAGCCAATCTGCCTTTACCCTTGGATTAGCTTTGCTCGGCTAATCTAGTTACATCCTGATCGGTTTTTCGTCGATTGGAGTTACGCAAATCATCGTTTGATATCGGTTTTGATTGACTTTACTATTTTTTTACCTTATCGATTGCAGGTCAAATCGATTGGCACGCTAGAACCAGGTGTTCGACTAGTGCGTTGAAGCTAGAAACCCTACCTCAAGTTTTTAGCGTCAACACACTTTTGGCATGCCAAGTGGGATAGAAATCGGAGAAGATGGCCACAGGAAAATCCATCCCACCAACTGACGTCAATGCCGAGGCCATCATCGTCCCGTTGTTGAACGATTTGGCCCTAGAGCAAAGCAAAGAAATTGAAGATCGAAAGGCCGCTCTGGAAGACTTGATGTTGGAATGCTATTAGAAAACCCGACGGGGCATCACCCAAAGATTGCCCTCCCAACGCTCAACCCTATTGGCGATGTCGGAATCTCAACCGACTCGGTAAGCTGTTACATACCGGCTCAAGCCGAGTTATCTGTTATGATTGAGCAATCCGTACATCATGCATTAATTAACCAGTTATCAGTCTTGGTTACAACATTAAAGCCGATGATTGAGAATAGCGCCAAGATGATCGCTTAGGAGTTGACTTCATCTGGGAGTGCTAGACGAATTCTGGTAGCTCCCATCATATCCCGTCTGCTCGGTGGCCCAAAACACCAGCACAGTAAAATTGTCCACTCCAGCACCTTCAGTAATGCCGACCCAACCTACTGTGTTGGCCCCGAATGCCCACTCAGGCGGGATTACGCATTACCACGCGTACACCGATGCGCGAAAGTAAGCACAACGGCCAACCTGCCATCGGCAACGCCAGTCAACGCTTTCATTCAATCGGCTCCTCGGCCAATCGAGCCAGATAGGATTCCTCAATTCCAAGGATCGATTCCACCAAGGAATCCGATCTCGTATAGGGTCGTCACATACTCCGAACCCTTTGTTCCTTCACCTGAATTATCAGCCATAAAAAAGGATGAATACGACTAACTGCCTCGGCGATGCTTGACCCGACCTAGCGGCAACCCGAAGTTTACACTCGGGGCCAGGATGCTTAAACTACAACTGGTACAACCCTAGCACTGCATTGGCCAATGATGTTAATTAGGCCGATCAAATTTCTGCCGTGTTGAGAGATCAATCCGGCTTACAACCCAAGGGAAAGGTAATCGGCTATAGAAAGCCTTACCCATATTACATAGATCGCATGCCTTATCCGCACAATTACAGGATTCCTGACTTTGCCAAATTCTCAGAAGATGACTCTGTGACCACCCTTGAGCACGTCAGACGATTCATTGCCCAGTGTGGCGAAACAGTCCAGTGCGAGCAGCGCCGCCGAGTCGACGCTGTATCCTTCAAGAACTCAAAAGACCTGGGTTCTTTCAGTATCCTGTACTTGGCTAATTAACCATCTCTCTATGCCAAATATTTGGTCGATTGCCTGATTTTTATCTAGCTGTTATTTCATTCCTCTCATACACATTTCGTTGTCATATCTTTCCATGTTCTTATGCAGTGCAAATAGTAGTGCATGTTCTATCATCCAATTAATCAATGTAAGTTTCCTACTTTATTTCTGCACATTTTTGCTCTCCGCACAGCATAGCGCGTCCCTACTCCCTACATAGTACTTCGTAGTTTGTGTGCAGTTTTCAATATTTTTTTGGAACCTAATACTACTACAACTATAGTTATTACGTATGACACTACTATCCAGTGCTCGTTTGAACCTCAAACTGTGTTGTTTGCATACCAGTATGTAAGTAACCGCAACGCATCAGCCTAGTGACTGCTAAATTTATCATCAGGATTCCGTAATAATGTATTATGCTGTGCCTGTGTGCGACTCTGTTTTATTCTTTGCGTCTTGTTACTATAAGTTGTTTCTTAAATTTCAGCTTGAATGGTTTGACGTGGTAGATTACCTTTTGCCAATCTTTATCTTTTAGTATCCTGCATTGCGAAGCTCATTCTGAGTTGTTTCTTAAATTTCAGCTTGTTATTTTGCAAATCTTTATCCTTGAGCATCCTGCATTGTTGCATTTCTATCTTTCATTTGTACTAATACGGTGACAAGAACTTCAATGGTTGGCAAAAAACCTCATTCTGAGTTGTTGCGTTTTATTATATAACCTACGATTGTCTGGCCAAGAAACGCCGGCCCGTGCATTCCCTGCGAAACGAAACGGTGGTTAGATCTTGCGCACACGGACGCCCCGTTCGTCGTCATCGACGCGCAGAGGTTCATCATGGTCGGCATTTACTCGCTTGAGACGTTCAAGAGTACGATCGGCACCTCTTACGGCGGCTAGTTGCAGTTCCTGTGTCTGTGTGCCTATGTCCTCCCTCATCTCCCCTTGCAGGACGCATGTGATTTGGAGGACGCAATTCTGCGCGGCACTACCAGGGGCGTGGGTAAGATGGCAGGCGTGGGCTTCGGTCGTAATTTTGAAGAAATCGGAGGGGCTTTACGCAAAAAAGAAGGTGGACACGTGGGGTTGGTGATTGGGCTCCAATTCCTTCCCCTATAAGGGGTTTATTATACTATGACGAGTGTGCTTTTGGATTGGTAGTCAATACCGTACGTGACCGTGTAACTTCTTTTCGATGCAAATATTTATATTTACGGTTATGTATTTTTTTTAGCTACAAATTATAATTTGAAACTAAAAGTTGAACTAGCTCAACAGTTTTGTAAATAGTTTTCGACAGCCTTGTAAAGCTTTGTAAATAGTAACATGCATGGCTTTGAGAGCTTATGGTTACGGTTAACGGCATATTCAATGCTATATTGCTTGAAGCTTTCCTGCAAGCTCACGCTCTCACGTCATCTCCCCCACTCTCTCTCCCATTCTTGCAAAAAAATCCTTTGCTTCTTTAGAATTATGGATTTAGGTCCTCCGTTCGCCGTTTTACACAAAGAGCCTCCCATTACTACGAATTGGGAACGAGCCCTTTCCTACTTATTCGAAATAGCGAACAAGTCTAAAATTATAACAAATAGGTCCCTGCACTTTTCGTTCAGGTCCTTTCTCTATTTTCCCCGAAAAAATGTTTTCGTGGTCCTTTTTTCTTCGGAGCATGGAAAAAATGTTTCTGTGGTCTATTTTTTCTCCGATAAAAAACAAAAAAAAAATTCCGTTCACGCTGTGCCGCGCTTGCGTTTCTAGTAAACCATGTACGAGGTCGACAACGTCAACAATTAATTAATCGGAGGCTATAATTAATTTTTCTTGATGGAAAGCCGCCGCCTCCTTAATACCGATCAAGAGTGGCCCAAGCCCGAAATTAGGCAGCTCATATCGGTTCTGGACTTGTTGCGGGCTCCGTCGGCGTCGGCGAGCGAGCGACGGAGCGGCCGGCAGCAACTTTGGGCCGCCGTCCTGTGCATTGGGAGCCGTCGTGCCGAGGCGCCGGCGGCTTCGACGCCGTGGTGGAGGGTGCGGCGGAGGAAGAGCGCAGCGTGGCGCCGGTGGACGGCGCGGGGGACGTGGACGCCGGCTGGTCAGGGGATGACGCCCGGAGAAGAGGCCGGGGAGGCGTCTCTCCTCCGGAGCTGCTGCTTCTTGCCGCCGGCGAACATGCCTGGGCGCAAGGTGAGGAGTCAGTCCGGTACTCGGTAGTGGAACACTGGAACGTACGTGTATCGTATATATGTTCTTGTAGTACATGTGTCGTCTCGTGTAGCTAGCTAGTGTTTGATTTTGCAAGAGAAATATACTCAATAAAACATTAGTGGAAGCTTTCCTGGATGCTCACGCTGCCACCTCACCCCCACCCACTCTCTCTCCCTTTTTTGCAAAAAAATCCTCCCATTCTTTCGAATTACAGATATATCCTTTTCATTTACGAATAAATCCTTTGTGATTTTATGAGTGTAAAATATTTTTTCCCGATTCGCGTTTAGGTCCTCCGTTCGCTGTTTTACACAAAAAACCTCCCGTTAAATACGAATTACGAGCCCTTTCTTACTTATTCGAAATAGCGAACAAGTCCAAAATTATAACAAATAGGTCCCTGCACTTTTCGTTCAGGTTCTTTCTCCGTTTTTCCCAAAAAAATATTTTCGTGATCCGTTTACTCTCCGGAGCATGGGAAAAATGTTTCCGTGGTCTGTTTTTTCTCCGAAAAAAAAAAAATTCGTTCACGCAAGCGGCGTGCGCCGCGCTTGCGTTTCTAGTGGTTATTACAGGCGTAAAAGTCTTTCTAGTTAAATTTGCCTAGATCTTTATCTTAACAGGTTGCTTATGAGAATTCTTCTCTCGACGCGAGACATTCTTTTACTTTGGAGAGAAATAATTTTGTGTTTTACATCTTGACAAAACACTGTCAAATGGTAGCATGCTTGTTTCCCCTATAACAGCACAACATCAAGGGAAGCCGCGGCAGCAGCAACACCCATCAGAAACGACGGCAACAAGAAACATATTGTATTTGTTATATAACTTTTCTTATTGAAAATATAGTTGTATATGTTATACAATCCTAATATTTGGAAGGTGCTTCGGTGTATCACATTTTAATACAAATTGTACCAATCGAAACAAGTGAATGAGTAAGTAATCAATATCCACATTTTATTTATGTTTTAATAATTGTGCAAGTTTCAAATGGTAATACACCCAATTATCTCCTAATATTTATACACAATTAATTTAGCCTCATCAAAATAATTGGTGTAAATTTTTTTTCTTATCTACATATGAGTAATCATATGCTATAATTTGGTCATACTAAAACAAGTGGCATAGATTTTCTCTTTTATTTTGATTAATGAAAGAGTTTGGAATGTTTTTTTATTTTTCTCCGATTTAAGAATTAATGTAGGATTTTGTAGACCTCCAAAATAAATGAGGTGTCTTTGGCCTTGTTCTTTTCAGCTTTTGGATTATATATTATGAATTGTGGGTTTTTCAAACGTGTAAAACGGTTTTTGGAAAATCTTGAAGCCGCTAATCAAACCTCTCAAAGCCGAGTCAAACCAAATGTTCTAGCTTTTCGAAGCCACTTTATGAAGTATCTCCTAATATTATTAAGAAAGGAGGCGCTAAAATTTTCTCTCTTAGTATCTTGAAAGCTAGCAAAATCTACTCTATGATTGCTTATAAGATCCATAGTGTATTTTGTCTTACCGGGTTGACCTAACCCTCTAATATTCCAAAAAATACCTTTCATTTTATTTTGATTTTCCTAGGGTGCTTGCCCCATTTATACTTTCCTACCGTAGTCCACCCTTCTAGTTCATCATCAATAACCTTATTATCCTCCTTCAGAGGATCATGTGGCCTTTCTTGATCGATAACAACATTATTACTACTACAAACATTGTCAACAGAGTTATGACTCTGTTCAAGATAACCTTCTCCCACAGAGAGGTTCTTCTCAAAAACAGCTATTCTACTTGCATCATGCTCTTTACAGACCATTAAATTTTTAAATTTTTCTAATTCCGAACAACCCATCACTATATCAGCTTTATCTGCTAACATATTCAATTCTTGGAACGAAAATGAATCAAGAGAACTTTTATTCAATTTACCGTTGGTTTTTAGCTGATTTTCCAAGTTTCTTTGTTGTTGTAGATCTTGAGCTTTTTGGAAGACAGTCTTACCCTGATCCTCAATTCTCTTACTCCTTCTTTTACTTGGAACTGGCCCCCAATCTTTTTGTCTCTTGTTCAATGTTTTGCTATGAAAAGCTACAACATATTCATCATCATGAATCTTATCAGATAATAGTGTTGCAGCATAATCTTCAATGATGATGTTGTTACTCTGATCAGGCTTATCAAAATCTGACTCAACCAGAATGTCTTCTATCTCTGGGTCTTCCATCTGCTCTGGATTGTTTCCCTCATAAGATTCCTGGATAGCTACCTCCTTTTCAGCCTCCTCAAGCATTTCCTCTTCAGACTGAATCATCTCCAAGTCTCGAAGTAGACTGTAGCATTTATCATCATCAAAAATTTTAGTATTAAAAGCCTTTTTAGCATTTTTTTTGCAACATCTGAAGCCAACTTCTTTTTCCACTGTCTTCTGCCGGCAGGAAAATATTTGCAGTAATCTCAGAGTTGGTTATGACTTCTTCCTCATTGTCTTTAGGGACAACAGACTGATTGCTCCCTTTCTTGCTAAGGTTCTTTATATTGGAACTAGCTTGATTTTGTAAACCTCTACCTTGGTTTTGATCAGTATCCATATTTTCATCTTTGCCTCCAGTTTCCTTTTCTTCCTTATCCTCCAAATCATCTAGGTCATCATCATTATCTTTCTTATCATTGTCATCAATTTGATGAAGATTTTCCTCTGCCTCCACCGTTATCTTTATCATGAAAAGAATTTTTTTGTCCCATCAACCTCTGTTGAGGTATTTTGTCAGTATCCCTACAAGCTATTTTCAGTCTTACAGACTCATAAAAGCTCTTGAACATGCCCGTCCAGTCAACATTAACCAAAATCCCAAAACGAGATGCAATTTGCTCAAAAACTTTCCACAAACACCACTTTGGGGGAATACCCCTCACTTGAATCCAAACTTCATGCAAATCATCAAAAATATCAACATCCCCTTTCCAGGTTTCTACATAAACCGTCACACCAGGTTTGTTCAGATTGAAACTCAGCAAAAGAGCTAGATCAATGACTTTTTTTTGTGGAGGGAACCAAACTAAAAATATAAAATCATCCATTTGCCTAATCTACCATGGCCAGCTAGAATCAAAGATATCTGCTAAATTTTTCTCTAAATTAGACAAAGAAATTTTTCCTTGGTCGATAGTGATGATCCCATAATTGTTGAATCTGAAAGCCGAACTTCTACTAATCTCAGGGACTTCAAGATGGAAAAAGCCTAACCCATTAGCAGCACTCCCTATGTACTTAGCAACTTGTTGAGTCTTCTGACGAACAGGGCAGAGTTCAACCTGGTGACCGGATTCTTCACAAATAAAACACAGTTTTGGATTCTTGCAACCACCCACTAGATGACCTGGTTCCCCACAGTTGTAACAGATCGACTTCATATAAGGAGGATCCGTCTGAATAGGATTGGAATGGGAGTTACCTTTGATCTGATTATTTGTCGACAGATGTTGGCCTTGTTGCCGTTGAATCTGCGCTGGATGAGCAATCGGTGCTGCTTGTGGTGGTTGGGGTTGGAACGATCTCTTTGGATATTGATCTGAGGAAACCCAAGATGTTGATCCCTTTGAGCAAATCTCCCCTGCTGAAGTCACTAGCCTCGGAAAGGAGGCGGTGGACGCCACCCACGTCCAGGACCGCCCCCTCTTCCTCTTCCCCACTGAAACCAATCCTGATCTGCCATCTTCACAATGGAGGCGAACGAAGGATTTCCCTTCCCCTTCCCACAGAAATCTCTGGCAAAACTGAGTGGACGTGGATTCACGGTAAGGAAATCACTTGGCGAAATGTGGAAGCAATCCGAGATGGAAAATCTCCCAGATGAGATCAAATCACGACGAATCCAGACAAGGACCTCATTTACTTTTGGAACCCTAGCCTTGGAGGACCGGGATTTAGGGACCCTCGGGACTGCCCAGAGTTGTCCAAAGTATACTTCTAGGTCCTCCTCCCCCCTCTCGGCTGGCCATGGGCCCGAAGAGGTCGAAGCTATGGCGTCCTGAAACTGCCCCTCTTCACATGGAGGAATAACATGAGAGCCTGGGGGCCTTTCCAGGTGTCGGCCATCGCGCGTAAGAGGTGAAGAATTGATGTAGATACCACTTCCTCAGCTTTGGGAATCTCCGGCAACGCGTTGGAAGCCGTGACACGAGGCGACGCGTGAGGTCTCCCGCGAAACAACGGCGAGGAGATCTCGCCGACGCCGTGCCGTCGAACCCAACCCGCCGCCGCTTTCTCCCCTCATCCCGAAACCCAAATCCTAAATCGACCCAGGTGTAGAGGAGGTAAGAGCTTGTCTCTAGCAGCCCTACATCCAGTGGCGAGGAGGCTGAAGATTTAATCTTCAAGCAGCCCGACACCTGAGGGCAAATTAAATACTCTTTCATTCATTAATCTTTCATATGCAACATGCCTGACTGAATCATCTCTGCTGGTGTAAGTGATCCAGGAATCGATGAAGAAAAGGAGTGCGAACAAGTCCATGGATAGCGACACGCCGAAGAAGACGGCGACTACGCCTAAGGAAGCAACCAAGGCCAACGCAGCACGAGGAAGAGGAGGAGACAGCAACCACGACCTGCTGCTATATCAAATAGAATCACTTTTATTAATTCCAGAAAAATAAAGGCCTAAAAAATGCATATGTACAATGGATAGTCAAATTTTATCGATATGTGAATTGTTCAAAGAAATTGACACGCCAATAAAAAATACAAAATTATACAGAGGCTTAGCAACAATCTCGAGAAATCTAGCCCTCTCTGCTTTTGTGTCGCTAGGTGGATTGAGCGTACCTGCCTCCGACTATGAGACTTTTTACCATTCTTGGTGCCAAATTATCCTTGTAAGGTACCAAATTATCGAGGTACCAAAAATTTAAAAGATGGAGATACTTATATATCAAGACCTGATGACCTCAGTGATATATCATGGTACCCCAAGGATGGTAAAAATTAGCTCTCCTTGGTATATATATCCTAATGGGTATGCAAACATGGCTATCTTCTCTTTGGCAGATCAAATACTCTCTTCAAGAATCTGCTCGCTGCCTCGTCGTCTCGGTGGCACAGTACGCGGAGGATAGTGTTGGCGTCGGACCGGCTCCACCGCCTCGGCGTGGGCGGCAGTGCCATCGGCAGTGATTCATCAGGCGCCATGGCAGTGGAGGTGGAACGGCTCATGAACTCGTTGATGAGCTTCTCCGTGGACAGAACCATGAGCGCCACGACTCCCTCGGCGGTCGCCGCCTCCCTCTCTACCACCTCCTCCGCCACCAGCCCCTCTTTGCAACTGCAGAAGAGGCGCTTCAAGCTTGCAAAGTCCTCTGCCACCACGCCGTAATCCGCCCGGCTAAACGCCCGCCCAGTGCCGCCGGCGAGGAGCACCATCAGGAAGGCCTCCATGGAGGCCTTCAACACCTCGCGTAGAGCATGCGGCTGCGCCCGATCGATGAGGACGTTGGAGAGGAATGCCAGGTTCTGCTTCATGACGCGCAGCGCGGGCTGAATGCGAGCCCCGGCGACACCCCCCTGGTACAGCGCCTGGTGGAAGTCGTGAGCAGAGTCCAGGAAGATGAGGCGGCGGGCGGAGAGCTCCGACACGTGGAGGACAGCAGCGTCGAGGGAGGAGCGGGCGCGATCAAAGGCGGAGCTCCGGCCACGGCGATGGCGAGCCATGTGTCCCCGCAGGGCGAGGGACTTGTCGATGGAGTGCAGGACGACGAGCAGGTAGTGGAGGGTGTTGAGGCGGACGTAGAGGCGCTGCGTGCCGCGGCTGATGGTGGGGCGCACCCGCGTCGGTGTCGCCACCTGCCTCAACTTTCTCGTTGTAGCAAGGTCGCCGCAGTTGATCAACGCCCCCAGCTGGTGGTCGTCGATGCCCACCTGACATGGCGGCGCCGCCTTCTTCCACAGCTGCAGGAGCTTCGAGTCCTGGTTACACCGTGTCAACGGCGGCAGCGGAGGAACGTAGCTCTCCTTGGAACCTTACAAATTAATTAACCTGTGTCTCATTATCTCTACTATTATAAAGCAACAGTTGGAGGCAGTGGTGAGTTCTACTCATATCATTAATTGCCCTGCTTAATTGCCCTACTTAATTGTTCTGCTTAATTGCCCTACGCAAAAAACGAAGCGTTGCTTTAATTAGCCAACTTTCGCAAGAAACGAAGCGTTAAAGATAGATGTTTGATCTTGTGAAATAATTTTTTTATTTTTTAATCTTTATTTTTCGTTATCAATTTTGTTTTTCGTAGCAATGCACGGGCATGTAACTAGTCTGTACTATATAAAGTGAGAGTTTCTTCCCACGTCACATTAATTGCCCTGCTTAATTGCTGTGCTTAATTACCCTACGCAAGAAACGAAGCGTTGCTTTAATTAGCCAGCTTTTGCAAGAAATGAAGCGTTAAAGATAGATGTTTGATCTTGTGAAATAGTATTTTTTTTTTATTTTTTAAGCTTTATTTTTCGTTATCAATTTTGTTTTTCGTAACAACGCACGGGCATATAACTAGTATAATGTATATAGATCTTTTATTATCCTTGGGAGTATCAAAATTTACATTGAAATGATTTTTAATTAGGGCTAAAAGTTGGTATATCTACCCTTACAATTATAGTTACGAGTAATCTGTAACATCTTAAAATCTAATAAAAGAGAAAAATAAAATTTTTAATATGTATTTGATTTATTGTTGAATTTTCTAGTTTTAATTGTCTTTTTAGAGTTATCTTTTGAAAATTCATTTAAAATTGAATTGGTAAAAAGATAAAAAAGTAAAAATCTAATAAAAATCTATAAAAATATTATAAAATCATTATATTCTGTGGAAGCAAGTTTTTACAGTCAAAAAAATGAGTGTGAAATCATTTATTAAAGAAATGATGAATTTTATTTATGTGATGCATGTGACTGTCAACAGTGAAAAGAATATTTTTATAAAATTTTACTTAACTATATTGTAGCCCAAATTTTTACCATGTGTTCTTAGACCAATATTCATATCTGGAAAAAATTTCAAAAATAAATAATAACATATAATGCCTATTCCTGTTTATAAATTGAGAATCTAAAATTATGAAAATCTGCTTAAAGTATTTATTAGAAAATAATTACTCAAGTATTAAATCTAAAAATTTTATGCAAGTCCACTTAAGTCATTCCAAACTCTTACAAAAAAGTGTCAAAAGTTATTATTTTGATATAAACCTGCAATTAAATCATTTTCAGAAATTAAAATATGGAACAGTTCCTATTGTCAGAATTTTAATAATTAATCTATAAGGATTTTTTATCTCAACATTTTGCAGAAAGTGAAAACCCTTACGAAAATTCCCAAAAGGTTTAGACATGCACTGGTGAGTGAATTAAATGCTCTTTCATTGCTACCTAGAGAAATTAAACTTGAATCGCTTCTTTCCCTTCTCTCTCTCTCTCTCTCTCTCTCTCTCTCTCTCTCTCTCTCTCTTACTTGTGGGGCCATCATTAACTAGAGCCTGCTAACCAGTGGGAAGAAACCCATTCTTCTCATTTGGTCATCCTACAGGTGCACCCCCCACCCTGAGCCCACACGCAGCTTTAATGGGAAATTAAATGCACATCTTGTGCAGTTCAGAAGCTAAAACCGAATTAATTACTCCCTTTTCTTGTACTTACATGTGGGCCCATTTACTATGCTCGGTCCCGCTTGTCAGTTTGGCCAGCACTTTCTTCTGCTTCCTCTACTTCATTCTCACGCGCCCAAGCCAAGCTACCCTTTAGCACCCCTCTCCACTCAACCGAACCTCAATCAAGCCTTCCCTCTGTCGGATTTTGACAAAATCATAAGCTGAGTGCATAAGAAACAGAACCCAAACCGGTAGAAACCCTAAGGCAAGCTGCAATTCCAGCAAGGTGAAGTATTTAGAGCACCTAACAATTGTTTCCCCCCGAGTAATTTCAATTTTCTTAGCCTGTAGCCTCGTCGTGACCTTGCCTTCGCTCCCAACTTTGGCTGCATGATGATCCACCACCTCGGTTGATCTCCGTTGAAGAAGACTACCAAGTTGAGCTCCTGAAGCACCCATGAAGCTCTCCCTTCCTCTCACGACCTAATTCAGCTTCTACCCCCATCGCCACACCTCGCCGTCGCTGGCGCCGCTCGAGATCACCATGGGCCCATCCAGGTGACCTTGAGCTCCACCATGTCGTGCCCTAGATCACTCATGAACTCCTACAGCTCGCTAAGCCATCGGTCACCAGTCCCCGGTCCCACATCGCCAACGGCTAGCTTGCTCGAGCGCCTCCCCTGCCCTATCCCTCTGCGCCATGCGTCTGGTTAGTTAGTATCCCAAAGCCACACCCAATCATTGCCACTGGGCTCCACCAGTCATCACAATTGGTTCATGGGCAGGCCAAAAACAAGACCGTGTTTTCTCTGATTGAAGGCGAACTTTCCCTTTTTGGAAAATCCCAAAACCCGAGAAATTCAATAGCTCATAACTTTTGCAATTTAAGTCCAAATCAAATGAAACTAATTTCTAATTTTTTTTAATCATTTAGTTTTCAAATATGCAAAAATATTTTGAATTTGGCTAGTGTATAATTTTGAATTTTAAATTTAAAGAGAAGGTTTGAAATATGCTAAATACAAATTTTGTGCAAATGAACTACAAATTGAATGAGACAAAATTTGTTAGAATCCTTATATCATAAGCAATCAAAATATGTAAAAAATATTTAAATTTTAACTTAGTTTGTATCTTTTTCCAACTAAGATTGATTCCAATACATTAAATGTTCAATATAGCATAACTTGTTCAAATAAAGTCTAAATTAGATGAAACCAATTTCTATAGGTTAGTTTTGTAGTGAACAACTTGATTTTATAAAAATACTTAGGTTTACCATTAAGTATATATTTGTAACTAAAGCTGGTACCGTATGTCTTAATTTAATTAATCCAAACAATTTAGCATCTTGAATTCAAAATAAAATATATTTAAATATATAATTATAGCTTCTTAAATTTTTAAAATAAAAATAAATAATTTATAAAGAACAAGTAGCTTCATTGTAATAAAACCTAAGACTATTATTAATGAGTACGAGAGAAACAAGATAAAGTCACGAAATCCAAACCCGAAACCACACTCTTGTTTTATGTAGTAAATTTTATTTGATTTTACATCTAATTCATGTTTGCCCTTTCTTAAAAGTTGTTATTTGCTATTTGCTATATTTCCGTTGAACGACGTGTAGATACCGACGTATACGACACCATCATCGACGATCCAAGCTACGACTTCAATTTTGTCGAGGACAACAATAATTAGCACGACAAGCACCCCCTTGATCATATTGATCCCAGTTTTTCAAAATTTATTAGAACTTCATGTATGCACTATGTTTAATAAAATTTGCTATTTTATGGGTACTAGCAGTTATAACATTCATTGATGGATTTTCTTACTCAATATTGACATGTGAACCATAAAAATCGTAGATCATGGATGAACACATGAAAATATAGAAATACTCGATTATTACAAGCATCTGCTTAGCCATGCTTTAGATTGGGATACGAACAGATGGTTTTACTGTTCGTAATGAATTTAAATATTTAATACATTGAAAATGAACATTGGACATGATGGATTATATGATCAATGGTATTTTAATAAAAATAAAAATAAAACTATGATTTTAACGTATGAAAGCTATTGGCAATAGCCGGTTGTGTGAGGGTATACTTGCAAGTAGATGAGGGGAGATTTCTCGCCCGGGTCAGTTAAGAACCGAACGTAGTGTTGTAAGATCCAAGGGAAATTCATACAACCACGAGGGCTGGTATGGGATAACCTTAACTTTAAGTTACTTAGAACTAACTTTGTACATTGAAAGGCTGGAGTAGCACAGGCATTTGGGTAGGTTTGCTTGTAAGGATTTCTACATACCAATGCAATGGTGTATGCCTTGTTATGGGGGGAAGAACGTGATGGGATGCGAAACCATCATTAGTACTGTGTGTACAGGTTAGGATTTCATCGCCATAAAAAGGGTTTGTAACGATTATGTATAATATCTCTGTGGCAACCAAAAGGAAGTGTGCTAATAACGTTGCAAACAAAGTTCATCATTCCTTATGGGTAAAGCTGCACACCTCTGCAGAGTTTAAATCTTTTTGAAAAGCCGTGCCCACGGTTATGTCAGACTTGGTGAACTGACACTAGTTAGGATTTTTGATATTTTCATAAAATAGAATAAAATTTGAGAAATTGGTATTGTAAGATTTACCCTACAGATGATTCAATGCTTTGCCATGTATTGACAAGATTATTTTCAGCTGTTGTGCCATATGTTAGCAAAGATTTGATTACTGATGGTATGCTATGTGTTGGCATTGGACAATATGTTGCTCACGAAGGATTATGAGTCGTTATTTTTTTGTTATTCTTACTTTTTATTTTATACAATATAAATTGCTTTTACAAATTTCGCTTTTAATCTATTATTTAGTATTTACGATTTAATTTGGTTCCAATTAAAATAACCGTGGTAGCCTTTCTCTTGATACAATCTGCATTTATTACAGGTTTACAAACACTTCAAGTCTTGCTGAGTAAGCAATTACTCACCCTTGTTATTATTGTTGTTTTTAGGTGAAGAGATAGAATATTTTGAAGAATCATACTTTGAAGCAGGTTTCGGGGATAATGACGATGACTTTATCTAGAGTTTATACCTTTTCAGTTGCCTAAAGGTTATGTGGCAAACTATAAGACTTTGATTCTTCTGTTGTACTCTGACCAACCTTACAGACCATATTGTATAAATACTTTCACTATTATATGAAATAAAATATATGTATGGTTGTGATTTCAATTTGTGAAAGTGCGTACTAGCAACTGATCATGGGACTAGCACGATATACAATTTAGAACCTTTATTTTATGGTATGCTGTATCATAAAAGGGGGGGTCTCGCATAGTCTACGAGCCAGTCACAAACCGACCGAACTATGCCATTTAACATAGACTGACCAAGCCATTTAATACTTCGTGCAATGAAACTATCTCCTAACTATTAAATGACTAATAAATGCTACTTCTTGTTTGTACATGAATCTTTTTTATTTAGCCATAACTTTCAAATGAAATTGATTTTGGTCTTTAAATTTTATAGGATTGTAGAATCTCACTTCATCTACGTATGATAATTTTTTGAGAATTTTTGAAAATATGCACGTGTTTTTCATGAACTTTTGAAAACATTGGATATGTAGCCTTTTACAATTCAAACAAATGACACGTTACTAGCTATTCCACAAGATGTTACCATACTAAAATAAAGTGTACAAACAGAACTAAATTCTTGTTATGATAGTTCACTTTGCTTCAGTATAGTAACATCTTTTTTAATAGCAAGTAACATGTTATTTTCTAGATAGTAAAATGCAACATATCCTTTGTAAACCACTCCTATCATGTAAAATTCAGGAAAACTATATATACAAATTTTCAAAATTTCTCAAAAAATTACCATACATAAGGAACGTGAGATTATAAAACCTATAAAATTTGAAAACCAAAATCAATCTAAGCTGAAAGATATGAAAAAGACAAATTCTACTAAATAGTATTTTTTCACTGTTTAGCGCTTTGTCAATTTCATATATTTCAAATGCAGTTGAGTTTGTTCTTCAAATTTTACAAGTTGTAGAATCTCACTTCTCCTACGTATGTAAATTTTTTTAGAATTTTCCAAACAATTTACTACAGAGCCGACAAACAAAACTAAATTCTTGTTCATGAAAACATATATACAATTCAAATTTTACAGGGTTATAGAAGCCCACCTCCCCTACGTATGATAATTTTTTGAGAATTTTTGAAAACCTGTATAGATAGTTTGCATCGATTTTACACTATAAAGGTAGTTTATGTAACATCCTCAGTTTCGCGTTCTGGGAAAAATCTAATTTAAATTAATTAAAATTAAAATTTGGAGTTTCCTTGGTGTTTATGTTAACCTGGCATCCTTTCCCATCCAAAATCGGGATTCAATTCCCTTCCGTTCGAAAAATCGAATTTCTCGATTCCCGCCGGTACCCGAAATTTCACCCGCGTCCCAAGTTGCTCCAAAAATCCCGAAATCACTTCAATTAGGTCCCAAATATTCCAAAATGATTTTTGGAATGATTCCCAGGATTTTTGGAACTCCGCCCCTATTTTATCTCGCGCGGCTTTTGTTTAATGCCCGCAATTCGTGCCCGAATATTCAAATCCACAAATTTCATCCAAATTCCGCAAAACCAATTTTATTGGGTTCCAAATATTCCAAAATAGTTCTAGGAATTTTTCCGGAATTTTTAGACCATTTTTGCTAATTTGTCTTTAGGGCGTCACCTTTACGTAACTCTTGGCCAATAGGAGCTTGCCACGTGGCACTACAGTACCCTTCTTCAACCTCACGAGTCACGATGGCGTTCTTCCAGAGAAGCTCCAATCCTTTCCATTCATGGTGACTTCTTCCTTTGAATGCTCATAATTTCCGTAATAATGCACCAAATCATGCAAGGCCGGGTCCGTTGGAATGGAAACGGCGAGAGAAATTCATTCCCGAACTCAAATCGCTCCAAATCTCGCCGGAAAGGGCGCTATTAAGAGAAACACGAAAATTGATTAAACACCCATAACTCGGCCATTTCAACTCCGTTACGCGCGATTCCACTTCCCGGTGGTAGCACCCATCCTCCGCCTCTCAACTCATCCAGTCGCTAGATCGAAGAAACCGGCGCCGGGTCACCGTTTTTGTGTTCTTCGTGTTCATCCTCGTTTCTCCCTCTCCGGTGGGTCAATCCTCATTCCGTTGGTTTTCTTATGATCGTGTGGGTGTCTAGATTCTAACTCAACAATCGATTTTAGGATTCCTCAAGATTTGGCGACGAATTTCGAGTTTTTGTCGGTTCGGCCGAACCCGAGTTCTTCACCAAATTCGTCTTCTCTGGCGAACAATTGATCAATTCCTTGCAAGTGTAAGCTCCTCTAGATGTTCCCTCCGTGATCCATCATTTTATTGTGTAAGGTTTCATGAAAATTTGGTGCAAAATTTCGGATTTTGGAGAATGGTGGGCGTTCTCTGTTTTTTTGGGCATGTCGCGGCGTGCTTTCGCCGACGGCCGTCGTCGTCGCCAGCGCCGCCGCCCGCCGTCGTCGGCTCCCCACTGCGCCGCCCGGTCCGCCCGCTTTGCCCGCTGCCCATCGTCCCTCCGGTCGCCCGGCCCGCCGACCGGACCACCGTCGCCTCCACTGCCACCCTCGGCCGCGTCGCGCCGCCGCCGTGCCCTCCCTTGGCCTATCCCCCCCATGGAGCTTCTTCCTCTGTTCTTCGTGGCTATGGGAGCCATGGGGAAGAACCTCATGTGTATGACACAAAGGCCCCACCTGCCATAAACTAAAGATAATCCAAAAATCAGAAAAATAATGAAAAAGGAATATTCCGGGAATATCCCCTCGTTTTCGATTTTTCAGGATTTTCGAACTTCGGAAGCTTATATATTTTCCGTCCGAACTCCGATTGACTCCGTTCAAATTTCTAATTTCATCTCAATTCAAGCTCTACCTGCCAGTACTACTTTTGTAATTTTTAGATTTTATTTATTTTCTTGTATTTATTTGTTTCTCTATTTTGCGTGTAGCCGCCGATCCGACCGAGTCCGCCGACCCCGCCGCCGGACTTCAAGCGTTCGACGACCTCGCTGCAACTGAAGGCAAGTCTCCTTGACGCAAGTTGATCCTATGTTTACAAATGTGTTTACAAGGTTTTATAAACTTGCATGCTATGTTTATCATCGTATGTCAAATATAGGTGAATAGTTAATCCCAGTTGTGATTACCTCTTTTGTTATTGAAATCCATGCTTAATTGTAACCCTAGGACATTTGTTATGCCATGTTTACCCTATATAGTGACCTTCGTTGAATAGTGCGGTAGAATCGCTTAGGGCCAACATTGATGAAAATGACCCATGGGTGGGATTATACAAAAATGATGATTTAAAGTGTGATTTGGAAATAGTTATAAAAATTTTGGTACTGTTTTTATAAAATAAAAAGAAAAAGAAAAATGGTTTGGACTTGTGCGGAATGGAATGTCGGGTGGGTGCGGATTGAGCACTAGTTGCATTGTGCTAGTGCCGCCCCAAGTCACATAAGGACCGACGCTTATGATTCTCCATTCTAAGCATAACCGTAGTACCACATGTCTATAATGGTACGACCTGGCTAAATAATTTGTAGAAACCTAACTTAGACTCACCAAACGGTGGAATGTGAGTGCCGGCTAGAGGCAAGACTGTTTTTCTCATACGGCGCAAGAGGGGGCTTCCGTATTGGGTGGATAGACCCCTAACAGCGGTGAAACCTCAGCGGGTGGGTCGGGTTAGGCGTATACATTGTAAATGCCTTGTCATGATCTCTCTGCCGACACACCTAAGGAAGTGTGTTGATTGCATGGCATTAAGAGTTGATCGTATCTTGTGGGTAAAGTTGTACACCTCTGCAGAGTTAAAACTATTCGAATAGCCGTGCCCACGGTCAAGGCCAAAGCAAAGAATGCTTTCATATTGGTAGACTTTGGTTTTGGTTTTAAAATTTAAACAGTGCTTTGTTTTGGGATTCGGAAGTGGTTAGAACTCTCGGATGTTTGAGGGCGGATTGAACCAACAAGGTGGAAAGAACCGGTTTTATGCCTTGACGGAAAGAGTCATATGTGCTTAAACTCATCTTTTAAAAGTTGGCGGTTAGAGCCTTTATATTGGTGATGGTGGATAGAACCTTCACTAGAATATTTAATAATTCAATTGCTCAAATAATTATTAAAATGTGCTTTATGACAATTATACTTAAGTATGGCCTGATGAAATTTGGTTTTGTGCAAAAGAACCCTATTAAGCTTCCTTTGGAAAGCCCCACATATGCATACTTTCCCCGACTTGCTGAGTACTTTTGTACTCACGTGCTACACCTCTTGTCATCATCAGAGAACTACCAGGACGCAGCTGAAGACGGCGAGTTCTTCACCGAAGAATTCGAGGAGGATTGCCAAGATAGCTAGTCGCACTTCTTGTCGTCGCCTGTGGTGTTGTTGGTTTTTCGTCTTTTTGTCATGTTGCTTCCGCTGTCATGTCTCCGGTCCCGTGGCCGAGTATTGTAATAAGTGGCCATGTGGCCCGTACTTTATTATTATGTTTAAACTTCGTTATGTTCGGCAATGAAGTATCACTGTTGACTGTAGGTACTAGCTACTGATCTGGGACTAGTACGGAATTACACAGGAGATTTCGGATAGCTGATCCGGGGTCTCACAGTTTACACGGGATGCAGTAACATCTCGGGTAACAGGTAGTAAAATATTGTTTTTTTGGATAGTAAAAGGCAACATATCTTTCAAATGTGAATGGTTTTAGTCATCAAACTTTACAGAGTTGTATTTTTACTACAAGGTCGACAAACAGAATTAAATTCTTGTTCATGAAAATCACATGTAAAAATTTTCAAAAATTCTAAAAAATACTATACATAGAGGAGATGAGATTCTACAACTCTGTAAAATTTGAAAATAAAAATCAATTTTAGCTGAAAGATATGAAAGAGACTAATTCAGCTAAATAGTGATTTTCACTGTTCAGAGCTTTGTCAATTTCATATCTTTTAAGTGCGATTGAGTTTGGCCTTCAAATTTTACAGGGTTATATAAGCTCATCTCCCCTATGTATTTTTTTAGAATTTTTGAAAACTTGTACACATAGTTTTCATAGATTTTACACTATAGATACGTTTCAGAAAACTATGTTTTAATGCCGTGCAAACAATTTTTTTTATATAAAATATCCAATGATTTTTTCAGTTAATAATACTACGTTTTACTATCTATGTTTCCCTGCTACATCAATCATTGTGTCTGCTCAACAATGTTCAAATAGAATCGATGTAACATTTTACTTTTAGAAAGATATTAGAATACATCGCTACTTTCGCTGTTAGTTATTCGTGGTTTACATTGGTTAGTATACATACGTTTCAGAAAAATATGTTTTACTATGGGTCTAATATGTTGAGATAGTAATTAAATCAGTATTTGATGCTATTACCGTTTTTTTCTTGGATATTAGACTGTGTAATAGATTTTACTATCTGTATCAATAGATTTTACAATCGATAGTAATAGTTTTTACTATCAATTTATATAGTTTAGTGGCGAGACTTATATTATTATGTGGATATCGTTGTCAGCATGCTAATAATGAAAACTGATCATAAATACGAACTACCAATAAAAAGATATAGCAAAACTAAAAGGTAACAAGATCTATGTACAAACTACTTGACATATTTTTCTAGTCGGTTGATGGGTTTATCAGTTTTACAATCGACTGAAGCGGGTTGCGACACACACGTAGAATTGGCAGTGCTACGCGCAGGCATATATAATAGCGTTTTTATGCTTATATATATGTGTGTATATATATATATATATATATATATATATATATATATATATATATATATATATATATATATATATATATATATGAAAAATACTAGAGAGATGCTTATATGCATTTTTTTAAGGTTACACAAATATTAAAGTATGAATGAAAGGTAGATGATGATTACTTACCTCTTCGTTTGACGTACTTAAGATTTGTACAACTTGTATTAAGAGGAAAAGCATAAAAGTACCGCTCAAAATACTAATTAAGACGCAGAGAGAGATGACTTGAAGGGGAAAATTAACTCCAAAAAGAAGGGAAATATACATACCGCATGAGGAAGCAACGAGCGACGCGTACTGGTGGACAAGTCGATCGGTTCCGTCCACAAGATGCTGAAGCAGCTCCTCCCTGCAGGGCTGCGCTCCGGCCTGAATCTCCAGCAGCTCATCGGCCGTCATCTTGGCTAGCTTCATCAGATCCACTGCAGATTCTGCGTAGGGCTCGCCCTTGGACTTGGGGTTCCAACTCTGCATGCGCGCGGTAAATAAATTACTAGTGATTAAGATTTAAGATCAGTCGGCGATCATGCATGCATGTAGTAGTAATTTGTACGTACGTACGTACCTCCGAGTTTCTTGCTCTCCTAACACACTCGGCCCCGATCCGTAGCCGCTCATCCATCCAGCCCTTGATGAGGTCAAAAATGATGGAGTCAACCTCGTAAGGGGCCATCTGCTTGATCATCTTATCCCGGTCTTCCTGGCCGCAGCCGGAGGAGTCCTCGAGGGCCATCTGCACCAGCGACCTGTCCAGCTTGGAGGCCGCATTCAGGCCACGCACGGACTCGCCGCTGAGGTTGGCCATCTGGGAGACGCACCTCATCAGGAGAGCGCCGAAGCAGCCGTGGAGAGTGACGGCGGCGACGGCGGCCGGGCAAGGGTGCCACCGCCTCAGTGCGGGGCCGTACAGCTCCTTCTCCACCCTCCCCAGGTCCTTGGTCCGCGCGGCGACGTACATCAGCGTCTCGCTGGGATCCTCGTCCGCTTCCACGATCATGCTGTCCATCTTCCCGCCGGCAGTACTAGCGCCAATCTGATCGTGCAGCTGCAGATAATTTTGTCAATTTCCACGGCTGCTTTATATACGTGCTAGCTAGCTAGCTAGACTGGTAATTAATTCAGGGATTAATTAATTGCTCGATCGGTCTCCTGTCTGATTGTCTCACCTTGGTGAAAGCATGCCTTACCGACGATTTGATGTACCGCTCGACGTGATCACCGGCTGCAAAAGATGATGATCCAGCTGAAACAACATCCTGCAGGCTGAGCATCTCTGCCGCTGAAACAGCGAGGGACACGACGATCTCCATTGCGCCCATGGAACCCTTGCCAAACGCCTCATGGTAATCCAGCAGCTTGGTTTCTGCCCACGAATACACGGAAGCCAGTGTCGCGGACAAGACCCTGACGTACCCTGGCTCCCGGTCGGCTTTCTTGGCGTCGCCGGCGACTTGCTGGAGCATCGCCAAAGCAGCAGACAGCAGGTCTGGCTCGATCTGCCCGGTGACGACGTACCTCTCGAAGAGCAGCCAGGTGAAACAGACGTTGTGGATCATCCTGTTGATCCCCAGCATGCTCCATGTCTTCTTGATCAGCTCGAGCAGCTCGTCAACCTCGTCCAGCACCGCCGTCTCATCCCTGAGGTCGAAGACAGCGCGGAGGAGGGACAGGTAGAGGTGCACGTTCAGGGGGTAGCCGTCGGCCCAGTGGCAAATCTCGACGGATCGCCGGGCCAGCGCCATCACGGCCACGGAGAGGCTGCGCACGTTGAGGGGCCTCGTCTGCAGCTCGGTGGATCTGACCGTCTCGCGGAGAGTGGACGCCGCCGCCGTCGGCCGATCGAGCGGCACCGAGGGGTGCGAGACGAGGCCCGCCTCGAGAACCTTGAGCTGGCGGACCTGCCATGAGTGGTGCTCGTTCGCGTCGCCGAACTCGGAGGGTTTGAGGTGGCGGAGGAGCTCCATGGGAAGCACAAGTGATTCCGCCTTCTTGGACTTCTATATATATTATATATGGCGCCGCCAATTCGATCGCGCCCAATGCATGCATGCAAATTTATATCTGTGAATTAGAATTTTCTTTTTAAAAAATTAATTTGTGAAATGTCAAAATATAAAATGTTAACAAAGTAAAAGTAAATGTTAGTAAAAATTCACACAAGAAGTACATAAAGCTATGGAATTACTTTTACCTCAATCGAAATAAGTGTGAAAGCAATTGTTAAAAGTTAATGGTTGAATAGTGTTTCTTACTTTTGGTAAAAATATTAAAAGTTAATATTTAATTTTATGCCTTTGAAATTCAAGAACTGAAAATATGAAAATCTGATGTAGTATCACTTCATCCTCTTCCCTCATCCTCTTCCCTTGGTCCGGCGACTCCACCGCCTGAAAGCCTCTCAGTCGGCGCCACTTTCTCGCGAGGACCGAAGCGTCCCATCCCCACTTGGCGGCTTCTCTCCGGCCGCATGCAAATTCTCTCCGGCCGCTCTGCCCTTCTCTCCGGCCGCATGCAAATTCGCCATCACGTCTTGCAGAAGTCGTCGACCCTCCCGACCAATTTAATCAGAACCGATGGCGTTTAGAGCCTCACGATGACCTTTAACCCCGAGCTATATATAAGAGCACCAATGGCACAAGAATTCCTTTTCTTCCTTGTTTCCGGCTGAATTGCCGCCGTAGCAAAATCCTCTGTCCAAGTTTGTCAACACTCCATGTTTGTTCTCTAGTTTCTGAATATGCAAAAAGATTTTGAATATGAACTTTGTACAAAATTTAAATTCAAATTTAAAGAATAGGTTTAAAATATGCTACATGAAATTCTTAAACAGATGAACTTCAAATCCAATGAAACCAATTTGTCTAGAATACTTAGGTTACGGGCAACCATGTAACATCCCAAACTTTTTAAAAATAGGATAAATAAAAATTTAAAAATATAATTGAATAAAAATTTTAATGAAGATAAATTTGTTTTATTTAAAACAATATCATTTATCCATTTCATAAATTCTAATCTTAATAAAAGAACAATCGTAGTATTAAAGTTCTTTCTTTTAAATTGAGCAAACTAAGAAAATAAAACTTAACATGGTTATATTTTGAATTATCATATTTTATCTATTTTTAAATCTTTTTAATGGTTTTAGTATTGAAAAATTATTTAAATGGAATTAGCAAAAAGAGAAAAGTAAAAATTGCAAAAACAAATTAGGAAAAATAATATTAAAATAATGGAGCCCTCTGGAAACATGTTTTGGTAGTTAAGAATCACTGTAAAACCATTTAATCAAAGAAATGATTATTTTTATTAACTTGATATAACCCTAAACAGTGTAAAAAAAGTAATTTTTATAAAATATTACTGCCACCTCTTCTCCTTGCCCTAGTGCCCGAGCTCTAGCTCAAATTTCATCGCTAGCAGCCATTTTCGCAAGCTTCAAGGTCGGAACCCAATCAACCAAAATAGCTAGCCACCTTCTAATTCAATCGGCATGAAGCATCACTAGGGCCAATAAATCATTTTCCCTAGCTCAATTTCAGTTTCCTCAGACCAGTCCATTGCCGCGGCTGCAACCGCCGGTGACCTCAGCGCCACCGTTCCCCTGCTCTGGGCCACTAGCACATGGGCCAGCTGTGTTAGACTCCTAGCTTCCGCAAGTGTCACTGGTCATTGGACCCCACCAGTCAGCATAGCCATTTTAAGAGCAAGCCAAAAACCGAAACCCGCTTTCAAGGCTTGAAAGCGCACTTTACTTTTTAGGAAACTTAAAAAAACCTAGAGATTCAAACTTGTATAACTATTGCATTTTAAATCCAAATTAGGCCAAACAGGTTTCTAAATTTAAGTTCAATCCTGAAGTTTCATAATATACAAAAATATTTAAGTTTGACCATTATACAAATTTGAATTTCAAATTTAAAGAGAAGGTTTGAAATGTGCTCGATATATATTATGTGAAAATAAATTCCAATTTGAGGGAAACAAATTTTACTGGAATCCTTGTATCATTACGAACCTAGATATGCAAAAACATTTAAAGTTTAACTTAATTTGTATCTTTTCCAATTAGGATTGATTTCAATGGACTAGATATTTAAAAATACATAACTTATTCAAATAATGTCCAAATTAGTTGTAACCAATTTCCTTGAGTTGATTAGATAGCAAACAACCTCATTTTGCGAAAAATACTTTAGATGCACCATTGAACTTTTATACGTTACTTTATATGTTGCTTTATGTCCTATTATATTCGAAACCTTGATATAGTTACTGTAAACCATAACTCTTTAATTCATGAAATAAATTTTAAAATGTTCCTGAGATCATGAATATTTCAAATACACAAAAACATTTAAATTTGAACTTTGTTTGAATTAAATTTATAAATAGATTATTATTTAATGCATAGAAACTCAAATAGTTATAACTTGAATAAATAAATTCAAATTTTGATGAAACCAGGTCCTAAACTCTTTTAGAATCATAACATAAATAGTAATACAAGAATAATTTGTAATTGCTTTAGTCCAACTAAACTTGTAAAGGACTTTAAGTGCTGAATGCATGTAAGCAGTATATAACCATATAGTGCCAATAAATGTAATGTAAAAGAAAACAGTTTATAAACGATTAAGACCTACTAATACAACAAAAATGGTTATATGTCTATGTAAATTGCAGTCGCAAATCTAAAACGAAGTCTAGCTATTTATAATGTAAACTTTAGACATGCATGAGGTTAGGCAATGAATAGAACATCACCGATAACACTAACACCTATAGGACCAGCCTAAGAATACTACCTAAAACTAGACTGTCTTATTATGTAGAAATAATTCTATTATAACTTGCTTTGCATCTGAATCCTATTAAAAACATAACCCCGCATAATATAAACCCTAAAATCTACTATACAAATAAATGAACTCAAACAATAAGAAATTAGTGATTAAAATATTGTATCATCAGAACCTTCTTAAAACTATGAACTTGTACCTTATAACTAGTAACCTAAACCTAGACCCTACACATGTTAGTTTATTAATTATTAATGTCTCATAACTTATATAGGTTAATTGTGCATAACCTTTATAAGTGAACTTTATAAGTTGTTCGTTTAAATCTATTGGAATCTTGAGGCCTTACCTCTGTGCAAATAGATGCAAGAATATTTAGAGTTAAGCATTAGATGCACCTGATTCACTTCATGATAACTTTATGTATTAGTTTTATTTAATTCAAATGATCTTAGCTTCTTGAATTCGTAAAACAAAAATAAACAATTCATATAAATAAGTAGTGTCATTGTAGCAAAACCTAAGTCTATTAATAATTATGCAATATAACTGTAGTAGCCTTTCTCTTAATACAGCATGCATTTATTATAGGTTTACAAACACTTCAAGTCTTGCGGAGTACGCAATGTACTGACCCCTTGTTATTATTGTTGTTTTCAGGTGAAGAGGTAGAATATTTTGAAGAACCATACTTTAACGCAGGTTACAGGAATTATGACGATAATTTTATCTAGAGTTTATACGTTGTCAGTTGCCTGAGGATTATGTGGCACACTACAAGACTTTTGATTCTTTCGCTGTATTCGGATCGACCTTATAGGTCATGTTATATCAATGCTTTCGCTATTATATGAAATAAAATATAGTGTATGGTTGTGATTTCAATTTGTGGAAGTTTGTGCTAGCTACTGATCATAGGACTAGCACAGCTGCACTTTAGAACCTTTCTTTCATGTTACACTGTAGCATAAAAGTGAGGGTTTGACCAACCCAAATCTATAAAATATTTAAGTTTTTACTTGTTTTTATATTATCTTTCTAGTATGGACTAATTTCAATATGTTAGATGTTCATACATGCATAACTTAGATATATGAGCTTTAAATTGAACGCGGTCCTTCTCTAACTATCCTTAAAATGGTAAGGTACATGTTTAAGCTAAACTACTTAAGGTAACATGTTATGTTTACATGTTAATCTATCTGATAGCTTAATATCCTATTGTTATTAATCCAAATAATCTTAGCTTATTGAATTTAAAATTATGCATATAAGTATACATAATTTTAGCCTCTTGAATTCATAAAACAAAAATAAACATTTGTAGAAAATAAGTGATTATGTCTTAACCTAACCCAAGATTGTTGAAATCTAATGAAAGGTCAAAAGATGAACTAACATGCGTATACACAAAATCATATAACTCTAACCCTAAACATTATTCAGTATTTACAATTCAATTTGGCTCTAGGCAAAATAACTGCAGTAGCCTTTCTCTTGATACAGCCTGCATTTTTTTGCAAATACTTCAAGTCTTGCTGAGTAAACAATGTACTCACCCTTGCTATTATTGTTGTTTTAAAGTTTCATCAAAGTTATGCATAGTTCACAAGTTTGAACCAAGTTTTGTCTATGTTTCACACGTTTCACCCATGTTTTAGGAAAGTTTCGAGCAAGTTCATTCGTACATTGGCAAGTTTCAAATTTTTAGTAAGTTTCATGTTTTATGCATGTTTTGGCAAGTTATAAGTTTTAGGGATGTTTCATCGTATTTTAGTGAAGTTTCAAAAGATTTTAACAGGATTTAGTTAAAATTAAACAAAGTTTACGAACATTTCATACAAACTTCATAGATTTCACACGTGTTTCACTAAAGTTTCATCAAGTTCCACACGTGCTTTATATGTAAGAGTTTTATCGAGTTTTACTCATGCTTCACTTAAGCTTCAAGCAAGTTTCATCAAGATTTTGCAAGTTTCAAAAATATCAATGATGTTTCATTGTGTTTTAGTGAAGTTTCAAAAATATTTAAACAAGATTAAGCTAGAATTCAACAAAGTTTTAAAAAAGTTTCGACACGTTTCATGCAAGTTTCAGTAAGCTACATGCATATTTTAGAGTGTTTCACAAAAGTTTCATCAAGCTCAACATAGGCTTCACAGAAGTTTCATTGGGTTTTAGAGAGTTTGAAAACTGAAAACATCAAGTAGTTTCACAGAGTTTCATCGGTTTTAAAAAATGAAACTTCGAGTTTCAAAGGTGAGATTCAAGTTTCAGAAACTAAAACTTGACTTTCAAGCAATATTCTAATATGAAACTCCATGTATCAGCACATTTCAAATAGGAAATTTAATGTTTCACTAAGTTAAAAATCTAAACATCAAGTTTCACATCAGTATGAAGCTTCTTTGAAATTTAGGCTCATGTGTGCTTAAATTTTCAAAAACTAAAAGTTCGTGATTCATACAACTTTGAAGTTTCAAAACTGAAAACTTCACTAAAACAACAAGTTTCATATGATTTTCAAGTTTCAAAAAGATTGGAACTTCATTCAAACTTCAATACTCAAAGCAAAGTTTCAAATTGTTTAAAAAACTGAACATTGCATTTGAAATGGGAGTTTTAGGTTACATATCTTTGGAACTTCGAGTTTCAACCAAGTTTCAGACAAAAAATATTAGAAGATGTAAAAAAAGTGTAAACATGTTTTAATCGAGTCTTTGCCTTGCTGTGTGCCGCCGAGCTCTCCCATGGGGGCCACTCCCGATTGCAAGATGGGTGGCAGGGAGATTGTGTCGGTGCATATAATTAAGATTTGTGTGGTTAGTCATAGTAGTTATGCCATGGAGGGTGTGAGCATTCAATCGGTTGGATCAGACAAACAAAACCTATACCGTTGTTTCTGTCTAAAATGATATACCATACGGTAGTTTTTCTCTATTGCTAAATACGGGCACGAATCTCAAAACACTTTGGACGGTGGATAGGATCGGTACATATATGCCCTATGGGCTGAAAATCCAACTCCATGAATTGAAACAATATTTGTGTACCTGCGGGCCGACGAGGGAGCGGATGAGGGTCTTGCGGACACGGTTGTCGCTCTGCTCGGTGACCCCCATTTGCCGCTGCATGATCTCCGCCGACGTCATCGGCCGGGCCTTCCCCATAGGCTTCACTTTCCTAGTGCGCAGGCCAAGAGCTCGCTTCAGCCGGCTCGTCACCACCATGTTCTTCACGCTGGCCTCCAGACTCGTCGGTGGCACGGCCCCTGGACTGCTGCCGCCCCCCTCATGATGATCTCTTCCTGCAAGGCGCGTGCCAGAAGTGGAGCGGCAGGCGGTGAAGAAGATCTCGTAGGCCGACTCACGAAGCTCGTCGCGGTTGAGGGAATTGAGGCAACCAAAGGGCCACTGGAGCTCAGGAGGGAATGGGTCCGGAATGGCACCAGCCGCCTCCGGTGACGAGAGGCGGCGGCCCATCGATGGATCGATCGATAATACCTTAATTCAAGGGTGGCTGCTTGCGATGCATTAGCATGGGCACGGTGGATCGATCGAGCGCTTGCGGTTGCGGAGGGAAGGCAGGCGCGCGCGCATGCATGCGTGATGCATTGCGCATGCGCCAACCACCCATGCAACCCAGCTAGCTCAACAAGACAAGCCCCCCTTGAATTGCAATCCTGCATTGTCCTAATTAGCATGCATGCCCTTTTGAATGCCTAAAAAGGACCGGTAGTGTAACTGCAAATCTGCTATAGATAGATAGCCCAATATTAGCCATTGCGGCTAGGAATCAACGAAAGAAAGAAAATCAGAAAAGAAAAGGAGAATAGCTAGGACCGTACGTAAAGTAATGCCATGTCATCGGTCATGTTCCCACTAATTCACCTTGACGGTTGCCTCATCATAAGTAACCTCATAATAAACCGCAGTCATAATAAAATACATGAATATTAGCAAATCTCACCTCCTTGAACTTACCATTCCCATTAATCTAACCATATTCACGAGTAAAACATGGTAACAAAACATATGCATTCTATAAGGCGGTTAAGTCAAAACAATAAGCCATCAATACTCTATCATGCAACGCTCAACATAAAGCACTTGCCTCTACCCGCGAGGCATGGGGTGGCGCGAGGATGAAGCCACTCCCGAAGCTACTCCACCTGAAAATAACATTCACATACTCAATTTCATAGGTTACATAGCTCACAACAAGACCAAACAATGCTTCTACTCACTACCCCAAAACAGCCCCAACTGCGACCTCCAACTTGCAATCCGGGACAGCAAGCGCGCAAAAGAGTGTAACTTCCAATTGGCTAAACCAAAATTTGAGTTCTTGTACTCTAAATGACCATAAGACGATGATCTATAAGTATTCTATAGCCATTCATGCAGGATATAGGTCTAAGGTCCTCAAACCGCAACCTAAATCTCAACCTCAATCTCTGAACTTCCAGTAAAACCACATTTCGGGATAGTAACTTCAAAATATCATAACTTTTGATTCTTGAATCCAAATCAAGCAAAAAAAAAACTATATTTTATTAATCTACAGGAAATTTCCTAACTTTCTCTAGGCAAAAGGAAAGTCTAAATCGGTCTGCCCCTAGCCCTAATCAGCAGTTGAACAAATCAGCTACCAATTCCAACACAATCTGGACAGCCCACACTAAAATGGGCATAGCTTTTGATTGGCTAAATAAAATTTAGTGTTCTTATGCTTTAAAAAAACATAAGAACAAGAGCTACAACTTCTTCTACAACCAAAGATTCATAAGGTGACCCTAACTGCCTCAAATCGGCGCTGTAAAAACAGATAGTGCATCTGCTCGAAAACAGCACAGGTTTTCCTCCAACCTAGAGCTAGTTTCCCTCCAAAATTTAAAAACTTATGAACCCTATAGCACCCAAAAAAGCCAGGAAACTCTCTAAAACAACAAGAACCCTAGAAATCCATCCCTCCCACTTATCTTCCATGGAGGGATAAGGGGAAGGAGAGGAGCTCGGTTGGGGGAGCAGCAGCCACCATGGGGAGCTCCAAGGAGGGAGGAGAGGAGGCGCCATGGGGAGTAGCCATGGGGAGAAGGGGAGCTCCATGGGGGAGAGGCTAGGAGGGAGGAGGAGGCTTGGAGTTGCTGCCTTGATGGGGAGCCAAATGGGGGAGGGGAGGTTGCAATCGGGTGGGAGTTGGCTCGAGTGGGAGAAGAAAAAAGGGGGTGGGTTGGTTAGGTATTGGTGTGGGAGTGCTCTAGGGTTGAGGGACTCATCCAAGGGTAGTAGGTGGCCCAAGAGTAGTATAAATAGAGGGGGAGGGGAGACCTCTCTCACTTGAAGGTTTGAGTTGTTCCTTTGAGCTTTGCCCACATGAAGTGAGGCTTTGTAAATCTTTCAACCGGAAAATACAAAGATTTTCTTTACTATTCTTGTGAATTTAAATTGCGCATTTACATTATGTCTTTACTTTACGCAATTTAAATTCAGCATTTACTTTCCCACATTTAAATTCCCGCAATTTACTTTCTCGCAATTTGGATTAGCCTTCTCTCCTTCTAAATGTTGTTGATCAAGGAAGTCTTGAGGGTGCTCATTTGGTATTACATCTCTCTTGCACCCTAGGATAGACTAGAGATACAGTTTATATCTAGATTGCAAATCTGTCCTAAACTTCTTCTTCGCGCAGTAGTCAGTCTTTGATTTTTTAGAAAAATATAGAAAAATACTTTTTTGGTGTTTCTTGTTGGAGAAGGTGCGTGACTCATATATACATCTGTGAAAAAAAATTTGGAGTCCATTGATTGCACCGTTTGGGCGCTATGAGGTGAAAATTGAGCCCCAAACTTTCTGATCGAAGTTCCTGACTGTCTGTAGTTCTTGATTTTTCTACAGGGTTTTTTGAGGTATTTTTTGTGGAGTGCTTCAAGATTCATTTTCTCACAGGGAGAAAAATTCACAAAAATTTTAGAGCAACAAAAATCCACCAACCACCTGCTCCAAGTGAGGATAATTCCTAAAAATCCGCTTTTGCTTTTCTAAAAGAAACTTTTGTGATTTGGCTTAATCTCTTTTAGAAAAGAAGTATTTGAATTAATTTATTTTTGTTTGGACACTTGACAACTAGGATTATGATTAAAAAATCTCTCACATGTTTCATGGCTCTTATCCATGCAATCTAGGGGTACACATAGTTGTCTAGTCGTTCCGGTTTTTGCGGGTTTTGCGAATATGAGGAGCACCAGTTTGAAGAAAAATCTTTAGGTCTCTCAGATTTTCCTTGCGAGATTATTTGGAGTATTTTGAGTGGGGGGGAATTTATTTTGGATCATTCACCCCCCCTCTGATCGCCAGCTCGATCCTTCAATTGGTATCATAGCCGGTTTTGCTCTCTTTAGATCTTGACTGGTCTCGAGAGCCATGGCGATGGACAAGTACTCAACGAAGCCTCAAATTTTTGCTAGAGTTGATTATCCATTTTGAAAAATGCCGATGGAGTCATACCTTACTGTCCGGGGCTTCCTGATATGGCAGAAGATGAAACTCCCGTATGTGGTTCCTACCGATGAGGACATCAACGCCGCGAACATGGCTGACATTGAGGCAAACGCTAAGGCAAGGAACATCTTCATACATGACTTAGACACAGTGAGTATGACCAGGTCTCTCACCTACGATCTGCTCATCAGATCAGGGTGACTCAATACTTACCATGAGGGTACCACTCAGATCAAGATGGTGAGGCACGACCAGTACAAACGTGACTATAACAAGTTTGAACAGCACGCTAGTGAGAGCCTCGACAAATGCTTTGCTCGCTTCTCCAAAATCCTTAGAAATCTCCGATCAGTTGGTTGCACATACCCTGATTTGGAGAACGCTAGTCATTTTCTAACAGCACTCGATTTGAGGATTTTGGGAGATGAAGGTGACCACCATCAAGGACTCCACTGATTTGTCAACTTTGAATCTTAATGTGCTTTATTCCCGACTCAAGACTCATGAGATCAACGTTGTCTCTCGTCGGACGAAATCTCAGCCGATGGCTTTGGTCACCGATCCCATCCATTCTTCCTCTATACTCTCTCTTGATTTCTATTTAGGTTTTTCTCTCTCTGCTCTTTGCGACATAAGCGATGAAGTTCTGAAATAATTTTCAAAAAATAAGCTTGCTCTTGTCGCTCGCAAATTTTCTAACATCTACAAAAGAGTGAGAGAGAGGAAGAGAAGCAGCACTATTACTTGCTTCGAGTGTGGTGGCCCCAACCACATTCGAGCAAATTGCCCCAAGCTGGAGAAGGGCAAGAACGAGCAAGGCGGTTCGAGCAAGAATGACTACACCGGTAAGAACAGCAACAAGAAGCTTCCAGCTCACGAGACGGTGTAAGAGAAGAAGCACCGCAACTTTGCCAAGAACAAGAAGCTCTTCCACTGCGTGCTCGCCGCTCTCGACGACATTGACTTCTCCGACACGGAGACATGGAGCGACGAGGGCGAGGATGAACCACAAGAGAAGACGAAGGGCGGTGATGACTTCTCCGGCATGTGCTTCATGGAGGATGCCAATGGCGTCAACGACTCCAAGCTATACAGCGACATGGATGAGGTACCCTCCTATGACCAGCTCAATGATGCCTTATGCAAGCTAGAAAAAATTCATGCTAGATCTAGAGCTAGGTGTACAGAGTTAATGAAGGAAGTATGTACCTTATCTCGGGAGTTAGCTTCACTTAAATCATGTTCCTCCTAAGACTCTGATAGCTGTACTCTCTGTGATGCTTTGCTTGTGGAGTTGGAGAACCTAAGGACCTTGCATGATAGTGTGCTTTCTGAACATGATGGTCTTTGGTCAATGAAGGCTAGCTCTAGTTCTTCTGATGTCATTCCCGCTGATGCTAATTTTCTTCATGCTCACACAACTGCATCGTGTAATAATTTCCCTAAACTTCTTGCTGAGATTGATGTCATGAGCTCACACATTAGGAAGCTTTCTACTAGGAATGATGAACTTGAATTGCATGCTTCTAAGGACCCAGTCAGCTCATGTGAGGACTGTAAACAATTAAAACTTGACAATGATGGTTTGAATGTCAAGTGTGCTCAACTTGCTAAGGACTTACTAGTTAAGTTACTAAATGGTTGCTTGTTGTATATTGGGGTTAAGAATGATGTGGATAAGGTCCACACAGAGCTTAGGAAGAAGTTAGTGTTAGTGTTATGCCCTTGAGGCAATCATATGGATGATTGTAACATGACTATGTTTATGAATAATAATATGATTATTGGTCCAATGAATGTATATCATTGTTTTGATCAACAAGTGTGTGACTTGTTTATGAAGCTCTTTACTTATTGATATAATTCGATAAATATCTCTGATCGGATATCATCGTATAGGACAACGATGAATAGATCAGCACATGTATTGTTCGATGATCATGTTTCATAGATCATGGGATATGGAGATATAATCAATACATTGTAGACACATGTTGAAGAACATGTGTTAGATAGACCCACAATGGGACACTGCGAGAATGTTACATTCTTATGTGTCATCAGTTTATCTCATAGATAGTAGATGTATGATCCTTAGACCTGAGATTGTCATATTCCCTACATGTGTAATAGTTTACCTTGGGGTTACCGAACACTATTTCCTAACCGGATAGTTATAAAGGTAGCTTTCATGTTTACTATGAAACATGGAGAGGGAAGTGAGCAGTCAAGATGGAATTTGCCACTCCAATGTAACGGAGATATATGTCTAGGCCACTCGTGTGATATGATTAAGGAAGTGCATGGCCATGCCGTGATTGAGAAGTCAATCACAACTTATTAATATATCACGGATACGAGAGATGGATTGAACTGTCAAAGGATGACATGCTTCTCGCCTTGAGTTCGATCTTCATATAGTTTGGCAAAGGGATTATTACATCAGTACTTTAATCATATGCGTTTGGGAGTTGGCATGCTCTGCAAGGAGCCGCTACCGACTATTGGATTAGAAAAAAGGGTTTTCCGAATCCATGTCCAAATGTGCATGAACCTACAGGGTCACACACTTAACGGGCTGGGACGCATTAATTCGGATTGGATCCGTAATTAATGGACCTCGTGGGCTTAGCGCGTAAATGGGCCCTAACTGCCTAGGGTCTCACCTCGTGGCTATATAAGGAGGGGAGGAGGCTAGACGCAGGATACACTTTCGTGCGGTTTAGAGGTGTTTCGCCAGAAACCCTAGCCACCTCCTCTCGTTGCCCCTGCCGAGCGACCCGGTGCTTGCACACCGACGCACGGCGTTCCATTCCCGAATGTGTGGACTGCTGTGGTGACGCTGCTGCTACTGCGGCGTGGAGAGGACGATCCGCGGCGAGGACGATCCGCGCCGAGAACGATCCACTACAACGACGTGCGAAGGATTCCGCAACTGCGTGTCTAGTGGTAATAGATCTATGATCCCCTTCTTGCGAGTAGCTTTTCTGGTTTGCGGTAGAAATTTTAATTTGTGCTAGTGTAGCATACCGCGTTCCCCTACAGTTAGAGGCCTAGGTTGGTAGAATTAGAGATGCTTCTTGTGTTTCCTATGAGTCTCTCAAAATTGAGGTAGCCGTGTATAGGGAGATATATGCACGCGCTGTTCGATCCTCTTCTTCTAGCTCTTCT
This sequence comes from Rhipidocladum racemiflorum, assembly GCA_036346355.1. Taxonomy (NCBI): domain Eukaryota; kingdom Viridiplantae; phylum Streptophyta; class Magnoliopsida; order Poales; family Poaceae; genus Rhipidocladum; species Rhipidocladum racemiflorum. The sequence continues at coordinate 133,736 of CM070582.1, forward strand.
TCTACTCCCTCCCATTGCTCTTCTTGTGTCTCACTTTTTCAAGAGTGTCAGTATCTTATGAGCACTCTCGAGAAGTTTGTTGGAGGCAAGAAGAAGCTCAATCTTATCCTAGACCAGTCTAAGATTAGCAGATTTAATCAAGGTCTAGGGTTTGATCACTTGGAGCATACACGGGTGCATCCGCCTACTATTGTGCATGCCTCCAAGAGTGGAGAAATCATGGTTGCTCCACAGATGAGCACCACTATGTTTTGGTCAGCTGGAATGGTCCATTGGATCTCTAACGAGAAGATGACACCACCTGCTACTTCAGCCTCTAAGGCGAAGTATACTTGCACCTTCTGTCAGCAGGATGGACACATTGCTGATTTCTACTTTAGACGCGCCAAGATCACTCAGCATGAGCATGTTCATTTCCTTAGGGATATTTAGGGTCATCTCCAGATTCTGAGTGCTCTTAAGGCACCCACTGCTTCTAGACAGGTTAGAGAGTTGCATGTTCTTGAACAGCATACGGGGCTTTGTTTTCAGGCTTCTACCTTTGGTTTTTGCCCCAGAGCTGTCCCGAGTCAGTCCTTCCACCGTCCACTTGATATTCCTCGTTCTTCCCATCAAGGTGGATATCAGCGGCGCGAGTTTGCTTCCTCCAGCAAGAGGTTTGGGCAGCAGCACTGGGATGGTCCGGCCTTTGCACGTCGGCGGACCAACCCGATACCTGTTCCCAGACGTCCTACAAGAGCGATTTTCGACTTGGTGAGAGTAGAGTTACGGAGAGGCGCTACATTGCATTCATCTGCTTCTGTGATTGGCTCTTCTGCTCGAGTGACTCAGTTTTGGGTTTCTAGATCTGCTTTGATCTATACCGGTATTGAGTCATATGCATCTCACTTTCCTTGACTTAGGTCCGTAGGACAGGGAAAGGAGAGGTTTGGATCGTAGACTCTGGCTGTTCACATCACATGACCGAAGACTCCCGTTGGTTCTCTTCCCTAGTCCGAGCTCCCGGTGATGAGGTGATCACATTTGGGGATGCTTCGTTAGATGGAGTCATCGCTAAAGGTAATGTTTGCATTAATGATCATTTCATACTTAAGGACATTGCCTTAGTCAGTAAGCTGCAATACAATCTGCTTTCTGTTTCTCAGCTTATCGATGACAATTTCAAGGTAAGCTTCAAGAGTAGTGCCTGTAGGATCCTCGATTCTTCTGAGAGTTCTCAGTTTGGGAGAGCCTTTCGTGCTGATTTTTCCTCCTCTTCAGGAGACTCTCTTCGTTGCCAGAGTTAGCGGCCATGATCTCATTCGTGGTTTGCCCAAACTCAAGGTGGTCAAAGATATTGTATGTTCTCTTTGCTGACATGGCAAGATGGTTGCTACTTCTCATCATCCAGTCACCCAAGTGATGACTGCTGCACCAGGATAGCTTTTGCACATGGACACTATTGGTCTGGCTCGAGTGCAGTCAGCAGGAGGAAAGTTGTACATTCTTATCATAGTTGATGATTATTCAAGGTATTCTTTATGGCCTCGAAGGATGAGTTGTTTTCTCACTTTAGGAGTTTGGTCCGTAGGTTGTCCATTGAGCTCCCTAGTGCCTCACGAGCGATTCGCAGTGACAATGGCATGGAGTTCAAGAACTCCTACTTTAGCAGCTTCTGTGAAGAGTTAGGCATCGAGCATCAGTTCTCTTTTCCATACATTCCTCAACAGAATGGCATAGTGTAGAGGAAGAACAGGACCCTAATTGAGATGGCCAGGACGATGCTAGATGAGTACAATACTCCTAGGAAGTTTTGGGCTGAGGCTGTAGCTACCGCATGCCATGTTGCCAATAGAGTTTTTCTTAGGGCACACTTGCACCGCACTTCTTATGAGTTGAGATATGGGCAAAAGCCCAGTGTGTCTCATTTTCGTGTTTTTGGTTGCAAGTGCTTCTTCTTGAAGTCTGGGAATCTAGATAAGTTCGAGCCACGCTCTGCTGATGGGATCTTTCTGAGTTACTCGACTTCTTCCCATAGCTATAGGATTTGGGTTGTAGACTTGGGTAGGATGATAGAGACCTATGAGGTAACCTTTGATGAGGCTAGTCCTGGTGCTAGAGCAGACATTTTAGGCTCTTCTCCTCTTTTCCAGTCTATTTTCGCAGAGGATGATGATGACGGAGATGAAGGTGTTTTGCCTGATCCAGTCTCCATTCCTGCTCCCGAGGTGCCTCTAGTTTCCATCTCTGCACCTCAGGGAGATCAGCCCTTACCCTCAGACTCTTCAGCAGCCAGTGGCTCTATTCTTACTTCTCCCACCCGAGAGGTAGATGCCACTTCTGCTTCTGGACCTCCTCACCACATTCAGTAGGCTCATCCACCTGACCAGATCATTGGAGATCTGTTTGAGCAAGTCACTAGCTCTAAGTTAGGTCTGTCCACTTTCTGCCTTCACTCTGCCTTTGTTGCCTCTTTTGAGCTGAAGGATGTTTCTCATGCATTATCCGATGAATCCTGGATTAATGCCATGCATGAGGAACTCGAAAACTTTGAGAGGAACAAAGTTTGGAAGCTTGTCGAGCCTCCTTTTGGTCACAACATCATTGGGACCAAATGGGTGTTCAAAAACAAGCAGAGTGAGGATGGAGTTATTGTTCGAAACAAGGCTAAGCTAGTCGCTCAGAGTTTTACTCAGGTTGAGAGTCTCGATTTCAAGGAGACTTTTACCCCCTGTAGCCAGACTAGAGGCCATCAAGTTCCTGCTCGCATTCGTGGCATCGAAGGGCTTTAAGCTTTATCAAATGGGTGTCAAGAGTGCATTCCTCAATGGCTTCATTAAGGAAGAGGTGTATGTTAGACAGCCTCCAGGATTTGAGAACCCCAAGTACCCTAATCTTGTATTCAAGCTTTCCAAGGCTTTGTATGGACTTAAGCAAGCTCCACGAGCTTGGTATGAGAGTCTTAAGTCCTACCTCTTGGGTCATGGTTTTCTTATGGGTCAAGTGGACAAGACTCTATTCATCAGACATTCTGATTCAGATTTTCTCCTAGTCCAAATCTATGTCAACGATATTATTTTCGGTAGTTCCTTGCATTCGCTCGTTACTCAGTTCTCAGATGTGATGAGTATTGAGTTCGAGATGAGTATGATGGGTGAGTTGAGCGAGCTACTTCCTTGGCTTCCAGATCAAGCAAACTCAGGAGGGTATATTCTTGCATCAAGGCAAGTACACTCAAGACCTTCTGAAGCGCTTTGACATGTCTAACGAGAAGCCAGTTATGACTCCTATGGCCACCACTGCTGTCTTCAAGCCTAACGAGGATGGTGAGCCAGTTGATCAGAAGGAGTTCTGGAGCATGATCGGCTCCCTTATGTATCTCACTGCTTTAAGACCTGACATACACTTCTTTGTATGTCTTTGTGCTCGATTTCAGGCTTCTCCTCGTGCCTCTCATCGCCAAGCACCTTTGAGCTACCATTGATTATGGTATCTGGTACTCTTCCTCATCGTGTCTGTCCCTTAGAGCCTTTTCGGATGCAGACTTTGCTAACTGTAGGATAGATAGGAAGAACACATCTGGCACTTGCTAATTTATTGGCACTTTTCTTGTTTCTTGGTCTTCTAGAAAGCAGTACGGAGTTGCTCAGTCCACCGCAGAGGCTGAGTAGGTCGTTGCAGCCAGTTGCTGTAGCAAGGTGCTCTGGATGAGATCGACCCTGCGGGACTATGGGTTAGCAGCAGAGCGTGTTCCACTTTTTTGTGATAATACATCTGCCATTCACATTGCTAAGAACCCAGTGCAACATTCTCGGACCAAGCACATTGATATTCGATATCACTTCCTTAGAGGCCATGTGGAGAAGGGTGACATAGTGCTTCAATTTGTGGAGAGTGACTACCAGTTGGCTGATATCTTCACCAAGCCTTTGGATAGCTCTAGGTTTGTTGCCTTGAGAGGGGAGCTTGGGATTATGAGCACATATGGCATAGCTTGAGGGGGAGCTGACTTGTATTATATGTTTATATGTATATTCAGCATTTCCCTTCTGTTTCTTTTGGGTTTCTTTAGGCTGTTTTTCATTTTGTTGAGTCCACTTCACCTAGACTTCTGGCATGCTTTGACATGGACATCTCATCTTATACTTTAGGATGCTATTCTCTTCTTCTTCTTGGTTGAGCTCACTCACAGTCTTGTAGGTCTAGCAGGTGTTGAGCCCCTTGGGTAGACAGGGTCTGTGTTTGCTCCTGGGCTGGAGTTTGAGAGCTAGTTCTCCTTTGTAAGTCATATGGGGAAGATGAGAGCGAGTCTAAGCTGTAGTGTCTCTACCATCTTTTCTATGCTCTTAGATCACCCAATTGTTAGTTTCTTGTTTTCCTCTTCTCATTTCTGTCTTTCTGGTTTCAGTTGAGTTCCTCTTTATTTCTTGAAATCAAAATTGCTAATAACTCAACTTGAATCAGATTTGTGCTTAAAACTGACTCACATGTTGAGGGGGAGTTCTTGAAACTGACCTTCTTGCATTGCATATAGACTTGTTTCCATTTCTGAGCTTTGTCTTTTATGCAAATGATAAAACTGTGATTAGTTACACCTAGCTACTTTTTTGAAATTTCCTGTTAATCTAGGTTGTATCTAATCTGGTGTATCGTGTTTAAAGTAGCCATCTTTTAAATTGAGCTTTCTTGAAAACTTGATGAAATTTAGCTTTTATTTGCTATATTTCTCTTACTAGATGCTTATGCCATACTTAGTGAAATAGTGGGTTTCTACTATAGTCCCTGTAGCAACTTGGGTTAGATATATTGTTTCATTCTAGAATCCTCAACATGCTCATGAATCTAAGTGCTAAAATGATAAAAATTGACTTATTTGTGCTAAAACTGAACTCAACACTTTTCATTCTCGAGACTGCTTCCCATTGCACTTGGGATGAACTTGGAATGAGTTGTGTATGACCAAAACCACTCTTTTAAGCTTCTTGCTTGATATGGTTGAATATGGCTTGAGTTAATAAAATTGAAAAATGCAAAATAGACTAGAGGAAGAGAGTGACGCCTAGGAGACATACGTCGATGGCTCCTAATCGAGGTTGTGTTTCACTACGATAAACTCTATACACCTCAAAGGTTTGCGGAGGAGAGTGAAGCTTAGGAAGCCTTTATCAATGGCTCCTAGTCGAGGATGTGCTTCACTAGGCCTAACTTGCATTTAAAGAGATGTTTGAGCATGATTGTTCTCTAATGGTCTTGTAGCTTCCCAAAGTGTTGACTAGGTTGAACTCTAGTATATCCATTTACTTCTCAGATTGGCTTTGTTTCTAGTCTTGAAATTATGCTAGGTGTTGCTATTTTTGAAATCATGCAAAAGTAACATAACATCTTTTGAGCTAGTTGGCAAAATTGAAATATGACATTGGATATGACTTAGGATGACATAATCTGAACTTGAGTAGCTTGGTGTCATACTTTGTCTAAGTGGCCACTTGCATAATGTTCAAAGCTCTTCTAGGTTGCATTTCATCCAAAAATTGCTCTCTGGATGCCTATATTGCCAAAAGGGGGAGAAAACGTAGAAAATGCATCTTAGAGGGAAGAAAATTTTTAAAAAAAGCTTTGGTCCAGCTTTGGTCAGCTGGAGAAAAAGTGAGGAGAGAAAAGAAAGAAAAAGAAAGAGAAAGAGAAAAGGAAAGGAGAAAAGAAAAGAGAAACGAAGAGTGGAGAGTTAGAATTTGAGGTTAATCGGTAGACTGGTAATTGAATCGCTAAATTAAGAAATTAACTAGTCATTAATTAATCTTGCTATTGCTTAATCTGTTGGACGCCATTAATCAGATTCAAAATTAATCGTGCAAGAGTTAATAGTTTAATTATTTTCAGGACTAGACCTGAGCCAACTGGACCAATCCCAGTTTACGAGCGAGGACATACCTTCCGATTTTATACCAGGCAAGTTCCGTTGATCATGAATTTAATAAATGTTTTCTAAATACTTTTTGTATTATAAATGTCATCTTTGCATTGGAAAAATCTATATTACAAGTGAAAAATGCAAATTGGGCAAGATTGGAATGTGGATGATGAATTGGTAAATGGAGTTGGTAATGAAATGGTTCAATTGGTGACTAGATTAATGGGCTTGTGATACTATGATGGGTAAAGGACGCTGATGAAAAAGATTTGGCATGCCGGTGGGGTCCTCTACATAGGCTAGCATACAAGGTTAAACAAACTAACACTTAGGCAACGAGCCGGAAAACAGTATCAACCATAGTGTGTGGAATCGGTCAGAAAAGATTATCCTATGAAGGTATTAGTATCTCCACATTGAGTAAGTAAAATTAAGGGCGGACCTCTGGGCATGCCGGGAGGCCCAGAGGAACAGAAGCAACTTGGTGGCGGTATATTTGAAGCCATGAGTAGAGTTACTACCAACAGTGGACTGTCGGAGTACAACTGTATTTGCGAGTTGTGGAGCAGCCTAGGATAGGTGTTCCCACTCGAGTGCGGAGTTGGAGATCTAATATTGGATTAGTGATAAATGTTCTGGGGCACAGGATGGTGTCACTATGGGTAAAGTGGTATGGACCTGCGCAGGGTAAAATCATGAATGCATGCCAGGCTCTTGGATTGGAGACTACGAAAGTTTAGGCTATCTCATATACAGTGTTAGTAGCTAATTTCAGAAACTCTAAAATAAATAACCCTTTAAGAAAACAACACTAATTTCATTATAATGTATTTGGAGGAGAGAGGATTCATTTGGAAGAATTGAGTTGGATCTGAGAGAAAAATCATGTATTGCATTGTTGCTATTAATACTTGTTGAGTACTCCGGTACTCACTATTGCTTAACTCCCCCTCTGCTTAGAAGGTGAGACATTTGAAGCCGCCAATGAGGCGTGGGTTGAAGGTGGTGCTCAGGACCAGGAAGATGCTTACTACTACTACTACTACTACTACTACTACTACTACTACTACTACTACTAGTAGTAGTACAATCAGGAGGGCTAGATGATTGGGTAGACTTATCCTTTGGACCGTCGTCAGGGGATGAGACCGTTGTAATATATTTTTGTTGTACTTGGACCCGATGTATAGTTAAGTTTGAGCATGTAAGCCCTGCGTGGCATGAAATGTAATATATTTCCATTTCAGTCTCTAATTATTGTTCTGTAGCAACACTCTGAACACGGTATAGTAACTAATAAATATCGGGATGCCCGATATTTTGTTAGTTACTATGCCGAGATTTATGTAATTAACTCAAAGTAATAACAGGTTACGGTTAATTACTCTAGGCTAATTATACGGATTGCCACAAATACCCTTCCAGTGTTGGATTGCTCCCCTTCGCTAATGCCATAACTTCCTCAAATTTATCAATATAGACATTAACAAACCCAATTTGTTGTAGATGCAAAATATTGATTTTATTTTCTGCAGCAAACATCTTACTATCTCCAGCAATTTCCCTTCATTCCCTTCCCTTCCCTATATTCGTTCCCTTTATTTCCTACTATCTCCAACAGCATCCCCTCGAAAGGATTTCTCTCTGGGATTGGAGAGAGAATTTGTTTCTAAAGGGATTCTCTCTCCGAATCCCATCTGAAGGGAAGACTGAAGGGAATCCGCTGGAGCACTTGGAATCTGTTCGCGAAGGGATTTGAAGGCTGAAGGGAATCCGCTGGAGATAGTCCCGAGCTCCCTGTTTTGCTACCTTCGGCATCTTACGAGTTTCTCACTTCGATCTGAGCCTTCACCAACTGGATCTGGAATTTTACAAACCCTTTTCTACTTAGGACCACCAAATTTCCAGGATTGCGGCCAAGGATTTGCTACGCTCTGATACCAAATGACAGGATTCACTGAGCTCTGTTTTGTAGTAGGATTTAAGGATAGAGATAAGAGAAGAATTAGGGCTATAAAGAAAGGATTTTAAAAAAAAAAATTTACAAAAATAATATGTCAAATAAAAAAATTATAAAACTACCTACCTGTCTTCATTTGAATTGGACGATTACAAAGGTTGTGTTCGGTTGCCATTTACAGAGACCTGTCGCCAATTCAAACGACGACGGTGGGTGTTTTTACGATTTTTTGATCGGGCATATTATTTCTGTAATTTTTTAAAAAAAATATCATTTAAAAAAATAATTCATAAAGAAACGCAAGCAAGAACAAGCAAAGGGGTATCGGCCAATCTCCACGTGAATTGATCAATGTGCTAACATCTTAAAGACTCCAATTCTGAAGATCCTGACACGCCGTCTGCGCAGAGCAATGCTGTAATTTTACCATCTTTTCCGGGCCTTCGCAGCACGTAAAACAGTAGATTTTAGCTACAATTTTATTAAACTATAAATTTTGGTATTCTACCACAGAACTATAGCTTTTAGAAACGATAATTTCTTGGAATGTGGCTCACGTTGTCAAATCAAATGGAAACCAAACCAATGGATATGTCGTCGGAGCAAGCTAGCTGCTGTAAGCATCTCACATAATTGAATCTGCCGTCAGCAAGCAGGCATGCACTCGATTCATTCACCACAAAACTTGTAGCAATACATAAGAAGATACTTAGCGAACAACCAACATTCTCTGACTGCCATGTAGCAATACACAAGTCCTTAAGCTCTAAACTGAGCACAGATTGTAGCTAAGGAACAAAATATTAGTTCACTTTTCTCCCTAACCCTAAACAAGCATGCATCAATCCGCATCTTCCACCAAGGCCCTTCGGTCCATAGCTCATTTCGCAGCAGCTTTGCTTCGTCTCCCTGCAAAAGGCATTCCAAGGAATAGATAGGTAACAAACCAAACAATCGCTTCCCATTGATGTGCCCGCGAAATGCAAATGCAGAACAATCCAGCAAGCGTTTTGTGCAACAAAATGGCTGAGACCAAGCAAGGAGAACATACTTGGATGTTTCTTGCCCCTGCAGTATCTGCTTCCGCACAGGCATTCGAATGCTTTAACAGGATGTTTGTCATCATCAAAATCAATACCATAATCCTGAAACCAAGAATATTAAGTCCGAAGCTTTCACAGCATGCACAAATATCTTAATAAGAATTGCCTTGTTGCAGCTCTAGGCTGATCCAATAAGCTGCAAAGCACTGTAGGAAGACGCAACAAGGGAGGGAACAAGGAAGCTTGCAACAGATCTGATTTTTTTTTTCCAAAAATAGGATTGCCAACTTATAAAAATATTGCTTTACAATGTTGAGATAGAATTGTTAAAAACAGATCATGATGCATTCAAACGCCATAGTGCAGGCTGGTTTCTTCCAAGTATAGTCATCATGCATGACAACAAAACTGACCAATGACGTCAGACAACATAGCCAAAAAGAAGAAATGTGGTAACCATGTATCATTGTGATCAGGAATGGGGATATTTCTTCAATGCAAGCATATCAAGGAACGCTAGTAAGCTACCAAGGGTATTACCCACTGGATATACATTAGAGAAGCCTCAAAATAAAGAATAGCAAGAAGATCTTGCAACAGTTGGATGTCAACCTTTCTAGAGACAACTTAAACCATGAAATTCATTAGTTTTTGCAGCAATCGAGTTTGACAGTCATATTTTCTTGAGAAACACACATCTTTGGATATATGAACAAAGGTTACATGCTGCATTAATATAACTACCCCAGACTTACCCATGAGAGCTCCTCAAAAGCCTCCACCTTCGTTGTTGTGAAAAATGCAAGCTGTGGTTACAAGAAAAGAAAATAGCAGAAAAAAAATCAACATGACGTCTCTATGTTATGGTCTTTTGGGAGTCTGACATACAAATATATCAATTTCAGTACTTAAGAGTAACGTACATGATAATAGTGATGATCAGGAGTCTCCACTTCAACAGGGATCGCAACTAAATTTGCATCATAGCATCTACATGATGAAGTGGACAATTTAAGCCTGATTGTTGATACCTTTTTTCCAAAAAAAAAAAAGAGATATCATAACAATGGAGAACAACTAGAGCTCACCTATGGTTGATGAATCTCCCAACATTCCCGTAAAATGTTGCGTCCAGGCATAAAGCTTCTTTATCCTTCACCACCCTTTCAGAACCCCAATCAGCATCCAAAAGTACTTGGTACTTATGCCTAGCATTGTGCATGTTTTGAAATGTCCTTTCATATAGTTCTGAATTTGTTAGAATCTCCCCAACATATTCACAGACAAAAGTTCCTTTTGGCAGTTCGTCGAGTGTGCGGAGCCCCCAACCCTTCCATTCTCCTGTGAAAAACACCTGGATAATGAAAGTAACAGTAATTAAAAGCCATTCAGTATCGGTATAATCTGCTTGTTGCACATGGCAAATAAAGGAAACAGGCCATTAATAGTATCTCATCAATATAAGTTCACAAAATCATTAAATATTACCTGCAGATTGCATGTTATACCACGTTGAACCACCCGATTACCACATTGCATGTTACAACCACATTTACTCCAGCATTCCTTGATAAATTTCCTGACAAGATGGCCCCTACAAGGCTCTGGCGAAGCCTCATTCCTAGACCCCTCTAGTGGGCAATATTTACAAAAGAATATGTGACGTTTTTCTGGGAATCGGTTCGTAGAGACACACTCATCAAGGAATGCTTTCCTAACCAAACCTTCTAGTGTATATGCATATTCACCCCCCGTTTCCCTTGCACAAGAACATGGTATAGGTGCAGACAAGCAGTTGCCAAAGCAATCAGCACAACAGTCTTCATCACCAATTCTTGCAAGCGAGATGTTGACATAAGCATTCTGGAATACAAGGTTTCTTGGTATATAATAAAAAGAAGGCAGACATTTTTCACTGCCGAATTCATTGACCACTGATATCCTTACTCTTTCGTCTCCCTTGGATATATCAGTAACATCATGGATAGGCCTTACATTGGAAAGTGCCAGATAAGGCTGCTGCTGAGCAACAATTGAATTTGGTGGACCATTCTCTAAGTCTTCCAAAACCAATGATTCTTTTGCAGCTTTATATTTCCCATTACCACCATTCTTGCAGGCAACTGGCTTCATGAATGGACCATTACTTGTCATTGACTTGTTCTGTGAGCTGCTGCCCTTACCACCAACTGGCTTCATGAATGGACCATTATTATGTTCAGCAGTATGATCACTGCCCAACTGTACAACACATTGGCAAATCTCGTTCATGAGGCTGCCAATGGAAAAATCAGGAGGGAGAACCTTGTGAGAGTGCAAGCATTTATCCTCAACCATTTTGAAAACTGCTTCTAAAGCAGGCATCCGGAACTTTGATGGGTCTACACAGCATTTTAGAGACATCTTGATCTCACCCAAAGTGGATGATGCTACATCAACGTCCAAACAAGGTGCTTCCTGCATATTTGCAACTGCTAATTCTGTCCCGGTGTTCACCATGCTGTTTGTGGACTCTACACATGACAAAGGCATTTCCCTTGTTCTACAAGTTTGAATTGTCCTGTTTTCAGCACCTATATAAAGTTATAGATCAAAGGAGTGCCTCAGAATAAGCATATTGCTCAGCAAAAAATAACATCAAGATGTGATTGATCAAAGACTATTCGAGGTACCACCTAAAATTTCCTCAGGGACTTTTTTTGTCACATTAAGTTATCAAGCAAAGGTTGCAACCTGTTATCCACATAGCGAAAGAAGCATTTTTTTTCCAGAGACGAAAGGCCAGAATAATAAAATATGAAACCGAACCAATCAATTAAAAGGTTTGTTTTCTGAATCATACCAGCCATCCCAATTTCAGGCATGTGCATGCTACAAACTTTAGTATAGAACTTTTAACAGATGTAAAACATGTGCCCAGGCTGCTGAAGGTATGCTATCAATTTTAACAAATCTTCAATGATTGTGATGCTAAACAGCAAGTAACAAAGTAAATAAAAAGGGCGGAACATTTTCTAAAAAGCATGGTAATAGTAATATCCTGCAATAGTAGCAAGCAAAAATCCTTTCTTTACAACATAAGTACTAGTTCCACAACCTGCTTGATTGACCAAAACATTAAATTGATTTCCCAATGCATAGAGAACTCAATTAAGCAAACAATGAAATGTCACGATATAGAAATGAAAGATGACAATATATGTAACCTATTATATGTAGCACGACGAAAAAAAGGATGAATCAATTAAAACGGTGCATGCGAACCTGAAACATGTGAAGGATGTTGATCAGGCGGAGGACATGCCAGAGGAACTAAAATCCCTGAGGAGCTGGCATTGAGTGGATGGGCAATGAGGCCAACATGGGCATTACGACAGTCCGATGCAGCAGCACTACCTTGCACAGCATCCATATCGGGTTCAGGTTTGGGCTCTCTCAAGAAGACAGCATGTTGGAAATCTTCATCCACCATCTGTCTTGGCCTCTTGTGTCCAGCAGCTTGACGCGATCGTGTGGAGGCCCTGGTTGCTTCAGGTGATGCGCCTTGATTTGATATAGCCATAGTAGCATCTTGTGCTTCTGCAGCGGATGGAGGCGACTGAGGATCGAGAGAGTTGCCCGTGTGGTTCGCTGTGAAATCAGTCGGGCTAGTCCTGGGCCTCTTGATGCGAGGTGTGCCCTTGTCATTGTCTGAGTCGCAGGAACCCCCATGGATGACAAGGGAGGTAGAAGGATCATCCTCCGGCGCGAGCCTTGTTGCGGTGTGGGTGTGGCTGCGAGGCTCGTGCTCCTGAACCCAATAGCATACCATAATCGACCGACGGGCATGAGGAAGCAGTGGGAGGAAGAAGAGTGACCTCACCTGGCGGTCGCGGCTGTCGAGGATGGCGTCGGCGAGGGCGCGGTAGCACTCGTCCTCGATGGGCTCCCAGTTGTTGGCGAAGAGCTTGAGGAGGCTCTTGAGGACGGGGGTGGCCTCCTTCTTGGGAAAGCCAAGAGATTTCATGGCGTCGAGGGCCCTGCGTGCCCTCTCCGTGTTGGTGTTGGACCTCGAACCCATCCTACAAGCCGAACCCCGACGGAGAGAGAGAGAGGCGAAGATTCATGAGAGCATTGCTAGGGTTTGGGGGGCCATGGCCATCTCCTCTCCTTCCTTTCCTTTTTCCTTTGCTTTCTCAATGGTGGATGCAGACGGAAGAGGAGCGCAGTGGAAATGGAAGACAAGGGGACTCGGTACACCTGATTCTACGGGTGGTATACTCTACCCTAATATTTTTTCTCTATACGATGAGTGCGGACAGGTAGGGTACGGGTAACGGATAGCATTTTCTACGAATGAGTAGAAATCGCGATCCGAGTAGTGTACAGGCGGGTATAATATATACAACGGGTACTTCGTCGGGTAGTGCATGAAATACATATGATCAAAACATGCGATGAAAACAATCCAACCATCACACTAGTACATCACATAATACAATAGATAATGTCGTATAGTCTAACAAACATACATAGTCCAACAAAGAGTTCAAATAGTACATAATCAAACACATGAAGTTCAATAAACACACAAAGAATACATGAAGATATTTCCCCATGCATATATCAAGATATCAAGTCTCAACATTGTAATTTGTCCCCATAGCATTCGGATCTTCAATTAAGGTTGCTATTTTGTTCTTCCAATCTAAAATGGGTAAACAAAAAATTAGTAGTTATGAACCAATATATTTCCTTAATGCATTAGCAAAGCCACATAAATAAAATAAAAATTTACCTTTTTGTGAAACAATCATCCAATCCTTTGTACAAACTAAGGCCTCAACAATGTCAGCATCAAGATGACTACGAAATGGATCAATAACGCGTCCACCGGCGCTAAATGCTGACTCTGAAGCAACCGTAGACACTTGCATAGATAGCACATCATGAGCAAGACATGAAAGACTAGGAAAAGTTGTCATTTGCCCCTTCCACCATGAGAGCATATCAAATGCTCCATCCTCATCACTAAACTTCAATAGTCCCTCACTCATGTACACATCCAACTCTGACATCTTCTTATCATTGCTTGTAGAGTGATACAACACATCAATATAAACTTCATTCTCATCCTCATCATCCAATAAGAAATTCTTTGACTTAGATACCATATCACACTCTTTCGAAGCAAATGTCTTATTGATAGAAGATGCATTGATACTTGATGAATAAAATGCAAATAATTCATTAACCACATTCATAAATTCTACCTTCTCTAACTCAGCCATCTCAGCAAATGTCTTTAATTGTCCTTTTGGTGATTTCTTTGTTGGACAGTAATTAAAAATTGGAATTAGTAAAAAGGTAAAACGATAAAAGTAAAAAAAAATGTGATAAAAATCTTCAGAGATCTCTGGAAACAAGTTTAGACAGTCAAAAATGAATGTGAAACTATTTAATTGATGAAATGATTATTTCTATTTGTCGATGATTGGGAAACGGATCCCCGCCGAGCTTACTTGTTGAATGAGGGATCAACACGGGCCTCTTTTCCGATGAAGGGTTGCATCTGAAGAATGCTCGTCAGGGAATCGGATACTCAAAAAATGGACAAGAGTTTATACTGGTTCGGGCCTTTCGCGGTGGAGATAACAACCCTACTCCAGTGGTCTTTGCTATTGATGTCGAACTCTTTACATGAAGGTTCGTGTGTGTGCGTATCTTGTTTTCAGCTTGTCGTCAATGTGCTTTACGCGTGACCCTGGTGTGTCCACACGTGACCGACCCCTTTATCAATTTATACAGTGTACTTATAGCTTACAAAATATCTATCATAACTGTCACCGAATAATGCGCTCTTTACTGCATTAACTATGGCTTCAACTGAAGCCTTGATTCCCGCCACGTTCCCGTCGTGGGTGTAACGGCTCTAGTCGTGGCGCAATTATCTCTATTTAGGTGTTATGGGGGGCGAACATAACCTTTCGATCATGCTCGAGAAGTTCCCCTGCTCTGTTCTATGTTTTCAAGCTCGTATGTTTGCGGGCAAGCTTGGGCCGACCATGAGTGTTCATGGCTGAACATGGATGCTCGTGGCCGAGCATTAGGTCTAGTCCGATCGGGCGAACCAGTCGGCTACCCCATTCGAGGGTCCTCCTTGGGGACATCATCCAATGGCATATATGGTTGGCCAAAACTTGCTGCCGGGGTACAACAATCCATATGGAGATTATCCAATCCCCGACAGCTAGCCCCCGAGGCTCAAGTGGAAAACTACTTGGCAGGGCCTTCCCCTTGAGCCTACAGACTCAATGGAGGGATTGGAATCTCGCAATGAAGCTCTACTGCGGCATCCGAGCAAGTCCTGCTCGCGGACGAGCATGGTTAAGAGAAACCGAGCTACCAGCTCGGCTTCC
This sequence comes from Rhipidocladum racemiflorum, assembly GCA_036346355.1. NCBI lineage: Eukaryota > Viridiplantae > Streptophyta > Magnoliopsida > Poales > Poaceae > Rhipidocladum > Rhipidocladum racemiflorum. The sequence goes on from CM070582.1 coordinate 149,027, forward strand.
GACCAAAGGAAGCTCAGGCAAGAGAGGATCAAAGGGTCGAGCCGGTTCCTTCTCCGCGAAGCCTCGCGGTAGTGGTTCGGACAGTTTTTTAGGAACCGCACCTTTATTGGACGGTTTCGAAAGTTGTGTATCCATGCTTCGACTTGTGAGTGGCGAGAAACTCTTCACTTGCGCTCGTGCCCTTAGGGATTCTCGAGTCCGACAGCGGGAAACTTTTCACCTGCATTTCACGTCCGAGGCATTAGGAATTCCTGAGTCTTGTATTTAAACAGCGACGAGAAACTCTTCACCAGTGTTTCGCATCTAAGTCTCAAGAAATCCTTAATTCCCGTGCTTTTTGCGCTCGCCTCTTCTTCTTCCACCGAATCCATGGCGAAGTTCGGAGCAAGCAAGATGAACAAGGAGAGGCTTCGATTGCTCGTGGAGCTCGGCTACCTTGACGAGGAGTCGTGGCGCGCTCCCGGCGACGAGGAAACCCCGGAGCCGCAAGAGGGAGAGATCGTCTCCTACGAGCTCTACTCTGTCAATGGGCTGCGAATGCCCGAGAGTGAGTTCCTTGAATCCGTACTAGCCCAGTGCGAGTGCGAGATTTTCAATATGAATCCCAACTCCATCCTTGTCTTGGCGATCTTCTCGCACCTTTGCGAGGGATACCTGGGCGTCGTGCCCACGGCAAGCATTTTCTTCCACTTCTACTCCTTGTTCTGCACCGGAGGGACCTCTCCCGCTGGCTTCATCTATTTCCATCTTCGGTCCAACCGACCATATGAGTACCCGAGCTTCACGCTCAAGGATTCGGTGTCGAGTTGGGCCGAGTAGTGGTTCTACCTGAAGAGGGCGGAGGGAAGCAGTCTCCGCTACACTGGAACGGTGGCTCCGGAGGTCGAGACACCCCCCCCCCCGTGCAAGCTAAGGAGGAGCGGGTGCTGATGATGATCAATGAGCTACGAAACTTAGGGCTCACTGGTCGGGACATCGTCCGGAACTTCCTCAGGAACCAGGTGGTGCCACTGAGGAGGAGGGAGCATCCCTTCTTCAAGATCACGGGGTGGCAAGATCCCACCCATGAAGCTGACTCAGGTAAGTCCCCAGAACCGAGCAAATTACGTCCTACCCGTTTGAATTAACTTGCTCATACTTACGTTTCGCCTTGGTCAGATTGCAGCCTTGAGCAAGGGCTGGGTCGAGAAGTGGGTTGCCGAGATGTTCGGCACCCCAAAGGGCAAGGAGCTCGAGGTCGGGCGACAAGTCCCGAGCAATGTGCTCGAGCGTGGCGAGGCGGTAAGTAAACGAGCGAACCATGCTCAGGGAATAGCATCTCGAGCCCCCTAATGTTTCTTGTTTCTTTTGTCAGGAAAAGGTCGCCCTTGAAGCTGCAGTGGCCAAGATCAAGCCACTGATGGGCGACCCCAGGAACCTTCTCCCCGGCATCAAAACCAAGAGGGTGGCGGGACACAAGCGGCGTGTGCCACCACCTCCACCGTCCCATGCCAAACGCCTCAAGAAGCGGGCGGCCCCGAGCAGGAGCCCTCCTTAGCGGCATTTGGAATATGCAGAGAGGATGAAGGTAAGGGAGCTGAAATTGTGGATGACCGAGCATACCAGGAAAAATCCAGACTTGATGGCTCATCTGCACCAGCTCACATAGGAGGCGAAGAAGAAGGCGAAGGCGATGGCGGAGGGCCCGTGTGGAAGGAGCAACTGGAGGGGAAGATCGCCGACCTCTAGGCCGAGCTCGCGCGAATGACCTCGAGCTCGGCAGCTGAGGAGCTCGAGGAGGAGGAAGAAGACCAGGCGCCTTTGGTCCCAAGGCGCCGGAGATCACCGGGCGCTACATCGACGCGCCCGGGCTAGACTTATAAGGAGGTCGACCTAGACAAGGTTGACCCTTTAATAGCGAGGGCGAGCCACGCAGCTGCGGAGATGTCCAAGCTCGTGGTTGAGGCCCAAGCTACAACGGCAAAGGCCGAAGATTTTGAGGATGGAAGCGGGAAGCCCGACAAAGGTATGTTACTATTCTTCCATTCCATTTTCCCCTTTGTTGAATATCAAGCTAACCCCACACTGTTGTCGTGGGCGAAATAGTTAGTAGGAAAGCTTTGGATTTTAGAGGTCTGGCTGATGAAATCCTCCAATCTGTAATAGCAACAGAGCTTGCCTGCGCAGCTGAGATCGTCATGGCCAAGGGTGCCATGGTCGAGGCGCCTCATGCCTTGGGGGAACTTGCTCCCTAGGAAGGCCATTTAATAAACATGATCAAGGAAACTTGCTTGAATTAAGTGTTCAAGCATATGCAAGTTTTACATAGTTGTTTATTTAATTAATCACTGTTATTTAGTATCTTTTTTATTTTTAGACGAACAGCTAGGGGATTAGCTAAACTAATCACGGTTCGCGACACCCGGAATATTTTCCTATTTTTCCTCTCTTTTCTTTTCTCATCTTTTCTTCTTCCTTCATTTCTCTCTCTGCTCTTTTTCTTTTCTTACCCCTTCCTCTCTCTCCTTCTCCGCCCGGCTGAATCTCTCGACCCCCCCTCTCCACTCTCTCAGGCAACTCCCTCTCCCTTTCTCGCACGGGCGACTTGCCTCCTCAACCCCTCCTCCCAGCTCGTTGCTAGCCAACCTCCTCTGCCCGACTGCCGACTCCTCCCCTCCACTCGACTGCGGTCCCCCCCTCTACTTCTCGGCCCACCGGCCTCTCCCTACCCGGTTGGGCTCACCGGCCGCCCATTCCGCCGCTCCGGGCTTGCTCCCCTACGGTTCTCCCCTCTGTGCTCTAGGGTTTCGATGGCTGGGGTACTTGGAAGCTTCGGTTTTGGGGGCTTTTGGCTTTGTGCCTTCGGTTGATCCCGATGGATGGTTTCTAAGGTGAGTAGGGGGTCAATGATGATCTTAGGAATTTTTTTAAAAATAATACTTTTTTAAAACTGAATTGCGTTTTTAATACTCGAAAAATAAAAATTGCAAAAATAATACGTGGTCGCCATACCGTACGACGAATACCCTATTTTCGCCATATAATTACCCGATTAAAGCCGATTAACCGTCGGTTGTTTGGCTAAGGCTGTTTTCGCCTTACCATATGGCGAAAATAGGGTCTTCGCCATACCGTACGGCGAAAACAACCTTGATTCCCGTGTAGCAGATTAACTGCAGATTTAGGGTATTGTCGCCACACGGTTCGGCGAAAATAGGGTATTCGCCACACGGTTCGGCGAAAATAGGGTATTCGCCGTACGGTATGGCGACCACGTATTATTTTTGCAATTTTTATTTTTCGAGTATTAAAAACGCAATTCAGTTTAAAAAAAGTATTATTTAAAAAAAATCATGATCTTAGGGTAAGAGATACTAGGTTTTAGGGTGCGTGGTGACGAGACCGGCTGGCCAACTCTCCATTGAGGGCAAGGGAACAGTCAGGACGCTCTACACGAGCCCCTAGTGAGACTCCCCTACTGAGACGCCATGAGAACCCCGATCTATTGATTTTACAAGCTACACTACTCTTCTACCCTACTGCTACTCTACCACTACTCGAATGCTTACTTGAGCTCCTGTGGCTTGGTTTGATGCTGAGGGAGAAGGAGATGGTAAGGTTGCTGGGGTTGGGGTGGGCATTGCCGTGGTCATGGCCGGCACTAGCTCCTCCTCTTGTTGCTGGCTTCGGCTTAGGCTCTCGTTTCTCTCTCTCTCTCTCTCTCTCTCTCTCTCTCTCTCTCGGTTTGGAGATGGTGATGGGGGAAGAGAATGGCTGTGTAACTCTGGGTGGAATGGGGAGAATGAGGTGAATGAGCTGTGCTGCTCGATTGGTTTGGGTTTTTAACATCAAGGGCTGGTCTTATCTTTTCACTGCGCCACAATTACCCTTCTGCCCCTGGGTCATTTGCTGTCTGATCAAGGGCACAAGGGCAAAACAGTCACACCTTAGTTCTATGCTTAGCAATGGTTCCCTAATTTAATTACTTAACATGCTACTCATTAGTCACTTAATGCCTATTAGCTAAATGGAATTTCAGGGTCCTCACAATCGGTCTCGACAATAGATGGTTTATTAAAATCTAGCAAGTCTAATACCGGGGTTGATGACATACAGACATAGAGTGTTTTAACCTTGTAAATGTTTCCACTACCTGCACATCCCAAACAAAAACCTTTTTCTTTAGCAGATTAGTCAGCTGCTTGGCGATTACTCCATACTTGCAGTAGTATCCCGTGAGTCCTAAAAAGGCAAGAAGCTCCGACACCGTGGTTGGAGTCGACCAATTCACCATCACTTGTGTTTTCAGTGGATCTGTGCAAACACCCTGGTCTGAGATAATATGTCCTAAATACTCGAAATGTCTTTGGGAAAGGAACACTTTAATCGTTTGACTAAGAACTGATGTTTCCTAAACTGTTCCAACACCAATTTAAGATGCTCTGCGTGCTGTTTCAAACTGGAACTATAGATCAATATATCATCTATAAACACCAATACAAACTTGCGAAAATAAGAGCTCAACACTGAATTCATGACGTACTGAAATGTTGCTGGCGCATTAGTGAGCCCAAACGGAGTCATACCTTCAACAAAACTTCATGCTTTCCCGAAATTAATACACCAGCGCGCAAGAAAGCGGAGTTAATTCATAGATGATAGTAGTTGGCAGCACTAGCTAGTGTGGAAAACGTCTAAAAATATTGCAGATGGCCTGCACTTCAAGAGGCCTACGATTTCCCGACGGAAAGATCCATATGAAGATAAGTGATGCAGGCAACGAAAAACAGGAACACTGCTGATATCAACATCAACGGTTCTGCCAGCATAAAGATTGGATTGAATTCATAGTACACCTGCAGTTGACAGAACGGACGAAAGATCAGATTCAACAGATATGGAACCTGACATCAACAAATCTAAAAACTATAACCAAAAGAACATAAAATCATGGAAAGCACATCCAAGCCAGACCTTTGTTTAATTGACTATAAGCCTATCGAATGTAACAAACAAGGCTTATATGAGAAAGTACCTGGAAAGGAACATTGTGCTCTCCTACTACGTTTTTCTTCTTTAGTACCACTGTCGTCCTTCCAACAACATCAAGGTATGAATAACTAGTCTGCATCAGTAGCATATATCAGTCAGAAAATAATCTTCCAGAACTGAAATTCAAGAAAAGCAAAAACGGCTTCAAATATAACAACAATAACAACTAAGCCTTTTGTCCCAAACAAGTTGGGGTAGGCTAGGCATCAAACCAGAACAAATGGGAAAATGAAACAGCAAACCATCTAGTAACATACGCTAAGGAGCAAATAGATGCTTATAGTGGAATTTCCTTTTGAGGGCTTTTAATACTCCTAGGCAGAATAGATTGGTTCCGATATTTACTCGGTTTTACTGAAATCTGCACAGCTAGTTACAGAAATTATGCCATGAAAACTAGTTATACCAAATAGGCCCTAGACATGAAATCTGTGGACATCATTTACTTGGTCAAAGATCTATATTGATAGGCGATGAAAAAAACTCCAGAGGTGATGCTAAATCTGTGTAGTCTATCATGCATAGACCCTAGCAGATGTCAAATGATTCCATTGAGTAATAACAATGTAAACATGCATAGGCCCTGGCAGATGATCATATTCGTTGTAACATTATAGTTGAATGCTAGCAGCTTAACGCTAAGAGACAGATATATGAACCAAAAAAGATATTTAAGGAAAATATGGAATTACCTCAAGATGTTGCTCTGTCAGAAAAGGAACTACAGCTTGTGGACTTTTCGATCCCTCAGGAAGCACAACCTGCAACATTAAAATGTTCAGAACCGATGCCTCTAGATGCACCTATGCAAAAAATAAAAAATAAAAAATAAATCTCTCTAGATCTTATCATCATTCCTTCCCAACAAGCTTCAATCCGGTCATTTCTCAAGAAACCTTTTTCTTTTTTAAGTATTCTCAGGTAATGAATAGTTGTAAAAGAGCTGAGACATGTAAGGAACATGACCAGTCAACTCAGACATTTATAGGCTGTTTGATTGCCTTATCAGTTCAGCCAGGCTGCATTAGCTTAGCTAGGCTGGTGGGAGTCAGGCTGAGTGGATGCAAGAAGATATTGTTTGGCTGGTCGTATGAGGTTGGACAGGCTGCACATAGATGTTGTTTGGTTGGTTGCACTGGAATAGAAGTGTGATAGGCAAATTCAAGAGAGGGATGAAACAAATTTTAAAAATACTAGAAAATCAATAATTTCACAAATGAAAATAAAAAGTTTTAAAATATATTCTAGAAAATCAATAAATTGAAAAACTAAAATTTTAATCTTTTGAAATTTATATAGCAAGTATGGTCTAGTTTTATTCGAAAAAATATCAGGAACACATAGGTGAAATCGGTTCGTTGATCGGAGATGCTAATCAAAAGATATAGCAAAAAAAAGAAGAAAACTAGATAGTAAATGTTGATGTCAGCATGCATGCATGGCTCAGCAAAGCCTGGCCTTGGGAAACGGTGGATTTTCTTGTTTCCTTGGAGCCAGGCTGAAAGGGGTATTTTGCATCTGTAGAGCCAGGCTAAGTTGGATAAGAAGACAACCAAACACCCAGAGTTTTGCATCTGCAGATGCAAATCTCTTTAGATGCAGCCAATCAAACAGCCCATAATAGGCTGTTTGGTTGCCTTATCGGTTCAGCCAGGCTGCATGAGCTTACCTAGGCTGATAGGAGTCAGGCTGAGTGGATGCAAGAAGATATTGTTTGGCTGGTCATATGAGGTTGGACAGGCTGCACATAGATGTTGTTTGGTTGGTTGCACTGAAATAGAAGTGTGATAGGCAAATTCAAGAGAGGGATGAAACAAATTATAAAAATACTAGAAAATCAATAATTTCACAAATGAAAATAAAAAGTTTTAAAATATATTCTAGAAAATCAATAAATTGAAAAACTAAAATTTTAATCTTTTGAAATTTATATAGCAAGTATGGTCTAGTTTTATTCGAAAAAATATCAGGAACACATAGGTGAAATCGGTTCGTTGATCGGAGATGCTAATCAAAAGATATAGCAAAAAAAGAAGAAAACTAGATAGTAAATGCTGATGTCAGCATGCATGCATGGCTCAGGAAAGCCTAGCCTTGGGAAACGGTGGATTTTCTTGTTTCCCTGGAGCCAGGCTGAAAGGGGTATTTTGCATCTGTAGAGCCAGGCTAAGTTAGATAAGAAGACAACCAAACACCCAGAGATTTGCATCTGTAGATGCAAATCTCTTTAGATGCAGCCAACCAAACAGCCCATTAGCATTAAATGAGGAAGATATTTCATCAAAAAAGTTAAACCTTGTGCAGACTTACTTTAATAGTAAGATCATCAACCACAGTATCCAATAGAGGGCATCCGAAATTAAGGTTGACGTAGCGTCGACCATCATCTGATTCAAAGACAAAATCTTGCAATGGCAAACCATAGCCAATGGTGAACGTGCAGTGCCAGCCACCAAATAACGGATATCTGGGCTCAATTTCTAGTTCTGACTGAAATAATTAAAAAAACAATCATGTGGCAATATTAATTTAAATTTTACAGTGAAGTAAAAAAGGTATCTTGGATACCAGTAACTAGCATATCAACTTATTAAACTTGATGCCTGTGCAGAAATATCTGGTACCTTGTGTGAATCACTACGCAGATGGGATGACGAGATGTTACCAATCTCATCACGATAGTAAACTGAGTGAACTCGAGGAGGCAACCTTGCAAGAAGATTCTTAAATGATGACACTCCACTGATAGATGGCCTAGATTGATACTCAAGCCTAGCAAGAAAAGTTCCAAATGAGTAACCATAAAGCATTGAACTAAGTTGACCTATACAAGATATAGAAGGATTTATTTGTTAACATACATACAGCTTCACATGTGAAAAGATTCTGATTTCCAAGTCCATAAGACATGTTGTTAGTTTATGAATAAAAGCCCCTACGTCTATTTGAATTCAGCATGGCATGCATGACATATCCGAAGTAAAGCAATACTGGAAGATATTGGGTTATATATATATATATATATATATATATATATATATAATTCATCACTAGCAGACCTGTATTGTCGGAAGAAGTCGACAAATAATCAAAGAGGTCATTTGTAATCGACTGCGAAAAGGTAAGGGAAAGAATCCACAGCTAATCAAGCAGATAGATACTAACGAATCAGTAAAGTGACTACGGGCAAAGTCACAAACCAAAGTATTTCACCTGACTCTCTCAATTAAGGGTTCAGGGTTTAGGTAATGCCTCACATTTCGCTGGTGTCATTTGATTCAGGACTTAGGCAAAGGCAATGTGTATAATGTGATTAGAACGATAGACAATGGCATAGCTAATGAAAGGGGAAAAACAGACAGTTCCATTTGTTGGATCTCAACATTTTTTAGAAGCAGAAATGCTGAAAAGATCGATGTGTAAGATTCTTGCAGCTAACCTTGAAAAGACTCCTTTGTGCCGAGCACCACCATGTTTCAGTTTATAATGCTCGGTGATTTGGACATTCCCCCAGTGAGAAATCTCCACCTTGCGTACAAGTTCCTCAACAACAGCAAATGGACGATTGTTCTCATAATGCACGAGTATCGGCACGTATGAGTTTGGAAGCTGGTTATTGTATGTGCCGTATTTCACTTCGGTACCAGCCTGACTGGTGGGATCCACCCTCGTGAAGGACTCCACCCTATTGCTTGGCATTTTGATGTAGGTAACCTGCTCCAGAACCTGGTACGGTGATAGAAGCACTGCACTGTCCCGGTAGTAAACCAACTGGGACTCTGACTGGCTAATCTCTGCCGGGAAGGGCTCCAAAGAGTGCGTCAGCACGTAAAACACTTCCAGAGTAGTCACCTCGGCAGGTTTCAACGGACTGTTGAGCAAAACAGAGTACAGGCGAGCGCCATTTGGAGCGGCAGCGTGATCGAAGGCTTGCACCGAGAGGGGCACGTATGCCTTCTTCTTGCGCTTGCCCTCCGATCTGGTTGCCTTAACAATCGCGAGATGTTCAACCTCCGTGGGTGTGAATGCGAGAAGAACACGAGATGCTTCAGAGGCAGTGGCCGCATTCTCGACCTGGCAGAGTTTCAATTGTGACTACAGATTCGGGAAGCACTTGCTGATTGGGCAATCGAGTGAAAGGATGTGGAAATTTACCTTGAGCGTGAGGAACAATTTGATGATTGGACCGGTCAGGTCGATCTGCAGGTATTCACAATTGTGGTAAATGCGGGGCTTATTATCGTTATGAGGATATACAGATGCGTACTTTGCCATACACAAGGGAAAAGGTGAAGTAGCTAGTGATATATTGCTAAATACACAGGAAAATGTTCGCAACCAAAAAAAAAAGTATAGGGACCTCGATCTCTTGAACCCTAGAATCAAACCTTCCTAATTTAACGCGACAGATCCTTCAAAACGCAAACATACGCACACCGCACCAATCAGTCGAGATCCTGTGACTACAGTAGAAGATTTCAATTAAAAATCACAAGCTAATTGATGATTCGCGAAAAGAGACAAGAGGATCCAGATTAGAGACAAGAGGATCCGGATTTGAGTAATTCGCCCTAGTAAGTAGTGGTCAGTATTCAGGAGGGAGAAGAGATTCAAGGCGTGCAGCAGGTGGGGTGCAAACTGGGGAAGAGCGAGCGGTTGTACGTTACCCTTCTCTCGGCGGAGACGACCCGGATGCCGTCCTCCCGCAGCGGCGGCGAGGAGGAGGAGGCGGCGGCAGCGGCGGCCAGGAGGAGGAGGACGAGTACGGTGGCGGGTAGGGGTGGGAGGTGCGACGCCATCTTGGTCGTCGTCACCGGCGACCTGACGGCTGACTCAAGAGATCTGTAGGCTCGACTCCTTGTGCGCTACGAGTTCTGTGCTTTTTTAGCCTTTTCCGTATTTTTCTTTCAAATTAACCCACACAAACTAATTATAAAAATAATTTTCTCCTCGACTAAAAAAAAAAAAATATCGACGTAAATATGCCATCTGTCACGCTGGGACAGAGCACTGGCCTACCAAGAGACTATAAATTTAAATAAACTTCATTCATTAATCTCTACTGTATAAAGTGAGAGTTTCTTCCCACGTCACATTAATTGATCTGCTTAATTGCCCTGCTTAATTGCCCTACGCAAGAAACGAAGAGTTGCTTTAATTAGCCAGCTTTTGCAAGAAACGAAGCGTTAAAGATAGATGTTTGACCTTATGAAATATTATTTTTTTATTTTCTAATCTTTATTTTTCGTTATCAATTTTGTTTTTCATAGCAACGCATGGGCATATAACTATTAAGAGATTAATTAAGAGATTATCTCACCAGGCCTCAAATAGGAGGAGGAGGAGGGCCGGCCCATGAATGAATGGTGAAGATGCAACCCAGGATTAGGCCCATGAGCACGACACGCTCTCTCCTCCTCTCCAACTTGCGCTCCTCCCTCCAAGGGCTCCCCCGCTCGCATTCCCGGCCAAGGCGGCGGCGGCGGCGCGCCCCCTCGCCAACGCCGCCCGCGTAAGTCTCTCCCCGCCTCTCATTCCTCCTACTTAGGGTTCCTTAAGTTACATGGCCTTCTTTCCCCATGAATGGTATCGTCTATTCTATGCTATTGTTGTTGCTATGATTCGCCGATTCTTTCCTTAGTAATACGCAATTTCTTTCATACAGGACTCTTCAAATGTCTCTTCTTGATATCAGAGAGGATTATCCGCTGTTTCTTTGGTGTGGATGCTCCATAATATTTCGACATTGGATCTCATTATACTAGCTAGCGATAGTGTAGGCCAGGCACTATTCTCCTTATGGCCAAGACATCCCTTCCTCCTGGTTTCCGGTTTCATCCGACTGATGTTGAGCTGACTGTCTACTATTTAAAGAGGAAGTTGCTGGGAAAGCAGCTACGCTGCAATGCTATTTCGGAGATTGATCTGTACAAATTTGCCCCTTGGGATCTTCCAGGTATATTTTCTCAAAGACACATCTTTCACCTGTTTCTGTCGTGTTACCATTCTGAAGAATTGTATAACCATGTGTGTTTACTCGATGCCATGCCTTTCATTTCTTTTATTTTCGCTTCGTGTGCATCAATGTTGGCTTAGTCCAGGGTGCTGGGCTGACCATGTATTTACATGTGGCTGCCATGTGAAAAATCTTGCTTTGCAGATGACTGGCCTTTAAGCTGTTCAAATGGTTTATTAATTGTGTCTTGCTCAACTTGTTGCAGAGAAAGCTTCCTTGCAGAGTAGGGATCTGGAATGGTATTTCTTTTGCCCACGTGATAGGAAGTATTCTAGTGGGTCAAGAACTAACCGGTCGACCGAAGCTGGGTATTGGAAAGCTACTGGAAAGGACCGTCCAGTAGTGTATAATTCTCGGACCGTTGGGATGAAGAGAACCTTGGTGTTTCATCTTGGCAAGCCACCACGGGGTGATAGAACTGACTGGGTAATGTATGAATATAGGCTGGAGGACAAGGAACTATCTGCTTCTGGTGTTAAAATGGTATGTTTTCCTTGGTGTGTTTGTAGTAGTTTCAGTATGTGCCTTACGAAATGGATTTTTCTTCTTCTTCAAAATACAAGTATCCACCTTAGAGATGGTACTCGTTAAATTTTTTGCATTTGTTAGAGGCGACAAGTTTGGGGAATTGACAAATCGATGAAACTCTTAAAATGCTGTGGGGTTATTTAGATATGTCAGTACCAAGTTCCCTACAAAACTGTTGTGATTATTGAGTATTTTGGTGTTCTCAGTACATAGCCATGGATCCTCATGCATGTGCGAAACTGTCGGATAGAAGAAAAAAACTGCAAATTATGTGGACAACATTAACACAGATATGAAAAATGCATGTGGCATCATACCAATGTTGAGTAGATACAACTTTTCCTTTTCCAGTACGAGTTGAACTGTTTTCGACCTACATCAAGACATTCATGGCATCAATATGTTTCATCCTTTTAATCCTAAATATATTTGGGCATTTGGCCTGTTGTTAAGTCTTGAGATTGTATCTTGGAAGTGAATCACAAGTAGCAGTAGCAGAGATAGAAAGGTGCAAACAGTCAAAGAAGTGACAAGCAAAAATATAGGTCCTTGCTTAGGGAAAGAAAGGAAGTCTGTTCTTCCATCTGAGAAAAGTTTAGCACTTAAAGTTATTATTTTGTTAACGATGCTTTGACAGCAGTACCGTAATTCTTCTTACTCCTCGTCGCAGGATGCTTGCGTTCTCTGCAAAATATTTAAAAAAAGTGGTCCAGGTCCCAAGATTGGGGAACATTACGGTGCTCCATTTAATGAAGAGGATTGGAATGATGCAAATGGGGAGCTTCCCTCTTTTGCCCCTTCTGTGCCTCCTTGTGCACCTGAATCAAGTCATGGTGGCTTGAACTCTGCCGGTCAACACCTGGCTGTCAGTGATGATGGCGAGGTTTCTTTGGGCCCCTTGTCAGAAACTGACGGCGAACATGCTGTCAATTTTGTTTGTCCTGACAGAACTTCTCCTGATGTTCCTTTTGATAGCATACATATACAACAGCTAGCTGAGATTATCGGTTGTTTCTCTACAAATTTTTTAAACACTGTTTGCCAAGATGACCCATTGGTAATTATTCTTTTGTACCATGTTCCCTTCTGTTTGTGCTGTTGCTCTTTGCGTTAACTCAATTATATATGTATATATTTTTTGGATTTCATGCAGCCTGATTCAACTGCTGACTACGGTAATGACAGCGAAGTATCGCCCGATGATAGTGAAGCAATATTTAATGAACTGGATGATTGTGGCTCATGTGGTGAACATTTGATTCAACCTGTGCTGGAAGCACTCGAAACTGAACAATACTTGGAGCTGAATGACCTGTCCTTTTCTCTTGCTGATGATCCGGATCCCTGTAGCCTGCTGCTGTCAAATGATCTATCTGATGAGCACCCTCTGGATTTAGAGACCAGGTTTGAGCAGGAAACTACCAACGATATTTCCAATACTGCTAATGGCACCACATCCACAGCTGCTGCTAATTCAGCTCGTTTGGTGCCTACAATTGATGATGATGTGACCTGAATCAAAGGTATATTCACTGTCACTTAATTTAGGTTGTTCATAATTGTTCATTTATTTGTTCTCTGTTCCCTGCAAACCTGGTTAGATAATTGGTTTTTGCAGTTTTTCAGATGCACGCTCCTCTTGTTCACATGCTACTGAAGAATCTGGAAGGCACTCCGAAGTGCTCCTGTTTCCTGTGTATTGATGTGCGGACTATACTTTTGATGAGTTGAACAGCAAGGCAGGTCCTCAGATTGTGGGAGTAGTAACAGCATAAAATCAGTTTTGTTGTGCAGCTATCAAACGCAAAGACCTCATTAACCAGCGTATCCATATGGCCTTGAGTTTCAGTCGAGGAGCATTCCTGATTTTGCTGCCCTCCCTAGTTTTCCAAGGCAAAGTGCCTGTCACCATCGATATCAATAATGAACTGACTATGTTCCTGTTTCCAGCTTCCCTTGCCCGTGGTATCAAAATGTTCCTTTTGACGCTAAAAACTTGAGGTAGGGTTTCTATCTTCAACACACTAGTCGAACACCTGGTTCTAGCGTGCCAATCGATTTGCCCTGCAATCGATAAGGTGAAAAATAGTAAAGTCAATCAAAGTCGATATCAAACGATCATCGGCGTAACTCCAATCGGCGAAAAACCTATCGGGACATAACTAGATCAGTTGATCAGAGCTAATCCAAGGGTAAAGGTAGATTAGCTTTGAGAGGCGATGCGCAACAAAGCAAAGCAAACCAAACTTGTGGTGAAATTGGCAGAAACAATAATCGGCGATACACAAACTTTATTGATCTAATCGACTTGCAGAGGAAAGCTTGTTACAAGAAAGAAAAACCACGAAAAACTGTAAATACGATTGTGGTTGTGGTGTGTTGTTGTCTACCCTGGCCTTGGCTCATCTTTTATGGGAGCATATCCTGTGCACATAGAGGCCTTGTGTACATATGCAAACATTAAATCTGGACCGTTCAAATCCCATCTAACGGTGGCTTGAAATCACATGTGTAAATATTTTGCAATTACCCCCCTAATCGAGTCACCGTTGGATGGGATTTGGACGGCCCAGATTTAATGTTTGCATATGTGCACAAGGCCTCCATGTGCACAGGATATGTTCCTATCTTTTATACCCTCCGGTCGATCTGAGTGCTTCGATACGGCAACAAAGAATCCGTTTAGACCAAGGTTTCCTAAACGGATTCCTATTTCCAAAACTTCCTCCATCATATATCACCAAATCTCCTGAGATCCCTTTTTGCCAATATTCTCATACATGCCAAATTTTAACGTAAACATGTCACCCATTTTTGGAAGATAACTTGTTGTCTTTCAAAAATCCTATCAGCTTCTTACCATCAGTTTTCCCTTGATCAACTTTTAGAAAAACTTTTCGGCTACTGTTCCATTAATGACACCATAAAAATCTCGGTGCGTTTCACTGTACGTGTCGCTTCAGAACCGTTTCCCGCCGTTTCAACTTTTCACCGCGATATAAAATATGCGGGTTCCCCACGGTCATTTCTACGCATTCGAGCTCTCGAACCAACAGCAATCGGCTTCCTTCGCTTCTTTTATCAAGTCTCTCAATCAATCCCTAAGTCGGCTGAATGGATCCCACCCAGGTACTTATTCCGATCCCTGAAAGCAATGATAGTATTATCTAAGACCGGTAGGTAACCTAGGAGCCAACACGGTTATTAATCAGGAGATCCCCAGACTATCACTATCGGCTGCTGGATATAATGTAGAAGAGTGGTGCAAGAGTTTAGATAGCGGCAATCGGCTATCTTCGCTTCTTTCTTAACTTATGGTTAGATAGATTAACATGTCTGAGTATCCGACGACCCATTTAATTTAAATATTTAAAGATGTATCGAAACTAAAATTATTTTATGGTACTTGCTTGTGGAAGATGGATCCGATCCAACGGTAAGGCGAGAGAGGGGGAGGCCCACGACGGAGCGCAGCAGTTGAAAAATATCTGGCAAGTCGATCTGGTCTGGACGTCGTCCTCCCCAACCCAATCCAATCCCCAATTCCAGCAAACCCTAATCTCTCTTCCCTTCTCTCCTCTCCTCCGATGGGCGCGCCGCCGAGCAGAGAGGAAACCTATTCCTCCTACCCCGACTCCGACGCCGACCAACCGGAGACCTCCCGATCGGAACAAGGAGGAGGAGACGATGCTCATCGGCCGCCGGTGCCTCTGCGCCAGCAGCTGATGGGGGCCTGCCGCGCCGACGAGCGCCTCAGGCCCCTCCTCACCCTCAACGTCTCATGCGCCGCTGCCGACGACCGCTTCATCTCCCACCTCTCCCAGGTAAGTCAGGAAGAAGGGAAGGGAAGTAGTGATGCATCCATCCATCCATCCATCCATCGGTTGATTCTTTTGCCTCGTTGGTGCAGCACTTCGAGGCGTCGGAGGTCGGCATGCTCGCCAGGTGCATCTGCGTTCCCCTTGTCTCCCTGCGCGTCGGCAAGGTCGACCGCCACGGTCCCCTCCTCTGCCCAACAACCCTCAGGTAGCTCAAACATATTTTCGTTTCTTTCGCTAACTTTATCAACTGTATTTGATTCGGTTGGATGCTTTCTCAGACTCTTACCTATTCATCCATCCAGCAATCCAAGGAAAAATAACTACGTACATATCGAGTTTTCTTGTAGACTGTATATTTTGTAGACCTTATCATAGTTGTTATACACAATCACATGAAATGATTAAAATCATGCTGCATCTTCCTTCACTGCTTCTTAACCTGTATGCTCTCCTCACGTGCAGCAAGCCTTTACATGTTATACAGGTTAGTTAGTCAATCTAAATGTTGTTTCACATTGATTATTTAATTAAAATCTCTTTGCAACATCTATGTCTGCTATACTAGCCTTCTGCATTCATGTATGTCTTTTTCTCCACTCTTCACAAAAATCACATTCGCACTTCATAATAGTCCATTTGTTGGCTTAATCACATTCCAAACCAAGTCAGTTTAACCCACAATACTGAACTTTGGTCTGTTCTTGCCACGTGTGTAAAGGATACAGGATTGTGATCTTTAGATTGCTTCTCAGGTAGCATGTCTGGCACGTGCTGAGCATAGCCATGGCCACATACTTCTTATACTTGTGTGAGGAAGTTTTGTGTTCTCTATCAGTTTGTCTCCAGTGGGACTCTAAATTTTTTATATTTTATTGCTTATACGGCTAACTTGTTTTTTCCGAGCTACATCTACTTTAGGCACAACCAAGTATCTGATTCCATGTAAAGGCACTGCAATTTGTTGAATAAAATTTTGGTATTTCGGATCCTATAAGTTTAGTATGTAAATCAAGTTTTGTTGATCAATACGTACTTACTTGGCCGTCAATGGAAGTTGAAAAAAAATGTGTATGATCGTGTAGCTGTGTTGGTGTTTTTGGGAAAAAACATGTGATGTGGTAATAGTGCCCATCTATGTTGGTGCATCTTTTTTCTTAGGAATATGTTAGTGCAACTTAGGCTATCATACTATTAGATTTCATGTTACGAGAGCCAGACAGATAAGTTTCGTTAAGTGATGAATTTTCGTTTAGTTGCATGGGAATGGGTAATTATTACAAGTGACATGATTCAATAGATTGTTCGGTACTTCCATCTCCAATCGTTAACAAACTGACCATTCCAGCTCTCTGGTCAGTATAACGTCTTTGGTGCCTCCTATTCTTTCTATGCCTTTTTCATATCAGTGCCCCAATCCACTTACACCTGTGGTTTGTGCGGTCTCTGTCCTGTGTCTCAGTACCATATATTTACTACTTCATAAATTATGTTGCTCTCATGATTCTCTCTGCTATTTTAGCACTTTGCCTGCTTTCAACATGAACATGTGGTTTCTTCTTTCTTACTTTATGACACATAATAATATCTTTCGGAGGGAGATGTTTTCAACTATTCTCACGTAGTTAAGAAGGGATGCATACTAGAGATTGTTGACTCTAGGATTACATGTTTCATCTTATTAGTGATGGCATTGTTCATCCTACCAAATAAATATATCTTTTCATTTGTAGGTAATTTGGGCGTGTGTCTGATATATGAGGAAAGAGAAGGTAGTTTCTTTCATGGCCTTACGATATTATGTTACCTGCGTTGATAATGACTAATCACATATAACTTCAATCTTACATGAGATTGGATTAATAGGATCCCTGATTTTTTTGCTTGAGATGCTATTTTATAATGGTACTGTTTAGTGTGTCATGTTTTCTTTGTTGATGTTTTCACATCTGGTATTATTTCTATGAATGCCTTGTTCTGCAGTTATCACGCGTATGTTTTGTGTTTGCAGTTAACTTATTGCAGGCTCCTCTGGTGCCATTAGTTTACACTACTTTTTACTATTTGGTTCATTGTGGACAACTTGTGCTATGAACACATATAAAATATGGCCAGATCAGTGCTTATATTCTGAATTCAATTACTTTGTGCCTAATAAGTAGTTCCATCCACAATCATTTTGTGTTTGCTAGATGCATTTTTGTCTTCTCGCTACAAGGATACCCTGTGTGCACTTGTTGCATATGCCCTTTTTTTTATACCCTCGAAGGATTTTGTTTATCAACATTTCTACTTTGGCAACCATTTTTTTCCAATTTTCAGTTCATGCTGATCGAGTTTATTCCTAAAATGGAGGTTACAGACTATTAAATGACTATGGGTAGTTGGTATTTTCTCTGCCCTTTTTTTTTTGCAAAATTTATATTCTACAGGATGCATAGCTCTAATATTCTCCGCAGATAGGGAATTGTTGTAGATTTGCTCATGTCCAAGCAAAAGCACAACTCTAATGCTTACAATTTATGTCACTAGTCTGGGATAGTTCTCTGGAAGGTTTTACAAGCTTCATTCTATCACTCGAGGGAAATGTCATTAGTTGATGTGTCGTTCTTATGAATTCATGTTGAACAAAAGAACAAGTTGTCACACACTTGGCCCCTGTCATGGCCCCAGACTTGTAGTCCATTCTCTAACTTCCAATGAAAAGGCAGGGTTGCTGCTTTTTTTTTATAAAAATGTATTTTGGTGAGTTAATTTATGAAGGTCTTCACTCTTCAATATTTTTTGCGCGAGTCTCTGGTTGAAATCTATTAGTGAGCTTAGGTCTTGATGAGATGTTCTATCACTTCACTATACCCTCTTTCCCCGGGTTACTCATTACATCCATAGATGTCTGTGGTGGTGCCCTTTTTAGTAATAACCTTTAATTTTTCTTTCTATTGAAGTCTCTCTTCTGATCTTCATTTAGTTGAATTAAAAAAAAATTCTTACTCATAGTTGTTGTGTATGCTTTTATCAGAGCAAACAACAATGCTGTTGCGATACTTTTTGATAAATATATATTTCTTGGTTATCCTCTTTTTGTTAACAATAGGAATTCAGGGATCTGACATGCACTCATTTCCTATGTACAGAGGGAAGCTGAGCCTTGTTCTTCTGCCTTCATCGAGCATGCGCGTTACCTTTGCTGGTGATGATGGTCATTCAGAACAACTAGCTCTCTTGAACAATGGCTTTGACGTTTCAGAAGTTAGGATTGAAGAAATATCGGCTGATAATTCTGGACGCTCTTTTCTCATTAGGATTTCAGAATATCAAGTATTTTACTACTGGTGCGCTGAGAAGTCAAAGGAACATGGAATGGAGCTTCTTGCAAAGGTCTGTATTTGTACTGTGCCAACTTTTTACATAAATGTACAATGACCTATATGCAATCTTGATTCTTGACTATGATATGTTACATCTACTGTGGAGAGCAAACTGCAAGAACATAAGCATATCCACATTAAACTAAAAACATCACATAGAATGCAGGTGTCATCGGAAAATTTTGCATACTGATGAGGATGTTGATTCTTCTCCTCTTTTTGTGTGTGTGTTGTGTGTGTGTACAGATGAAAAATCTTCTTCAGGGGAGGCCAACGCTCTCTGAGCTCACAGGCATATCCAATTCACGACTTGATGCTTTTGCTACTCACCTACATGCTTATCTTCTTACATCAAGTATTGGGGATGTTAAATCGCTGGGATCACTTCATGGCTTCCTGAGTACTTCAAGCTCACATGATCAATATTTACAATCCCCATCAGTTGTTTCCAAGTCTTCGAGGTTTCGCACCTCTGCAGCTAATGCAACAAAAGCAAGTTCTGTCTATCAAGCCAGTCTAAGTCCCAGATCTGGCACTTTTAAAGATGGGGTGCCAAGGACCTCTTGTGCAAAGATTGTTGGGAGAGAGAAACTGAAGCGATGTGGGGAATGGTTGAGCCCGCCAACTGCTTCTGTTGATGCAAATCCTTTGATATCAAAAAGTTTTAGCCCTGATTCTACAAACAAGAAGTGTGATGTGGACTGTTCAATAAACAGTTTGACTTCAGCTCCTTTAGACTTGCCTCTTTCATTTCCCTTGTTGCCATCTCTTTATCCTCTTGCAACTCAATGTCCATTGCCTGAGGGTTTTTCAGAGAAACCATTTAAGCCTTACTATTGCTGGTGTCCACCATGCCCATCTTCACTACAGTACAGTGTAACCCCTTTGCGTATGCCAGTTACATCTGTAGAACCGTTGCCCCTACCGCCTTTTAGTTCACTGCTATCAAATGAACCGCCACCTGCTTCAGCAGTTTCTGCAAAGCTGGATACAACCGAGCTCCCCTCACTTAATCTTCCATCGATACTGCATGATCCTTTACTTCACCTGCCGCTTCCTGCTTCACCACTAATTCCACTGCATGGTTCACAGGTTCCAACATTCACACCATTGATGTCTGATCCCATTGTGCATGTCCCAGTCATTGATGTGTGTTCCCCCGGTCAGGCATATCTGGTGAGCTGTGGGGCTTCTATATCTTCAACTGTTCCCCTGCTCCCTACCTTGAAGCCACTAATTCCAGAAACAGAATCATTGGTTGAGAGAAGTGCTAGGGAAACACTAATGAGGCTTCTAGCTTCGACACCACCTGCAAGCAATCCCCAGTTGGCCAACATTCTCCCTGCGGTCCTTGCTGATGTGCCTGAAAATATTTACCAGGCTACTAATGTAAGTCCAGGGGACGTTGTAGTTCAATTCAATTTTCTGTTTTTTTTTTTCACGTGGCTTATCTGCCCTTGGTCTATTACATAGGTGAAGAAGCATGCTGGCGTCCAGCTGAATGATAAATTTTTTAGTTCATCTTGTGGTGTCAATTTGATTGGAAGTGGGATTGCAGCCATGGAGTTGCCCTCGGAGGATGAGGTTTCTAGCGATGATGATGTTCATGCAACCATTGCGGAATACGATTATATCAGCGACGACTGTGATTAGCAGCATTTTCAGAGAATGTACTAGTTTGCATCACTTTGGCACAAGAAAAGGAGGATTGCCAACTAGCTAATTGTTGTTATGAAATGCCATAATATTTCGAACGGCAGTTGTATCTACATGGTAATAGGCTATATGGTTTAGGCAAGTGCGATCCTCTGTATGCAGCCTGTTTACTATGATTTCTCTGTCCTACTAATAGGCTCGTTTGGTTGGCAAATGTAATTAGTTGGCTGTACTGTATTTTAGTTGAACCGGCTAGTGATTTTGGTCATTTGCGCTATGTGCCTTCAATCACTCTTTGTTCATAATGTATAGTAGTATTTCTTTTAGAAGATTAAAGCTGGTGTTCAAAAGCTGCTGCGTAGCCCTTGTCCACAGTAGAGTGTAACCCCTTTGCATCTTTGGCTGTGACGTCCCTCAAGCTGTTGCGTCGCTGCTCCACCGGAGGAGATATCGTCACGATAAGGATTTTTTTAAAAAAAATAATTTACAAAAATAATATACCGAATAAAAAAATTACAAAACTAACTATTTGTAGTCATTTGAATTGATAAGTTTCTGCTGTCATTTCAAATGGATGGTTACAAAGGTTTGTAGCCAACGGATGCAAGTCTCTGTCTATCGTCATGCTTACAAGGTTAAGTTCTTAGATGATCGAGGTAAGACTTAACCGAGGTTAAGTCTACCATCTTAATTGATTACCATGCACCATGTGCCATCAACAACATTAATAATACATGACACATCTTTCATAAACACGTTCCATATTCCATTAAGCAAGATTAATTTTGATATTCCAAAATGGTATCAATAACACGTCGCATGTCTAAGCATACTAGTCACGATCTAGTAAATCATGTTGGCAAATTAAAATATCAATCAACTATTAATCAACAATCCTAGGGTAACAAATGAATCACCGTATACAAATAATAATGATAAGGTGACATAATCAAATGGGTTGATTAACTATTCCCAAATTAATTGAAACCATTTTAATTTAAATTAGCATACAATAATTTGAAACCTCATAATTTTAAAACATGGGATCAACATAATCAAAGTATAACATGCCTTGAAAAAGCTCCTGCTCCTGCTCCTGACCTTGCTCTTGGATTAGCACTTCTCCTTCGAACCCTTCGGGTATTTCAATGTCTACATGTAACGAACGAATAAATAAATAATTACCAAAAACAGAGAGAAAATCAACTCTAAAAATCAAATAAAACTAACCATTAAATAGAGCATAATTTTAAAAAAATTTAGGCTCTGGAATCACCTCAATCAAAGTTCGTATAAGCAAGAACGAGCTATTTGAAGTTAAAAATACAATAAAAAGAATAAACCGAATTAATCGAATTATTTTTGTACTAAAATTTGGATTATGACATCATGCTGACATCAGCATTGAAAAACATTTTCAGTCGAATTATTTTTCTATGAGAAATCCTATTTATGATGTTACGCTGACATCATCCCGACACATGGCCCAATCAGAGTGTGACACGTGTTTAGGCCAATTTCTATTTTCTAAACAAATTAATTTTCTGTATGAAATCTTGATTTATGATGTCACTGCTAAGGCCATCAACCGAATAAAATAAATAAAATATTTTCTAGAAAATTATATTACGCAGACGTGAGAGCCCGCTAGGTGATGTCACCGATTACATCACGCTGGCGTCACGGGGCGCGGCTTGGCTGTGACAATGCCTCGTTTCTTGTGCGCTATGTGGTAGCTTCTGGTTGGCTGTGTGGCCGGTGTGATCTAAACCGTCCGTTACAAAATAAACGGCTATGATCAACTCTGTCAGCAGTTACAAGAAGGCCACGTGGCCGAGCGACACTACAGCCACGTGGATCGATTCGTGCTGTGCATTAAAAGATCTAGCAGTCGAGATTAATTTAATCTACGTGAAAACTGCGGCATGGATGAGCGACGCGTGGCAAGATCTAGGACGCACATCTATATCTAACGGTCCAGATCTAACCTAGATAGAACAGTGAGATGCGCAACGTGGACGAACTTGAGCCCTCTGATCTTGATCCGACGGCTGATGGAGTTTGTGAGATTCCGGTGACTTGCGATGGTGAGCTCTGGCCAAAGTTGGAGGGGACAACCAAGGCGACGGCATTCCCTTGATTCTCCGGCGAAGTGCAATATCTCCTCGGGTGCGGCTCGCCACGAGGGTTCTGAACCTGGGATCAACCATGACTGATGCGGCTCAACGGCGACGGGAAACAACAATAATGCACAACGGTAGTGTCTGGAACTTCGGCGAGCTCGTACGGCTAGACGGCGGCGAACCAGGTGGCACGCTTTAGGGCAAAGGTGCGGCGTGAAGTGTTCTACCCGATGCGGTATTGCGGTGCATTAAATAGCCTTGACGTCCGAGAAAATCGCGCGGAAATCACGACGTACTCGACGTGGCGGCGAAGTCCAACGGCAACACAGTAGAGCTGACGTGGCTCCATCCCGTGCGTCCACGCATCACGCGATCAACGGTTCACAGCACCCGAATGACGTGGATCAATCGAAACCATCTGATTCGGATCCAACGGCAAGGAATTAGGGTTAGGGTGCGGTGCAAGTTTAGGCCTGGTCCGCCTGGGCTTTGGGCTAGATGGGCCTAGTCCAACAAAACTTTATACAAACTTTTCAAATATTTAAATAATTTAAGGAAAAGGCTTAATTTAATTTAATTCCAAAAAAAACCTCAAAAATTCAAAAGGCATAATAAATACAAGAAAAGCAAAAATTAGGATGTTACGCTGCCTTGTGATGGCTCAAGGCTCGGAGGCGGAATCTACAAATGCTCGAGGCCATCTCCTTGACATGCTTAGCTCGGTGATGTGAAAAGCAGCATAGTGCTTCTTCCTCCACACTGGAAGGTGGGGATGTGTTGAACAATCAATCACACAAAAAGAAAGAACGAGACACAGATCTTTTACGTGGAAAACCCTTGCGGGAAAAAAACGGGCGCCTGACGGCAACAATCACTATATCAAGAGGTCATTACAAAGATGGCTAGGGTTGCAAATGACAGCCAACCCTAAAGCACTGCATACAAGGGGTATTTATAGACACGTGAAGCGACTCGAGTCTAAACGGGCCAGGCCGAATAAGACTAAAGGCGTCCCTAAAGCCCAAACAGATGAATTCGGATCACAGCCCAACAAACTCCACCTTGAGACGAATTCCCTCTTGTAGCAAAAGAAAATATCACTGAACTCCTTTCAATAATAAATATCACCGGCGCCAAAAGTTACTAGGACTTAAACTATAACTCCAACTAAGATTGAGCATAGCTCAAACTTAGTGGTAGGAATAGACTTTGTCATCATATCAGCGGGATTGTCATGAGTACTTATCTTGGACATTTTGATGTCGCCTTGAGCAATGATATCTCGAATATAATGATACCACACATCAATGTGCTTTGTCTTCTCATGATACATCCGATCCTTTGTGAGGCAAATAGCACTTTGGCTATCACAGAACAAGGTAACACAAGAAGTAATCCCGCTGGGCTCAGAGTACAAACCTCTCAACCAAGTAGCTTCTTTACAAGCTTCAGAAATAGCCATATATTCAGCTTCAGTAGTTGATAAAGCAACAGTGGACTGCAAGCTTGCTTTCCAAGCACAAACCACCAATGGTGAAAGCATAACCTGTGAGAGATCTCCTCTTGTCTAAATCACCAGCATAGTCAGAATCAACATAACCAATAAGTCTGTCTCCAGATTTACCAAACTGCAAACAAGCATTAGAAGTACCATGCAAATATCTGAAAATCCACTGAATAGCTTTCCAATGCTCTTTGCCAAGATTAGCCATGTATCTACTGACAACACTTAGTGCATAAGATAAATCAGGACGAGAACAAACCATAGCATCCATAAGAGAACCAACTGCACTAAATATGGAACTCTAGACATATACTCAATATCATCATCTGACTCTGGACATAAAGCTGAAGATAATATGAAATGTGCAGCTAAAGGAGTACTCATTGGTTTTGCATTGTGCATATTAAATCGACGAAGGACCTTCTCAATATAACCTTGTTGACTAAGGTATATTTTGCCAGATTTCCTTGCTCTAATAATTTCCATGCCAAGAATTTTCTTTGTTGCACCTAAATCCTTCATCTCAAATTCTTTACTCAGTTGTGCCTTCAATTTGACTACTGATTTGTCTTTTACAGCAATTAACATATCATCAACATAAAGAAGCAAATATACAGCTGAGCCATTAACAGTCTTCAGGTAAACACAGCTATCATAATTAGACCGCTTAAAATCATGAGAGAGCATAAATGAGTCAAATTTATCGTACCATTGTCTAGGGGATTGTTTCAAGCTGTAAAGAGATTTCTTTAATCTACAAACAAGGTGTAATTTTCCCGGAATAATAAAACCTTCAAGTTGGTCCATATAAATGTCTTCCTCTAACTCTTCATGCAAGAATGCAATTTTAACATCTAGTTGCTCAAGTTCATAATCATGCATTGCAACAATACTGAGGAGAGTGCGAATTGAACTGTGTTTCACAACAGGAGAGAAGACATTGTTGAAATCAATACCTGGAATTTGGTTGTAGCCTTTAGCAACCAACCTTGCTTTATACCTTGTTGGATCAGTAGAAGAAATGCCTTCTTTTCTTTTGAAGATCCATTTGTAGCGAACAGTTTTCTTGTCTTTAGGCAACTTCATTAAATCCCAAGTACAATTCTTTTCAAGAGACTTCATCTCATCTTGCATAGCGGTCATCCAATTTTTACAATCAGTAGAAGTAATTGCCTCACATAGTTAGAAGATTATGAATTATTTTCAATTTCTTTTGTGACACTTAAAGCATAAGAAGCAATATTACTTTCTTCAATAAACCTTTTAGGTGGATTAATAGACCTCCTAGGTCTGTCAATAGCAATAGAATATTGTGGAGGCTGCACAACTAGAGAAGAATGCTCAACAATATGTGAATCATCAACAATAGATGCATCCTGAATATCAATGTTATTTTTCGGTGTATTTTCTGAATCAATAAGGTGCTCCACCTGCACACTAGTTGTCGACGATTGGAGAACGGGCTCCCGTCGAGCTTACTTGTTGAATGGGGGATCAACAGAGCCCCGTCGTACGGACCGAGGAGGTCGTTCGAGCGATGCAAGGTCGGGAGAAAGGGGGACACGGTGTTTATCCTGGTTCGGGCCTCCCTCTGCCGGGATAACAGCCCTACTCCAGTGTATTGTGTTCTATCTCTTCGTCCCCCTTGTTACAGATCTTCAGGGGGGTTTAAATACTATGACTATGGATACAAAAAAGGCAACTAACTCCTGAGATCACGCCGTGTACCCATATTTGAGATCCGCCATCTTTGATTCGTGCGCTGTTTGAATTTCGGGTGAGATCTCCCTCGAACTTCGGCTGATTGGTTGTCTCCTTCCCTCTTCGTAGCGCTTGCCGGGCCCACCGACCAAACACCTGAGTAGGTCAAGGTCTCCACGAGCATGCTTGCTCGTGGGGGTGTTTGGTACTGCCACGAGTAAAGGCGTGGACGCGTATGCTCGGAGGAAGAGGAGGGATGCTCATATCATCCTCCGAGCATCTTCTTTCAGTACTGCCTGGTCGGTGGTGCTCAACTTGCCACGGGGGCACCGTGGTCTTTTGCCAGATAGCCAATCCCCGACAGCTAGCCCCCGAGATTCAAGCGGGGAACCCTCGGGCTTCCCCTTGAGCCTAAGAAGACTTAAAAAGGGGGGATTGAATTTCTTTTGGTCGTGGCTTACGACCATTTTACGTCGGGAGATGACCTTTTTTACCCGCCGCGTGCTCGCCCCGCGTGGACGTGTCGTTTGGTTGTTCTGCGGTTCCTTCTCCGAGAAGCCTCCTTGTAACGGTACGACAGTTTCTCGGAAAGTGCGTTTTCACCGGGCAGGTGTCGCTATGTGATAGGTGGCGATTTTCAACCTGTCCCTTCGCTGTCTTTTTAACCCTTTCTACCGGGAGAGGTCGGAGTTACACCGTGCCCCTTTGCTCGTCTTCGGCCAAAAAAGATCTTCTAGGAGCCCTAGCGCCCAAGAAGTCCTTTCGCTCTCCTTCTTCCTTTGGCAATGGCGCGTTTCAAGGTCAGCCAGATGACCCGTAGGAGGCTCCAGGTGCTTACGGACGAGGGGTACGTCGACCCAAGCTCGGGCCGAGTGCCTGGGAACTACGCGGCGCCAGCGCCGCGGGAGGCGGAGATCGTCTCCTGCGAGCTGTATGCTGTCAACGGACTCCGACTGCCCGAGAGCGACTTCCTCGCCTCCGTGCTCGCCTTTTGTGGGTGCGAGATCTCTCATCTCCACCCCAACTCCATTCTCACCCTTGCGGTTTTCTCCCACCTCTGCGAGGCGTTCGTGGGTGTGATGCCCACCGCCAGCCTTTTCTTCCATTTCTATTCTCCCTTCCGTACCGGCCGGGACGGTCCCGCCGGCTGCGTCTATCTTTGTCTCCGGCCCAACCGACCATACGAGTACCCTCTTGTTGCTTTGAAGGACTCGGTGTCGGGTTGGGCCGACCTCTGGTTCTACCAGAAGAAGGCGGAGGGGTCCCAGTTGGTCTATACTGGGGAGGATGCTCCGACTATTGAGACGGCGCGCCCGCCCGTGCAGCCTGAGGAAGAGCGGGTGCTCAGGACGATCAGCGAGCTTGCCCAGATGGGGCTCACTGGTCGGGACATCGCCCGGGATTTTACCTTCAACCGGGTGTCCCCCTTGAGGCGCCGCGAGCACCCCTTCTTCGAGGTGACCGGGTGGCATGACCTCACCCGTGAGGATAACTCAGGTATGTTTTTGAACCTCTTTCCCGACCACTGTTGCTTCCTGGTGATTGGCGCTACTTTTTCTCTTAACCCTTGGTCGTGCCGCAGCTCCGAGGATGGACTGGGTTGATGAGAGGGTCGCCGAGATGTTCGGCGCCCCGAAGGAGAAGGAGCTGACGCCCAATCGTCAGATCCCCAAGAACGTTTTTGACCGCGGTGACGCGGTAAGTACGTCTTTTTGCTTCCGCCTGAGGGCATGTTTTCCGAGCTTATTTCTTCCTATTTCTGTTTGCAGGAGAAGGTCGCCCTCGATCTTGCCGTGTCGAGCTCTGCGGCGCCAAGGCCGGGCAAGACTTACCAGGGGTTCCCGCAAGAGGTCGGCGGGTCGAGGCCGCCAAGCATCCGCTTCGCCTCCCCGTGCCAAGCGGTCGGCGCCGAAGCCGACCAGACTCCCACGCCACACCTTGAGTATGCCGACCGCCGGGAGGTAAGCGAGCTTCGAATCTGGTTTGATGACTTCAAACGGAAGAGGCCAGAGCTGATGGGCCGACTGGAACAGCTCGCCGAGCAGGCGAAGAAGGCCGAGGAGGAGGCCAGGTCCCCCCCGAGCAAGGAGCAACTGGAGAGAAAAATCAAGGCTCTCCAGGACCAGCTCGCTCAGGTGGTCGAGGACCCTGAGGAGGAGGAAGCCTATGCCCTCATCAGGAGGAGCAGGAGGTCGGCTTCCCGATCAACCTCCGCATTGGAAGGGGTCGACATGGACGATGTCGACCCGGCGATGGCGCGAGCCAGCGGCACCGCGGAAGACCGCGTCGTGGCCGTCGCTGAGGCCTACGAGGCCGCCGTGGGTAGGACGCCCGTGGCCCGAAGTGAGGAGGCCGAGGAGGATGACGCTGCTCGCCGGGCAGAAGGTAAGCTCCGCTTGGTCCTCTTGTTTGGTTCCTTCGTTCTTGTCTTGCGATTTTTTCCGGGCTAAACCCACTCCGTTTGGCGTGGGCGTGATAGCTCGGATGTTGCTCTTGGACTTTCATCAGATGGCTGAGGAGATTATCGACTCTGCAGTTGACGCCGAACTCGACCGCATTTTCGACCAAGTAATGGCTGAGACGGAGGAGGAGTCGGTGCCGGCTGCGGCCTCAGCGGAGTCCGAACTTCCCTTGGCGGATGCCGAGCTTCCTCCAGTGGAAGGGGAACCTATTCCAGCCACGGAGGAGCAAGAGCCGCAGGGAGCTGAGGACCAGGAAGTCTTGGCCCTGGTCCCCTGCGAAGGGGCAGGCGCAAGCGAGGCCCAGGCGACGGGCTCTGATGGTCAAGGGATGGCGGCTCCCGATCCACGGCCCTTGGCCGCGAGCCAAGAAGAGGAGCCGGTCGCTGCCGGCCAGCTGCCTCCAGCTGCGGACCAAGGGGAAGAAGCGGTCGTGATCGACCAGCCACCTCCAGCCGCAGACCAAGGGGAAGAAGTGGTCGTGATCGACCAGCTGCCTCTAGCCGCGGATCACGGAGAGGAGGTGGTTGTTGACGACCAGCTGCCTCCAGCCGCGGACCACGGGCCAGAGGTGGTCGTCCTCGACCAATCGTCTCCGGTCGTGGAGCACCAATCGCCTCCGGCCGCGGAGGTGCAAGGGGCGGAAGCGCTTGCAGTCGGCGTCCAGCCCCCGAGCGCAGCGGCCGGGCAGGAGGAAGGCGGCCATGAGCCGCCTGTTGACGCGGAAGACCAACCTCAGGGCGACCTGGGGTTGGTCGAACGAGGAAACGTCGTTGCCCTCCTGGGAGCACCGGGTGCCCAGGAGGGGCAAGATCCTGACGCGCCAGCTCGGGATCAGGATGGCCCTGCGTGGGTCAACCCCTTTTTTCGAGCTGGCGCTACCGACCGCCAGCGGCTTCAGGACAATCTGGTCAGCCGGGCTCTTCTGGTAAGTCCTTTGCTTCTATCTTTTTCCATGAGGCGAGCAATCTTCTGGAGGTTCTTCTTGACTTTCCTTCCTTTTTTGCTCGAAGTTTGCTGCGAAGGCCATGGAGGACATCGACGCCTCAGATTCAGGCGGAAGAGTTAGGCGTACCATCGCGAGCAAGACGCCAAGATCGCTGATCTCGAGCGTCGGGTCTCCGAGGTGCGTGAGGCCGACCTGAAGGAGCTGGAGTCGGCGAAGAGCCTCATCGTCGGGCTTCGGGACCAGCTCTTTGAGAGCGAGACGGCCGAAGAGCGCCGAACGTAGTGTGCCGACCTCGAAGAGGAGCCGTGAAGCTGCGGCAGAGGTCTCGACCTGCGCGCCGACCTTCAGCGAGCTCGGGAGCGCGAAGAGGCCCAGCTCAAGGAGGCGCAACGCCTTCGGGACAGCGCGGCTGAAGGTCGTGCTGCTCGGCGAAAAGTTTTGGACCTGAAGGCAGAGGTCGACTCCCTTAAGGAGGAGCTTGCTGCCCTTCAGGCCGAGCGTAGAACTTAGCTCTTCTTCTTTTTATCTTTAGCTCGTGTAAAGCCTGTAGAAAAGAAAACAACCTTTTGGGTTAAATGAGCAAAGTCGCAGATGTTTGGGTCCTTGCCTGTTTTTCTCGAGTCCGCCTTCAACATATGCTCACATGATCCTGGTTCTGTAGAAAAAAAAAACCAAGTCCCTGCATAAGAGCATATAACATAGATACGAGCAAAGAATCCTTGGAAGAAAGGATGGAACGTTCCTATCATATGGAGCCCCTGCCATGGACAAAGGTCATGCCCTTACTGTTGCGAGCACGAGTTTGTTCATGGGAAAGATAAGGGATGTTTTGGTCGTAACGATTTTTGAACGATTTAAACAGGTCGGTTGCGTCGAGAGAGGTATGAGCACGAGCATTGTTACGTGCGCAGAGTAGACGAGCTTTAAACCAACAATACGTAGAGCCGCCATACCCGAGTGGTCACTGAACCGGGCTTAGAGCGGATGCTCGCGCTCGACCACGCATACAGTGAAGAGCTACTATGGAAAGTGAACGATTGGGCGAGCATCCGGCCGGGGGCCAAGGGAAATGGTGCGCACATACTTGTCGGATAAGCTCGTCTGCTGTGCCGGTAGACGACGATGCTTGTTCGACAAAGCGAGGACAAAACATGGGAAGGAAAGGAAATGTTTTATAGGAAAAAACGCAAGGGGTGCGAGATAGGGGTACGCGTCTAAACGTAGAATTTGCGCAGTTGATCAATGTTCCAGGTGCTGGCAAGCTCCCGACCGTCCTCCATCGCGAGGCGAACAGCCCCCGGGCGTGCTGTGGATACGACCGTGTAGGGTCCCTCCCATCTCGGGGTCAGCTTATTGGCTTTCGACAGGTCTTGAAGTCTTCGTAAGACCATGTCACCAACTTGCAGGGACCTTGGTCGGACTGACTTGGCCGCATGCCTACGGAGAGCTTGTAGGTAAACTGCAGACCGGAGCAACGCCCGTTCACGTGTTGCTTCGATGAGGTCTAGGTCGAGGAGGCGTTCAACCTCTTGGTCGACAGAATCGACCAGCTGCACCCTTGGGGAACCTAGCACAATTTCGGCAGTAAAATGGCCTCCGTGCCGTGACGAGTTGGAAAGGCGTTTACTTTGTGGCTTTGACTTCGTCGTGGTGCGACGGACCAAAGAACGCGGGAAGCTCATCCACCCACCGCCGCCTATGTTGGCCGAGGCTTTTGAAGACCCTCTTTTATGCCCCGAACTAATCGCCCATTTGCTCGTTCGGTGCTCCGTTGCTCGTGGATGTGCCACGCAGGCGAAACAGATTTGGTCCCGACCTCCTCGCAGTAACTTTGGAACAGTTCACCGGTGAATCGGGTCCCGTTGTCTGTGATGAGACGGTTGGGTATACCTAACCGATTTAACACATTGTCGCGGAGGAATCTCTTGGCGCTCGGGCCGAGATGGTTGAGACGGCTTGGCCTCTATCCACTTAGTGAAAGTGTCGACGGCCACGAGCAAATACTTGCAGCCTTTCTCGACCCGGGAAAAGGCCCAAGGACGCCGAGCCCCAGTGTCGAGAATGGCCACGAAAGCGGTATGGTTTGCGGGCGTATCTTTGGTTGACGGGCTTTGCGAGCATGGAATCGGCATGCTCGGCAGGTCATTACGATTGACCGTGCATCCGTCCAAGGCCGTGAGGCCAAGAGTAACTCCAATCGGAAGGCCTTGCTCACAAGCCGTTACGAAGACGAGTGAGCTCGCACATTCCTTCATGGATATCACGAAGAAGGTATTGGCCTTCCTCACGAGAGACGATCTGGAAAGGATTCCTAATGCGCTTTTTCGGTATAGGTCGCCGATCGGTTTGTCTTGAGAAGATCGCCTTGTTAGCCGGGAACGCTCGGCTTCTTCCTCGGGCAATGTCCCATGCGCAAGGTATTGGATAAATGGCGTCATCCAACTTGCACTTTGCTCGAGGAAGGAGACCCTACCGTCGGACTCTGGTGCCTCCACTTTAGAGGGAATGGAGGGCTTATATAGGTGCTCGACAAGCACCCCCGCCGGAGCGGTGGTTTGAGAGGAACCGACTTTGGACATTTGGTCGGCCAGGGAATTATCCTTCCTGGGGATGTAGATTACTTCGAAATTCTTGAAGTATTTCTCCATCTTCCTTACGGCCAGTCTGGCGCCATTGAGGTATCGGAACACTGATACTCCTTGTTGACCTGGTTCACGACCAACTGTGAATCGCCCTTCACAGTGAGCCGTTGGACTCCTAGCGATTTACATGCCCGAAGTCCGGCCAAAAGGCCTTCGTACTCCACCGCGTTGTTGGTCACGGCGAAATGTAGTTGGATGGCGTACTGAAGTTGCTCTCCATCCGGGGAGACCAAGACGACGCCAGCCCCCGAGCGCTCGTATGCTCGGGATCCATCGAAATACAAGGTCCAGGAGTTTTCCCTTGAACCATTGGTCCGCTAGCTGGTGGTGCTGGAGCCGACCATTCTGCCACGAAATCGGCCAGAACTTGTGATTTTATCGCCGTGCGGGCCGAAAACATCACCTCGAACTCGGCGAGCTCCATTGCCCACTTGGCTATGCGACCACTGGCGTCCTGGTTTTTCAGGATTTCCCTGAGCGGGAAGTTGGTCGGCACCACGATCTTGTGTGCTTGAAAGTAGTGGCGCAACTTCCTGGAGGCCATCAGTAACGAGTACAGTAGTTTCTGGACCTCGGGGTAACGCTCCTTTGGCCCATGAAGTACTTCGCTGACATAATAGATAGGTCGTTGGGAACCATCTCTCTCTACTGCTAACACCGCGCTTACCGCCTGCGGGGTCGCCGCCAGGTATAGTAGCAATTCTTCCCCTGCTGTAGGTGTGACGAGTACGGGCGGCTTGGAAATGTACTGTTTTAGCTCTTTGAACGAGTGATCAGCTACCTCCGTCCACGTGAAGCCATCGTGCTTGCGGAGGGCTTTAAAGAAAGGTAGTCCTCGCTCCCCCAGCCGAGAAATGAACCGGCTTAAAGCGGCCATTCTCCCGGTCAGAGCTTGCACTTCCTTCACGCACGTGGACGACCTCATGTTCTCAATGGCTTCGATTTTCTCCGGGTTTGCCCCGACGCCTTGTGGTCCGACCATGTAGCCGAGCACCTTGCCAGCTTTCACGCCGAACACGCATTTTTCCGGATTTAGCTTTATTCGATGCTTATTGAGGTTACAGAAGGTTTCTTCCAAGTCAGCAACGTGACCCGAAGTACTCTTGCTTTTGACAACTATATCGTCGACATAGACCTCCAAATTTCGACCTACTTGGTCTGTGAAAGTTTTCTGCATGAGGCGCTGAAAGGTTGCTCCCGCATTTCTCAGACCGAAAGACATGGTCGTATAGCAGAAGGTACCGAATGGGGTGATGAAGGAAGTCTTTTCTTCATCTTCGCGCGATAGGCTGATTTGATGATAGCCTGAATAGGCATCTAGGAAGCTCATGGTTTGTGATCCCGCCGTCTCGTCGACCAATTGATCTATGCGAGGCAACGGATAGTTGTCTTTCGGGCATGCCGCGTTTAGACCCGTGTGATCGACGCACATGCGCCACCTGCCTCCTTTCTTTCTGACCAAGACTGGATTGGCTAGCCACTCGGAGTGTTCGACCTCCCTGATGAAGCCAGCTTTTAGGAGTTTGTCGAGTTCCTCCCGGATGATTGCCTGTTTTTCCGGGGAAAAGCGTCTAAGTTTCTGTCTCACTGGTTTTTTGTCAGGCTGAACTGCTAGCCTGTGCTCAATCACCTCCCTAGGGACCCCGGGCATGTCGGATGGTTCCCAGGCGAACGCATCCGAGCTAGCATAGAGGAAGGTGATGAGCTCGAGTTCCTATTTGGGATCTAAGGAAGATCCCAAATGCACGACTTTGGCCGGTTCCGACTCGTTGAGCGGAACAGCCTTTGTCTCTCCTCCAGGTTGGAGGGCAAGTTTAGGTTGGGAATGTTTCGGCTCTTGGTCGTGGCGCATGAGCGGTAATCGACCGACCATATCCAACGCTCTTTCGTCGCAATTGAGTGCGGACTTGTGGTTCCCTTTTATGGTTATGACCCCGTTCGGTCCGGGAACCTTCAGGCACTGATACGCGTGGTGTGAGGCGGCCATGAACTTGGCCAAGGCCGGCCTGCCGAGGATGGCGTTGTAGGCCGATTCGAAGTCTACCACCTCGAAGGTGATTAGCTCCGTTCTGAAGTTACTCGGGCCGCCGAAAGTCACGGCCAGGACGACCTGCCCCAGAGGCTTGATCGAAGTGCCCGGGACTATCCCGAAGAAGGGCACAGCTACACTTTTGATTTTGGAACGAGGAATCTGCATCTCGTCCAAAACCTAGGCTGAAATAAGGTCCAAAGAGCTCCCGGAGTCTATGAGGACCCGACCAACGACGGTATTGCTGATGGTGGGGTTCACGACCATCGGAAGTGTAACACCCCAAAATTTTGCTTTTCTTAGATTCATGTGTGATTTGGCACTTTGGTGAATTTTTGGAATTTTCTGGAATTTATTTGGATTTATTTGGAATTTATTTGAATTTATTCCATTTTGAAATAATTAAAGAATTTAATTTTGCAAATAAAATTTTGTTGGAAATATTTTATTTGAGTCCCAAATACCCTAAAATATTTTCCAGAATTTTTCCGAATTTTTACGAGTATTTTGCTATTTTTAATGAATTAAATGAATTATTGGGAATTATTTTAAATATTAAATCGCTGGAAAATCAACTCGGTCGAGTATCTTGTTCATCCGACCGAAGTCGAACTCCGAGTCGAACTCGAGTCCGACCGAGCGATTGACTCGACCAAACCAGCTTCCTAACCCTAGCGATCCCGACCGTTGGATCGGATCCAACGGCCGAGATCCGCCAGACGGTTCGAGCGCGTCCGACCGGACACGATCGCGCCCGTGCGATCGTGGCCGTTGATCGCGACACGTGGACGGCTCCCAGTCGTCGTCTCCGCTCCGACTCCGAGCCGGAGAGCTCCGCCGTGACCGAGCGGGACACGGCTAGGGTTCCGATTTGCGCGCACGTCGAGGCCGTATTTAAAGCCCGGACCGGCCCCCGAGGTTGACCTCTCCTATGCGCCCCGTTTGCCCCAGCTAATAGAGCTCAAGCCGCCGCCAAGCCGTGCCGATTGCTGCTGTAGTAGGGGAAGTCCCCGCCGCGGTTTTTCGTCGATCCCGCCACGCCGCCGCTTTAAGCGACACCGAGGCCAGGATCGAGATCCCCATATCGCGTCGCGCTGGGAGTGCCAATCTTCACGCCGAGGAGCTACGGACACGCCGTGTGGGGAGGTCGTCGTCTCACGTCTCGGTGCTCAAGCCTCGCGCGCCATCACCGGACTTCGCGAAGCAATCTCCGCCGTCCGATCCGGATCCGGCCGTGAGGTTCGCCACGTATTTCCTTCTTGTTCAACCCTAGATCCGTTAGCGTAGTTAGATCTAGATCGAGCGGTCCGAATCAACCGTGATAGTCTTGAGCGTGAAGTCTAGATCCAATGGGCCGTTGATTTTCAAATCAACTGACGAGATTGTGCCACGTACTTAAGCCACGCCACGCGTGATCGCGTGTCTCTGACACGCGGGGCCCGCGTGTCAGCGGGACAACCGAACCGCACCATGGCGTCACCGCTGACGTCACGGTGGGGCCCGCATGTCAGCGAGTAGACCGCAAGGGTTAATTGCGTGCGTGACACTGACGGTGGGGCCCACATGTCAGTCTCACGTGAGCCGTGGACCGGGTCCACGGTAGACCCGAGCCGAGCGTGGACCGAGTCCATGGACCGGCTGACGTCAGCCAACCAATCAGAGGCTGCCACGTGTCCATCTTTGGCGCAATAATTAATTTCGAAAAAGAAAATGATTTATTAATTCGAATTAATGATTTGATTTTGTTTCAAACTTCAAACGCTTATAACTTTTGCGTTTCAACTCCGATTTGAGTGATTCAAATTTCTAAATTTGTATAAAAATGAGATCTACCTAAATATGAATTTTATTTAATTTTGGACTAAAGTTTTTCTCTGCAAAATTATTTAATTGATTATTTAAACTTTAAATAATCATAACTTTTAAGCGTCTTAACTCCAAATTTGACGATTCCAGTTTCTAAAAATTCATAAAATTATGTTCTCTCTGTTTATGGATTTTATTTGGGTGTTTGGACACTTTTTGCCTATTGTTTATTTGTGTATTTGCTATTTGCACGCTTTACGAGTAGACGTTGAAGTGCCGGAAGGATTCGAAGGAGAAGTATTAACTCAGGATCCAACTCAAGACCAAGAACAAGTACTTTTTGAAGGCAAGTTGTGCTTTGACCATGTTGATCCTATTTCGAAATCTATTTTGATTTAAACTATTGCATGCTAGTTCAATTAGAAAAATACTTTGTTTAAACATGGGGGTTAGATAAGTACCAATTTGCTGTATGACACCTTGATTATTTAAGTATGTGCCATGACCTTGTCACCCTAGTTGTGGATTACTAGTTGGACATTATTAAATTGCCAACATGGGTTTAGACCGTTGTAGAATACTGCTTAGACCTGCTACGTGCTCATGACATGATTTTGGATGATCAAATGTTAATATTGACTTAATGATATATTGAACCTGTTTTGGAAAAGTATCATGTGATGTTGATGGCACGTGGTGCATGGTAATCAACTGGGGTTGATAAGCAGATTTTCGGCCAGGGGCATGTGGTAAGAGTAATCAAGTGGGCCAGTTGTGGCGTTGGGAATGTTGATTTGGTTCTTCGGGTAGTCTTGCCCTGGTCACCCTAAGGACTTAACCTTGCAAGCCTTTGAACTGGGTCTAACGTGCAACCACATGTCCAGTAATGGGACGGACCTAGTTGACTAAGTTGCTAATAACGCACTGTGGGACCTCGGGAGGTCAACTACACCCTTTGTGTAAGTTGTGCGGGGAGCGCATCGGGCCGAGGCCAGTACCCATCTAACGGTTGATTGGCCTAGACTTCGCCTTAGCTAAGGGAAGGGTTAGTGTGCAATAACAGGGAGGACCACTTGTATTGTTAGAGGTTTAGAAAGACTTTGTTACGGGGAACTCGCCTTTGTGGTGTTTGATTGTATCTTGTGGGTAAAGTGCATAACCTCTGCAGAGTTTAGAATCTATTCGAATAGCCGTGTCCGCGGTATTGGACATCGCCGGGAATTACAGTCAAGGGTTAGATTTTCCTAAAAATAACTTTGGTTTGAAAAGTTGGGTTGGACTAATAATGAAGTTGATGGAAATGTGGATTAGGATGGGAAAGATGTTTATTAAATTCCTTGAAAAGTTATTTATACTTTACTTGTTTCTCTGCTTTGAATCTACTTATATTACTTTTCAAATCTTGTTTCTTTGCAAATATACCTTGAGCTATTCCTTTGTACCAAGCCATGCATATAGTATATTAGCTTGCATTCTGTGCATGACTTGTCGAGTACCAAGTACTCACCCTTGCCACAATACAACACCGAGTTGAAGAGGAGACTGCACAAGCTTTGGAGGAGGAGCTCCAAGAGGATCCGTCTACTTAGGAAGCGAGCCCACTGGTTGCTGTGGTATCTTGGATGGCGCCACGGGTTATTTAATTTTCCGCTGCTATTATTTTTCTCTGAATAAGTTTCGCCTTGCAGGCATATATTTGTAATTTGACCATAAGGTCAAGTAACTTGATTTGACTATTTAAATAAAGTACTTTATTGGTATCGAGTGGTATGATTGTGATATTTACCGATGTTAAGGCTGTGTGCACTAGCTGCGTTCTGGACTAGTGCTGAATATACTGAGGGTCGGATTTGCAAATTCGGGGTCCCGACAGAGGTGGTATCGAGCCATACTTGATTTGTGAGGCTCAACCCTAGCTAGAATGGTCGTAGTGAGGATAAAACCTATTTTCTAAAAGCTAAAAATTTGTGAAGACAAGAAATGACATCTCGACTTATCCCCTTCTCTTTTCTTGTCTCTTGCTGAAATTTTCCCTTACCTTGTCACAATTTAAAAATTCCGAGTTCTTACGTAAAGCACTCTTGTGACAGATGGAGGAAGAGTTCAACTACGTTGATCTCGGGAGTTGGTCACGCCGCGGAACTTTGGCATATGCTACAAACTCTCGGAGATTTTGAGAAGCCCCAATACCAAGTGGAAGTGATCGGACAAAGCGGGATTGATCAAGGCTTGTGACGTGAAGATTGAGGTACCTGCTAGGAAAAAGGGCCAGTGCAATCGCTCGATACACCAGACCTTTGCCAGGAGATCTACAATGCAGATGGGTATCCAAGAAGTATCACGACGAGCAATGCGGCACATTACCCGTATTCACGCCAGAGAGTTGGAGAGCACGATGTTCCGTTATCATCCGCGCAGCGATAACCTTCTTGACCCGGCGATTCAGGATGAGGATGCCACGGTTACACGATTGGCACGATTTGTTGTCGCCAGGAGGATGTACTAGATAATACAAGCAAGGAGCTACGAAGGCCCGCAAGGAAATCACGGCGAGAGAAGAACAGATGGCGGGAAGCTCAAGAGTATGTGGCACATCTTCTACGAAGGATTGACGAGTTGGAGATGACCTTGTACGGACCAGAGCCAAGATTACTCGAGCTACGAGCCGAGATCGGAGGAGTCGGATCTCGATGAGGACATCGCTTCTTCGACTACCACAGAGGACACGATCGCTGGACATGGCGATCGTTTCGCTTATGCCACAAAGACCTGCACCAGTGCCGTGGAGGTTTTCTCGATGAGTGAGCATAGGTTCTATAGTGAGACTCCTTCGCGAGTCGCGTCATAGAATAAAGAGTCACCCTTTAGGCATTAGACTCAGAGTTAGTTCGATTTGGATTTTCATTGTTTGTCGAGTGTGCATTATGTGTTGCAAGGCCCTTAGGCATTGTAAGCGACCATACCAAGTTATTAATAATAAAGTTGGACCTTAAAGTTACACCTTTCGCCCCGCATAAGTTCCATATTACTTGTCTATTCTTGTTTCCCTCTCATCTCTAAACCTAGAGCAAATCGGCAGATGGTGAACACCGTGGAAACTTTGGAAGCAATGGGAGTGGTTCTCGCCCGTGAGAAACCCCAATGAGGGGGCACCGGCACCGCTTTGGATGTGCAGAATTTGGAGCTTTTCTTGTCGCCTGACTCGGTTGATGCATGCTATGATGCAACAAATGCAACACGTCACCGCTCAGGCCATCGCTAATCAAGTTAATCGGGGACCACGCTTGAGAATACAAGGCTGTTAGAGTTCATGAGAACTCACCCACCCACTTTCTCTGGGAATACCAATCCATTGGAGGCCGATGATTGGTTAAGATCAATCGAGAGGAAGCTACATATCGCCCAATGCATAGGAAATAAGAAGGTACTCTACGC
Source organism: Rhipidocladum racemiflorum (assembly GCA_036346355.1). Classification (NCBI taxonomy): domain Eukaryota; kingdom Viridiplantae; phylum Streptophyta; class Magnoliopsida; order Poales; family Poaceae; genus Rhipidocladum; species Rhipidocladum racemiflorum. The sequence continues at coordinate 188,092 of CM070582.1, forward strand.
TTCTCATCAGCTGGAAGGAACAGTACTGAATGGTGGGAGAACTTCTGTGCCACGCAAGAGAACCCTCAAGATATCACTTGGGAAGAGTTCACAGCTGCATTCCGACAGTATCACGTGCCTGAAGGAATCATGGACCTTAAGAAGGAGGAGTTCAGAGCACTGAAGCAAGGTAATCAGCCAGTGGCCGACTACCTGAACAAGTTCACACAGCTAGCACGCTACGCACATGAGGATGTAGCGACAGATAAATCCAGACAGTCTCGTTTTATGAAGGGACTTAACTCAGGATTGCAAGTAGGGTTGATCACCCACACCTTTCCAGATTTCCAAGAGCTGGTGAATAAGGCACTTATTCTTGAGGACAAGCGCAAGGAACTGGATGAGAACAGGAAGCGCAGGATGCAACAGCAAGGATCACGCCAGGGAACGCAACAACGCCTGAGAGTTGCACCGAATCAATTCTTCAGATTCCAACCACAGAATGCAACAAGGACACCATCCCCAGCACCAAGACCTGTCAACCAGAACTACCAGACCCCAGCCCCCGCTAGAAACACTACTCCAGGCGTGGCAAGAGCGAACAGTGAGAGACGCCGCTACAAGCGCAACGAGCCAGGACACTTTGCCAACAGCTTGTCCAAAGAAGACAGCAGGAGTGACCCTAGTTCGCTTCAATCTAGGAACCACCCAGCTAGGGCGCCAAAGATCAGGAGCCACACCCTGCATCGTGGTGAGAGGCCGAGTCAACCATGTCACCGCAGATGCACCGCAGAATGCTACGGACGTCGTCTTGGGTAAGTTACTTGTTAACTCAAGACTCGCAACGCTTTGTTTCACTGAGCTTCGCGATTCGTTTGTTTCGCAAGGCTTTGCTACTAGAAATGATTTGAGGATTGCAAGACTTAGATGCATGCTTTTAGTTCAAACCCCTGGTTCCGAACTCCGAGCGAAAGTAGGATGTTCCGGGTGAGAATACTAATAGATGGAATAGAGTTCCTAGCAAACCTTATAATTTTGGAGACCTGCACCTTAGACGTCATATTGGGAATGGATTGGTTATCCAAGCACAAGGCCGTATTGGATTGTGGACGAAGGACTATCTCGATTGAGAGCCCGTGTGGGAAGAAAGTGGAATTTCAAGCCACCGCATGATTAGAGATGGGCGATTGATGGTTAACATACCAAGGCAATCGGCATAGATGATGTCTCAAGAGTGAATGAGTACCCCGATGTTTTTCCCGAAGATCTACCTCGGTATGCCGCCAGACGAGGGACATAGAGTTTGTGATAGAGCTTGTACTGCACAAAGACCGATAGCAAAGAGACCCTATCGGATGTCCACCGAGGAGTTGGTAGAGATGAAGAAACAGCTAGAGGAGTTAATGGAGAAAGGATTTATCGACCGAGTTCGCCGCCGTGGGGAGCACCAGTTTTGTTTGTCAAGAAGAAGGACGGGAGTTTCAGGATGTGCATTGACTACCGTGCACTCAATGAAATCACCGTGAAGAATAAGTATCCGCTACCTAGGATTGATGATTTGTTTGATCAGTTGAGAGGAGCCGGAGTTTTCTCCAAGATTGATCTCGAGATCGGGATACCATCGATTGAAGATCCGATCGTAAGATATTCAAGATCGCATTCGTCAAGATATGGACATTACGAAGTTTACGGTTATATGTCCTTTGGGCCGATTTAATGCGCCAAATTATTTCATGAATATGATGAATAAGGTGTTCATGGAATATTTGGACAAGTTTGTTGTCGTGTTCATAGACGATATCCTAATCTACTCCAAGGCAGAGAGTGAACATGCCGAACACTTAAGGCGAGTTTTGGAAAAGTCGAGGAACATCAACTTTTCGCCAAGTTCAGCAAGTGTGATTTTTGGAAGGACAAGGTGGAGTTTCTTGGACATGTAATGACCGCAGAAGGAGTCGCCGTAGATCCAAGCAAAGTAGAAGTCGTGTTACATTGGGAGCACCAAGATCGTGACCCGCATTCGGAGTTTCCTTGGAATGGCAGGATACTACCGCCCGTTTCATTGAAGGCTTTTCGACAATTGCGAAACCTCTTACGCAATTGCTAAAGAAGGAAAAGAAGTTTGCATGGACGCCTTGAATGCGAGGAAGGATTTCGGAGCTGAAGAAGCGATTGACATCGGCACAGTGTTAGTTCTCAGGATGTTGCTCAAAGCTTCGATATTTATTGTGACGCATCGCGCCAAGGACTTGGATGTGTCGCGTCACGAGAATGGAAAGGCCGTCGCTTATGCATCAAGGCGATTGAGGCCGCATGAGGAAAATTATCCGACACATGACCTAGAGTTAGTTGCCGTAGTGCATGCCTTGAAGATATGGCGTCACTATCTGATCAGGAACAGATGTGAAGTGTATACGGATCATAAGAGCCTTAAGTACATATTCACCCAGTCAGATCCGAATATGAGGCAGAGGAGATGGTTAGAGTTGATCAAAGACTATAATGTTGGAATCCATTACCATCCGGGAAGGCCAACGTAGTAGCCGATGCTCGAGTCGGAAAAGCCGGACCGTGAGTACGTTGCTAGCCACAAGTCGGGATGAGTTATGTGAGGATTTCAGGAAAATGAAGATTGAGGTGGTACCTAGCGGATTCTTGGCCACATTGGAAGTAAAGCCTACCTTAGAGGATCGGATCCGAGAAGGGCGAAGGATGATGACAAGATCCGCAGGATTAAGTTCATCAAGGAGGAAGGCAAGGCAGAGGACTTCAAGTTGGATGAGCAAGGCACGTTGTGGATGAAGGATCGCATTTGTGTGCCTAACAAAAGGAGTTAAAGCAATCGATTTTGGAAGAAGCCCATGACTCCAAGTACTCAATTCATCTGGAAGCGCCAAGATGTATCGAGGATCTCAAGGAGAGATTCGGTGGCCGAGTATGAAACGTGAAGTTGCTTTGAGCATGTTGCATTGTGCGACATATGCCAGAGAGTCAAGGCAATGCATCGAGACCAGCAGGATTACTCTGGCGAAAATACCCGAGTGGAAGTGGGAGGAAATCGGAATGGATTTCATTACGGTTTGCCGAAGACTCAAGGAGGTTATGACTCCATATGGGTTATAGTGGATCGCTTGACTAAAGTAGCCCATTTTATCCCCGTGAAGACCACTTACTCGGGAGATAAATTAGCGTAATTGTACATAATCGTGATTGTCTGTTTGCACGGAGTGCCAAAGAGGATTGTATCAGACAGAGGTACCCAATTTACCTCAAGGTTACGGAATAAGTTGCATGAAGCCATGGGAACCCGTTTGAACTTCAAGATGACTTATCATCCACAGACGGATGGACAGACCGAAAGAGTCAACCAGATCTGGAGGATATGTTGAGAGCTTGTGCATTAGCTTATGCTACCTCTTGGGATAAGAGTTTGCCGTATGCCGAGTTCGATTACAACAATAGTTACGGACTAGTTCTGAGATGTCACCTTTTGAGGCAATCAGATGGTCGACCATGTCGGGACGCCATTGAATTGGAATGAGACCGGCGAGCGCCGTGTCTTTGGGCCTGATATTCTTCAAGAGGCTGAAGAACAGATCGCCATGATTAGGGAAAGGTTGAAGATAGCCCAATCACGACAAAAGAGTTATGCTGACAATCGTCGCCGAGACTTGAGCTTTGAACCAGAAGACTTTGTATACCTCAGAGTTACGCCTCTCAAGGGAGTTAAGAGGTTCCATGCCAAAGGGAAACTCGCACCCCGTTATGTTGGACCATTTAAGGTTTTGAGCCGCAGAGGCGAAGTTGCTTATCAGCTGGAGTTGCCGCAGTCGTTGGCAGGAGTGCATGACGTATTCCATGTGTCCCAGCTTGAAGAAGTGTCTCCGAGTTCCCGAGAACAGTACACCGCTAGAGTCAATTGAGTTGCAAGAGGATTTGACTTATAAGGAACATCCCGTGAGGATTCTAGACACAATGGATCGAGAAACTAGAAACAAGTCAACCCGCTTCAGTAGAGTTCGATGGAGCAACCATGAAGAAAGCGGCGACTTGGGAGCGCGAAGAGGATTTGAAGAAAGAGTTTCCAAACCTATTCTGTAGTGAGCCCTGAATCTCGGGGACGAGATTCTATTAAGGGGGGGAGGTTTGTAACACCCCAAAATTTTGCTTTTCTTAGGTTCATGTGTGATTTGGCACTTTGGTGAATTTTTGGAATTTTCTGGAATTTATTTGGATTTATTTGGAATTTATTTGAATTTATTCCATTTTGAAATAATTAAAGAATTTAATTTTGCAAATAAAATTTTGTTGGAAATATTTTATTTGAGTCCCAAATACCCTAAAATATTTTCCTGAATTTTTCTGGAATTTTTCTGAGTATTTTGCTATTTTTAATGAATTAAATGAATTATTGGGAATTATTTTAAATATTAAATCGCTGGAAAATCAACTCGGGTCGAGTACTGTTCATCCGACCGAGTCGGAACCCGAGTCGGACTCGAGTCCGACCCGAGCCAGTTGACTCGACCAAACCAGTTCCCAACCCTAAGCGATCCCGACCGTTGGATCGGGATCCAACGGCTGAGATCCGCCCGTACCGGTTCGAGCCGCGTCCGACCCAGACACGATCGCGCCCGTGCGATCGTGGCCGTTGATCGCGACACGCGGACGGCTCCCAGTCGTCGTCTCCGCTCCGACTCGAGCCGGAGAAACTCGCCGTGACCGAAGCGGGACACGCTTAGGGTTCCGATTTGCGGCGCACGACGAGGCCGTATTTAAAGCCCTGACCGGCCCCGAGGTTGACCTCTCCTATGCGCCCCGCTTGCCCCAGCTAATAGAGCTCAAGCCGCCGCCAAGCCGTGCCGATTGCTGGCCTGTAGTAGGAAGTCCTCGCCGCGTTTTTGCCGATCCCGCCACTGCCGCCGCTTCCGACGACACCGAGCTCAGGATCGAGATCCCCATATCGCCGCGTCGCTGGGAGTGCCAATCTTCACGCCGGAGCTACGGACACGCCGTGTGGGAGGTCGTCGTCTACGTCTCCGGTGCTCAAGCCTCGCCGCGCCATCACCGGACTTAGCGAAGCAATCTCCGCCGTCCGATCCGGATCCGGCCGAGGTTCGCCACGTATTTCCTTTCTTGTTTCAACCCTAGATCCGTTAGCGTACCGTTAGATCTAGATCGAACGGTCCGAATCAACCGTATAGTCTTGAACGTGAAGTCTAGATCCATCCGGGCCGTTGATTTTCAAATCAACGGACGAGATTGTGCCACGTGTACTTAAGCCACGCCACGGCGGCGTGATCGCGTGTCTCGACACGCTGGCCGCGTGTCGGCGGGACAACCGAATCGCACCATGGCGTCACCGCCGACGTCACGGTGGGGCCCGCATGTCGGCCGAGTAGACCGCAAGGGTTAATTGCGTGCGTGACACCGACGGTGGGGCCCACATGTCGGGCCTCACGTGAGCCGTGGGCCGGTCCACCAGTAGACCCGAGCCGAAAGCGTGGACCGAGTCCATGGACCTACCGACGCCGACCAACCAATCAGAGGCTGCCACGTGTCCATGCCGACGCAATAATTAATTTCGAAAAAGAAAATGATTTATTAATTCGAATTAATGATTTGATTTTGTTTCAAACTTCAAACGCTTATAACTTTTATGCGTTTCAACTCCGATTTGAGTGATTCAAATTTCTAAATTTGTATAAAAATGAGATCTACCTAAATATAAATTTTATTTAATTTTTGGACTAAAGTTTTTCTCTGCAAAATTATTTAATTGATTATTTAAACTTTAAATAATCATAACTTTGCGTCTTAACTCCAAATTTGACGATTCCAGTTTCTAAAAATTCATAAAATTATGTTCTCTCTGTTTATGGATTTTATTTGGGTGTTTGGACACTTTTTGCCTATTGTTTATTTGTGTATTTGCTATTTGCACGCTTTTACGAGTAGACGTTGAAGTGGGAAGGATTCGAAGGAGAAGTATTAACTCAGGATCCAACTCAAGACCAAGAACAAGTACTTTTTGAAGGCAAGTTGTGCTTTGACCATGTTGATCCTATTTCGAAATCTATTTTGATTTAAACTATTGCATGCTAGTTCAATTAGAAAAATACTTTGTTTAAACATGGGGGTTAGATAAGTACCAATTTCTTTGTATGACACCTTGATTATTTAAGTATGTGCCATGACCTTGTCACCCTAGTTGTGGATTACTAGTTGGACATTATTAAATTGCCAACATGGGTTTAGACCGATTTGTAGAATCTTGCTTAGACACGCTACGTGCTCATGACATGATTTTGGATGATCAAATGTTAATATTGACTTAATGATATATTGAACCTGTTTTGGAAAAGTATCATGTGATGTTGATGGCACGTGGTGCATGGTAATCAAGCGGGGTTTGATAAGCGATTTCGGCCAAGGGCATGTGGTAAGAGTAATCAAGTGGCCGATTGTGGCGTTGGGAATGTTGATTTGGTTCTTGGGTAGTCTTGCCCTGGTCACCCTAAGGACTTAACCTTGCAAGCCTTTGAACTCGGGTCTAACGTGCAACCACATGTCTCAGTAATGGACGGACCTAGTTGACTAAGTTGCTAATAACGCACTGTGGGACCTCGGGAGGTCAACTACACCCTTTGTGTAAGTTGTGCGGGGAGCGTCTGGGGTGAGGCAGTACCCATCTAACGGTTGATTGGCCTAGACTTCGCCTTAGCTAAGGGAAGGGTTAGTGTGCAATAACAGGGAGGACCACTTGTATTGTTAGAGGTTTCAGAAAGACTTTGTTCACGGAACTCGCCTTTGTGGTGTTTGACTGTATCTTGTGGGTAAAGTGCATAACCTCTGCAGAGTTTAGAATCTATTCGAATAGCCGTGTCCGCGGTATTGGACATCGCTCGGGAATTACAGTCAAGGGTTAGATTTTCCTAAAAATAACTTTGGTTTGAAAAGTTGGGTTGGACTAATAATGAAGTTGATGGAAATGTGGATTAGGATGGGAAAGATGTTTATTAAATTCCTTGAAAAGTTATTTATACTTTACTTGTTTCTACTGCTTTCGAATCTACTTATATTACTTTTCAAATGCTGTTTACTGCAAATATACCTTGAGCTATTCCTTTGTACCAAGCCATGCATATAGTATATTAGCTTGCATTATGTGCATGACTTGCTGAGTACCAAGTACTCACCCTTGCCACAATACAACACAAGTTGAAGAGGAGATCGCACAAGCTTTGGAGGAGGAGCTCCAAGAGGATCCGTCTACTTAGGAAGCGAGCCCGGCTGGTTACTGTGGTATCTTGGATGGCGCCACGAAGTTATTTAATTTTCATTGCTATTATTTTTCTCTGAATAAGTTTCGCCTTGCGAGGCATATATTTGTAATTTGACCATAAGGTCAAGTAACCAGTTTGACTATTTAAATAAAGTACTTTATTGGTATCGAGTGGTATGATTGTGATATTTACCGATGTTAAGACTGTGTGCACCGCGGTAACCATGCCCGGTGGGAGCTGCTTTTTCTTCTTTTTCTTGATCTTCTTATCCACAGAGTTCGAGCCCTTTTTACTAGCGGAGGTTTCTAGCCCGGGCTGAGGTGGCAGCTTTCCTTCATCCAGCATTTTCTTCCACTGGACGGCCTCATCCACGTTGGCATACCGATCAGCCATTCGGAAAAGCTCGTTTGCCGTCAAATCCGGATGGATCTCCAGGTCCTGCGTGAAGTGCACGTCCCGTACCCCGAACTTGAAAGCTCGGACGATGGCCTCATCCGATATGTTCAGGATCGAGTTCTGGACCTGGATGAACCTCTGGACGAACTGTCGCAGGGTTTCTTCGTCTGTCTGTATCAAGCGCTCCAGGTCGCGCTCCTTTCCCGGGCGGATGTAACAGCTTTGGAAATTTGCTCGGAGTGCGGCGCTGAGCTGCCCCCAGGATCGTATGGAACCCTCCTTTTGGTTAAAGAGCCATGTGCGAGCAGCTCTGTGAAATCATGTGCTGAAAAATTGGCTTAGAATTAAATTTGCAAAATGTGTTTGTTCGTGTGTTTTGACAATTTGACAAGAAACAGTAAGTTTCGCTTTGGCGCCGGACCAAACTTATAGAAAGCGATAAGTTTCCCTGTACATGAGACCAACTTTTTTGGTTCTTTGTAAACTTGCTTTTGACAACCTCATTCTTCCATGTACAACAGACCAACTTTTTGGTGCATGCGTAAATGTGCTTTTGAAGGTTGTTGTGCGGACCAAGTTATTGAAAAAGCAGTAAGTTTTACATGTACGACGGACCAAGTTTTAGATGCATGCGTGGGCGTGTTTTTCAGATCATAAGCCGAACTCAATTTTACAAGAAACCATTAAGTTTTGCATGTACAGCGGACCAAGTTTTGGAGTGCGTCGTGAACGGCTTTTTGAGGATTGATTTCGCATGTACAATGTGATCGATTTTGTTGGTCCGTCATTAAATGGCGATGTTTTTGCGGAATGATTTCTTTGGAACCGAGAGTTTCACTTGTACAACGGACCGATTTTGTTGGTCCGTCGTGAATGGACTTTTTCTAGGGTTTTTGATTTTGGTCCGTTGTAAGCGTGTTTTGCTCGGTTTGGATGTTTTGCAAGATTGGCAATGGTTTGAATTTGAGATTCTGAAATTTGTGATGATTTCATGATACTTGTTTTGAAGTGGACTTTATGCAATGCTCATGTGAGTAGTTGCATGAATTGACCTTGAGTCAAGTCGTGGACTTGTGCTCGGATTTGTTTTGTGGTTTGTTCATGTGCGTGTATTGCTCGAGGGCTTAACGTGGTCGGTGATGGGACCGGAACTAGGTTCATGGAGGAACCGAGGTTCGGGACTAGGTTCAGAGGAACCGAGGTCTTGGTGGTCAAGGATGTCATGCGGGACGTTCGGGCTAAGAGAATGGTGCACATGAAGAATGGTTAGTCACGTGAGAATGGCAGGAGGTCATTCGCGTGCAAAGTGTTAGTCACGTGAGTATGGCAGGTGGCCATACGCGTGCAAAGTGTTAGTCACGTGAGTATGGTAGGGTTGCCATACGCGTGCAAGAGTTGTACTCGGCCAGGTTGGGCCAAGTAGAGTTGTGTTGGATACAGATTCCTTCTAGGGAATAGGAATCGTATTCAGAACTCCTTGTGGGTTGGTGCTTTAAATAGGAGGGGTTGTCTCCTGTTGAAGTGCATCGAATCAATTTTGAGTTGAGCGCATTGAGAGCCTCAAGCTCAGCTTTAGGGTTTGTACTCTTTTGATGAGAGTATTTTAGACAAAAGAAATAAAGATCAATTCTTTCAAGATTCTTGCGTGCTACAGTAACCACGTTGCTACAGTATTTTTGCTTTGGTTCTTGTTTGCATGCTTGTTCTAATTGTAGATTGGTTTTTGATCTTTGAGTTTCAACCTTGAGTTGATCCATCAAAAACCTTTCTAGGGTATTGATTTAGAGTTCCTCAAAGTCTAGTTGATTAATCTTTTGAAGATCTTGTTTAATCTTGAAGTTTTGATTAGATTAGTTTTCGTTAAGTTCTGGATCAGCAAGCTTGCGAAGCTCATAACTTTTGATCCGTAAGTCCGATCGAGCTGATTCTTTTTGGGTTCGATTCGTATTGGAATCTAGTTTCTCGTGTCCAAATTTCAGATCAATCTAACGGTTGGATCTCTGGGAATTCTCGTTTTACCGAACCTCTGTCATTCTGTTTTTGTCGAAAACGAGGCAATTATTTGGTTCTGTTTTGGGGTGAACTTTTAGTAGATCAAGAATTTGATTTTAGCTTCCGCACAATCATTCACCCCCCTCTGATTGCTATATTCGTATACTTCGATCCTACAAGTGGTATTAGAGCAAGGTTTTTCTAATCTATCTTAATCGGTGATTAGATTAATGGATCATTATTCGACAAAACCTTGTGTGTTCGATGGTGTTGATTTTCAGTTTTGGAAGGCCAAGATGGAGGCGTTCATCCAAGCACAAGGCTTCACAATTTGGGAGAAGGTGTACAAGCCATACCAAGTCCCTGCAAACGACAACGCGTCAATGACACCAATCACACACAAGTTGAAGCAAAGCGACAAGGCGCCGCAACTTGATCATCCAAGGCTTGGGACGCGGCGACTTTGATCGTGTGGTTCATCTTCGATCCAAGCATATGAGGTATGGAAATCTCTTTGTGATTACCATGAAGGTTCTAATCTTGTGAAAGAGGTTCGCCAAGATCTTTACAAAAAGAATACATGCGATTTGAGATGAAACCGGTGAGTCGCTAGATGACTTCTTTGCACGCTTCAATAAAATTCTTAGTAATCTTCGTCTTTGTTGGAGTTAGCTTTGATGATCTGCTAATGCTAGACAATTGATTGGTGCTTTAGACATGTCTATTTGGGAGATGAAAGTTACATCCATTAGAGAATCTACTGTCATGAGTACACTTACCTTAGATGTTCTTTATTCCAAGTTGAAAACTCATGAATTAGATGTTCTTGCTAGAAAGAATGATCATAAATCAATTGCTTTGACATCTCAATCTAGCATATCTCATAATGGTGCTGCTTCAAGTTTTGCTCTATCTTTCTTGTCTTCACTAACCGATGAGCAGTTGAGCAATTCCCGAAGAAGACTTGTCACTACTCTTCTCGCTTTAACAAAGCCTTGCAAAATGTGATAAAGAGAAAGAGAGGTGGTGGTGTTCCTCCAAGATGCTATGAGTGTGGTGATCTCGACCATATTCGTCCAAACTGTCCAAAACTTGCAAGTAAAGCATCAAGGGAGGAGAAGGACAACGATAGAAGAAAAGAGAAGAAGAAATTCTCTCCAAGTGATAGAAAGAAGAAGAACTTCATCAACCGCAAAGTTGTCCATCGAGTTCTTTCCGCTCTTGAACAAGTCAATTTGAGCGATGTGGATTCAGGGAGCAGTGAGGACGATGCAACTCCAAGCAAGCATGAGTTGACGGGGTTGTGTCTCATGGCTAAAAGCGACAGCGGCTTTATCGAGGGCGACCACAGCGACTTCAATGAGGTAGATCCTTCTTACGATGAATTAGCTATTGCTGTTGCTCGACTTGGTAAATTGCTTGATAAACGTGACAAGAAAATTAAGAAACATGATTTTGTTGTTAGGTCATTGAATGCTGAAATTGCTAGACTTAAAACCTTGATTCCTGATGATGATGCTTGCAAATCATGTGACTTAATTTACAATGAGCTTACTTTGCTTAGGAAAGAACATGTTACCTTGTTAGAGCAAATCAATGCTGAAAATGAGAAAAATGAGAAACTTGTTAAACATGCTAGTTGTTCTACCATTGATTTACATGATACAACTCCATGTTCTATATGCTCCATACTAGAATTGAAGTTGCATGATGCAAATGCTAGGGTTTCTCAAATGACTTAAGATTTGCTTACACATGAGGTTCTTTCATGCTCAACTTGTCGCAAGCAAAAAGGAAAAGTGGACGTTCCCTGTAATAATTGTTTAACTCTTTCTCGAAAAATTGATTACTTGGAAAAGTCATTAGAACGTTTCACTAAAGGAAAAAAAACCTAAACATGATCTTGGATCAATCAAAAGTCAGCACTCATAACAAAGGTTTAGGTTTTGATTCTTATGCTCATCATAAATCACATGCTCCCACTGTTGTCAAAACACTTGAAAGTGGAAAATTTGAAATTGTCAATGAGCCTAAGAAAACTTTCTTTAAATCTGCTGGTCTTTTATCTTCTACTATGATGAATGCAAAATGTGCTTCTACTGTTAAAGCAAAACATCATTTTAAGTACACTTGCACTCATTGTGGTAGAGATGGACATTTAGTAGACTTTTGCTTTAGACTAGCTAAACAACAAAAGAGAGAAAGGTTTAATGCTAGGTCTAATTTCAGACAGGCACGCTTTGATTCTCATTATGTGCCTAGGGTGATGCAAACACCTTTTGTTGGTAAGAACACGGGAAAAGACAAATCTATCTTTGTGCATAAGAATGCTCGTGTTGTGCCCTCTTGTTGTGCGTCGTGTGTCTCGATCGATTCCTAAACATCTTATTTCTAACCCTTGATCGAGACATCGACACTTTCTGCTTCTATGTAGGCTTCTCACGCGAGGAGGGAGAACATGTGGCTAGTGAAATTCGGATGCTCACTTCATATGTTCAGTGATAAGATTTGGTTCTCCTTCACTCGTGCATCTCATGCTGAAAGTGTTGCCTTTGGAGATGCTTCTTCCACTTCTGTTTTCACAAAAGGCACTAGTTCAAATGATGCAGGTACAAGTGCATATGTTCAGGGGGAGAGTGTCTTTGTTCATAAAGATGATGATAATGCTGTTGAGGACGAGATAATTAGAGGTTTACATGAGAGACTCTTCCCACGTGCTTGTGTGTGCTTGTGTGCTTGTTTTCAAGCTTCCCACGTGCTTCACATCGACAAGCGTTCAAGTGAACTTTCAGGTATCTCCATGGTACTCAAGATTTTGGCATTTGGCTTTCTGCTTCCTTATGGATTAGTTTAAGAGCTTTTTCTGATGTTGACTTTGGAGGATGTTGATTTGATTTGGTTCGTGCCACCTCTTGAGTAATCCCTTTTTTGAGCATATTGATATTGGATTTCACTTTCTTAGAGATCATGTTGAAAAAGAAAATATTTTGCTTCACCATGTGGATACTGAACATCAATTGGCAGACATTTTTACAAAACCTTTGTCTTCTTCTCGTTTTGCTTTTATTCGGGGAGAACTTGGGATTGTTCATCCAATGGGTTTGTTTTGAGGGGGAGTTTCCTTGCCAAGTTCTTTCACTTAATGAGCTCACTTTATCATATTTCTTTATATATTATGTAATTGTGCTAATATATGATAATCTAAATTGTTCCACTTGAACTAAAAATGATATTGCGGAATTCCTTGGTTTGATTGCCTATAGCTAAATACTCTGTGATATCTTACTCTTCTAGGCTTGATATTGAATCTTCTTGACAAATTTGGGCTATGAAGCAAGTGTGTTTTAGCTTTACTCTTTCATAAGACCTTTTAATCACTTTTGCATGTTTATAATCAAAGAAAAATGAAAAGAAAAGGGAATCAATAAAAAAGGGTTGTTAAAAGCAAAAGCCTCAAGTTATGAGCTTTAGGAATGCTTTCCCTAAAAGATAAGATGTATGCTTCAAGCATGCCATTCCCTCAAAGACAAGATGTATGCTTCAAGCATGCCACTTCAAGGAAATAAAAGAAGTATGCTTCAAGCATGCCACATGCAGTTCTTGTTTTAAAGATTAAATTGGTTTACTAGATTGGAGTTGAAACTACTTGCTCGCCCTAAGTTGTTAGTTGCTTCAATTTTTAAAGCCTTGCTTTTTCTGCTAAGATCTTGCTTAGTACTTGGCTATAGTTGACTAAATTGAGGTTGAGATGCATGTCATTCCGTAACTTGTTAAAATCACATCAAGATCATGTATTTTGCATATTATGTGATATATAAGGTTATATGATCGAATGAGCTCATCTTTTCTTATCTTGGCACTCCCTTGTTTCTTCTTGTGAAATCATTGCTACAAGAAAAATTTTGAACAAGTTCTCTCTTTTGTACTCTTGATGAATCTATTGTCAAAGGGGGAGAAATTTGGGAATCGTTGAAAAGTTTAAGGAAAAAGGGGGAGAAGAAAAAGGGGGAGTTGTTTTTGGAAATTTGAGGATTTTGTGTTTTTGGAGAATTTTGAAATTTTTGGGCACATTGCACATTCACACACATTTTCCTTCTCAGGGGGAGATTTTGTTTTGCATTTTGGTCAAAGGGGGAATTCTGTGTTTTCTCTTTTTGGTCCTTAATCCTTTGAAATTCAAAATCTTTGTAAAGTGAATGCCAAATGTTCAATTCTAAGTGGTGTTGCCAATGTTTTCATCAAGGGGGAGATTGTGAAATCATGTGCTGAAAAATTGGCTTAGAATTAAATTTGCAAAATGTGTTTGTTCGTGTGTTTTGACAATTTGACAAGAAACAGTAAGTTTCGCTTTGGCGCCGGACCAAACTTATAGAAAACAGTAAGTTTCCCCTGTACAACAGACCAACTTTTTTGGTTCTTTGTAAACTTGCTTTTGACAACCTCATTCTTCCATGTACAACAGACCAACTTTTTTGGTCTGTCGTAAATGTGCTTTTGAAGGTTGTTGTGCCAGACCAAGTTATTGAAAAACAATAAGTTTTACATGTACGACGGACCAAGTTTTTGGAGTCCGTCGTGGGCGTGTTTTTCAGATCATAAGCGAACTCAATTTTACAAGAAACCATTAAGTTTTGCATGTACAACGGACCAAGTTTTTGGAGTGCATCGTGAACGGCTTTTTGAGGATTGATTTCGCATGTACAATGGTGATTTTGTTGGTCCGTCGTAAATGGCGATGTTTTCGCCGGAATGATTTCTTTGGAACCGAGAGTTTCACTTGTACAACGGACCGATTTTGTTGGTCCGTCGTGAATGGACTTTTTCTAGGGTTTTTGATTTTGGTCCGTTGTAAACGTGCTTTGCTCGGTTTGGATGTTTTGCAAGATTTGAAATGGTTTGAATTTGAGATTATGAAATTTGTGATGATTTCATGATACTTGTTTTGAAGTGGACTTTATGCAATGCTCATGTGAGTAGTTGCATGAATTGACCTTGAGTCAAGTCGTGGACTTGTGCTCGGATTTGTTTTGTGGTTTGTTCATGTGCAGGTATTGCTCGAGGGCGAACGTGGTCGGTGATGGGACCGGAACTAGGTTCATGGAGGAACTGAGGTTCGGGACTAGGTTCAGGAGGAACTGAGGTCTTGGTGGTCAAGGATGTCATGCGGGACGTTCGGGCTAAGAGAATGGTGCACATGAAGAATGGTTAGTCACGTGAGAATGGCAGGAGGTCATTCGCGTGCAAAGTGTTAGTCACGTGAGTATGGCAGGTGGCCATACGCGTGCAAAGTGTTAGTCACGTGAGTATGGTAGGGTTGCCATACGCGTGCAAGAGTTGTACTCGGCCAGGTTGGGCCAAGTAGAGTTGTGTTGGATGTGATTCCTTCTAGGGAATAGGAATCGTATTCAGAACTCCTTGTGGGTTGGTGCTTTAAATAGGAGGGGTTGTCTCCTGTTGAAGTGCATCGAATCAATTTTGAGTTGAGCGCATTGAGAGCCTCAAGCTCAGCTTTAGGGTTTGTACTCTTTTGATGAGAGTATTTTAGACAAAAGAAATAAAGATCAATTCTTTCAAGATTCTTGCGTGCTACAGTAACCCACGTTAAGCACAAAGATTTTTGCTTTGGTTCTTGTTTGCATGCTTGTTCTAATTGTAGATTGGTTTTTGATCTTTGAGTTTCAACCTTGAGTTGATCCATCAAAAACCTTTCTAGGGTATTGATTTAGAGTTCCTCAAAGTCTAGTTGATTAATCTTTTGAAGATCTTGTTTAATCTTGAAGTTTTGATTAGATTAGTTTTCGTCAAGTTCTGGATCAGCAAGCTTGCGAAGCTCATAACTTTTGATCCGTAAGTCCGATCGAGCTGATTCTTTTTGGGTTCGATTCGTATTGGAATCTAGTTTCTCGTGTCCAAATTTCAGATCAATATAACGGTTGGATCTCTGGAAATTCTCGTTTTACCGAACCTCTGTCATTCTGTTTTTGTCGAAAACGAGGCAATTATTTGGTTCTGTTTTGGGGTGAACTTTTAGTAGATCAAGAATTTGATTTTAGCTTCCGCACAATCATTCACCCCCCCTCTGATTGCTATATTCGTATACTTCGATCCTACCGTCCAGAACCGTCGGCAGATAATTCGCCATCACCCTTTCATCGCCTCCGGCGGCGAGGATAGCGGTGGTATATATTGAGAGAAATTCATCCGGGTTCTTGGTCCCGTTGAACCTCTCGATGTGGCCGGGCTTGAACCTGTTCGGCTATGCGACATTCCGGAGAGAGCCCGTGAAGGCCTGGCAACCGAAGCTCGGGGTTTCGCGGTGAAACCCTCGGTCATAGCGTCCTCCGCACGGGTCTTCCGCCCAATGCCCCGTTCGCGGGCCGAGTCGAGAGAAGACTTCATGCGTCGGTCGTGTCGTCGACCGCTTGGTCGTGGAGCGTTCAGAACGCTCGTAATCCGGACGATTGTAGAGGTGTCGCTCCGAGGTTGTTCTGGGACTGACCCGGGGCTTTTCCCGGATCAGATTAGCGGTCTGGGGCGATCTCCGAGCATGGCTCCGAGATTCATCTCTATGTGAACGCACAGGGGAGCGTCTGTGATGGTCCCGGGAAATACTGCGGGCATCCCGGTCGTGGGGAGGATCCGAGACTTTTAGTTCGGCGGCAAGCCTCTCCAGATCTTCGGCCACGACCTTGCCTACGGCCTCTAGGTCCACTTGCTCGGGAAAACTGCGTAGGTCGCGTACGACCGCCGCCAAGGCCTGTAGCCGTTCTCATTTCTGGTGAATTGGCGGCGGCGAGCTATGGCGGTGTTCCGGGACGCAATCGGGGGTTCGGTACTCACGAGAGTTCCTTTTCGCGGAAGCGCGCCTCCCTTTCGCTTGGCGGCGTATGCTCGCGAGGGTCTTTCCCAAAGACGCCTCTAGGTGGAGCCTGGCGGCCTCATAGTGGTCACATTTAGCAGCGTCGGAGGATCGTACCTCGGGCTCGGTACGGCTCCCGGCCATGTTGACGTGACGAGAGTGAGATGAATGCGATGGGGACATCATCGTGTCCCCTTGAGATGCAGTCTCTCGGTCGAACTCTAGGTCGTCTGGTATATCCAGGCCATCGTAGAGTCCGTCATAGTCATCCTCGTGGTCACCGAGGGTAATGTCTAGAGAACGGAGGGTCTGCCCTCGCAGCCCAGAGTTCGGGGAAGAGCTCCTGGACTCGGTGTGACCGATGGGATCGGTCACGCCGGCCACGCCGTCGCCGGCGTAATACATGTCGTCGTCTTCGACGTCGTCGAAGTCACAGAGATTCCGAGTATCTCCCGAGTTCGGCATCCTCAAGGATCTTGATCCGCGACGGAATCAAGTCGTGCGTCCCCACTGACGGCGCCCGGTATCGGCGATTGGAGAACGGGCTCCCGTCGAGCTTACTTGTTGAATGGGGGATCAACAGAGCCCCGTCGTACGGACCGAGGAGGTCGTTCGAGCGATGCAAGGTCGGGAGAAAGGGGGACACGGTGTTTATCCTGGTTCGGGCCTCCCTCTGCCGGGATAACAGCCCTACTCCAGTGTATTGTGTTCTATCTCTTCGTCCCCCTTGTTACAGATCTTCAGGGGGGTTTAAATACTATGACTATGGATACAAAAAAGGCAACTACCTCCACGAGATCACATTTGTGTACCCATATTTGAGATCCGCCATCTTTGATTCGTATTTGTTTGAATTTCGGGTGAGATCTCCCTCGAACTTCGGCTGATTGGTTGTCTCCTTCCCTCTTCGTAGCGCTTGCCGGGCCCACCGACCAAACACCTGAGTAGGTCAAGGTCTCCACGAGCATGCTTGCTCGTGGGGGTGTTTGGTACTGCCACGAGTAAAGGCGTGGACGCGTATGCTCGGAGGAAGAGGAGGGATGCTCATATCATCCTCCGAGCATCTTCTTTCAGTATTGCCTGGTCGGTGGTGCTCAACTTGCCACGGGGGCACCGTGGTCTTTTGCCAGATAGCCAATCCCCGACACTAGTTTTCTGTTGTTTCTCAATAGGTAGCATCAACTTTGTCATTTAACATAACAGATTCATTAAAGATAACATTCCTACTGATAACAACCTTTTGCGTTTGAGGATTCCACAATTTATAACCTTTAACACCAGATTTATAACCAAGAAAGATGCATTTAATAGCTCTAGGTTCTAACTTACCATTATCAACGTGAGCATAAGCAGTACAACCAAAAACTCTCAATTGTGAATAATCAGATGGAGAGCCAGACCATACCTCAATTGGAGTTTTCTTATCAATAGCAATGGAGGATTATAGATTAATTAGATAGCAAGCAGTGGAAGTGGCTTCAGCCCAAAAACGTCTATGCAAGCCAGCATTAGACAACATACAACGGGCCTTTGAGATGGTAGTTCTGTTCATACGCTCAGCTACACCTTTTGTTGTGGAGTATAAGGAACAGTGTAGTGTCGCACAATACCTTCAGACTTGCAATATGAATTAAATTCATTTGAACAGAATTCCATCCCATTATCAGTGCGAAGTTTCTTTACCTTCTTTTCAGTTTGCCTTTCAATCATAATCTTCCACTCTTTGAATGCTAAAAATGCTTCTGATTTATGCTTTAAGAAATAAGGCCAAATCTTTCTAGAATAATCATCAATAATTGTTAACATATAGCGAGCACCTCCAAAAGAAGGCTCACGAGATGGCCTCCATAAATCAGAATGCACATAATAAAGAATACCTTCCATAGAATGAACAGAAGTGTTAAATTTCACCCTCTTGTGCTTACCAAATATGCAATGCTCATAGAAATTCAATTTTCCTCCATTATAACCACAAAGAAGTCCTCTCTTGCTCAATTCTGCCAAACCCTGTTCACTCATATGCCCAAGGCGTTTGTGCCAAAGATTAGCAATATCAGGTACAGAATGTAAAGTAATACAGACATTACCTGTAATTGTAGTACCGTGTAGACGATATAAATTTGCAAATTTCAAATCACCTTTCATAACAATAAGAGAACCTTTTGAAACCTTCAAAAATCCATTGACACCGGAATACTTATTCCCTTTTGTCGACGATTGGAGAACGGGCTCCCGCCGAGCTTACTTGTTGAACGAGGGATCAACAGGGCCCCTTCGTACGAGCCTGGGTGTTCGTCCGAGCAACGCGAGTTCAGGAGAAAGACGCGTGGTGTTTATCCTGGTTCGAGCCTCTCACCGCCGAGATAACAGCCCTACTCCAGTATATTGTGTCTATATTCCGTAAAAGTGTCCCCCTTCGCAGATGCTCTTGGGGGGTTTAAATACAGAAGCTGAAGATACATAGAAGGTAACAACCCCCTAGATTTACGCCATGCTTCCATAACCGTAGCGCCCACGATCCGGCGCCCTTGATCCGCGCGTTATTTGAATTTCGGGCGCGTCTTCCCTTGATCTCCAGCGGATTGGTTGCCACCTTCCTTTCTAATGCTTTGATCAAGTTCCCCGACCATCTGCATAGTACACACGAGCGCGGTCGCTTGCACGGTCGCGGGCAAGTCCCCGATCATGCAAGCTCAGACGCCTTGGCCGCTCGGGCAAGTTTCCCGAGCTTCCTCCGTGGGGGACCGTGTGGTCGATGTTCTTGGATCCCTGGGGGTAAAATGGTCATTTTTAGTGAATAGTCAATCCCCGACAGCTAGCCCCCGAGGCTCAAGCGGGGAGTTATCTATGCCCGGGCTTCCCCTTGAGCCTGAAAACTCGAAGGAGGGATTAGATTTGCTTGGTCGTGTCTCATGACCATCCTGTGACGGGAAACGACCTTATTGTCTTGTTTTGTTGGTCAAATGTCCATGCCGCGGTGGCGCGACATTTGGTTATTTTGATTCCTTCTCTGAGAAGCCTCTCTGTAACGGTAAAGCAGTTTCTCGGAAAGCGTGCATTTACTAGGCCGTTTCTGCCGTAACGGACAGGTGCCGTTTCGCGAAAGGTCGTGACAGCATTTAATGCGCCCTTTCGTAGCCTTTTTAACCCCGGACACTGCATAGATGAGGTCACTTCGCGCTTTGCTCGGCACTTGATTAAACTTTTCTCCGAGCCCTTAGCGCCCTTGGTGCTCTTTTCTTCCCATCACTCTCTGCTCCTTAGCGACCTTTGCTCTTTCTCTTCCTATAGCAATGGCGCGATTCGGAGTCAGCCAGATGAACCGGAGGAGATTCCAGGCGCTCGCGGACGACGATCACGTTGACCCGAACACCGCCCGAGCGCCTGGTCGTGAAGAGGCGCCGGCGCCGCAGGAGGGGGAGATCATCTCCTGCGAGCTCTACGCCGTCAATGGGCTCCGCTTGCCCGAAAGTGAGTTTCTTGTCTCCGTGCTCGCCTTCTGCGGGTGCGAGATTTTTAACCTCAACCCCAATTCTATCCTTGCTCTCACGATCTTCTCCCACCTTTGTGAGGCGTACGTGGGGGTAACGCCCACGGCCAGCCTCTTCTTTCACTTCTACTCTCCTTTCCGCACCGGCGGGAATACCCCCGCCGGGTGCATCTACCTTTGTCTCTAGCCCAACCGCCTATTCGAGTACCCCCTCCTTTCCTTGAAGGACTCGGTGTCGGGTTGGGCCGACCTTTGGTTCTATCAGCAGAAGACCGAAGGGAGCCAACTGGTCTACATCGGGGAGGTCGCCCCGGCGGCCGACACCGCGCGCCCGCTCGTCCAGCCCGAGGAGGAGCGCATCCTTAGGACTATCAGTGAGCTCACCCAGATGGGGCTCACTGGTCGGGACATTGCGCGCGACTTCGTCTTCAACCGGGTGTCCCCGCTGCGGCGTCGGGAGCACCCATTCTTCGAGGTGACCGGGTGGCAAGACATCACCCGTGAGGACAATGCGGGTAAGTGTGAAATCATGTGCTGAAAAAATGGCTTTGAACTGAAAAATTAACTTAGATTTGAATTTGCAAAATGTGTTTGTTCATGTGTTTTGACAATTTGACAAGAAACGATGAAGTTACGCATTGGCGTAGGACAAAATTCTCAAGAACTTAAGTTTCCCATCCGCGACGACGGTGTTTTTGGGTCTCATTGTGAACATGTTTTTGAGCCCATGGCCAAGTCATTTTCACATGTACAACGGACTAATTCTTTTTGTCCGTCGTGAATGGACTTTTTCTAGGTTTTACTTTTGTGAAACCGAAGCGTGCACGTTCTTGTGGACAAGCTTCCGGGGTCCGTAATGAACTTGTTTTGAGCTCATGACCGAAGCCATTTTGCATGTACAGCAGACCAACTTTGTTTGTCCGTTGTGAGCGTGTTTTTCCGCGTTTGGTTGGCTTCTTGGAACAGAAACTTTTCCTTATACAACGGACCAACTTTGTTTGTCCGTCGTGAATGCGTTCGCTCAATTAGGGTTTTGAGCGATTTGGATTTGAATTTTGAATGTGAATTTGAAATTTGTAATAATTTCATGATGCTTCTTTTGAAGTGGACTTTATGCAATACTCATGTGAGTAGTTGCATGGATTGACATTGAGTCAAGTCGTGGACTTGTGCTCGGAATTGTTTTGTGGTTTGTTCATGTGCGGTATTGCTCAAGACGAATGTGGTCGATGACGGACCGGAACTAGGTTCATGGAGGAACCGAGGTTCGGGACTAGGTTCAGGAGGAACTGAGGTCTTGGTGGTCAAGGATGTCATGCGGGACGTTCGGGCTAAGAGAATGGTGCACATGAAGAATGGTTAGTCACGTGAGAATGGCAGGAGGTCATTCGCGTGCAAAGTGTTAGTCACGTGAGTATGGCGGTGGCCATACGGCGTGCAAAGTGTTAGTCACGTGAGTATGGTAGGGTTGCCATACGGCGTGCAAGAGTTGTACTCGGCCTGGTTGGGCCAAGTAGAGTTGAGTTGGATACGGATTCCTTCTAGGAATAGGAATCGTATTCGAGAACTCTTTAGGGTTGGTGCTCTAAATAGGTGGGGTCTCTGTTGAAAGGCATCAAGTAGAGCTGAGCGCATCAAGCTTTGAGCTTGGTTTTAGGGTTTGTACTCTTTTGATGAGAGTATTTTAGACAAGAAATAAAGATCAATTCTTCCAAGATTTTTGCGTGCTTTCTGAACCACGCCGCTACTGATTTTCTGTTTTGGTTCTTGTTTGCATGCTTGTTCTAGTTCTAGATTGGTTTTTGTTCTTCAAGTTTTATCTTGATTTGATCCATCAAAAACCTCTCTAGGATATTGATCTAGTGTTTCTCAAAGTCTAGTTGATCAATCTTTTGTCGTTCTTGTTTAATCTTGAAGTTTTGATTAGATTGATTCTCGTCAAGTTCTGGATCAGCAAGCTTGCGAAGCTCATAACTTTTGATCCGTAAGTCCGATCGAGCTGATTCTTTTTGGGTTCGATTCGTATTGGAATCTAGTTTCTTGTGTCCAAATTTCAGATCGTTTCGACGGATGGATCTCCGGGAATTCTCGTTTTACCAAACCTCTGTCATTCTGTTTTTGTCGAAAACGAGGCAATTATTTGGTTCTATTTTGGGGTGAACTTTTAATAGGTCAAGAATTTGGTTTTAGCTTCCGCACAATCATTCACCCCCCCCTCTGATTGCTATATTCGTATACTTCGATCCTACAGTAAGTTTTTTGGTCCATTCCTTGGTTTTCGTCTTTGGCCGAGCATGGATTTGATCCCGTGCTCTTTTTGCTCGAATCGCAGCTCCAGGGATGGACTGGGTCGAGGAGAGGGTCGCCGAGATGTTCGGCGCCCTAAAGGAGAAGGAATTGAAGGCCGACCGTCAGTTCCCGAAGAACGTCCTCGACCGTAGCGACACGGTAAGTACCTGTGTTTGTTCTCGCACGAAGAACTCATTCCGAGCTTGTCTAATCTGATTTCTGGTTACAGGAGAGGGTCGCCCTCGAGCTCTTTGTGTCGAGCGCGGAGCCGCTGCCGCAAGGAGATCCCCCAGCCAGGGGTCCTCGCAAGAAGACGGCGGGTCAAAGCCGACGACCACCCACCTCGCCTCCCCGTGCCAAGCGCTCAAAGCGCCGAGCCTCGAGCTTCGCCCGGCGAACGTCGAGCCCGCTCTGGCCGCAGAGGAGCAAGACCCGCAAGGGGCCGTGGACCAAGGGGCCATGGCCTTGGTCCCTTGTGAAGGGACGGGCGCGATGCCAAGTACGAGGGAGGCCCAGGCGACGGGCTCCAAAGGCCAGGAGTTGGTCGTTCTCGACCAGTCGTCTCCGGCCCGAGACCAAGGAGCAGAGGAGTTGGTCGTCGTCGACCAGTTGCCTCCGGCCGCGGACCAAGGAGCGGAGGCGACCACGGCTGGCGTCCAGCCCCCGAGCGTGGTGGCCGAGCAAGGGGGAGGTAACCACGAGCTGTAAGCCCTCAGGGAAGACCAACCTCGGGGCCACCAGGAGTTGGCCGAGGAAGAGGCCGCCGCTGCCCTCTTGGGTGCACCGGGTACCCAGGAGGGGCAAGACCTTGACGTGCCCGCTCGGGGCCAGGATGATCCCATGTGGGTCAATCCTTTCTTTCGAGCTGGCGCGACCGACCGCCAGTGGCTCCAGGACAAGCTGGTCAGCCGGGCTCTTCTGGTGAGTACTTCGCCCCTTTCTTCTGTATAAAAAACTTTTTAAGGCGTTTTTAACCCTTCTTCTTTGCTCACAGTTTGATGCCAAGGCCATGGAGGATATCGACGCCTCCACGGTTTCTACAGAAGAGTACTGGGGGTACCACTGCGAGCAAGACGCCAAGATCGCTGATCTTGAACGTTGGATCTCCAAGGTGCAAGCCTCCGACCAGAAGGAGCTGGAGTCGGCGAAGAGCATTGTCGCCGAGCTTCGGGACCAACTCCTCCAAAGTGAAACGGCGAAGACCACCTCAGAGCGAAGGTGTGCCGAGCTTGAGGAGGAGTTGGGGAGGCTGCGGCAGGAGGTCCCCGACCTGCGCCGCACCGTCCAAAGAGCTCGGGAGCGCGAGGAGGCCCAGCTCAAGGAGGTGCAGCGCCTTCGGGAAAGCGCTTCCGAAGGTCGTGCGGCCCGACGGAAGGTTTTGGACCTCGAAGCCGAGGTCGATTCCCTTAAGGAGGAGCTTGCTGTCCTCCAGGCCGGGCGTAGGAGTTAGTCTTAGATGCCCCCTCTTCTTTTTTTTCTTTTCTTTTTCCTTTTGCTTGTGTAGACCTGTAAAAAACTTTTTGGTCATTGAACAAGAATATAAGAATTAGAACCTTGTCTTCTTTTTCCCGACCTTGCTCTAGATGTACTTATGTTTGCTCGCAGCTCGTCCTGTAGAGAAGAAAACGACCACTGGAGAGAACAAGGGTATAAACTTGTTTTTCATATAAAGGCAAAGTATTACGAGCACAGATTCCGATCAAGAGTAGAACTGAAAAGAACGATTCGCCCCTTTGTACGGAGCCCCCGCTATGGACAAAGGTCGTGCCCCTAAAGTTGCGGGCACGAGTTTGTTCATAGGAGAGTTGAAAAAATTCTTAAGCATACCGCGTTGTAAATGATCGGATATGCCGCTCGAGTCGAGAAAGGGGCGCGCGCGAGCATGGTCACGCGGGTAGGACAGACGGGCTTGGTCCGACGATATGTAGAGTTACCGAACCCAAGTAGGGACTGAGTTTGTACCGTGTTGGAGGACACCTGCGCACGATCGTTCATGCAGTGAAGAGCTACTGCGGATGGTGATCGGTGCGGGCGAACGCCCAGCCGGTGCCCAAAGGAGATGGTACACACGCATCGTCGGCTAAGCTCGTTTGCCGTACTTGCATTTCATAAAGCTCTTGGAAGAGAACGAGAAAAAACGATAGAGGGAAAAAGAACCAGTTTGCAAAAGGCAGCGCTGCGGGCGCAAAATAGAGATACACACCTAAACGTAGAATTTATGTAGTTGGTCAATGTTCTAGGTGCTGGCGAGCTCCCGACCGTCCTCCATCGCTAGGCGAACAGCCCCCGGGCGTATTGCGGATACGACCGTGTAGGGGCCCACCCATCTTGGGGTTAGCTTGTTGGCTTTTGACAGGTCCTGAACTCTTCGTAAGACCATGTCGCCAACTTGCAAGGCCATTGGTCGAACCGACTTGGCCGCTTGCCTACGAAAAGCCTGTAGGTAAACCGCGAACCGGAGCAACGCCGTTCTCGTGTTGCCTCTACGAGGTCTAGGTCGACGAAACGCTCGATTTCCTGGTCGACGGAATCGACCAGTTGCACCCTTGGGGAACCCAGCACAATTTCTGCAGGCAAAATGGCCTCTACACCGTAGACAAGTTGGAATGGGGTTTCGCCCGTGGCCCGACTTGTGGCGGTGCGAACTGACCAAAGAACGGAGGGTAGCTCGTCCACCCACTCCTGCTTGTGCTGACTAAGGTTCTTAAAGACCCTCTTTTTGATGCCTTGGACTATTTGCTCGTTTGCTCGTTCGGCTGCTCCGTTGCTATGTGGATGTGCCACAGAAGCAAAGTAGACCTTAATCCCGACCTCCTCGCAATAAGCCTGGAACAATTCATTGGTGAATTGAGTTCCGTTGTTCGTGATGAGACGATTGGGTATCCCGAACCTCGTCACCACGTTGCTTTGGAGGAACCTCTTGGCCGCCTGAGCCGAGATGGTTGACACGGGTTCGGCCTCTATCCACTTGGTGAATGTGTCGACGGCCACGAGCAGGTACTTGCAGCCTTTCCGACCTCGAGGGAAAGGTCCGAGGATATCGAGCCCCCAGGTCGAAAACGGCCACGAGAGTGGTATGGTTTGCAGCGTATATGCCGGTTGATGGACTTTGCGAGCATGAAACTGGCATGCCCGACAGGTAATCACGATCGTCCGTGCATCCGCCAAGGCCGTAGGCCAATAGTAACCCAATCGGAAGGCTTTGCTCACAAGTGTTCTGAACGACGAGTGAGCTCCGCACATTCCTTCATGGATGTCACGAAGAAGGTACTAGCCTTCCTCCTGAGAGATGCATTTGGAGAGGATTCCTAATGCACCTTTTCGGTATAGGTCACCTTCGATCAGTTTGTACTGAGAAGATCACCTTGTTAGCCGGGAACGCTCGGCTTCTTCCTCGGGCAATGTCCCATGCGCAAGGTATTGGACGAATGGCGTTATCCAACTTGCGCTTTGCTCGAGGAAGGAGACCCTACCGACGGCCTCTGGTGCCTCCTCTTCAGAGGGAATGGAGGGCTTGTATAGGTGCTCGACGAGCACCCCCGCCGGGGTGGTAATTTGAGAGGAACCGACCTTGGACAGCTGGTCGGCCAGGGCATTATCCTTCCTAGGGATGTAGAGTATTTCGAAGTTCTTGAAGTACTTCTCCATCTTCCTTACTTCGACCAGGTAAAGCGCTATTGAGGTATCGGAACACTGATACTCCTTGTTGACCTGGTTCACGACCAACTGTGAATCGCCCATCACAGTTAGCCGTTGGACTCCTAGCGACTTGCACGCTCGCAGCCCGGCCAAGAGGCCTTCATACTCTGCCGTGTTGTTGGTTGCGGCAAAGTGCAATTGCACGGCGTATTGGAATCGTTCTCCATCCGGGGAGACCAACACGACTCCAGCCCCTGAGCGTTCATATGCTCGGGACCCATCAAAATACATGGTCCAGTGGTCTTCCCTAGATCTGGTAGGCTCGCTCGCTGGCAGGGCCGGAGCCGACCATTCTGCCACGAAGTCGGCCAGCACTTGGGATTTGATCGACGTGCGGGCCGAGAACATTATCTCGAATTCGGCCAGCTCCATGGCCCACTTAGCTATACGACCACTTGCGTCCTGGTTTTTCAAGATTTCTCTAAGCGGGAAATTGGTTGGTATCACGATCTTGTGTGCTTGGAAATAATGTCGCAGCTTTCTGGAAGCCATCAATAGTGAATACAAGAGTTTCTGGACCTCAGGGTAATGCTCCTTCGGTCCGTGTAGTACTTCACTAACATAATAGATAGGTCGTTGGACACCATCCCTTTCCACCGTCAGTACTGCACTCACGGCCTGTGGGGTCGCCGCTAGGTATAGCAGCAATTCTTCCCCGTCTTAGGCGTGACCAGGACGGGCGGTTTGGACAGGTATTGCTTTAGCTCTTCAAAGGAACAATTGGCTTCCTCTGTCCATATGAAACCGTCGTGCTTTCGAAGGGCTTTGAAGAAAGGTAGCCCTCGCTCACCCAGCCGGGAAATAAAGCGGCTCAAGGCGGCCATTCGTCCGATCAGGGCTTGTACTTCCTTCACACATGTGGGCGGTCTCATGTTCTCGATGGCTTCGATCTTCTCTGGATTTGCTCCCATGCCTTGTGGACTGACCACGTAGCCGAGCACCTTGCCGGCCTTTACACCAAAAACACATTTTTCCAGATTCAGCTTTATTCGATGCTTATTGAGATTACAAAATGTTTCTTCTAAGTCAGCGATGTGACTTGAGGCGAGCTTGCTTTTGACAACTATATCGTCGACATAAACTTCCAAGTTACGACCTACTTGGTCCGTAAAGGTTTTCTGCATGAGGCGCTGAAAAGTTGCTCCAGCGTTTCTCAGACCGAAAGACATGGTCGTGTAGTAGAACGTACCGAACGGGGTGATGAAGGAGGTCTTCTCTTCGTCTTCATGAGATATGCTGATCTGATGATATCCCAAATAAGCATCCAGGAAGCTCATGACCTGCGACTCCGCCGTCGCATCGACCAACTGGTCTATGAGAGGCAGCGGGTAGTTGTCCTTTGGGCATGCTGCGTTTAATCCCGTGTGGTCGACGCACATGCGCCACTTGCCTCCTTTCTTTCTGACTATGACCGGATTGCCCAGCCATTCTGAGTGCTCAACCTCTCTGATGAAGCCGGCCTTAAGGAGCTTGTCGAGTTCTTCTCGGCTGATCGCCTGTTTCTCCAGGAAAACCGTCTGAGTTTTTTGTCGCACTGGTTTTTTATCAGGCTGAATCGCTAGCCTGTGCTCGATCACCTCCCTTGGGACCCCAGGCATATCGGATGGTTCCCAGGCGAACGCATCCGGGTTTGCTCGGAGGAAGGTGATGAACTTGAGTTCCTATTTGGGATCTAAGGAAGATCCCAAATGCACAACCTTAGCAGGTTCCGACTCGTTGAGTGGAACAGCTTTGGTCTCTCCTCCAGGCTGAAGGGCAACTTTTGGCCGGGAATGCTTTGGCTCCTGGTCGGGACCGCGGGTAGGCAACTGGCCGACCATATCCAACGCCCTTTCATCGCAATTTAATGCGGACTTGTGGTTTCCCTTTACGGTTATGACCCCGTTTGGCCCAAGAACCTTCAGGCATTGGTACACGTGATGCGAGGCGGCCATGAATTTGGCCAAAGCTGGCCTGCCGAGGATGGCGTTGTAGGCTGATTCGAAGTCGACCACTTCAAAGGTGATCAGCTCTATACGGAAGTTACTCGGGCTACCAAAGGTAACAGGCAAAACGACCTGGCCCAAAGGCTTGATCGAGGTGCCCGGGACTATTTTGAAGAAGGGTACCGCTATGCTTTTAATCTTGGAGAGAGGGATCTGCATCTCGTCCAAGACCTTGGCGGAAATTAGATCCAAAGAGCTTCCGGAGTCTATAAGGACCCGGGCAACAACGGTGTTGCTGATGGTGGGGCTCACGATCATCGGAAGCCTCTGTGGTTTGGTCATTCCAAGGGGACAGTCTTCCTTGGAGAAAGTAAGAGACGGCTCGGACCACTTGAGCTGCTGCACATGAGGTTTACCTTGGGTAACGTGGTGTACTTCCCGCGCGGCATCCTTCAGATCCCGGCGAGATTTGTAGGCGGAGGAGCCTCCGAAGATAACCGTAATGTGGTTCTGGGGTTCTTGATACTCCATGTCGTCCTCGTTGTCTTCGACGGGTTGTTTGCCTTTGCTATTCTCGCCCTATTCCGGGAGCGACGGCATGGGACCCTTGCCGCTGTAAAATTGCTCCAGGCGGTAGGTCCATGTTCGGCAATTCCATAGATCATGCCCGTACGCCTGATGAAGTGGACAGTAGAGGCCGCCCTGTTGGTCTGCTTGGTCGCCTCGATCACGGGGCCTGTTTTGCTGCCCCCTTCCCCAAGTAAAGCCCCCGGCGCTGTGGCTAGGACGCTCGGGGCCGCTGTTGCTCCACCGCAGTGACCAAGCCCGGCGAGGGTTGCTTCGTCTTCTTTTTCTTGATCTTCTTATCCACAGAGTTCGACCCCTTTTTGCTGACGGAGGTTTCCAACCCAGGCTGCGGTGGTAGCTTCCCTTCGTCCAGCATTTTCTTCCACTGGACGGCCTCATCAGCATTGGCGTACCTGTCGGCCATGCGGAAAAGCTCATTTGTCGTTAGGTCTGGATGGATCTCCAAGTCCTGCGTGAAACGCACATCCCACACCCCGAACTTGAAAGCCCAGACGACGGCCTCGTCCGATATGTTCGGGATCGAATTTCGGACTTGGATGAACCTCTGGACAAACTGTCGCAGAGTTTCATTCTCCGTCTGAATCAGGCGCTCGAGGTCGCGTTCCCTTCCTGGGCGAGTGTAGCAGCTCTAGAAATTTGCTCAGAGCGCTGCGCTGAGCAACCCCCAAAGATCGTATGGACCCCTCCTTTTGGTTAAAGAGCCATGTACGAGCAGCCCCATCCAAGACCGTTGGGAGATAGTTCGCCATCACCCCCTCATCGCCCCCGGCAGCCAGGATGGCGATGGTATAGATTGAGAGAAACTCGTCCAGGTTCTGAGTCCCATTGAATCTCTCAATATGCCCAGGCTTAAACTTGGCCGGCCACATGACACTCCGAAGAGAGCTCGTGAAAGCCTTGCAACCGAAGCTCAGGGCTTAACAGTGGAAACCTCGGCCATAATGGTCTCTACGAGCGTCATCCGCCCATCGCCCCACGCATGGGCCAAGCCGAGAGAAGATTTCACGAGGACGGTGCGCCGACGACCGCTCGGTCGTGGAGCGTTCGGAATGCTCGTAATCTGGGTGGATGTGAGCATGTCGCTCAGAGGTTGCTCGGGAATCACCCCGAGGCTTCTCGCGGGCCAGGTTAGCAGTCGGAGGCATTCTCCGAGCATAGCTTCGGGATTCATCCCTGTGTGAGCGGACGGGTGTATGCCCCCGGCGGTCCCGGGAAACACTCCGGGCACTCTGATCGCGAGGAGGATCCGGGACCTTTAGATCAGCAGCGAGCTTCTCCAGATCCTCGGCCACGACCATGCCTATGGCCTCTAAGTCCAGTTGATCGGGGAAGCTGCGAAGGTCGCGCACGACCGCCGCTAGGGCCTGCAACCGTTCTTGGTTTTGGCAAACGGGCGGCGGGGAGCTCCGACGGCGTTCTGGGACGTGGTCGGGGGTACGACGATCGCGAAAGTTTCCCTGGGAGGAATTCCTCTCCTTGGAAACCCGCTTCTCTCTTGCTTGGCGGCGTATGCTCGCTAGGGTCTTTTCCAAAGACGCCTCCAGGTGGTGCTTGGCCATTTCGTAGCGATCCCGCTTAACAGCCCCCGAGGATTGTACCTCGGGCTCGGTACGGCTTTCGGCCATATTGACGTGGCGAGAATGAGACGAGCGTGACGGGGACATCATCGTATCTCCTTGGGATGCCGTCTCGCGATCGAACTCAAGATGATCCGGTATGTCCAAACCATCGTAGAGCCCGTCATAGTCGTCCTCGTCGCTAGCGAGGGTAATGCGCGGGGGACGGGGGACCCGTCCTCGCGCCCAGACTCCGGGGAAAAGCTCCCGGACTTGGTGTGGCCTGCGGGGTAGGTCACACCGGCTACACCGTCGCCGGCGTAGTACATACCATCATCATCAACGTCATTGAAGGCACACAGGCTCCTAGTGTCTCCCGAATTCGACATCCTCGAGGATCCCAGTTCGCACGGGAATCACACTGTCGTCCCCACGGACGGTGCCAGCTGTCGACGATTGGAGAATGGGCTCCTGCCGAGCTTACTTGTTGAACGAGGGATCAACAGGGCCCCTTCGTGCGAGCCGGGGTGTTCGTCCGAGCAACGCGAGTTCGGGAGAAAGACGTGTGGTGTTTATCCTGGTTCGGGCCTCTCACCGTCGAGATAACAGCCCTACTCCAGTATATTGTGTCTATATTCGGTAAAAGTGTCCCCCTTCGCAGATGCTCTTGAGGGGTTAAAATACAGAAGCTGAAGATACATAGAAGGTAACAACCCCCTAGATTTATGCCGTGCTTCCATAACCGTAGCGCCCATGATCCCGCGCCCTTGATCCGCGCGTTATTTGAATTTCGGGCGCGTCTTCCCTTGATCTCCGGCGGATTGGTTGCCACCTTCCTTTCTAATGGTTTGACCAAGTCCCCCCGACCATCTGCGTAGTACACATGAGCGCGGCCGCGGGCGAGTCCCCGATCATGCAAGCTCAGACGCCTTGGCCGCTCGGGCAAGTTTCCCGAGCTTCCTCCGTGGGGGACCGTGTGGTCGATGTTCTTGGATCCCTGGGGGTAAAATAGTCATTTTTAGTGAATAGTCAATCCCCGACAGCTTTTGTATCCAGAGTACTCAAAGAAATGAGATTCCTTGTCATACCTGGAACATGCCTTACATCTGTCAAGGTTCTAATGATGCCATCATGCATCTTAATTTGGATGGATCCAATGCCAACAATAGGACGTGACGAATCGTCACCCATCCTAACAGAACCAACATCTTTAACATAATCATAAGTGATGAACCAGTCTCTATGAATGCATATGTGAAAAGAAGCAACTGAATCAATAATCCATTCATCATCACTACTTGCACATCCAGCAAAAGCAAGAAGAATCTCACCATCAGAATTATTATCAGCAATAGCAACAGAAGCTTTACCTTCCTCATCAAATTTACCTTGTGGCTTATAGGTGCTATTCCTTTTTTCTTTGTTCTTTAATTTATAACATTCTGATATATCATGATTATTCTTCTTGCAATACCTGCAGAATTTTTCTTTACCTCTAGACTTAGAACAACCCCTATGATTGCTTGAACTTCTGCCTCTATATTCATTATTTGATTTCTTTTCCTTTGTCCGTCCACGAACAGACAAAGCTTCACCATGTGAACTGGAACTTTCAGAAGACACCATCAATTTCATCTTTTCTTTTACATGTAAAGCCTCATAAACTTCAGCAACAGTTAGAGTGTCACGGCTATATAGAATAGTGTCTCTAAAATTTGAAAATGATGGAAGTAGTGAACACAAAAGAATGAGACCTAAATCCTCAACATCAAATTTTACCTCCATCAATTCAAGGTCAGAAACAATCTCCTTGAAAGCCGATAGGTGATTCAACACGGAACCACCCTCCTGTAACTTGTGCGAAAATAATTTTATCTTCACATGCATCTTGCTAGTCAGGTCTTTGGACATGCAGATTGATTCCAGCTTTAACCATAATGCTGCTGCAGTTTTTTTCCTGCAAAACCACTTGCAAAATATTATTTGATAAATGAAGATGAATTTGAGACAAAGCCTTACGGTCCTTTCTTTTTTCTTCATCAGTCCAGGTATTCTGCTCTTTGTTCCCAAATTTGTCAAGCGCATCATCCAGATCAGTATGCGCTAAAATAGCTCGCATCAGTGAACTCCCGATTGTGACTTGGTTCCTGCGCATGGAGAGAACGGCCGGGGCGACGTCAGCACATGGCGAAGTCCGGACTCGGACGTGAGCCCGGCTGCGCAGATCCGGCGGCGAATCAGAACGCTCAGGGGCGACCAAATCGGGAGATCGAGTCGAGGCAAGCACTGCCGGTCTCGGCTCTCGATCCAGGGACGTCGCTGTCGGTTCTTTATGTTGAGGAGGCCTTCTGATCGCACTGCGGTCGGGGCTGCCGATGTGGTTGCCGCGCGCACGGAGGTAAGTCGGCGCAGATTGGTGAGAAGGACGAGGTGATGCGGTCTCCTGGGCGTGACGGCTGGCCGGGGACGGAGCGCGACGAGCGGTGACGGCACGTCGCTGGCGATGGCCAGCCGGCAAGACGCGCGGGCCGAGCAGCGATGGCGCGATGTGACGATGGCGGCGACTATAGATCGATCTGTGTTTCTCCTCGTGATTGATTTGTTGTTGTGATACCACTTATTGAACAATCAATCACATAAAAAGAAAGAACGAGACACAGATCTTTTACGTGGAAAACCCTTACGGAAAAAACCATGGGCACCAACAGGTGATTACAAAGGTGGCTAGGGTTGCAAATGACGACCAACCCTAAAACGCTGCATACAAGGGGTATTTATAGACACGTGAAGCGACTCGAGTCTAAACGGGGCCAGGCCGAATAAGGCTAAAGGCGTCACTAAAGCCCAAACAGATGAATTCGGATCACAGCCCAACAGGATGGTGGGGCACAACATGTCAGCGAAGCTTTTTGAGCCAAGGAAATTTATTTTAAATTTACAGCAAAGGTTTTTGGGGGAAAACTCTGAGACGCAGCCAAGGTGTTTTCGAAATCCCGAAAATCATGCAATTTTTATTTTGAAGGCATATCTGGACTGTTACATTATTATTTTTTTATCGCAATACCGAACTACGTTACAGGCGCGTGCTGCCACACGAAAATTTGGCCTCACAGATTAGCAAACAGGTGGTAAGTCCTGGAATCGACCATGATAAGCCTTAGCGCAGCAACCGCAGCGGCGACAGACAGTAAGCTGAAGCCACCAACATTCAGCCAGTGCCAACATTTCTGGAGGGCAGACAGCTTGTGGCGCTTCACCATCAGGTACATGTGATTTGCAAGAACGAATGTGAGGGGGAAGGTGCTCAGGGCGCCTGTCAGGCTCATGAAGTCGCCGAGGAATGGGAGCATCGCAGCCACCAAGGTGTTGACGGCGAGGTAGCCTCCTCTCACAGCAACTCTGAACATCACGTTGTGGATGGCAAAAGGGCCGCCATGGCCGCTGCCGTACCTTGTGTCCAGGTACTCGTACATTGGGCTTGCAAATATCTGAGCAAGAATGTACGAAAGAAGCTCGCGTTAGTTAGTTCATTCATTGATAACATGCGGTTTGGACCAAGAAGAAGCAGGTGGACACCCACATGCAGTGCTATGACAGTCTGAAGAAAGGCCGAGAGATTTGCAACGGTTTTGATCCAAGCTGGGCCCTTGACGCTGTTCAGCAGATAACTTGATGTTGAGGAGCCGTACGCCCAATAACCCATAAAGATCACAGCATACAGGGGCAATGAGCCAACAGTGAACTGGAACCATAGAGCCTTCTCCATGTTCTTGACCACAGGAGGCCTTATGGTTGCCTGCAATATATGAGACACGTCACACAAGGTTTTTTCATGGCAAATAACCCGGTCACTAGTTATATGCGTTGCACAGATCACTCACTTGGATTTCGGGCAGCATTCCAGTGTTGTAAGCAAATACAAGGTTTGCTACAGCTCCTATTGTAGTGAAGATTTTAGTTGAATGTGATCCAGGAATACTATAATCCCTTGTAGGTGTGGTTATACCTTGGACAAATTCAGTGGTGAAACGATATGTCGTATTAAAAACACTTGCAGTATTGTGTGCTACGACAACAAATAGAAATGCATACAGAATCATGGTATAAAAGCTGGCAAGGAAGATGAGAAAAGGCACCACAAGGATAAATACCATCTCTAAGCGACAGCACAAATGCTATCACAATATAGATGAGACTGAAAACTGTAGAGAATCCCAACCAAATCCTGAGAGCAGACAGATAAGGGATTCCAAAGGCAAAGAGAGCACAGACAAACCCAGATAATGCTATGCAGTAGGGAAGTTTTAGAGCATCATCATCCCTAAAGAGTACATATGTTGCCTGCAGAGAGGATGCCAAAAATAAGTTTTGGAGGACAAAAACACCGCGCGAGTATCGAACACAAAAATAAATGACACTAATCGTACTCCGATTCTTCTTTGACGAAAAATCTAGGTAAGCACCTGCATCAATCACATTATCTTGAACTATCTTGCTATATGTTCATGTACAGCGTGGCATCAACAAATTAACTGTTCTCCCTGGAAACAAATTCGGCAGATGGATTTCCAGAAAAAATTTATAAACATAGATATTGAGAAAAAGAACAGCAGGACCAGATATCATGGGGGATGGAGGAGGATAGAATACGAGGAACATTTTCACAAAATTGGTTTTCACCGTAACAAAAGTTAGGTGATAGTGATTATGTTACGGTACCTTCAAGGCTTGACCAGCTAAGATGATAAAGCCTGTGTTGATCATGAAAAGATTAATATATTGTAGAGCCCATGTAAGCGCATACATCTTTTTTCCTGTAGTCATCACAGTAACAGTAAACCAATCATATTACAAAAAGCAAACTTACTGTAATTCATGTTAAAAAAGAAACATGTGAAGAAGTTGGGCCAGGCCGGCCCAAGTCTGGACTGGGCCCGGCCTACAAAAGGAAACGGGGGGAGGACTCCCCAACCCTAGCCGCCTCCTTCCCCCTGCCGCCTCACCTTCACGCCGCATCGCAGGCCACCCTTGGCGATTCGCGGCCCGAGCGCCTCACCGGGCTCCACCGCCGTGTCCTCCCCTCTGTGGCCGCGTCGCCATGGGCCACTGCCGCCGTGCCTCAAGTGGAGGGAAGAGGAGGCAGGAGGCATGGCAAGGAAAGGATGGAAGGAATAAAAGAAGAGGAACAAGGGAGAGAAGGAGAGGAAGAAGAAATTGTGAGCTGCAATACATACAGTAGACACAGCTAGTTTCCACCAAGTTCTTAGTCACAAACTTGCTGAACAATTTGAGAGTTATGGTTGTTTGTTCACCGGGACCGTGGGAAGGGTGTCCGGTGAAGGGAGTTAGTGGTGCCGGGTTGCGAGTAAAAGTGATGTTGATTTATTCCTTGAATATGTACTGTTGTAGCAAGTTTTGAGCTCATGTAATGGTTGTCCAGTGGAGGTTCAGGGTTGGTATCGCCTACGCATCATCCTTGTGGTTAAAAGACAAGTGCATGATAAAATGGTGGATGGTTTGTGTAATTTGATGCTTCATGTTTATGATATGTTTATCATACGATTCTTATTGTTAAGGACGTTGTCTAAATGATGATGATTACAAGATGGTTGTTGGATAATGGTTAATGGTGCATGATAAATGAATAAAATAATTTATGACATCATATGCATTCATGACATAGAAATAGATGTCATGTGTGGGCATTTATGACCTACTTTGTGTGGGCATTTATGAGCGTTCGCGTGCACTACCGCTGCGCCAACGCACCGTTGCAGCCGAGTAACGGTGACAAATTATTTGAACCTTACTAACGGGCGAGCAAAGTGGTGATGCAACATGAGGCGACCACGTCGTCCCGAAATGGCGTGGACGCGAGCGGGCCGGGTTAATATAAATAGTATTCAGAGTGTTAGTGAGAAGTGGTAGCACTCTGAGCTCAGATGTTAGGCCAGTGTGTTAAACTTACTTTTTCTATGAGGAAACAAAATCCACTTAAGAATCGCATTTTGAATTTCATCCAAATAATATGAAAAATACAAAATTACAATGTAAGGGGAAAGTAAAACAAGGAAATTGGTTTAGGAAATCCACGTTTGAAAAGAAAAGGAGAGAGAACGAAGCTCCACTTTATGAAATATCAAGTCCATCTCATAGAAATGTAGGAGCTGAGCACACGAATACGTACCATATATGTGTCCAGCAAGATCCCTGTATCTGATATGGCGTTTGCCACCAACTTCATGAAGCCGAGCAAGAAGAGCATTAGCATACATCGATATTGCGGCAGCCAGGATCAAGCCGCAAACCCCAGTAATCCAGCCTAAAGGGACCATAATTGATCCAGAATATCCTAGAACATATGCACTATTCACCCCAGTTGTTAGGATGAATCCAACTTGATACCAAGGATCTGAAAATGACCAACATCTTTCAGGAGTTAACCATACATGCTACTTTAAGATTCAAATGTGCTACAGCAACACGTGATGAGGGATATGCAAGTTGCATTCAGAATAAACAATTAATAGCTGAAAAGAATCTGATGCGGATCATAATAGGAGATCCATGGTTTACACCATGGTTATCACGGTGCCCCGGCGGGACGAGTCGCCCTCGGAGCGCCTGGATGCCCAAAGTCTGAACATGCCAAACATGGACAGCTCCAGCGAAAAGCAGAAAGCTCGTTCAGTGGAAACAAATTAAAGGAGCATGTGAGCAAATTAACAGCAGAGCATATTGGCATGGCAGGTGGCAACATATTGATGAGAACTGAGACGGCATAAACCATCATGCACAGCAGTGTAAAATTCATCACTAGAGGAGCATGCAAGGAATCAAAGAGCAGCTCCTGTTCTTCCACTGGTTTATGAGACAACCGAAAAGAAATGCATCATATATAGGCTCCTAATTAAGACGACAATCAGCAAGGAAGCATCTTTTTTCTTAGAGGTTTTGTATAGAAAGCAGACATAAGAGTCTTACTAGAACAAAAAAAACCAGGCCTTTGTCATCTAGGAAAAGTCAGGTTTAGCCGACCATCGAGCATTAACAAAAAAAACAGGCCTTTGTCAAAAGCGAAGCAAAGGACAGAGGTAATAAAGAAACCATTACCGACGCTAATCTGGTGCGCCGTATCCTCGGAGACGTCGACGGTCTCACCCTTCTCGTCGGCCATCTTGCCGGCCAGCAGCAGCGCGGTCTCCCGCTCCTCCGGACCCAGGCGGGCGGGCAAGCGGGAGGGTGGCCCAGAGGAAGAAGAGGAGGAGGAGGAGGAGGAGGAAGACGCGGCTCGATGGTGTTGCTCCTCCTCGTCGTCGTGGTAGTCCTGGCGCTCCCGCTCGGTGGCCTATAAAAAGGAAGCCGCGACCCCAAAAGTAGCATCACTTGACGAACGCACTCCATTGCGCTCCACATCACGCAAATTATTGC
This sequence comes from Rhipidocladum racemiflorum, assembly GCA_036346355.1. Taxonomy (NCBI): domain Eukaryota; kingdom Viridiplantae; phylum Streptophyta; class Magnoliopsida; order Poales; family Poaceae; genus Rhipidocladum; species Rhipidocladum racemiflorum. The sequence goes on from CM070582.1 coordinate 225,582, forward strand.
TGGAGAATACGTACTACTCGTAGGTGCATTAAAGAAAGAAAACTGAATGAGTTGTTGACAATGCCACAACGCAAAGGCAGTCCACTCCATTCATGCATCCTATCTATCGTGTCGAATCATCCTCCTTTTCGCCAACGTTTGCAGCAATACAAATTGGGCTAGTAAACACGAACAGCAACAGCTAGCTAGCGTGCTAATTATTGAGCGGGCGGAGCGGAGCGGAGTAGAGAAAAGGAACCTGTATACTAGAAAGAAAGAAGGAAGGGAAAGAAGGAAAGAAGGAAGGAAAGAAGGAAAGAAAGTGACCACCGGGAAAGGGAGAAAGGAGGAAGAAGAAGACTCACATCCATTTGTTTCCTATCGATGCGCGGCGTTATGCCTTGGATTTTTGGCGGGTAGGGCGATCGATCGATCAATCCAATTCAATCCAACATTTTTTCCTTCTTTCTTTTTATCCCAAGGAAAATAGAGGGGGCAGGCAGGCAGGCCGGCCGGCCGGCCGGTTGAGATCACAAGTCCGGCAAGGAAAGATTCCCCACTAACGCCACCATCGCTTTTCTTTGCTAGTGAGGCTGATTGATTGCTGATCTTTGCTGCTGGATTAAACTAGGGCTGGGGGCACAAAAACCAATTCCAAACAAGAGAAGAAATGCCGCTCGCCGCCGCCTCCTCCTCGTCGTCGTCGTGAACAGGGGCGGCGAGGCGGAGGACGGCCCGGCTGTGGAGGCGGGATCGGACAAGGAAGGAAGCCGGAAGGAGAAATCCGTAGATTTGGGGTTTCTTGGAGAGGAAAAGAGCGTTGATTGGTTCTTGTTGGTTGGTTGGTTGGGTTCGTCGCGATTCTTCTCGTGTTTGTTAGCCGCGGTAATCGCACGCCAAACAATAACACAATTATCCACCGCTCGACAGGATTTCAAAGATCTACGATTTTCGTGAAATATTGGGCTTTTAAAATCTATCGAATTCAAAAAAATTTAAAAATCTAGAAAAAAATTTATCATATAGTGTTAAAAATTTATGTGTGAATCCTAAGGCAAATACTAATGATGATGTAAATTTTTCAGATGATTATCATGCCTACGTATGTTTTTAAAAAATTTAAAAAGTGCTACTGTCTTTTTATATGCTCCTTTGTTTTTTTATTTTCTAGGACCAATCAATGAAGTATAATATTTCTGAAAAATTTTGTGTCTGTAAAATTTTCAGATGATCATGCAGACCGTGCTACTATCTTTATATATGATATCATGTTTTTTTATCTTCTAGAGGCACTAAATGAAGTATAATATTTCTAAAAAATTTTACAATATGATCCTTGGGCACTCTTTATGATAGAATTAAATTTCAGATCATTATCAAGCTTGTAAAATTTTTTAAAAATCTGATAGCGTATATGCTCCTTTCATTAATTGTTGTTTTTTTTATTTTCTATAAGCACCAAATGAATTTAAAATTTTTTATAATTTATCTAATGTGTTTTATAGATTAATTGGGGTTTATTATGATTTTCTGTATTTTTTTCAATTTTCTACAATGTTTCTTGAGTGTGCTAAAAATCAGATAAAACCTGTCAAAAATTGGTAACAATAGTCAAAAATCGGTGAGGAAAGCGACGTCGCTTAGTTTGTCGATTTTTGAAGAAAAATGGTCGAAAATCGGTAAAAAAAAAATCCCTCAAAAATTGGCAAAATCAGTTGATTTTCGAGCGGCAAAATGGACGCCGGATGCCTAGCAATTTTCCGCTGCAAATCGGTTCTGGAAACCCTACCGACGGGTGGATAGGAACGAATGATACATCCCCGTTCGCTACGTATTCAAAGTCCAGTGTGGAATAGAAATTTCGCATTAACTCGACTCAAAATCCCTTTCCCAGTATTCTCGCCATCTTTGCAAATGGGACCTCTCAGCCTCGGTAACGTGTACGGTAACACGCATAGTGTGGGTTGCTTTCATGTTTTATTCGCTGGCCAATACAAAAATAAAAGAAACCATCAGATTCAACTTTATCCGATCGCTATCCCCCTAAGATTCATCTTATATACATATGTATATATATATATATATATATATATATAGGATTTTGATAAGTTTTTAGCAATCATCTTCCAAATTCCTGGCCATTAGATTTGCTTTCAGATCACTGCACGGCCCCCCTGAATTCGAGATGGGTTGATCCTACGTATGTGTGTTTTGATCGTACGGTCCAAAGTTTAGATATTTTTTGGGACAAAAACATCCGGATGATGCCTATACACTCCTATATAAGTATATATATATTAATAATAATACTGTACTGCTGCATGACAGACTGCCTTGCTTCTCTTCGATTCAACCAGCTCGATCAGGCTGCGAAATGGAATGAAATGAAAACAGTTTCAATTTTTACCTTGGATGGATGGATCATACTGGAGTATATAATTACAAGACCTGTTCAGACTCCCGAAATTATTAATTTTCTGATCATATGCCGTGCTGTATATAACAGACCTACTGCTAAAAGGGATGATCATTCATTCGTCAGTGCCGGTCCATTTCACTGGTCCAGGATAGCAAAACGCATTCCTGCTCTGCTCCTTTGGAATCATACTGCCCAGCAACAGCAACAGCAACAGCAAAACCCGTGTTATCCATGTCTAAAACGCACTCATCTCCATGCTCTGGCATAACAACATTCTATCATGTGCGCTAACCGTATGTAGTCATATTTCATAGGGAACGACTATCCAACGATGTTCCGTTGGGAACGTTCCCAAGGAAGCACCTCATCAGCTTAAACTTTTGGGTGAACTGACTGATACATGCAACTCAATATCCCAATGGAGCACCTCCCCAGCTCGCCCACTCCTTCCTCTCACTCCATCGCTCACTCCGCTCTGCACGCCTCCACCTCCTCCCCCGCCGCCTCCGCCACCCACCCCGGCTGGCGACGCCGCCCCTCTCCCTCCCACCGCCATTCCGCCCCGCCCACCCTAACTCGAGGGGCAAGGTATGGTCCTCCCGCCGCCTTCGCCCTTTCCCCTGGCTCCTCCCTCACCCAACCCGTCCCCACCGCCAGGCCGCCGCCTCCCCCGGCATCCCTCTAAGCCCCGGGGACACCTCGAGCCCAAACCCCCAAGGCCGAACCCTAACCCTAACTCGGCGGCGATGGAGACGGCGACAACGAGGTCGGCGGTGAGCCGGCGATGGCGAGATCTGCGCGCGGGTACTCTTCCTTCTTCTTCCTTCCTCCCTCCTCCCGGTTGTCTTCCTCCTCTGCTCCGTTGAACAGGCTATACCGTTGGAAAAGCTAGGAACGGTATACCGTTTCCTAGTATTTCTCTATTTCATATCACAATGTGTCCGGCCTTGAAAGCCATATGGTTGTCACAGATCTTCCAAGTTGCAACTAGCCCAACTGAAGGCTGCGAAATGGAATGGAACGAAGCAGTTTCAGACCTCATACACCTCAGTTTTTACTCAATTTTACCTTGGATGGATCATATATAATTACAAGACATGTTCAGACTCCCGAAATTAATTTTCTGACCAGCCACTAAAAGGATGATCATTCATTCGTCAGTGCCGGTCCATTTCTGCTTTCCCAGCAACATGACCCGGTCGAGAGAAACGGGCGGATTGATCGATACCAGCACTGCCGATTGATACTGGTCCAGGATAGCAAAACGCATTCTGGGACACTGCGCAGTACCAAAGCCTTAAGTTCATCGATTAATCTCTTTCCCAAGAGCTAATTGGTTAATGCTACATTCATAGGCTCCATTTTGCTAACCATGCCAGACTTGGGCAATCCAAGATTTACTCATGGCGAAATTAGTAGTACAGTACCAAAACGGTTGAATAATGATAGGGTTAAAGTAAAACAAGAGACATGCACTTAAGCCGAAGCCCTAAGGTTTATAATACAAGATCACCAATCACAAGCCAGTGTATCATTCTGGTAGAAAGGCACAATTTACACCAACATACTCCCTCCGGTCTGGCAATATCTGTCGTTTTAGGCATCGACACGGTCTTCAAAACACAACTTTGACCGCTAATTTTTATTATAATATATTTATAAAACCCAATAAAATTATAATATTATGAAAGTACTTCTCGAGACAAGTCTACACATATAATTTTTATGTATCCAACTTAAATATTTAAAAATATATTGTTAGTTAAAGTTTCAAAAGTTTGACCATCACTATGTCCAAAACGACAGATATCACCAAACCGGAGGGATTCATTCTGGTTGTGAAAAAACTTACTAATGGTGCCTCAAGACCAGATGGAACACTAATGACTGATATAGAACATTCGTATCATGTGCGCTAACCAAACCATATGTAGTCATATTTCATATCACAATGTGTCCGGCCTTGAAAGCCGTATGGTTGTCACAGATCTTCCAAGTTGCAACTAGCCCAACCAAAGGCAGTACCCAGCTCCAAATGAAAACTATCCTAGCAAAAAGCAACCCTGAATTCCATAATATAATTGGCAGTAGTTCCTAACTGAAAGCAGCAACGAATATGCAGTAGCTCCCATAATGAATTCAGCACTCTGGTGCACTTGTATGGTACTAATGCAAAGTGGCTTTGGCTAACTGAAAGCAGCTGGTGCCTCTACAGATATGAATTTGATCCTAGTTGCATTTTATTTAGGCAACAACATGAGACCAATGTCACCAACTTGCAAGAGGAGTCTCACTATCCATTTGAAGCTGCTTGGGAAGAAACCCAAGATATAAAAATGCAGGCCTAAACTAGACCTTGGGAATTGCTGGTGGAACCCTCTCCTTGATGCGGGACGGTAGGGAGCATCTGCCAATCTTTTGGAAACACTTGTCCCAATTTGTGGTGAGCTATCAAATTCAAATATGTTTGTTTGTGTGTGTGTGTGTGTTCGCGGGCGTTCGGCAAGGGGAAAAACCATGTTGCTCTCCATTAGAGTGAGAACTGAAATACTAACATCGCAGAAACAAGAAGAAAAAAACACTAGTAGCATAGCAGTAGTGGATGGCATGACGAGTTACAACTTAGAAACAGCATTGAATCCGATCCCTCTAATCTCGGTGGAAACTGCAGAGTTTGCGTTGTTCTTTGCCCGCGAAATCTGCAGTTCCCACCTCACTAGCAGCAGCAGCAGCAGCAGCAGCAGCAGTTACAGCACAATTGCAAGAAGGCAGCAATAATACGAGAGTTTTCAGAATTTGACACACTTTAAAATTCGCATTTCGGAATTTGACACTCTGGCCCACTGTCATACACACAGACGGTCCCATATGTCATCCAAATAAGCCGAAAGGCCTGCGAATTGAGTGTCAAATTCTGAAATTACACGCAATAATACAAGGGAAGTGAGTGAGTGAGTGAGTGAGTGTACAAGCAAGCAAGCAAACAGGAGCTAGCATCTAGAGCTAGAGGAGCGGCTACTTCTTACCACAAGCGGCCACGCCGTCAGCGGCGGCGTAATCCTTTACTCCGACGAGCACAATCTTCTCGTAGACGACGTCGGACGGGTGCATGGGGTACTCCACCGGCGCGACGGGGCGACGCGCCACCACGGAGTACCAGACGAAGAGTACGAAGAAGGTGAGCATGGCGCCGCAGGCGGCCGCGAGCAGCAGCGACACCGCAACGCCCCAGGGGTAACGGTAGCGCGGGCGGTCGGGAGCGCGGTGAAGACGCTCCGGCGGCGGCGTGGTGAGCAGGTCGCTGGGATCGAGCGGCTGGGAGTGCATGAGGTAGGGCGGGCCTTGCTTGGCCTGGAAGGCCCAGCTGAAGAGGCTGCAGTTGGCGGCGGCGGCGGAGGAGGCGAATCCGGCGCGCATGGGCTTCCTCCGGAGGAGGGTCGAGAGATCGAGCGGGCAGGAGAGCAGCGCGGCCGGCGGCTTGGGGAGGCGTGAGGCGGAGAGGCGAACCTGGAGTGTGGCGGATGTGGCGTTGTAGTCTACCCAAGAATGCAGCTTGGGCGTGCGGGCGAAGGGGATGCCGCGGGCGGCGGTCTGGACGGCCGTGTCGCCGGCGAGGTCGATTCGGATGTGGCTGCTGGTGGCGGAGGTGGCATTGGCCAGCTCCCCGGCCGCGAAGACGACGGCCAGGGCGTCGGGTGCGGAGGGTGCGGTCGGCGTGAGGAAGAAGGCGAGTGAGGCTGAGGCCCCAGGTGAAGATTTGTTGGGGCGGAGGGAGAAGGAGAAGTAGGTGGAGAAGCCGGAGCTGCGGCCGCCGAAGGTGATGGGCTTCTTGTGCTCGACCCGGGCGCGGGGGGAGCACATGGAGATGGCGCCAGAGCCTGAGTTGGCACTGGCCCCGCCGGAGAGGGCGACCTGCGCGATGGCGCCGTCGCCGGGGAAGAAATCGAGGGAGAAGGAAGACTGGGCCTTGCTGGCGACGGCGCCGGACGGCAGCAAGAGCGGCAGCAGCAGCAGCAGCTGCAAGGGGAGCATCATAGCCTTCTTCTCTTCTTCTTCTCCTTCTTCTCTTCTTCTTCCTCCCCTGGCCTGATTCCAATGCTCAGTGGCACAGCAGACAGTTGCAGATGGAGCTCGACCGATGATGAATGGAACGTTCGGCTCGGCTCTCCTTCATTCAGCTGGCCTCATCCATCACCATCATCATCATCATCTCAGCTGATTGCAACCTCTCCTCTCCTCTCCTCTCCAGAGCTACCTGGGGCTTCTAGTCTAGCTGTAATCTTGGGGGATGAATTCTGAAGTGAAGGGTGTAGTGCTGGGAGCCAGCCTCTTGCTGCTTTTGCTTTCCCTGCCTGACCTCCCCTGTTTGCTGCTTTTCTCTCCCCTATCCTGCTCCCTCCCTCTCTCTCTCTCTCAGCTCAACTCAACCCTGCTTACCTAACCAGAGTACCATTCATTCTCCTGGAGTATTTCTACCAGTGCCATTGTTCTACTACTGGTGAAGCAAACAAAAGATAAGCTCAAAGGATTGAACTGAAGGCCAGCCGTTAAAAGTGAGCGGCCCTATCTTCGCACGCACTTCGACAGTAGTGCCTCCCATCCCGTGCTAAGATTATCTCCAGCAGCTTCCCTTCCCCTCCAAATCCCTTCACGGACAGATCCCAAGTGCTCCAGCGGATTCCCTTCACGATTTCCTTCAGAAGGGATTCAAACAGTGAATCCCTTTAGAAAGGGATTCTCTCTCCAATCCCTTCACAAATCCCTTGAGGGGATGCTGCTGGAGATGGTAGGAAATAAAGGGAATGAATATGGGAAAAGAAATAGGGAAGGGAATGGAATGAAGGGAAATTGCTGGAGATAGTCTAACAACTTTATTCACCTCAAAAGCTGAAACAGCCCACCACGACGCAGCCACGACCGAGGCGAGGCGAGGCTCATCGTAGCGAAAAAACAAGTATCACCTCGTTCTTTTCAGACATCCGGGTAGCTAACCTTTTAATAATCGACTACTGTACCTAGCGAAAAAATACGTCTAAGCTTGGATGGAGCGAGAGTTTTAAAAATCTTTAGATTTTAGAGATATTATTTTTCAAAACTACGGGTTGTAGCAGCAGATGCCATAATTTATTACATATGAGACCTACGTGGTAATCACGTAGCCCCTTGGTCATTTTCGATTTTGGTCAAGTTGGATTGTGTGACTACCTGTAACAAGTTACGCGTGTAGTTTCACGAAACAAATGTTTCTAAAGTCTAGAGTTTTTTTGAAATAAATGCTACAACCTATATTTTTTTATGGTAAGAAAACTGTAATTTTTAAAAATCTACTTAAAAAGAATTGGAGGACAGATACCATCTCTCTCTTCTGATCTGTAACCCCAAACCGTAACGCCGAACCGTCGAAAGCCAAGCAATTAATGGATTCCACTCTAATCCACGTCATGCACTATTAAGGCCGTCCTCCTCCCACTGCTGCTACTCAAATCAGCAACAAATTAAGGCCGGACGACGCGCAAAAGTTGGAGCAGCCAGCGGTGGCGGCGGTTGTCTCCGACGGACGGCAAGGCTAGATTAACATGGACGGACGGACAGTGGTGGCAGGCACGCAAGGGATCGCCGGATCGGAGCGAGGGAAGAGGATGGACGGACGGACAGTGGTGGCGATCGAGCCATCGCCGGCCGCATCCATACTTGCTAAGCTAGGTGGATTTGACTGGCGTGATAGCTTAAGAGTAGCGCGTGCCATGACTTGGACGGTTTAGGGCTAGCTGCGTGCGCTTCTGACGGTTAATTTTCAGGAACTGGATACATGCCGTTCATAGGCGGACCCAGGGCCCGGCCAGCCTGGGCACGGGCCCGGGCTCAAATCCATGTAACAAAAGTCTAGATAATAAAAAATACAGTGTCTTTCCGTGAATTCAACAACGGACCGAGCTAATAATATTTGATTTTAATAAAAGCCCAGTTACTACTTGATAGAAACTTCCTTCAGTGATTTGGTCTCTTGTTATTAGCTCAGTAAATAGTTTGTGAACTTGTTGTCTTTCTTTAAGTGTGCCTGGGCTCTAGAAAGTTCCTGGGTCCGCCACTGATGCCGTTGGAGTGAATGCGATGCAGCTCCTCTGTCCATGGACAGAAGAAGAAGAAGAAGACGACGACGACGACGACGAGCCGACATGCGTGGACATGGACACGCTGGAAGGCAAACCGGACCACTCGATCACTCCATCTCATTTGTCAGCTTCTAGCATGCTGCTAGCTAGCTAGGACAGGCAGGACCAGCGAGCGATCGACCAAGCGCGCGGGGACATGGCCACGCCCGTGAATGCGATTAATTACTCTCGCTCCATTGATTTGCTCAGATTAGCCAATCACATGTTCATTACCTAGTGCTCCATCTACCTTCGTTTTCCTTTACTTTTTTTTTTTAAAAAAAAATGGCTTTCTGGCTTTCTGTGTGTTTGCTACCGGTGGCGGACCCAGGAATTTTTTAGAGCCCGGGCACGCTTAAAGAAGGAGAACAAGTTCAAAGCTATTTAAATTTTAGTTGTTAACTTTTTATACAATTTAGGATGTTTTTTACAAGACGCTAGTAAAGCTTGTAGATTTAGGCTCAATATTTTCGTTTCTGATTTGAAGATTGTACTGGCCAGGTTGCGTGAATATGAGATTTAGATGTTTGTTACATGAGTTGAGCCTGGGCCCAGGCCCGAGCTAGCCGGGCCTTGGGTCCGCCCCTGTTTGCTACTAGAGGTGGGTGTGCCTTGATAGTGTCGTGCTGGCTCGATTCGTATTTGGCGAGTCCAGCACTATCCATTTGCGATTCATATCTACTTTGTGCCATGCCAATCCAGGTCTATAACATTTGAACTGTTGCGACGAGGGGAAAAGAGTCGGAGACGCACGCGGCTAAGGCAGTGGACATAAATATTAGGGGAAATGAAACTAAATTTTATTCATTCTTAATACGTACAAAGTTATTGCCTCATTAAAACCCTTACATCCTAGTGTGGGTACCCTGGTAAGAAAAAGAGTACAGTAACTAAGTACATGTATATAGACCAATCGAGGTCGAGGTGGTCACACTACTACAGGAATATACATCACAGTCGGTTCCCAGCTAGAACCGACTGTGGTGAGGGAACCCCCTCATCTGTGTCGGTTCTAGCTAAGAACCGACAGAGACGAGGGTCCCCCCTCATCAAAGTTGGTTCTATCTAAGAACCGACTGTAATAAAGGACGCCCCTCATCCGTATCTGTTCTACCAAAGAACCAACTGTAATGACTTCATTTCACTATTGTTGATCGTTTTACAATATGTATATCATATTCACAATATATATAGAACACAAACACTTTATGATACATATATCACATTCGTTTACAATATAGAGCACAGACATACTTAACAGTCAGTTACATGCATACATCTACCCATTCATCCAAATAAAAGACAGTGATACACTTGACAACATATTGTGCACATGTTTATGGAATATGTTAGGTTTAGAGCACGGCAAAATAAATGCCCCTTGCGGGAAAAAACCACGGGAAACAATCTATTATTCTATTCAAGGATTACATGTACATAGGGGTGGCTTATATAGCCAAACAGTCCGAGTTATAGAAGGTAAGGACTACAAGATATGGTAGGTTAGGATTTAAGGCATATCTCTAACAAACCTCCCATTAACTCAAAATCCATAATGAGAATTTGTCTCCAAGAAACCCCGAAGGGTAATTAAGCATTAAAAGTCTAAAGGACAGTGCGAATATGAAAGACTGGAACAATCAATCCAAATACTTCTTGCAAAGTAAAATTTGAGCAAACCACCAATAAGTAGTGAGAACGACTAAAACAGTCAAACCAACACAGCTATAACAAAGCAGACGAAGAATCCGGGTCTTCAATTCATAACCCTAGTAAAGTCTGAGTCTGTGCAACTGACATCCTAAATAAATGCTCAATCATCAAATGGTATAAAACAAGACATCACCTGCGACGCTTGATAAATAGCGAAGAACTCATCTCATGGACTTTTGACATGCTCCACCTGGAACATAAAATTTGGCAAAAACGCTCATTGAAAGGGCAAATTGCACGTGTAGTCATCATGTACGAAAAATTGCCTACTGAAATTCCATGACATGGTTGAAACTGCTCCTGAAAAACTGCCAAGATGAAAAAGAACTCATGTGTTGTCAATGAAGTATAAATTGCAGTAGACCTCTCATATCGAGCAAAGACAACAAAACAAAATTCGATGCTTTTCGACCGAAATTCGTTCGGCTATTTGACCAGTTTTCAAATACCTTTGAATTCTGAAACAGTTCGATTTTTAGCGAATTTCAACGAATTTCGGTACCAGTAGCTGTTCGAAAAATAGTCCCGAAACAAAATTGAAAACCCTGGACTTAACCATCTCAAGTGTGAGAGACGGCCTCCTTAGCTCGAGTATTCTCCTAACTGAACTGAAAGTAGTTTCCGATGAGACGGTGAACACTGGAACCACAAATACATCCCGTGCAAATTACAATAGCATAGGGTAAATGCGTTAGTGGTTCTTCCACCACAAAACCAAGTTGAATTCATTGCCATCCCCGATGTCAAGCTTAGCCTCCACAAAAATGCATGTCAAGATAGTGGTTGCTCTCTACTCATGGATTCCATTTCGACCTGCTCGGCGCATCGGGAGATGAACTATGCACCTTGCCTTTTAGGTGTGTCCGCACGGATCAAGCGCTCGAGACACTTCTTCTTGTTTCTTGTGTTGATGAGATACTTCTTATTGCTTCACTTCTACTATCAAACCTTTCATAATATTTGTCAAAAACTATAAAAAAATGCATTGTGAACGTGAGTATAGACCTCAGAAAAAATCAAAATACAATGCTTCACCTATTCCCTCGAAGGCGCCCTGCAAATCAATTAATTTTCTCCGAGGACAAGAATAGTACCAAAACAGTAGAGATGTGGAATAGCTATGAAATGTTTTATAAAATTCATCCATTGGTTTAAGAATGGGTCATAAAACATAATTATCTCTGTTTTCTTTGAAAGTATTAGCAAACAGTATAAATTCAAAAGGATTTGAGTTAATTTAAACCTTTATTAACATCAAGCTATTGATCATTACTCCCTTTTTATAGTACGGCATTTAATCTATCAAATTGACCTTTTCTTTTAACTACGAGATTGATAAAAACATAAAAAGGGGAAGCTCGGAGGGGAGAGGGAGAGGGAGGGGAAGCCTGTCGGGAGGGAGAGGGAGGCGATGGGAGGGAGGAGCCGGATCGGGAGATTGGAGAGAGGAGAGAGCGAGCGTGTGAGTTGTGAGAGATGAATGGTCGGGAAGGGGTAAGGCAGAGGAAAAGAAAAGGAAAGGAAAAAAAGAGAAAGGGAGAAAAGAAAAGAAGGGGAAAAGAAAACAGAAAATAATAGTAATAATAATAATAATTTAAATTTTAATAAGTAATTTTTTAATAAACAAATGAAGCTCATTGATTAAATTTTATCGAGCATTTGATTAAATTTGTCACATTGAACCTTGTTCAAAAAAAAATCATGCCTAAGCCAATGCACAAAACTAAAATACACTAAATTGACAACCAAAATACCACCAATTCTCCATGTCACTTTCTCTCCCTCCAACTCTCTATGTCATTATCTTTCTCACTCTCTCTCCTTCCAACTCTCCGTATCACTCTCTCAGACATTCTCTCTCCTTCCAACTCTCTGTATCACTCTCTCTCCATTCGACACTTTATGTCACTCTCTCTCCCTTTGACTCTCTATTTCACTCTCTCTGGCCATTACATTAATGTTAGAGTACTAGGCACCACTGTAAACTCTAGGCTTCAGAAGATCTTGGAAGGATAAATCATCCCACCATTTGGTTATGTGATTGAGGGAGAGAGAGAGCTAAGAGAGATTGAGAGAGGCGACGGGCGAAGAGAGAGAGAGAGAGAGAGAGAGAGAGCCGAGAGAGATTGAGAAAAGCGAGACAGAGAGCTAAGAGAGATGGGCAAGAGGGGAGAGAGAGCTAAGAAAGATTGAGAGACGGTGCAAAAAGCTACCCTCTCTTGTCCGTCTCTCTCAATCTCTCTCTCACCCATCTCTCGCCCCCCTGTCTCAATCTTTCTCTCATGTTGTGAGGAGAGATTGAGAGAGACGACGAGAGAGGGGAGAGAGCTGAGAGAGATTGACAGAGATGAACAAGAGGGAACAACTTATTGCAAGGTATAAATCTTTGTACTAAGGAGCATCGTGTACTTACACATGTATTGCAATGTCACCCCGTAGCTATTCAAGAATCAATAAAATTTAGTTCATTTTCCCCAATAGTCTCCATTGCCTCAACTCTGTGTGTCTTTGCGTCCTTTCGTCTCGTTGCAGTAGTACACATGGGTCGAGCTGGACTGGCACGGCACGGAGCGCAAATGGGCCTTGCCTGGGCTCACCGAAGGCGAACCGGGCCGGCACGGCGAGCATAACAGGCCGTCGTGGCCCGGCACGATTCAGGCCCGAAGTACGATGGTGCCGTGCTGGGCCGGCCTGACATGTCACCAAAGGCAAAAAAAAAAGCCATGAAGGAAGAAGAAGAAGCACGAGATTAGAAAGATCCCTATGACCGATTAAACCGGAAGCGAAGCCCCAAATAGATGCAATTAAACGACAGCCCAGTCAAGGATTCAAATTTCACTTTCGAACTCTATATCGGGACTGATCGAAATCAAAATTTCGGCGAGATTTGGAAATTTCGAACAAAATTCGGACGAAATTCAAAAACCAAATTTCAAACCCGGTTTTTTTTCAACTAGGAAATCCGAGATCTCGACCCACATTGAACCGACTGAAAAATGATCTAAATCACATCAAAAAATTTTAATTTTTTTTGGATGATCTTGATACATCACTAATGTTCTTATAAAAATTTCAGATAATGATCAAGCATAAGGAATTTTTAAAAAATATAACAGTGCCATTATTCTGATAAAAGGCTGACCGGCAAATTTCAACTGAATGGAAAATGGTGCAAACCATTTTAGAAACTTTTAAAATTTTTTGTGGATAATCATAATACATTCATAATATTCTCATAAAATTTTCAGATGATGATCAATCCTTACGAATTTTAAAAATTCAAATAGTGCTACTAAAGACGGACTGACAAATTTTATCTAAATGAAAAATAATTCAAACCACTTTAGAAAATTTTGAAAATTTTTGTGAATAGTTCTAACACATCCATAATATTCCCATAAAATTTTCAAATGATGATGAATCTTGAGAAATTTTAAAAAATTCAGACAGTACTACTAAAGACTAACCGACAAATTGAACCGATCAAAAAATGGTTAAAAATATGTCAAAAATTTTTGAAATTTTTTGTGGATGATTTTGACCCTAAATCCAATCAAATAAAATGCACAAAAAAATTTAAAATCAGGCAAAAAACCACCAAATCTCGCCTGAAATCGCTGAGATTTTCGAAATTACTGTAGCAATTCGAATTTTTCAAAATTTTTAATTTCGCTGGCATTTTGAAACTCGTTCTTAGCCCAGCAAAAAGATGGACGAAGCGGGGCAGGTTTCGCGCGCGCGCGCGCCTGCCTTGTCATTTTCCCTCCTCGCTCGCCAAACAAAATCGAATCCCATCCGAATTCCCCTCCTCTCCGGCGCGGCGCCACCACCCTCCTCAAGTCCGTCAGATCCACCCATCTAGAGATCCAGCCATGGCGCCGCCCAAGCCCTTCACGCCCCCCAACTCCAGCTCCGCTACGGACGACCACAACACCAGCAAGAAGAGCAGCGGCTGCGCCAAGAACAAGAAGAAGAAGGTTACCCCCGTCCAGGTCGCCTTCCTCGTCGAGCGCTACCTCGCCGACAATGGCTTCTCCGCCTCCCTCGCCGCCTTCCGCTCCGACGCCGCTCACCTCTTCTCCAAGACCAACACCGCCAACCTCGTCCCCCCCAAGGGCCTCCTCCCCCTCGACGACATCCTCCACGACTACATCTCCCTCAAGGAGGCCAGACTCGCCGTCGACTCCGCAATGCAAGCCATGCACAACCTCGTCTCAACATACTATCTTCACCACCACCATTCCAATTCCAATTCCAATTCCGTCTCGCCCCCGCCCGGCCACAGTCCGCTCCCACCGCCCTCCTCGCCCCCGCTCGTCCCGCCGCTCTTCGTCGCCTCATCACCTCCGCAACCGCCCCTGCCTCCGCCTCCGCCTCCAGGTATGCTATGCACCCCACCTGTTCGGCGTTTTGTTCCAAACTCTCCTTTCACTGTCCATCGATTCTATTCCATTCGATTACAATTTTACACTTACACACAGGACGATTATGGCATTCGCTCGTCCGCTGCATCCCAAGTTTTTATTTTTATTTTTGCATCTGCTAGCTATACACACACATACTATTAGCAACTGGCAACTGCTGTGTTGGTGCTTTTCGTCTTCGGCAGCCATACATGGATCCTTTGAACAATTCCGTCTTGTGCTTACGGCTTGCTAGGTTTTGCATACACCGCAATTGCCCATGGTTGACAACATAGACGAATAATTTTTAGAATTGGGTGTGCGCATTTCGTAACTTCAGGTAGCCCAGCTTCATAAAACTGTCAATATCTTCTTCTTTGTATGAGAAAAGAAAACAAATTTTTATTTCCATGTGACAATGACACTTGCAGTAGTCTTTCTTTCCTAGTTCCTTCCAATGTGCTCCACATGGACATTATATTGTTCTGCTTTTGTCATCCAGATATTGCTAGTAGGATTTCACTCTATTCTCTGGTGCTACTATTTCATCATCAAATTAACATAGTCCCTTTCCTGTTATCCCAGGCACTGCTGGATATGCTTCACCTATCATACACTACACTCAGACATCCTCGGTTGTCATTCAGAACTCGTCGGAGGTCAACGATATGTTGACCTCGGCAGCCAGCTCTTTGCCCACGAAAAAGAGGAAGGCTACAAAGTCGGCTGGAAAGACTACTGCTGCCTCCAAGAAGGCCTTCGCTGCACCGACTACAACCTCGCACCCAAAAGGTATTATGTTTTGAGAGTAGCATAAAACAACTGTCAATTCCTTTAACACCACAATAATTCACTGTGTCCTAATCCCAGGTAAAACTGTAGCCTCTCCACTGCCCATTGATAACATGGGTTCTGCTGCTCAACCAAGCTCAGCAGCTGCCTTTTCAAAAGAAAAACCAAACTCAGCTGAACATTCAGTTACGGCAAAGCTCCCGGTACAAGGTTCAACTGTTGCAAAAAGCTTATTCAAACCACTCCAATCCCAAGTCCATTCTTCTCCTTGCACACCTCAACAATGCCATCCCATAGAACACGAACCCACTGCTTGTCAAATAGAGAGGCCCTCATCTGTGGTTCAAAATGCTCATGCCCAACATGAGATTGCTTCCTCTCAATGCTCTATAGTTTCTTCCAAGACTCTTATTGTCAGTCCTCTCAAACGGGACTCCTATTACGCTGTCGAGAGGAGTTACCATGTCAGCTCCCCCTTGAAACCAACCACCCAAAAGTCATCCAAAAGGGAACATGTGAAAGGGAAGTTGGATTTTGACAGTTCTGATGCAAGGTCCGGTTCAACTAAGCAGATTTGTGAGAAGACCTCTACCTCCTCTGATGGAGAGAATCGAGATGACTTTGACATCAATTTCACAAATTTTGATATGTTTGATTGTGATTTTTCATTTTCTGAGCTTCTACTGGACTTTGATCTTGGCACTGAAGGTGTTCATTGTCAGAATTCTTCCGCAAATGCTGAAGTTCAAAGGTATGATAGTGTTTTTATTTGTTGCCTTTGGATTTGTGTCCTTGGTGAAAATATATATGCTAAGATAGTAAGATGGCTCTGTTTTGTAAATTGAACAAATACAGAACAGAGCCAATTGCAAAGAGTGTCTGCGTGACGGCAGATCCAGTTTTACCAGATTCAACGAAGCCAATGGTGGTAGATCCCACTGAAGATACCAATTCACAAGGTTCAGAGCTCGCTCTGATAAGATCCTGCAATGTCTTGATTTTATTTATCCTATCATCATTTTTTTTTCTAATTTATCTTCTATTCATATCTATATCAGCAGGAGCCACATCTGTTACTTCTGTCAGAGCAATAACTAGGAGGATAAAGATTGTTAGCCCTGGTATGCTTAAAACTTCTGCCTATATCATGCATCTAAACATGCACGACAGATTTAAAACCATCTAACATGCTGTTGGTTATTTGTTTGCAGTTAAGTGCCACAGAGCTTCTTAGTCCACATCACCAAAAACAAATGTCTTCTAGATATGACTACTAACATGTTGGTGTCAGTATCAAGGTCCAATAAGACTTTGGGTCTGTAGTCTAATTAGAGTCGTGTTAAAGTCGGATTGTAATCCTTGGCACTATAAATAAAGGGTTTGGGGATGACACACAATAGTTTCCCAAATTATTCTACATGGTATGAGAGCCTTAACCGCACCACCGCCTTTGCTCCCAACCATATCCATTGCTGCCCCTCACCCTCGCCTGGGCGGGCAGGAGCGCAGGCCACCGTCTCGCGGGCTGCGGTTGTCGCTGCCGCCTCGTGGGTATAAGGAGGGGGAAGATTGAGTCGATTGGCATGGGTAGGGAATTACAGGAGGTGGGCGATTTGGGTTGGGTTCTTTGATTGTTGTTGAAAGTAGAAGATGATTGAAGTTGCGAGGGAGGTTGAAGAAGAAGCTACGGAGGAGAGTATTGTGAACATGGATGGTGGAAGTGGAGAATGCTCGTTGGTTACAAAAGGTTATATGAGAGGTATATTACAAGTCCTTATGGTGATGGGTCTGATAGCTCCTAGTGTTGTAACAAGATCATCTGAGTTGAAGCTGGAGCTAATGCCGAATAATGTGAAGGTAGACGGGAGGAAGAATTATTTGAGTTGGTTTAGGAGGGCTCAGCTAATTCTGAAGACAAGAGGGTGGAGCACTATCTACAAGATACATGCAGATAGAGGGAGTACGGATTGGAGGGTGTGAAAAACCACCAACTTTGTGGTGGTGGTATGGTTGTTGACTTCGGTGTTCTTGTCCATTGCTAGGGGTGGAGGCGATCCCAAGTGCAACGGTGATGTGGAAGACGTTGGGGAAATTGCACTTCGGAGCTAGCAATGCAATGATGATGGTGGAGGTTCAAGGTAAGGTAGATGTTATAAATAGAGGGAGAAGACTATTCAAGAATATGCCAGTGAGCTGCAACAGTTGTGGGCAGATTTGGATCAATATTATCTACTGTAGCTGACATGTGCTAGTGATATTGAATTCGGTAGGGCGTGGCTGCAACGTAGGAGGGTCACTCACTTGAAAGGTTTGAACCCTGAGTTTGAGAGCATGACGACTACAATATGTCATCGAGTGGTATTGCCAACTATAGAGGAGGCTATTTCAGCTATGGTTGTCAAGGAAACTCGACTGAGAGTGGATAGTAACCCTATAAGGTTAGCATACGCTATAGCTGTTGGCAGGGAGTGCTACAACTATAAGCAAATAGGACACTTTAGTTCGGTGTGTCCTTTCTCACAAATTGGAGGTTGCGAGGGTGATTAGATTTGTCATGATGTGCAATGCGGCAACTTGAACTTTGCAAGGAGGACCGAGTATTACAAGGAGGACCGAGTATTACATGATCTGCTAGAGGAGGTCAAGGTGGAGCTAGAGGAAGAGGTGGCCCTAGGGTCAATGCAACCATGACAGAGGAGAAGACCATACAATCAGAGAAGTGACGGAAGGGGGAAGAGAACTCGGAAGAGGATTAAGACTGGAGTCAAGCGTAATGGGCTATATGGTAGGGGGGGGGGGGAGGGGTGGGGGTGGCCAGAGGTGTTTGAGGTTGGGGGTGGCCTATGGCGTGTGGGTAGAGGAGGAGGTTGAGACCGGGGACAACTGGTAGATGGTGCTGATGGATTTGGTGATGCAGGTGGAATTCGTAACAGTATTGGTAGCATCTTTTTGTCTTGGTGATGGTATTGTCTATGGAGTTAACTATATATTTGTAAACTGTTAGACTCTAGTGAGAGGATTGCTATATGTAAAAAGATGACCATGATTGTTATCTTATGCCTATCTTGAGGGGAAGTGTTGGAGAGTTAGATAAGAGTCCATGTGTGTGTGTCGTGCCGTGTGCGAGTCGTGTTAGAGTTGGATTGTAATCCTTGGCACTATAAATAAAGGGTGTAGGGTCCTGTGGAATAACACAATAAATTCTCAAATTATTCTACATAACAGATGTGCTCTATATGACCAGATAATTCGTTACAACATGATGTCATTTTAACCCATTGTACTTCATTGAGGGGCATTTTCAGCACCACAAGTTCGCATTGCTTTTGATGGCAAGCCTGTGCCATTATGTTCTTTTTCACATTTGCTAATCATTTTGCCTTCATTTATAGCTAATATTACATATGCAAGTGCTGACTCTTAACACTAATGGTGTCTATCAGAAGTTTGCTATACTGAATTGTTTTTTGAATGGAAGTTTGTTACATTGAATTAGAGACTATATTTTCTCATGCTTTGTCTTGACTTCTTGATGCTCCTACGTTGTTATTTTTTAAGAATACTCCTAAAGTGTACTTGCTACATGTAGAAATGAATTAGAACTTACAAAAAATCTTATCGAGACGTTATAGCAGCGCAAGGGGTATTCCTGCCTACCATTTCCAACTAATGCAGAGCTTGAATTGCGATGGTCTTGAGCCTGATAAAAGCAGCACGGTGTAGAATCATAGGTACCCTCTGTTAGTCAGCCCTGTCAAAAAAATAGAGCATTATATTATTGCTTAGCATGCTAAATGTACAAGTTGCTACTTGGAAAGACTAGCACAATTCTTCCTGTGGTGTAGTACCATTACACCGATGATCTGATGATTTTGTTGGCTTCTCCTGACTCCTGTATCCATCTCGTTTCAGCTTCCTGTTCATCCTATAAAGTCTTTGCCTACTAGTCACCTAGCTCTAGAGAGAGAGAGAGAGAGAGAGAGAGAGAGCAGATTCAGCTTCCATAACTTATGTGACCGGCTTCATATTGCTAATTGAGACAACTTTTAAAAGAAAGAATATAATGAAAGAGAGAAATGCATACTGCATACTTCCAATTGAGAGGAAGAAGAAATACAGTAATCAAGATGAGAATTTCGAACCAAACAAATCTAAGCTAGAAAACCATGCGTCCAGAGGAAAGGCTAAAGTCAGTAGAAAAACAAGTACGAATCCAACTGAGCATACATCAAAATATCTATATATACGGAATTGAGATGGTAATAGCTTCCGAGGTTGACATCATGTTGCCTGTTATTTCATGAAGCAACATAAATAGGGAAAAAAACACGACAGCTACGAGATCAGATTACACTATTTCTGAACCAGCTTGCAGAATCTCATGGGAGCAAGTGGATGAAGTGAAAAGGGTAAATGTTCTTAGAGAAAAAGGATTGGGGAGGCATCCTAAAGGATCGCATGATCCTTTCTTGATGGCACCATCGAGGAAGAATGGATCAATGCGATCCCTTTGGATGCTTCCTCAAGCCACTTATGCAGTGGTGCCATGTATTAGCACGGCATTGGGCGCATCAGCTGCATATCAATTCAGAAAGAAGGTAGACCATGGAGCCTTTCCCCTCAGAAAATGGAGATGGAATGGTATTTATAGAATCTCTCTCTCTCTCTCTCTCTCTCTCATGTGCACCCAGACGCCTGTGTAATTATGTGGCCAACAGCTACCGGTAATTCTTCTGTGAAAAATCTCAACGAGCCCAAGATATTATCTTCTGGCAATATTAAAGTATCAAAAGAAAAGGAAACTAGTAGTGGCTCCCTGTTTTCGGTAATCTCAATCTCAATCTCAATCTCTGGTGCTGTTGAGAAGGTAATCTTAATCTCATACCCTCTTTTCCAAGTACATCTGATAGGATAGGATTTGTTTTTACGCCTGGCTTTTCTTGTTTGTTAATTTTCTTCCTGATTCTAGAAATATTTACAGTGAGCCAAGAAATATTTGGTAGGGACGAGTAATCTTTCAAGACAAGGACCTCTGTCTCTGCCTGTGCCTGGCTACTTCCATCTTCTAAATTTGATGGAGGCATTGAAGCAGGAGTGGTTGCTGTCGACAGTTTGGGGTTTGATTTGAAGCGAAGGATTCATGGTACGCTCATTCAGCCCATCAAGTGTACACATCGCTAAAGGCTTTGCTTCCCCTTTAACCAGACATGTATGCAGCTTCCTGCCCCACCTTTGTCACCCAACTACACTTGGCGGATCGCACCAGTCGCAGACCATAGATAGGTGTGTGTTTCAGCCTTCTGTCCTGCATCAACTGCATGCTTCAAACTAGTCCATACCACTCACTGCCTACTAGCTAGTTTCTACTGCCTCATTGACGCAGAGAAGTGAAATATAAAAAAATCTACCTGTAGGACACCAATTGGCCCTTCTCTTGCCTGTACATGCAGTGCATCTTGGTGCATATTCTCTTGTGTACGTTTGATCCCATTTCCATGTGCATTAGCTCAAGGCTTTTTAGGCCACCCAGTTCAGTATTACATTTTTGTGGCATACTAGATACCTCCTTCAGGCACAATCTGCAAATGATTTAAATGAGCATTCCTACTACGATAAAAATTTTCCCTCTATATTTGTTGCTATTGAGTTGATTGCTAGCATATTAGATGCCAATACAAGTGAGTGGTAAAGAGGGAAGGCAACCTTCCTTTTGATTTGTGGGAATCATCCCTCTCGTTGCCAATGATGTGAAACAGTACTTTTGCTTTTGCCATCATAACTATCCTGTAAGGTTTTCTTTCCAACCAGATATTATATGCCTGAAGCTACTCAAATGGCCCCAAATTTCCAAATTTTGTTTCAAATGTGGTATTTAGTTCAGTAAAAATATGTGTCGTGATGCTTGAGCTGAGATGGTTAAGAGCTAGTAATCCATGCTTAGTATAAATATCAACCAATTTGTGTGCCCACATATTCCCCTTTTGCTTTGCCTGGCTATTCTATATGATATACCTTTTCAGAGTATCATTCCGAGCTGCCTGTTTCCGCTCACAAAGCTTCTTGTTAGCCATTTTTTTTGTGGTTTTGTGCATACAGATCGTGAAAATTAGATGAGCCACGTTGATTCTTTTTGGCATCAGCGATTTCATTTGGCACATGCCGACTAATTTATTATACTGATGGTTGCCTTGTATTCATTTCGAGGGCCATGGAAAGTGCTTGATGTTGCCAAAGCACAAGAATTATAATTGTGCTACTTTGCAAATTATAATTTAATGCGTTCTATTGCAATTTCCCCCAAAAAAGATTAAAAAAATGTGTCCTTTCTTCGGTAGTTTACTGTATTAGTGAAGCTATATCATTAAAGGCAGCACTTAACTATGCTTGTAGCGTATCATGCTTCATTATTGTCGTTGCTATTGCTGCTGCTTTTCATCCCCAAAAGAAACTGAGTTGCATGACTCCATGATGTTGTCCGTGAACTTTCAGTGATTTGAGCTGATAAAATTGTCTACTGTGATACTAGCTTTACTGAGCTTTTACTGACGTGGTGCTGAAATGTTTCGCTATATACGTGGTGCCAAACGCTGTACCTCTTCTGCTACATCCATTGTTTCCATCCTATGAGCAGACATTCAGACAAGGACGCTTGCAATTGCGTTGTTGGGCAAATTTCATCAAATAAGCTTGCAATTGCATTTTCCCTATTTTCTCATCCACACTAATTAGTTACGTGATAAACTTGTTGAAGACATCGAGATAGTCAACAAACTATCTACCTTCCTTCATGGGCAACCTATACTGCGAAACTCAACTCTACCTAGGTTCGACATTGTTGGGACCCGAATATGCAAATCCGGACCTTTTGTGTATTCAGCACTAGTCCAGGATCACGCTAGTGCACACAGTCTCAACATAGATGAAATATCACAATCATACACAACAGAATAATAAATAAAGACTTCATCTATTAATATGGAACTATTGAACGACCTTAAGGTCAAACTTACACTTGTGAGGCCTTAATAGCTTCAACTCAAGATATATATAAACAACAATGGAATGAAGAACGTCGGTGATTCCTATCAATATGCCACAGGCAACTAACAAGGTTCAACTCCTAGATATTCGCCTCTTCACGGAACTCCTCCCTCTTCGAAGATGTAGACTTCTCTTCAACTGGTGATTGTTTGTTGCAAGGGGTGAGTACATAAAACACTTAGCAAGTCATGCACAGAATGCAAGTTTAAAAACTATATGCATGGCTTACTCAAAATGAATGGCTAAGTGGTTATTTGACAATAAACAGTATTCACAAATATTCGTAATAGATTGTAAAGCAGTAAAATAAATAATAACAATAATAAGTTTCACAGTTATTTCACAAGGAAATCATTCCACATCCATAACTAGTTCTCACTTTTCCACATGCAACCTGCCTTCAAGTCCAAGTTCAATTTTATGAAAATCTAACCGTTGACTGTAATCCCCGAGCATTGTCCAATACCGCGGACACGGCTATTCGAATAGTTTTGATACTTGGTCACATTTGGTCACATTAAAAGTATATTTAACTTCCGATTTAGCTTTTGTCGGCTTAAGCCAAGAACAGACCAGAGACTTTTTACTCCCTTTGATCCATTCAGTTATGTTTACTTCAACTTCCTCCCCCTCGGATGAGCTGCCAGACTAATACTTGACGAGGTTAACTTTAGGCTTCCCTTTCTCCTTATTGTTTTTGAATCTATCTTTGATGTTTTTATTCTAAAAAAATCGGCTTTCTTGAGTCGATACTGTATGCAGTAAATGAATCAAGTCTGTAAACTTTTGGTCACCAAACTTTTCCTTCAATGGAGGATTTAATCTTTGGAAGGCTAAATTGACCAATTGATTATCATGCAAAGTAACACTAAAACACCTATTTCTAACCTCCCAACACCTTTTGATATAATCGATTACCGCTTTCCCAAACTTTTGTGGAATAGAGCTTAAATTAGATATACTTAATTCTAAGCTTCTGCAGAAAAAGTATTCGTGGAACCGACTTTCCAAATCAGTCCAAATGTTGATCGAATTTGGGAGTAATGTTGTGAACCAATTAAAAGCTGCCCTGGACAAAGACAATGGGAACAATTTTATCTTCAAACCATTGGATTGGGATGTTTCACCACATTGCGCCAAAAAGGGACTAACATGTTCTAACATCGTCATAGAGACGTCTCTAAAAAAATTAGTGAAATCGGGGATCCTATAACCATTGAGATATGAGATTCGATCAATATAGTCAAGATATAGCTTTCTGCAGTCGACGGTCCACCCCTTTGGCTGAATACTTAACTGGTCCCTCAAAATAGTGCTAATGGCTAGGGGTGAAAACGGGTCGGATTCGGTCGGATATTGCTTGTCCCGTATCCTAACCCATATTATTATCCCGGATTCGGAGTCGGATACGGATAGACCGGATACGGATACGAATTCGGAATAGTTCGGATTCGGACACGGAACGGATACATGACGGATACGGATAATATAGTCGGATAGTATGCAAGACAAAAAATACATGAACCATACAACATTCGCATGAACTAATGGACTTTTCAACACAAGTACATACATAACAATATAACATAGCTCTCATGTGATAACACACATACATGATCACATTGATAATCATAATTCATAAATAAGTCCAACATAAATGATTCATACATAAGTCCAACATAAGTAATCGATTCATACATAACTGGGATAATTCATGCTGTGAGCTCTCAATTCCTTCGCCTGAATTGCCTGAATCTTTCTCGTGATTCTCTAGCTGAGTAGCTGATACAATCCCTGAAGCTGTTGTTCGGTACCCCAAACTTGCTGTCCTTGACCTCAGCTCCAATCAGTTCAGTGGTCTTATTCCTGCTGATTTACCCACTTCATCCATGCTGCAAGAACTCTACTGTGACACCACGGAGTGTCGTAACCTTATAAAATGTGAATGTTGAGGGCAAAAACATTATGGAATGTGGATTTGGAGGTTGAAACCATACGGTATAAGGTTTATTTGCGTTTCCGGGCCGTTTCCGGGAGTTTGGGCCTTCCCAGGGGAGTTTAGGCCTAAGGGAAAGGGTCGTGGGCCTTGGTGGGGAGGAGTTTGAGTCCTTTTGGGAGTAGGAGACCTGGTTGGAGGCCTCCCCCAGCCCCTTGTGCGCCTCCCCCTGCTGTGCACCCCCCTTTCAACCCTAGCCGCCCCCCACTCTCCCCTCCACCCCTTGCCTCCACCTCTCCTAGCCGCCACCTCCCAAGCCCCTTGCGCCCCTCTCCTCACCTCTCCACCACCCCTTGCTGCCCTAAGGGAGTTCTCCACCTCACCATCCCGCAGATTCATCCATTGGAGCGCTCCGCGACGAGGAGATCCGGTGGATTTGGAGCGAGGAAGGAGATCGCGCGAACCGGGAGGAGATCCTTGGGTTTTCGTTCGTCGGGCAAAGGTATGGCCACGGGGATCCTTGGGGTTGGTCTAGGATCTATTCTAATGGTTAATTTCATGTTTTTAGATCAAGTGGTGGTGCTGTCCATGGGTAGATTTGGGAGAAAACTAGAGTTGCCACGTTCTCTGTTTCGGGCGGATTGAGCAGTCGACCTAGGGTTTGGGTTTTCGCCAATTTAGAGTCAGAATTTGGTCGGCCGCCTGTTGAAGAAGTTGTAGGTAATTTCAATACCTTTCAGTGGGTATAAAGAACGTCCAATTCTGCCCAGCCGTTTGAAAGTTATACTCGTTTTACCGAAAGTGTTAAAAACTGTGACGTGATTGGAACAGATCACGGTATTCTGTAGATTAAACCACTTTAGAGTCCGAATTAGTTTTCCCGTATGCTTAGAAAAAGTTAGGAAATTTCCTAAGCTACGCGAGGATGTACTCGTTTAATTGATTCGGAGTCTTAGAACCCGAGTTATGCCTTTTGGAAGGCTGCTGCCCCGACGGGACAGAACCTCTGTTTTTGGGTTTTGCGAGTAGTTTGCGATGCAGGGGTAGAAGAGTGTTTGCGTACTGTTTTGTGGACATGATTGTGAGTGTGTGGTACCTATGTGCAGGTGGTGTGACCCCGGGAGTGCCTTCTACTTCTCGCCAATCCGTCGCCCGTGGTTGAGGCAAGTGTATTGGAATGTGTAGCGGGTCGTGGTTTGCTAGATTGGTTGAGATTAAAATTGAATATATGATATGTTCACATGCCATGCTTTAATGATTGCCATTGATATGATGAATATGCTTATTATGTTATGATGCCATGTGTTAATGTACAAGTTATTTATGATGTTGGCATGTTTGCATACATGACATGATACATGGCCCGGGCGGTGAGAAAGTCATAACTAGTCCGGGGAAGGTCGGTGAGAAAGTTATGACTATTCCGGAGAGCCAATGAGTAAGTCCTACATCGTGATTCCATTCACCGCGGTGTATGGAAGCGAGGAGTAGGCACCCTCCATCTTCGGGATGGAAGGGGGAGAGGGTGCACACCGACGGGTATGTACTCAACCATACCAGTATGAGTTTCCAGGAGATATGTGCATCGCATTGCATTGCATTGCATTATATGAGGATGATATATGATGATGATATATGATGATGTCAATGATATGCTTACGCTATGAATATGAGATGTGTATGATGTCGTACGTGAAAGTGGTGATGAAGGTATTAGAATGTATTTTCTTGTTCCATTGCAATATACTTGCTGAGTGATGAACTCACGCTTGTGTTAATGTTGTTTTTCTTAGGTACCATGAAACCGGCATGCGGGAAAGGGAGCTAGTCACACGTCATCACTTAGCATCACACATATAAACAATGACATGTTCCTTCCTTTAAATTGTGATGGTTAATTTGTGTGCTTGGTTTCCTCATTTACTTCGTTTGGCTCATGAGATAGTTGGAATCTTTATTCTAGTCTGATACTGTTGCTAGAACATTTATTATTGATGATTTAGATGTCATTCTTTATACTATATCATGTGATCATATTGTTGTTGCTTCAATTCATGGAAAAACAAAGGAGATGTTGCCGAAATTTTTGGTTCTAGCATTTACTCCTTTGCTGTAATTTATCTTAATTTATGGTATTTAGATGTTGTTTAGCCTTTGTTTGGTAGCATTCAGGCATGCTAGATGCCGGGGTGTTACATCTACATCCTAGATAACATGCTTACTGGTGGCATATCATTTCCAGGATCCTCATCCAAAAATTTGAGTCTTCAAGTGCTTGATATTTCTGGAAACCATTTTAATGGCAGCCTCCCTGATGATATAGCCTCCTTATCCAACCTCCAAGTTCTTCACATATCTACAAACAATTTTTCTGGTCCTTTACCGATTGCTATCACTAAGCTTGCAGCACTTACTGCTCTTGACTTATCAACAAACCAGTTCACTGGGCCATTGCCCGAGACGCTCCCAGATACCCTCCAATCCTTCAACGCCTCCTATAATGATCTATCTAGTGTTGTGCCAATGAACTTGAGGAAGTTTCCAGAATCTTTTTTCCATCCTGGGAACTCAAGATTAGAGTATCCTGCTAGCTCATCTGGACCTGGTAATTCCCCATCTGGTTCAACAGGTTCAACCAGCGTACCTGGGGACGGGGTGCGTGTTCAACCGGCGGCCGGAGAAGAGGCCCAAGATGACGTGCTACTGCTGGCCGTCGTGCTGTTGCTGTTGCTTCGGGGGCGGGAAGCGCGGCGTCGACGAGCCACGGCGCGGGCTGCTCAGGACAAGCTGCTAAGCAGCGTTGCCCGGAAGAAGGCGGCGTACCTGAAGCAGCAAACCTCGAAGGCGTTCAAATCCGGGCGGCAGTGTAGTTCAGATCCGGGCGACGGCGTGGAGGAGTGGAGCCTGAGGAAGTGAGGAGTGAGATTGACCGATTGAATTTGAGGACAGAGGAATAGCCGAATATGGGACTGCTGCCCGTCGGATATCCGGATAGAAATATGGGACAATATCCAGACTAAATACGGGAATTATCCGGATCCGACGGATATTTGCTGTTCCGAATCCGTATCCGTATTCAAATATCCGAATCCGATCCGGATCCGACCGGATATAAAATCATCCTCCCGGATCCGATTTTTCCCGGATCGGACGGGAAATATCCGACCCGTTTTCACCCCTACTAATGGCTTCGACCCAATCAATTTCTTTGGCCGATGCTACTCGTGCTTGAGGCGCTTGCCAATTATGGGCAAAACCAGCATGCTGACCACGGCAAATGCGGTTCCTCATAGTCAACATTCTGCCGTCTAAATGTCGGTTCTAGGAGTGGAGCAAACGGTTTTAAGTATGATACAACCTTATACAGGACCGAATCCCTTGTAGGAATCAGTTCAACGTAGTGTGATGTACTTGAGTCTCAATTGGCTGAGCAATTGATTTAGGGTATATGTAGAACGGAGCATATGGAGGCAAAATGGGCTAGAAGTCCAATTTAGAACCATCTGTATACGCCTTGTAATGAGTAGTTCCACTTGTGCGAGGGTCACATGGCAAGACCACGATCGGCTATGTCGGTGCCATAGTAGGAATAGTAGCCGACAGCTTTGGATCAATCGCTGGTTTTACGGCCTGAGCGTATCTGGGCAATGTAGTAGACTGGGTAGGTTGCCAGAGACTGCACAGGGTCAAGCAGAGTCCTAGCCAACACCAGCTCTTGTGTGACTTCTTTGACGTTTTTGGCTATCATCGACTTAAGCGTGTTTACTAAAGCCGATGACTAGTTAACAAGAGCGTGATGTACATATTGATTAATCATTTTCAATAATTTCGCTTGTGCGGGTATGTTTCGGCTTATCTATATGTTTTCATCAGCACCCAAAGTCTCCTTGTCGCTGAAATTCACCGTCGGCAATGCGGTTTTCTATGTGATTCCACATTGAGTTTTCTGATAGCAATTGAGCATCATCTGTTCGAACGCAGCCTTTTAACCTTCAATCTCTTTTCACTGCTTAGGCATTAAATCGTCTAGTGTTGGGACGATTATCACGTCAGGATTAACGTTGAATGGAGTGATCGATTTTCCCATGGAAGACATCATCGTTGACTTGTCAATCTGTCCCACTGGGCGTGCCAAAATTGTGTTGATGCTGAAAACTTGACGAAGGATTAATCGACAATCAGCACACGCAAACATCGGGTTTAATTTTGGGTGTGGGCGTGCCAGCCGATTTGATCTTGCAATCGGCAAGAAAAAAATATGTTATTTCAATCAGCCGTTAAGCCAATTTATTCTTTCAATGATGATTTAACCTAAACATCTATTCAAGCCGATTAGATGAAAAGTAACCGATAGATCTAAACAGTTTGATTGAACTGATTAGATGGGATAAAGGTCGTTTTTCTCGAAAAAGGCGATGTGCAACGAGATCAGAGAAAAAATGAATCTGGATTGGTGTAAATTGACGAAATCAATAATCAGCGATGTGCAACTTTATTGATAACATGAATTACAGAGGAAAAATTCAAATCTATAATGCTATTCCTAGTTGACGAAAAATGTAAAAAGTGAAGTGAGTTGGTTGATTGATTATCTGTCCCCACTCTTTGCCACCCATCATCTTCTTTTATAGCACCTGGTCCAACCGTGTCCTCTTTGGGCTCTTCATGAAACTGTCTGTATCGGTCTCTATTTCCTCAAAACAATCTTTCATTTTTGATTGGCTTTATCCCCGTGTTAATTGGTTGTAACCTTCCAAAATAATCTAACCAAATCAGTAACTTTTCGACAAACGGACCATGCACCAAATTCTGGTGTCAACAGCTGGACAAGGACATTCTTCACCACACGTTGAAATTTGTTCTTTCTCCACTTGATTCCACATCATTGATATTGTGTCACCTGATGCTTTACCGATCTTCTCACAAATCAAATTAATCCGACATTATACCTCTAATAACACTTGTTACACTTTGATACCCCCTTCTTATCCGTAGTAGCTTCCTGGTTCGGTAATAGTTTTTTGAGATATGTCATGAGTGTGTACGGTCTCAAAAACGAAGAAGATAAATCTCGTAGGGAACCAAAATAACGACGCTGAAGCAATGAGAGAAGATTTGATAAAGCCGACTGCAGATTCTTTAAGCACAATCTGAAAAGAGTACAAGGGACTGTTGCTCTTTCACAGCCTCTCGATCCTTCTAGGACCCTTCGATCTTTGCCTTATACAAAAAATTTAGTGCTAACAAATAATCTAGCCTCAAATCCTTATGTGCACCTCTTGGTTTTGATGAGTTGGTTCGTGAACTTCTTGGTTGCTTGGATTGTTTATGATCATCTCATGGGTTTATATAGTCCCCTTGGTCCTATTCTAAAGGAAGTATGAATCTCTAAAAGAAAGTATCAATCCTGATCCTATTAAGATTTATCTAGGATTTTTTTATAGCACATATTTCTATTTTTTTTTAAATATGTCACCGTACTCAGCAGTTCCAGGTTCACCGGGGGGGGGGGTGGCTGGCTTCTATACTTAGAGCATCTCCAAGAGGAGCCTTAAATATGGTCCTAATTTGAATTATAGGGCTTT
Organism: Rhipidocladum racemiflorum; assembly: GCA_036346355.1. Classification (NCBI taxonomy): domain Eukaryota; kingdom Viridiplantae; phylum Streptophyta; class Magnoliopsida; order Poales; family Poaceae; genus Rhipidocladum; species Rhipidocladum racemiflorum. The sequence goes on from CM070582.1 coordinate 255,602, forward strand.
TGGGGAAAAGATTAACTCCAGTAAGGATCCTAAATTATTAAAATTTAGCAAATTGTTTTAGGGCCCCTAGGAGAGTAGCTATATTTAGCAACTCTGTGATTGAGCCTTATCTTCGTTGGGTTTTAGGGCCTAATTGATGGAGTGAATATTTCGTTGGAGCCCTAAATCTAATTAGTTGAGGTCCTAAATTAAAGTTTAAGGCTCATTTTTAGGGCTATCTCTTGGAGATACTCTTAGGTAGCGCACGAATGAGTGTTCCCTCGGTACAATTGTTACGCCAATTGATATACAGGAGAAAATGCATATAAATGGTCAGGTTAAGTGCAGAACAAATATGCAAAAATATACTCCATTCAGGTAAGCATTAGCTTTTGCCAGTTTATAATAATAGATATCTTTAGAGGGTGTGGCATGCCACCTCTTTTTTTTTTTTGAAACCCTTGTAATTTGTTTGCGATTTTACAAGAAATCCCTCAGAGTTCTGGGATTTTAAAATAACCCTTGGGTTCCCCAAAATTTGCGGAGTAGGTTTGTTCGATTTTACACGGGGGCTCTTGTGGTTCAAAAAATTTGCGATGAGGTGTTGCACGGCAATTTCAATTTTTCCAAAAAACTCGTGATGTTCCTGGAATTTACGGAGAGCCCTTGCGTGCGGCTATTTTACATGAAGACCCTCGGGTTTCCAGAAATTTACAATGGACCCCTGAGTGCTTGACCAAAACTCACTTGGCACAAAATAGTCCGCAATCCCAACCTAGTTAATACAATGGATGTCATGGTAGCATGCTTGAATTGTGCAGAGACGACTGATTTGGATATATGTAGGCCCTGTTTATTTGGTATTTTTCATCAGCTTAAACAAATAGGTAGTTTTTTACGTAGGCTTTTTCGAAAACCCTAAGTCTATATAACTAAAATCCAAAAGCCACTAGAGATGATTTTTTGGTTTATTGAGAGTTGGTTTTACTAATGCCAGTGAAGTTATAAGGTAAAATACCCATCTTTATCACGTATAAAAGTTGATAGCTTTTAATCTGTTTAGGCCTAAAATATGGCTTTAAACTTTAACTCAAAAAAGCTTAAATCTAAATGAACAGGGCCATACATAGTCAGGCAGTCGGCCGGAGTCCTCCGTGACCAAAAAAGAATGAAACAGAAATGAATAGTATACGTATCCTTAATTTGTTGTGATTACCCAAACAAAATGTCAAAAGCAACTAATCAATCACCGAAAGGAATTGGGAAAAAGGAATGAATAATACAAGAACTAACGAAGGATACTAATTAACACGGTTGCATTAAGTATGGAGATCCGTGGGTAGTCTAACACCGGGGGTAGTCCGGCGGCGGCGGGGGAAGGATGGTGTCGGGAGTCGGGCCGTCCTCCACCTCAAACGCCATGGCCAACCCGAAGGGCAGATGCGAGTCCAAGTGGCAATGCATGATCCATACACCTGCATATGCATCCATGATCCATGTAATCTCCGAATTTGCGTTAATGCAATGCAAGATCCAGGAATCCTAGCTAGGAGCAGGAGAGTAGGAGCACATATATACATACCTGGGTTGTCGGCCGTGAAGCGAATGACCGCCCATCCGCCGGCGGGGACGGCCACCGTGTTGCGCTGCTGCGGGTTGACGAGGTTGTAGGTGCGGACGGCCCTGTGCGCGTTGAAGTTGCCGGTGCCCTGCGCGAGCACGAAGAAGTTGAATCCGTGGAGGTGCAGCGGGTGGTTCTCCGACCCCAGGATGGCCGTGTTCTGCAGCACCACCTCCACCGTCGCGTTGAACCGCACCGTCTTCACCTTGGTCCCCTTGGACGTGAACATGAGCGGCGCCAGGGCCCTCTTGCTGTTGACGGAGTCGCTCGTGAAGTCGAACATCACCGGCGGCTTGTCGGGGAAGTCGCGGGTGTACACGCCCTCCGCCGCGTCCCTCATGTGCGCCTCCAGCAGCGACGTGCTCGTCGGCAGCAGGAACGACACGTTGTTCATGCTCGCCGCCACCGAGCCCCGCGTCCGGTTGCACAGCGTCTGCGTCGGCATGCACGCCGCGATGCCCAGCCCGTAGGTCACCAGCATCCGCGTGTCCACGTGCAGAGGCACCCTCGGCTTGCCGTCCTGCAGCAGCCCGGTCAGGCTGCCGTAGAAGCCCTGCGCCGTCGCGCTGTCGTTGAACGCCGGCATGCTCGGCGCGACTGTCGTCGTGGTATCGGCTGCTTCCGCTGCCGGCAGCGACGGATCGGAACAGTACCGGAGGAGCGCCGTGGCGGCGGCGGTGTAGGTGGCGTTGGCGATGCTCTGGTACACCTGGGCGGCCATGTAGTAGCGGCGGCCCGGCGCGGCGTCGGCGTGCATCAGAGCGTCAACCGTCTGGCCCGGCGCGATGACGATGACGTCCGTGTCGTAGGGGTCGGTGTAGCAGGCGTCGACGGCGACAACCGTGAAGGCGTGGCCGCCCACCTTGAAGAAGAGCTGGTAGTTGAGCGCAGCGTTGATGAGGCGGAGCAGGTACGTGTTGCCGTGCTGCACGGTCAGCTCGTACGACGACATCTCGTCGGGGTAGAGGTCGCGGCCGGTCATGCCGTTGATGGTGAGCGCGACGGAGTTGTTGGGCGGGCCACCGGTGAGGAAGGCCTGCCTCTCGACGTCGACGACGCTGGCGTTCCACCACTCGCCGAGGAGGAGGGTGGCCTCCCCGTGGGGTGCGGGGAAGGGGTAGTGCGCCTGGGGCCCGGGGCGGATGAGGAGGGCGCCGTAGACGGTGGCGCGGAGGAAGGAGACGTGGGCGTGCCACCAGAGGGTGCCCTCCTGACCGGTGACGTTGAAGCGGTAGACGTAGCCGCCGCCGCCGGGGCGGATGGGGCACTGCGACACCATGCTCGGCCCGTCCGCCCAGCTCGACAGGCGCTGGAAGATGCCGTGCCAGTGGATCGTGATGTTGTACGGCGAGTCGTTGACGACGCGCACGACGACGGTGTCGCCATCGCGAGCCTCCACCTTGGGGCCGGGGAACTGCCCGTTCACCGCCGTGATCACCTGCGTCTGCCCCACCCGCTCGATCGTCAGGTTGCCCACCTGCATCCATCCATGATCAGTGCATCCAATTAATCAGTGCATGCATGCACCAACCACCCATATAGAATATATATATAGGCAACATATTTGGTGCAAACCCCTTTTACCGTCAAACACATAAATATGTTTCTTCTAAATTTGATTGGTAAGATTGTTACAAATTAGTCTATGATCATGTCCCTAGTGGCGAGGTTGTCTTTTAATTAAGGCAGCATGACATTTGAGAACAATTTCTATGTCAACTTGAGCAATTGTTGCTAGTTGTATACCAATGTTTCTATATTACTTACACGAACGTGAACAACTAGATGGCTATCATTTTCAACCCCCTCGGCAAATTTTGGCGAATGGACCTCGAGACAAATCAATCGGGCGTGTTCTTTACTTCTGGCTGGTCACAGTTTTTGCCGTTTCATTGCATTTTTGAAGGTGATATTGTGCTCTTAGGTATATATGAAGGCAACATAGTGTTCAACTATCACTTGATTTTGAACACCATGTTGCCTTTATACCTCGAAAGCACAACGTTAGCTACATATCGAAATACCATGAAACGCCAAAAACTGTGACCAACCATAAGTAAAGAACACGCCTGATTGATACGTCTCAAGGTCCATGCGCCAACATTTGCCGAGGTGACTAAAAACGATGGCCATCCATGCGCCAAAATTTGCGGAAGTGGCTGAAAACCAATGCTACGACGAAAAAGTATCCACCTTTTCTATTATATTCTAGGTAGGGTGAATACAAGGTGACCATAAAGCATGGTTCAAAAAATGATATCTACAGCCTTAGGCTGTTCCTGGTTGGAAGGCATAGGAAACTACCACATGACACTATTCATGCTCTAAACAATGCTCCTAGGGAATGTCCAACAACAAGATTAAGTATCTCCTCGCATTTATGAGAACAAATATTGATGGATTCCAAGGCAAAAATCCAATTAATTTCATCCAGATGGTTCCGGATACAAACTGTTTGTGATAGCATTATCACAGACGGTTTGTACCACGAACCGTTTGTGAGATAATAGGATGTCGCAGACGGTCTGCATAAAGAACCATCTGTAATGCACCGTTATTATAACTGATACATGTTTACAGACAGTTCTCTGAACCGGGCATTTTCTTTAGTAGTGCCCCCTATCTATGGTAATCCTTGATTGTTCAACCAACAAACTAGATAAACAAAAAAAATGACGTGTGATATATCTCACCTAGCCTGCACGGTTGGCTGCAAGCCTGCAAGGCAGTACTGAACTAATTAGATTAACGGACCTCTGTTGATGAGCTACCTACTTGCGTTGTTCTGCAAACCCGAAGGAGTTAATATGCATGGCATCTGCAGTATATTTACGTTTTAACTATTGTTGCGTCCGAAATCAACACGTACCAAATATGACAGACACGGTGCGCCAGCTTCAAACTTACATGGAGTGCTACTCAGCCAATATTATTGCAACGTACTCGTAGCAACTCAATTTTTTTTTAAAAAAAAAACAAGAAAACTTAAATTACACAAAACACTACTACAAGAATACACATTAGAATCGGTTCTTTTTCGTCATCACAATCGGTTTTGGTGGCGATAGAAAGTCCAACGATTGTAATGAGGAATAGTTATCACAGTCGGTTTTCTCCCCGATTGTGATAAACAATCATCACAATCGGTTCTTGCGAAGAACCGATTGTGATAAGCCCCTCATCACAATCGGTTCTAGCAAAGAACCGATTGTGATGAGGGGGTCATCACAATCGGTTCTTCGCAAGAACCGATTGTGATGAGACCCCCTCATCACACATTTTCACTATTAAACATTGTTCTGACGGTTTTAACACAAAACGAAGAGATTTCCCCAGGAGGTCACCCTCACCCATCCTAGTTAGTACTACCCTCGCCTAAGCACGCTTAACTAATGAGTTTTGCCGCCAATTTTAATGCAAATGCGAGCACTTCACGAGAGGTCACCCATCCTAGTACTACTCTCACCCAAGCACGCTTAACTTCAGAGTTCTTATATGATCTAGTACCGTAGTGTTGTTATGATAGCATTTGAAAATATAACGCGTCTCCCTCCCCTTAACCCCACAAAGCACCCGAACACTAATGTTAGTATTCTTATACTTCGAATTTACTCTGACTTGGGTGCTCCAAAATTTAACCAAGTGTCCAATTTAGTACCGTAGTGTTGGTATGATAGCATTTGAAAATATAACGTGTCTCCCTCCCCTTAACCCCACAAAGCACCCAAACACTAATGTTAGTATTCTTATACTTCGAATTTACTCTGACTTGGGTGCTACAAAATTTAACTAAGTGTCCAATTTAGTACCGTAGTGTTGGTATGATAGCATTTGAAAATATAACGCGTCTCCCTCCTTAACAAAATATAACGCTGCCTAGACGGTGATACACTTGACAAAATATTGTGCACGTGTTTATGGAATATACATGACAACAGTTTATAGAGCTAGCGATACTCCATGTTCGTATTGTACTTAGTCTACACCACCTCCTCATCTTTGTAGCTATGACCATTTGCCATTACCATCTAGCAAAGAACCGATTGTGATGAGCCAATTTCACTATTTTTGATTGTTTTAAGGTATGAATATCGTTTATAATATATATTGAACACAAACATTTTACAATACACATATCACATTCGTTTACATGAATATAGAGCATAAACATACTTAATACCAATATGCATGCATCATCTACCCGTTCATCCAATTAAAAGACGGTGATACACTTGACAAAATATTGTGCACGTGTTTATGGAATATAGAGCTAGAAACGATATTCATACCGTAAAACAATCAAAAATAGCGAAATTGGGTCATCAAAAAATATAGAGCTAGAAACGATATTCATACCGTAAAACAATAAAAAAATAGTGAAATTGGGTCATCACAATCGGTTCTAGCAAAGAACCGATTGTGATGAGCCAATTTCACTATTTTTGATTGTTTTAAGGTATGAATATCGTTTATAATATATATGGAACACAAACATTTTACAATACACATATCACATTCGTTTACATGAATATAGAGCATAAACATACTTAACAGTCAATATGCATGCATCATCTACCCGTTCATCCAATTAAAAGACGGTGATACACTTGACAAAATATTGTGCACGTGTTTATGGAATATAGAGCTAGAAACGATATTCATACCGTAAAACAATCAAAAATAGCGAAATTGGGTCATAAAAAAATATAGAGCTAGAAACGATATTCATACCGTAAAACAATAAAAAAATAGTGAAATTGGGTCATCACAATCGGTTCTAGCAAAGAACCGATTGTGATGAGGGGGATTATCACAATCGGTTCTTTGCTAGAACCGATTGTGATAGTCATGTCCCTCATCACAATCGGTTCTTTATAAGAACTGATTGTGATAAGCGGGCCATAATCACAATCGGTTCTTTCTAAGAACCGATTGTGATGACTAATTTCCTTATCACAATCGGTTTTTGTGAAGAACCGATTGTAATGATGACCACTTATCACAATCGGTTCTTTCTAAGAACCGATTGTGATAACTCATTTCCTTATCACAATCGGTTCTTTTAAAGAACTGATTGGGATAAGGAACCTTATCACAATCGGTTACTTCTAAGAACCGATTGTGATAACATGTTTCTAAAATTTACAAATGAGATACACGTATCACAATCGATTTTTTAGTCAAAAGATTGGAACCGACACAAATGAAGCGATAGTGATGTATCATTCTGTAGTAGTGAAATAAAATAACCCGCAGTTCCGCAAATTCACCGGTGACTCCTAGCAGCCTATTTTTTTTTAAAAAAAATCCCTCTTCAAATTCGCCAATGACTCATAGCTAGCACACACATTTTTTTTATAAAAAAAAGCCCGAGACAATAAACCAAATTATGTTTAGGTTTTCATACATTTTCTCAGAGATAGCCGTCGGACCAAATTTCGCACCACATAAAGAGGACCCGTGGTGCCGCAAATTCGCCGATGGCTCCTAGCTAGCACATTTTTGAAAAAAATTGAGAAAAAACCGAAATTACGTTTAGGTCCTCGTATCTGTTTCAGAGGTAACCATTTGACCAAATTCCGTACCGCATAAAGAGGACACGTGGTGCCGCAAATTCTTCAATGACTCCTAGCTAGCATTTTTTTTGAAAAAAACGGAGAAAAAAATTGAAATTACGTTTTGGTCCTCGTACCTTTTTTCAGAAATAATCATCGGATTAAATTTCGCACGACGCAGCATAGCGCGCGACCTGTCTAGCATGATATACATTCGCACTTTTTTTTTCAACGTATTCAATATCACCGGCCACCTGATTGAGATCTCTTCTTGGCAACTGCTGCTACGTACGCACGTACTCCACTATTTTAATTCGAAACAAAATTAGACATATATAAACAACTTTAGTAGTGAGCCTATATATCCTAGCTAGTTAGCATTCCATAATTCATTACATAATTAAGGATGTAAAAATGGACATTTATTACGTACATGGAATGTGTGCTCGACGACGGCAGCATCAGTAGTCAAGCAGCACCCGAGAGAGACGAGAGCATATGCAAGAAGTAACAATGGCCGATCCATTTCGCTCTCTTACCTGCTGAAGGGATCTGATCTGATCTGATCTGATCTGATGGTTCTTCCTTTGACAAGTTTGATGCTTGAGATGGAGAATACCTATACATGCATGTATATAATTCAGAGCTGCTGCCTGCCTGCCTGCGATGCTATATATCTGCAATATTGCACAAGCTAGCTAGATGCTGCATGCAATTAACCTATTAATTTGGATTTGCGTACGCTATATATATATTTGCAATGCGCAAGCTATATATAAAGCTCTGGACGACGCATCCATATATAGATATTGGGGCTAGGAAACGTAGAGCTTAAGGATGTAACAAGCGCCCATCGATCGGCATCACAAATAAAAAACGCTAGCTTAAAGCCGATGCTATCTAATAAGTAGCCGATGATATAACGCTGAAGCTGCAGGTAGCTAAGGTAGGTAATCTGTTCTAGTCTGGAGTGATCAATGACACTATCTGCACTGCTCGCTAGCTCGATCGATGGCCAAATTAACATATATACTTCACCCATCGACAAGGAATCGATCGATCGATCCATCGCTCTAGCGATCGAGCTAGCTCTAGCAAGGATGGATGGATGGATGGATGCATGTATCGATCGGAGTTGGTTGCCGGAGAGCTGCATTCGCCATGCAAGGACAACAAGCTTGCTTAATTAATTAATCACGCAAGCACACAACGTCGTCGATCTTGCAAGGCCTGCCTTGCATTGTTAATTTGGAGCGGTTTAATTGGTCTTTCTGCTGAGCTGCCTGACAGTGCTTCGGGACTAGCCACTAATTTGACAGTCTTGTTAACAAAGCGAGCGAGCAGCTGCCGGCCGGTACAATCGCAGATCGATCCTCTCCAGATCGTCGGCCGGTGCAGCGTGAATTGACCCCCGATCTCCCCCTGTTTAACTCAGATTTTAATACCCCATCTTTGCTTAAAAGCATCAAGGAGATGTACTGTTAAGAGAGAGAGAGAGAGAGAGAGAGGGAGTAGATTCTTCCAGTAGAGAATTGAAAGTGAAGGCTAGCTATACCCAACATACATTTTTTTAAGAGCTAGCTGGGCTAATTAACTGCATGCATGCACGCTGTTGGGAAAGGGACCGAAAAGCTAATCATGATTATTTATTTAGTTACAGATCTGCAGAGAGCACTCTATTACTAGTACTAATATACTACCGCCTTCCGTGTGAGCCAGGTATTTTGTGAAATCTTGGATATAAATTTTGTGAAATCTTGGTTCCACTCCTCTCCGAGATTTATAATTCATTCCGGCGGAATTAATTTTTCTTAAAAAAACTCTAATCGCTACAGTTCACTCATAAATTTATGTGAAATCTCAAAAAATATCGCCAAAATATATGACCAAAGTGGGATTTTTGTCGATAAAGAGGACATCACAAATATGATGTCCCAGTTCCTTTTAAGAAACTGGATTCAGCATTACATAGTTCAAGGACAAAACCAAAATAGCACAGTCTAAGCCTCCAGCTCTTCAAGTCATAGACCAAAGCTAAGCTTACCACGTTAAACAAGTTCACAGGTGAAAACAAAATAAACAGGGAAACCAACCATCTCTCACTTAGCTAAGCCACCAAAATAAGAGGAGAGTGAAATCAAAAACTCCAGCTCTTCTAGCTTGTTCATTTTCATCCAGGAATCGGCATTAGAAGCAGTGGGGATCTGATTTTGCCCTCTAGATGATGGCAAAATTGATCCATCTGAGCTACCATTTCTTTCTTGTACAAAGGACTCCAATTCTTCAAAAATAGAAGCACTTTTCTCCATGTTGTTCTCACATCTGACCAATCCTGGGCCACGAAAATCAAGTTATTTCTGTTCTTCCAAATACTCCACAAAACAGAAGCACAAATTGTGTTAAGAGCAGCATTTCTTTTATTACTTAACCAAAAACGAGCCACCGATTCATAAGTGTGACCAATATTCATGCCAAAGTAAGAACCAATAATATCCCAAATACTTTTGGCTACCACACAGTCGAAAAAAAGATGGAACACTGTTTCATTTTCATTACAGAAGCTACATAAATTCCCTTTGTCTAAACCTCTTTTCAACATATTATCTTTAGTCATGATTTTATTATGAGAGAGAAGCCACAAGAAAAATTGAACTTTAGAAGGAACTACTAGTTGCCAAACTGCCGGAATATAAATTGGCAAAACACCCCTGAAGTTAATGATGGCATACAAGGATTTGACAGAAAACACACCATTGCTATTATATATTGCCAAATCAAAGCATCCTCATCATCCGTAAACTTAATACTTTTAGCCACTTCAACTAAATTAAACCATTTGATCATCATTTTTTCAGAGAAAGATCTTCTAAAAGTGCATTTAATATTTGAACCATCCCAAATATCTGCAAACGTGACCCCTTTCTCATTTACCAGAATATAAAGATCCCAAAACAGGAGAGCTAAGCAGGAGGAGCAAAACCAGATATCCTCCCAGAACCTAATCTTATTACCATTGCCTATGCTCCATTTATAACCAAATTTGGTAGAGTTTACAGCCTGTGAGACCCTCATTTTTATGTCAGTAAATAACATAAATATGAGGCTCTTTAAGTGCATCCTGTGCCATTCCCATGATCAGTGGCTGGCACGCACAAACACAATTTGGATATTACTGACCACCTGAGATACACATTTTTATTACATCACAAGTTTTATAGTGATATTACAATACCAAAAGTAGCAGGAAATTAAAACCATGTCTCATAGTATGCCAACTATTCCATAACTCCACAGGCAAGCATTTGAGATGAACCTAGAAAGATCGATCGTCGCTAAAATTCGCGAGGTTCCTCATATTCATTCCCATCATTATCGTAATCTTGCTCTTCACCTAAAAACATTGTTGAAGCAAGTTGAGTACATTAGTACTCGCAAGACTTTGTAGTGTATGCAATTCTGGAATATATGCAGGCTAAAATAGAAAGTGGGTTTCTCACGGTTGTTTTTGCATAAAGCGAAAGTTTTGAATGAAGTAATCTTGGATAGTAATGGAAAAGCGTAAATAAAACATTAAAACATTTTGATAAGCAATTGAGATAACAAATAATAAAGATAATAACATTTTACTCATGGCCCTTTGTGAGTAAATTAACGAAAAGAAAGACCCTCCATGGTCTTATAAGAACAAATGTAACAATAAGTGACATTTATATAGATTTGAATTATTTCCAAAACATTTAAACAAGTTTTTGAAATTAGAAAACAATTAACTAGTGTCGAGTTCGCCAAGTCGTCCATGGCCGTGGACCACGGCTATTCGAATAGTTTATACTCTGCGAGTTGTACAGCTTTACCCACAAGATATGTTCTCCCTTTTTGCAAGCTATAAGACACACTTCCTTTGGTATGCCCGCGAGAGTTCATACTTAGCTGATCGATTATTTGAACCTTAACTTTGCACTAGCCGGTGGCGTTACCCACGACTATGATGAAGCAAACAAGCGGTGAAGCAATAGTATTCGAGCAGCGGCTCAAATGGTACAACAACAGCCCCAATTCATAGCGAGCGTACACCGTTACAGCGGCAAATGTCAACACCTCGGTGATGGCACCTCCTCGAGCAAACCAATACCGGAATGCTCGTGCTACAACGCCTACCAATGTGCAAAGCTAATTCCCAAATAATTTAATAGGTTAAGACTGTCCCAGTCCGAGTACTTGTGGATGCGGTTTACTTGGATCATGCAACACTACGTTCGGTCCTTAGAGTGACATGGCGATAACTCCACCTAGCTTTCACATTACGTTAAAACATGTACAACCGGCTATTGCCAATAATCACCCACATCAAAGCAGTAGTTTTATTTTCATTTTATCAAACTACCGATTATCCTTTCTTTGCTTAAATAAACCAAAAAGGATTTCATAAAGAATGATGTGTGAGTGTAAACATTTCCAACTTTGACTTTGACAGTGCTAAGCATTTACTGAGTTAATAAACAATTATACCGATTAAAAAAGAACTTAACGATCCTATGGTTATCATGGATCATAGATCACGTTGATTAAGGAAATCCATTAGTATGAGTTATAACTACCAAATAACACGAAGTAAGGTTTTAGCGAAAATATAAGCATGCAGGAAGATTCTTAATCACATTTTAGGTGATTATGAAATCACGGGATCAAAAATGATCAAGGGTGCTTGCCTTGCTCCTCAAGCGGTGTAAATTTGGATACGTATGTAAATCGATAGCGTAGTCGGCAATCTCGGCGTCTATCGTCGATTAAGAATATGGCAAATAGAATACTTCAATATCGATAAAAGAAGCAAATACATAAACAACAAGGATAGCAGTTGAAAGATTCAAATGAAATCAATTCAAATCAATCAATGATGGCAATCACTTAATCAATTCATGCATTAAGCAAGTTATAAGATTTTGGGTCTAAGGCAAAGCTTAATGACATACAACATGATTACCTTTCTTTATGTAATATTTCATTTTAATTTACGAATTCAGGAAGCTAAGATTGTAGAATTATTTTTAACAAAGTTCATTTGCAAGGTGTATGACTAATTGTACTAATACAAATTAGTATATAAAGCAATCCTAGTCATATTTAATGAAAGTAATGGTAAATCCTAACTTTTATTTTATTAACTGGTCTTAATCAGTGTAATGAGCTCAAAGAAACAAATTTTATTCATTTTGGATCATTTTTGAGTAAGTTATTGCAATTATATCAAATATATGCATTAAACAAAGTCCTAATATGGAATTTTCACAAACTAGCTCCAAATCCAAATCTAATTACATATTTGAGTAGTATTTGACCTAAGGATTCCAACAAAGTTGGTTTCATTCAATTTGGACTTTATTTGCAAAAATCCTATATGGAACATATTCAAATTTCACTCTTTAAATTCAATTTCAGATTTAAATTATTAAACAAGTTCAAGATATTTTTGCAGATTATGAAACTACAGGATTTATAATGAATTTAGAAATTGGTTTCACTTAATTTAGAGCTGGTTTTAAAAGATATGGCCATGTGAATTATTTTGGTTCAAATAAAGCAGAAAACAAAGAAATCGCTTTCCTTAAAGGAAAGCGTCTTTCCTCAATTGTGTCTTGAGCTAGGTTTTGAATCAGCTTTCATGATCCGGCGCCTAGGCCCGGCCCGTCGATGGCCTTGTGTGATGTCTTGTGACTTCTTCTTTATCGTCGCGGGACGGCTCGGCGGTGAGAGTGCGGCGTATGCGGCCAGCGCCACGGCCCGCATGGCGATGAAATGGGTTAGCACAAGCAAGCTGACCGATTGAGTCCCTGCTGCGATGGCTTAGAAACGAGGGAGATGGCGGCGGCCCTGCGCGGCCAGTCCTCGGCGGCGTCGATCGGGTTTGGATGGTTCCTACGTCACGGGGACCATGATGGATCTAGGGCATCACTTTCGGTTGGCGTGGTTGTTTGGAGAATTTGTGCGCTGGCTATGGGCGGCGGAGGTTCGAGTGAGAGTCTAGCTTGATGATGCTACGAGGTATCTCGGGCTTAATGGACATCACGGATAAGCTTCAATAGGGATCTAGGGATGCTATTTCATAAGTTATTCAAGAGGAGAGGTTGAACCGAGTTCTCACCGCGATGCGTAGGCGGAAGAAGCGAGACCACGGCGCGAGAGCTCCTTAGGTTGCCGGACTACAAGGTGATGCGCAAAAGATCGGTAAGTATCCGGTTGATACTCTAAGAGCCGATCAATTGAGTGCATTTCCTTATGGCGTAGCAATTTGGTGTTTCCACAAATCGGGTTTTAGAGGAGGCGAGGAAGAAGGTCGGCTTGCAGGAGTTTTAAAGCGTGATATGGGGAATGGTTGGTTGCTTGAGTTTGGTTGGGTATAAAAGCTAATCCACCCAGGATTAAATAGGCAGCGAGCGGTTGGGAGTGAAATGGTTACGAAGAGGAATGGCGGCGGTTGAGTTGGCTCTGAAGACCCTCAAGCCGGTGCGACCAAAGGGCAGAGGAGCTGGCGCGGCGTGTCTAAAGCGGCCTCGAGGCGCGAGATTGCGGTGAGTGAGACGACAAAGTTGGAGGTGGTAAGGTGGGCTTTGTCGGCAACACGAGAGGAGAAGAAGAGAAAGAGAGCAGACGGGAGGAAGGAGAAGGCTCGCTCACGAGGCCCACAAAGGCGAGAGAGAGAGATAAGCAGAGAGAAAAGAGAGAGCATGGCCGTGGGACCAATACGTGGAGGCCCACCTGGCTGAGACGCAAGACAATGGGAACCGGCTAGAAGCCTCTGCCACGCGGCCCCCACACGTAAGAAAGGGGGAGAGAGAGAGAAGACTTCTAGTGTTCTCCTCTGGACAGCGTAGCAAACGAATTAATACCGAGGTCATTTCATGCCCAGATTTTTCTAAACTTTTTGACCAAGCTGAGGTCTAAGTCATTGACGTCCAGTAAAATTTTGGGGTTAAAATGATCTACCATTTATTTGCTAAAAATCTGACAATGAACGTTGCACAGAAAATCCAATTTAGATCTTGAATTGATTAAGGGACTAAATCAACGTATTTTCTTTTGAAATTTTTACTGAAGGTTTGGTTCTAAACAATGGACCTATCATAAAAATTTCAACATTAATTTCGCATTATTTATTTTTCTATAATTCTTTAACTGATTTCTGCAGAATTTCGAATCTGCCTAAATTAAATGCTAATAAATAGCAAAATGGCTTATTAATTTTTGGAACTTTTTGTGGATGAAGATGATATGTCTGAGGTCTTATGGTAAAAATCCCAAGGTCTATATTGCTCCACAACTCTCTCTAAAAATCTGACATGGTTCAGGACAGAAATAAAATTTACCATTTTAAATTGTTTTCTTGACTAACAATTGCATGCACATGGTCTTTTGACCATCTATGGATATTTTCTAGGGTTTAGCCAGGTTATACAAATTTTTTTACCATGGTAATTTCTTATACTTACCATCCAACCATTTTCTTTTTTGTTTGATTTCAATAACCATTTCAATCAACAACAATTTAACAAAAACACATAACATCAAGGAATAAAGCAAGGAAATGATTTCACATTTTTAATATTTGATTTTTATTACTTTATAAATTTGAGGATGTTACACAGCCCACATAACCCCTTTCCAGAAAATAGAAATATGATCAGGATCGCAACAAAAAATATTAGGATTATCGACTTTATACATGGAATTCACCAAACTTTTCCATTGTCTATAATTTTTAGAATAGTATCTTTTGATCCAAGAAGCTAAAAGACATAAGTTAAGATCCCTAAGATTAGGAATTCCCAAACCCCCATAGTCTTTCTCCATAAAGATTAAATGTCAATTAGCTAAGTGGAGTTTGTTATGACCCTCATAGTCATTCCAAAGGCAATTAGCCATGTGGGAATTAAAACTGTCCAAAGCCCATTTAGGAAACTTGAAAAAGGATAGTAGATACAGAGGAATACTAGCTAAACAAGACTTAATCAAAGTCAAACGACCACTCAACGAGAGAAGTTTGCCTCTCCAACCCGCATTTCTCTTCATGATTTTGTCAACTAGAGGTTGAAAATCTTCCCGTCTGATCTTATCATAGTGAAGCGGTATACCAAGGTGTCGACGATTGGAGAACGGGCTCCCGCCGAGCTTACTTGTTGAATGGGGGATCAACAGAGCCCCGTCGTACGGTCCGAGGGAGTCGTCCGAGCAATGCCAGGTCGGGAGAAGAGGGACGCGGTGTTTATCCTGGTTCGGGCCTCTCACTGCCGAGATAATAGCCCTACTCCAGTGTATTGTGTTCTATCTCGGGGTCCCCCTGTTACAGATCTTCAGGGGGGTTTAAATACTACAACTAGAGGTACAAAGAAGGCAACTACCCCCTAGGATTACGCCATGTATTCATATTCGCGATCTGCAGCCCTTGATCCACGCGCTATTTGAATTTCGGGTAAGATTTCCCTTGATCTTCGGCTGATTGGTTGCCACCTTCCTTCCTCATAGCACTCGCCGTGTCCACCGACCAAATACCTGAGTAGGTCGTGGTCTCCACGAGCATGCTTGCTCGTGGGGAGGGTTCGGAATAGCCACGAGTAAAGGCGTGGACGTGTATGCTCGGAGGAAAAGAAGGGGGATGCTCGTTTCATGCTCCCAAGCATCTTCTTTCAGCATTGCCTGGTTGGTGGGCTTGGCATTTCCCGGGGGTACCGTGGTCTTTTGCCAGATAGCCAATCCCCGACAGCTAGCCCCCGAGGTTGAAGCGGGGAACCATCGGGCTTCCCCTTGAGCCTAAGAAGACTTGAAGGGGGGATTGAATTTCTTTTGGTCGTGGCTTACGACCATTTTACGTCGGAAAGCGACCTTTTTACCCGCCGCGTGCTTGCTCCGCGTGGGCTCGTCGTTTGGTTGTTCTGCGGTTCCTTCTCTGAGAAGCCTCCCTGTAACGGTAAGGTAGTTTCTTGGAAAGTGCGCTTTTACTGGGCAGGTGTCGCTACATGATAGGCGGCGGTTTCTAACTTGTCTCTTCGCTGCCTTTTTAACTCTGTCCACTGGGAGAGGTCGGAGTTACACTGTGTTTCTTTGCTCGCCTTTGGCCAAAAATCTTCTAGGAGCCCTAGCGCCCAAGAACCCTTTTCGCTCTCCTTCCTCCTTTGGCCATGGCGCGTTTCAAAGTTAGCCAGATGACCCGTAGGAGGCTCCAGGTGCTCACGGACGAGGGGTACGTCGACCCAAGCTCGGGTCGAGTGCCTGGGAGCGACGCGGCGCCGGCACCGCGGGAGGCGGAGATCGTCTCCTGCGAGCTGTATGCCGTCAACGGGCTCCGCCTGCCCGAGAGCGACTTCCTCGCCTCCGTGCTCGCCTTTTGCGGGTGCAAAATCTCTCATCTCCACCCCAACTCTATTCTCGCCCTCGCGGTCTTCTCCCACCTCTGTGAGGCATTCGTGGGTGTGATACCCACCGCCAGCCTTTTCTTCCACTTCTATTCTCCCTTTCACACCGACCGGGATGGTCCCGCCGGCTGCGTTTACCTTCGTCTTCGGCCCAACCGATCATACGAGTACCCCCTCGTTTCCTTGAAGGACTCGGTGTCGGGTTGGGCCGACCTTTGGTTCTACCAGAAAAAGGCAGAGGGGTCCCAGTTGATCTATACTGGGGAGCCTGCCCCGGTCGCCGAGACGACGCGCCCGCTCGTGCAGCCTGAGGAGGAGCGGGCGCTCAGGACGATCAGCGAGCTCGCCCAAATGGGGCTCACTGGTCGGGACATTGCCTGGGATTTTTCCTTCAACCGGGTGTCCCCCCTGCGATGCCGCGAGCATCCTTTCTTCGAGGTGACCGGGTGGAACGACATCACCCGCGAGGACAACGCAGGTACGCTTTGGTCGCTTCTTTGGGTATTGTTGTTTTCCGGTGCTTGGTCTTATTCTTTCTCCAAAATTTCTGGTTGTGTTGTAGCCCCTAGGACGGACTGGGTTGACGAAAGGGTCGCCGAGATGTTCGGCGCCCCGGAGGAGAAGGAGCTGATGCCCAATCGTCAGGTCCCCAAGAACGTTTTGGACCACAGCGACGTGGTAGGTACTTCTGTTTGCTCCTGCCCGAAGGCATGTTTCCCGAACTCATCTCTCCCTGTTTCTGTTTGCAGGAGAAGGTAGCCCTCGAGCTCGCCGTGTCGAGCACCGCGTCGTTGCCGCAAGCTGATACCCCGGCCAGGGGTTCTCGCAAGAGGTCGGCGGGTCAGATCCGCCAAGCGTCTGCCTCGCCTCCTCGCGCCAAGTGGTCGAAGCGCCGAGCTTCGACCAGGACTCCTCCCACGCAACACCTCGAGTACGCCGACCGCCGGGAGGTAAGCGAGCTTCGAATCTGGTTTGATGACATCAAACGGAAGAGGCCGGAGCTGATGGGCCGGCTGGAACAGCTCGCCGAGCAGGCGAAGAAGGCCGAGGAGGAGGCCAGGTCCCCCCCGAGCAAGGAGCAACTGGAGAGGAAAATCAAGGCTCTCCAGGACCAGCTCGCTCAGGTGGTCGAGGCCCCTGAGGAGGAGGAAGAGGAGGAAGACGCCTATGCTGCAGTCGAGGAGCAGGAGGTCAACTTCCCGATCAACCTCGGCATTGGAAGGGGTCGACATGGACGATGTCGACCCGGCGATGGCGCGAGCCAGCGACGCCGCGGAAGATCGAGTCGTGGCCGTTGCTGAGGCCTACGAGGCCGCCGCGGGTAGGACGCCCGTGGCCCAAAGTGAGGGAACCGAGGAGGATGGAGCCGCTCACCGGGCGGAAGGTAAGTCTTATTTGGTTCCTTTGTTGGATTCCTTTTGTTCTTGTTTTGCGATCTTTTCCTGGGCTAACCCCACTCCACTTGGCGTGGGCGTGATAGCTCGGATGTTGTCCTTGGACTTCCGTCAGATGGCTGAGGAGATTATCAACTTTGCAGTTGACGCCGAGCTCGACCGCGTCTTCGACCAAGTAATGGCCGAGGCGGAGGAGGAGTCGGTGCTGGCTGCGCCCTCAGCGGAGTCCGAGCTTCCCACGGCGGACGTGGAACCGACTCCGGCCGCGGAGGAGCAAGAGCCGCAAGGGGCCGAGGACCAAGAAGCCTTGGCCTTGGTCCCTTGTGAAGGGGCAAGCGCAAGCGAGGCCCAGACGACGGGCTCCGAGGGCCAGGGGTCGTTGGCTCTCGACCTACAGCCCTCGGCCGCGAGTCAAGGAGAGGAGTTGGTCGCCGTCGCCACCGGTGCCTCCAGCGGACCAAGGGGAGAAGTGGTCGTGATCGACCAACCCCTGGCCGGGACCGAGGAGAAGAGGTGGTTGTCGGCGACCGATTGCCTCGGTAGCGGGCCAGGGCGGGAGGTGGTCGTCCTCGACCAATTGTCTCCGGTCGCGGAGCACCAATCGCCTCCGGCCGCGGAGGTGCAAGGGGCGGAAGTGGTCGTCCTCGACCAATCGCCCCCGGCCGCGGAGCAAGGGGTGGGTGCGCTCGCAGTTGGTGTCCAGCCCCCGAGCGCAGCGACCGAACAGGAGGAAGGCGGCCATGAGCCGCCTGTCGTTGAGGAAGACCAACCTCGGGGAGACCTGGGGTTGGTCGAAGGAGGAGACGCCGTTGCCCTCCTGGGAGCACTGGGTGCCCAGGAGGAGCAAGATCTTGACGCGCCAGCTCGGGATCAGGATGATCCTGCGTGGGTCAATCCCTTTTTCCGAGCCGGGCGCCATCGACCGCCGCAGCCTTCAGGACAAGTCGGTCAGGGCTCTTCTGGTAAGTCCTTTGCTTCTATCTTTTTCCATAAGGCGAGCAATCTTCTGTGGGCCTTTTTGACTCTTCTTCCCTTTCGCCCGGAGTTCGCTGTGAAGGCCATGGAGGACATTGACGCCTCCGCAGTTCCAACAGAGGAGTACTGGGCGTACCATCGCTAGCAAGACGCCAAGATCGCTGATCTCGAGCGTCGGGTCTCCGAGGTGCGTGAGGCCGACCTGAAGGAGCTGGAGTCGGCGAAGAGCCTCATCGTCGGGCTTCGGGACCAGCTCTTCGAGAGCGAGACGGCGAAGAGCACTTCGGAACGGAAGTGTGCCGAGCTTGAGGAGGAGCTGGTGAAGCTGCGGCAGGAGGTCACCGACCTGCGCCGCGATCTTCAGCGAGCTCGGGAGCGCGAGGAGACCCAGCTCAAGGAGGTGCAACGCCTTCGGGACAGCGCAGCTAAAGGTCGCGCGGCTCAGCGGAAGGTTTTGGACCTGGAGGCAGAGGCCGACTCCCTTAAGGAGGAGCTTGCTGCCCTCCAGGCCGAGCGTAGGACTTAGCTTTTCTTCTTTTTTCTTTTAGCTCGTGCAAATCCTATAAAAAAACAACCTTTTTGGTTTAATGAGCAACATTACATAAGTTTGGGACCTTGCCTGTTTTTCCCGACTCTGCTTTCAATGTGTGCTTGCACGAACTCGGTCCTGCAGAAAAAAGACCAAGTCCCTGCATAGGAGCATATAACATGAATACGAGCAAAGAAAGAATCCTCAGAAAAAAGGACGGAACGTTCCTATCACACGGAGCCCCCGCCATGGACAAAGGTCGTGCCCCTACTATTGTGAGCACGTGTTTGTTCATGGGAAAGCTGAGGTAGACTTTGATCGTAACGCTTTTTGATCGATTAAACAGGTCGATCGAGTCTAGAGAGAGATGAGGGCGAGGATTGTTACGCGCGCAGAGCAGATGGGCTTAAGCCAACAATACGTAGAGTCGCCATACCCGAGTGGTCGCTGCACCGGGCTTAAATGGATGCTCGCGACCGACCACACATACAGCGAAGAGCTACTGTGGAAAGTGATCGGATGGGCGAGCATCCGGTCGGAGGCCAAGGGGAATGGTGCGTACATATTCGTTGGATAAGCTTCGCTTGCGGTGGCGGTAGACGACGATGCTCGTTTGAAAAAGCGAAGACAAAATCTGAAGACAAGGAAATATCTTATAGGAAGGAACGCAAAGGGTGCGAGATAGGGATACGCGTCTAAACGTAGAATTTACGTAGTTGGTCAATGTTCCAGGTGCTGGCGAGCTCCCGACCGTCCTCCATCGCGAGGCGAACAGCCCCCGTGCGTGCTGTGGACACGACCGTGTAGGGTCCTCCCATCTTGGGGCCAGCTTATTGGCTTTCGACAGGTCTTGAAGTCTTCGTAAGGCCATGTCACCGACTTGTAGGGACCTTGGTCGGACTGACTTGGCTGCGTGCCTACGAAGAGCTTGTAGGTAAACCGCAGACCGGAGCAGGGGAATTGTCCTTCCTGGGGATGTAGATTACTTCGAAATTCTTGAAGTATTTCTCCATCTTCCTTACTTCGGCCAAGTACAGTGCCATTGAGGTATCGGAACACTGATACTCCTTGTTGACCTGGTTCACGACCAACTGTGAATCGCCCATCACGGTAAGCCGTTGGACTCCTAATGATTTACATGCTCGAAGTCCGGCCAAGAGGCCTTCGTATTTTGCCGCGTTGTTGGTCGCGGCAAAATGTAGTTGGATGGCGTACTGGAGTTGTTCTCCATCCGGGGAGACCAAGACGACGCCAGCCCCCGAGCGCTCATATGCTCGGGATCCGTCGAAATACAAGGTCCAGGAGTTTTCCCTTGAACCGGTGGTTTCGCTGGCTAGTGGTCTGCCGAGCCGACCATTCTCGCCACGAAGTCACCAGGACTTGTGATTTGATCGCCGTATGGCTAAAAACATTATCTCGACCGGGCGAGCTCCATGGCCCACTTGGCTATGCGACCACCGGTGTCCTGGTTTTCAGGATTTCCCTGGCGGGAAGCTGGTCGATCTGACGATCTTATCTTGTGCGCTTGAAAGTAGTGGCGCAACTTCTCGAGGCCACCAAAGAACGAGTACAATAGTTTACGGACCTCGGGTAACGCTCCTTCGGTCCATGAAGTACTTCACGACATAATAAATAGGTCGTTGGAAACCATCTCTCTCCATCGCTAACACCGCGCCACCGTCATGCGGGTTGCCGCCAGGTATAGCAAGACAATTCTTTCCTCAAGGTGTGTGTGACGAGGACGGGTGACTTGGAAATGTACTGCTTCAGCTCTTTGAACGAGTGATCACCTTCCTTCGTCCATGTAAAGCCATTGTGTTTGCGGAGGGTTTTAAAGAAAGGTAGTCCTCGTTCCCCCAGCCGGGAAATGAACCGGCTTAAAGCGGCCATTCTCCCGGTCAGAGCTTGCACTTCCTTCACGCATGTGGGCGACCTCATGTTCTCAATGGCTTCGATTTTCTCCGGGTTTGCCCCAACGCCTTGTGGTCTGACCATGTAGCCGAGCACCTTGCCAGCTTTCACGCCGAACACGCATTTTTCTGGATTTAACTTTATTTGATGCTTGGTGAAGCGGACAGTAGAGGTCACCCCGTTGATCTGCCTGGCCACCTCGGTCGCGGGGCCTGTGTGGTTGCCCTCTTCCCCGAGTGTTAAACCCCGCTGCAAGGGCTGGGTTTGCTCGGTCGTTGTTGTTCCACTGCGGCAACCATGGCCGGTGGGAGTTGTTTTTTCTTCTTCTTCTTCTTGATCTTCTTATCCATGGAGTTTGAGCCCTTTTTACTGGCGGAGGTTTCTAGCCCGGGCTGAGGCGGTAACTTTCCTTCATCCAACATTTTCTTCCACTGGACATCCTCATCTGCGTTGGCATACCGGTCAGCCATTTGGAAGAGCTCGTTTGCTGTTAGATCCGGATGGATCTCCAGATCCTGCGTGAAGCGCACGTCCCGCACCCCGAACTTGAAATCTCGGACGACAGCCTCGTTCGATATATTCGGGATCGAGTTTCGGACTTGGATGAATCTCTGGACGAACTGTCGCAGGGTTTTTCCATCCGTCTGTATCAAGCGCTCCAGGTCGCGCTCCTTTCCCGGGCGAATGTAACAGCTCTGGAAATTCGCTCGGAGCGCGGTGCTGAGCTGCCCCCAAGAACGTATGGACCCTTCCTTTTGGTTGAAGAGCCATGTTCGAGCAGCTCCGTCCAAGATCGTCGGCAGATAATTCGCCATCACCCCTTCATCGCCTCCGGCGGCGAGGATGGCGGTGATATATATCGAAAGAAATTCATCCGGGTTCTGGGTCCCGTTGAACCTCTCGATGTGGCCGGGCTTGAACATGTTCGGCCATGCGACACTCCGGAGAGTGCTCGTGAAAGCCTGGCAGCCGAAGCTCGGAGTTTCGCGGCGAAACCCTCGGTCATAACGGCCTCCGCGTGTGTCTTCCGCCCAACGTCCCGTACGCGGGCCAAGTCGAGAGAAGACTTCACGCGAAGGTCGTGCCAATGACCGCTCGGTCGTGGAGCATTCAGAACGCTCGTAATCCGGATGATTGTAGGTGTGTCGTCCCGAGATCGCCCTAGAGCTGTTCCGGGGCCTCTCCCGGACCAGGTTAGCGGCCTGGGGCGATCTCCGAGCATGGCTCTGGGATTCATCTCTGTGCGAGCGCATAGGGGAGCGCCTGCGATGGTCCCGGGAGACACTCTGGGCATCCTGGTCGTGAGAGGGGTCCGAGACTTTCAGCTCGGCGGCAAGCCTCTCCAGATCTTCGGCCACGACCTTGCCCATGGCATCTAGGTCTACTTGTTCGGGGAAGCTGCGAAGGTCGCGCACGACCGCCGCCAAGGCCTGCAGCCATTCTCGGTTCTGGCGAACAGGCGACGGCGAGCTTCGGCGGCGTTCCGGGATGCGATCGGGGGTTTGGTACTCGCGAGAGTTCCTTTCCCGGACACCCGCCTCTCTTTCGCTTGGCGGCGTATGCTCACAAGGGTCCTCCCTAAAGACGCTTCTAGGTGGAGTCTGGCCGCCTCATAGTGGTCGTGCTTAGCAGCGTCCGAAGATCGTACTTCAGGTTCGGCACGGCTCCCAGCCATGTTGACGTGACGAGAGTGGGATGAATGTGACGGAGACATCATCGTATCCCCTTGAGACGCAGTCTCTCGGTCGAACTCCAGGTCGTCTGGTATGTCCAGGCCATCGTAGAGTCCGTCATAGTCATCCTCGCGGTCTCCGAGGGTAATGCCTGGGGAACGGAGGACCTGTCCTCGCATTCCAGGGTCCGGGGAAGAACTCCCAGACTCGGTGTGTCCGACAGGATCGGTCACATTGACCACGCTGTCGCCGGCGTAGTACATGTCGTCGTCTTCGACGTCGTCGAAAACATAGAGATTCCTAGTATCCCCCGAGTTCGGCATCCTCGAGGATCCTGATCCGTACGGGAATTAAGCTGTCGTCCCCACGGACGGCGCTAGCTGTCGACGATTGGAGAACGGGCTCCCGCCGAGCTTACTTGTTGAATGGGGGATCAACAGAGCCCCGTCGTACGGTCCGAGGGAGTCGTCCGAGCAATGCCAGGTCGGGAGAAGAGGGACGCGGTGTTTATCCTGGTTCGGGCCTCTCACTGCCGAGATAATAGCCCTACTCCAGTGTATTGTGTTCTATCTCGGGGTCCCCCTGTTACAGATCTTCAGGGGGGTTTAAATACTACAACTAGAGGTATAAAGAAGGCAACTACCCCCTGGGATTACGCCATGTATTCATATTCGCGATCTGCCGCCCTTGATCCGCGCGCTATTTGAATTTCGGGTAAGATTTCCCTTGATCTTCGGCTGATTGGTTGCCACCTTCCTTCCTCATAGCACTCGCTGGGTCCACCGACCAAATACCTGAGTAGGTCGTGGTCTCCACGAGCATGCTTGCTCGTGGGGAGGGTTCGGAATAGCCGCGAGTAAAGGCGTGGACGTGTATGCTCAGAGGAAAAGAAGGGGGGATGCTCGTTTCATGCTCCCGAGCATCTTCTTTCAGCATTGCCTGGTTGGTGGGCTTGGCATTTCCCGGGGGTACCGTGGTCTTTTGCCAGATAGCCAATCCCCGACACAAGGTATTTGATGGGGAAAGAACCTACTTTACAACAAAGAATTTTCTTAAATTTGCCTACTTCATCTCTATCACAACTAATAGGAATTAATTCACTTTTATGGAAATTAATACGCATACCCGACATTTGTTCAAAGATAATAAGGAACCATTTAAGATGAATGACATTCACCACGTTGCTTTCAAAGAAAAGAAGAGTATCATCCGCATACTGAAGACTAACTATACCTCCAGGACAAAAATCAGCACACAAGCCACTAATCAAACCATGTTTAGTAGCCTTAATAAGGATTCTAGTGAAAACATCAGCAACTAAATTAAACAGAATTGGAGATAAAGGATCGCCTTGCCTCAGACCTTTACCCATTTGGAAGAAATGACTTTCCACATTATTTACTTTAACTCCAACAGAGCCTTTATGTAAAATCGAAAGAATCCATTTTTGCCATTTACTCCCAAAACCTCTTTTGGAAAGAATATCTAGTAAAAAATTCCAATTAACCATGTCATAAGCTTTCTCATAATCTAATTTGAGCACAAGACCTTTACTTTTATCACGGTGAATTTTGTGAATAATCTCATGAGCGGTGACTACACTCTCCAGAATAAATCTATTTTTTATAAAAGCAGTCTGATTATTTGAGATGATTCTATCACAAATAGTACCGATTCTATTAGTTAAGACTTTAGTAACAATCTTGTAGCTACAATTTAACAAACTGATCGGCCTGAATTGTTTTATATTTCTAGCATTATTTTCTTTGGGAATCAGAGAGATCATAGCAAAATTTAGTCTGAATAAATCTAATTCACCTTTTTCAAAATCTCTAAAAAGATCCAACAGATCAACCTTAATAAGATCCCAGAATTTTTGATAAAAGAGAAAAGGAAGACCATCAGGACCAGGAGCCCCCTCAGAATAAGAATCAAAAACAGCTTTTTTAATCTCATCTTCGGTAAAGTTTGCTTCTAAAGAGTTATTCTCCAACTCAGTAATTTTATCGCTCTCGTCAAAAAAATTCTCTCCTATATTAATATTAGGCTTAGACTCATAACCAAATAAAGACTTATAATAGTCACAGGCTATATTAATCATACTACTCGTATCATAGACAGGCCCCTCAGGTCCGTCAAGAACAGTAATAAAGTTCTTCCTTCTTCTTTGACTAGAAACAGCATGAAAATATCTAGTGTTTCTATCCCCCTCTTTAATCTCCCTCTCCCTAGCTCTCTGTTTAGCTTTAGTTTCTTCAACAGCCCAAATTTTTTCTATCTCCTTTTTATACTCTCGCAGTCTGTGTTCCTCATCATGAGAAAGCATTCTAACTTTTGAAAGAACATGTAAAGCATTAAATTCATCAAGCAACCATTTCTTTCTTTTCTTATAAGCGGAATCAACATTAATACTCCAGCCTCTAGTAATCTTTCTAACATTTTGAACTTTGAATTGCCATTTTTCAATAGCATTCATTCCTTTTGTCGGGGTATTCCAAGCTTTACAAACTACATTTTTGAAGTTTTCATGAAGAAGCCACCATTTCTCAAATCTAAAAATAGGTTTGACTTGACTAATAACATCCCCAGAATCCCACAGAAGAGGGGTATGGTCACTTCCTAATCTCGCAAGAGAAGAAAGAATAGCTAGAGGAAACTTTTCCTCAAAAGAGGTACAACAAAATACTCTATCAATTACAGACATAATAGGATTGCTCTGATTATTAGTCCAGGTCCTGATAAGCTTAATTCCATAAGCCCCCAAATATCAATCCATTCATTGAATTCATCACACCATTTTTGATCTACTTTCCCATTGCTTTTATCATTTTGGTATCGAACCAAATTGAAATCTCCACCAAGCATAATCGGATTATGACTCTCTTCAATAAAGATCTCATGAAGTTCAGAGATAAAAGCTTCTTTCCCCTCTTCATATGGAGATCCATAAACCGTAATCATCTTCCAAACAAAATCATTCTCTTTATTCTTAATTAAACATTGAATAGAAAAGGATCTAACAACCACTTGTAAAACTTCCAATTTATCAGAATTAAATCCCACCAAAATGCCACTGGTAGTGGATTTGGCAAGGAGCCAATGCCATTCAAAATTTATGGAACCACTAATACTATTAAGAAAGGATATACTGAAATCTTCCTTCTTAGTTTCTTGTAGCCCAACAAAATCTATTTTATAGTTTCTCAATAGGTCTGTTATGCATTTTGCCTTACCAGTTTGGCCTAGGCCTCTGACATTCCAAAAGATGCCTCTCATACTTTTTTTTTATTTTTCATAGGGTGTTTGCCCCGTTTATATTTGCCTACACTAATCCAACCATCAACATCGACATCTTTAATAATCTCACTATCCTCCTTTAGAGGATCTGAACTATTTACTTTTCCAGTATTATTTTCTACACCACTCTCAACATGCTGATCTTATTTATCATTTTGATTAAGCAAGCCCTCTCCCACAGAGAAGAGCTGCTCAAAATTAGCTATTCTAGTTGCATCTTTCTCTTTACATAAAACAATATTATCAATTTTTTCTAAATCAGAACATCCCATTATAACATCTACCTTATCAGCCAAGATATTGAATTCATGGGTCGAAAAAGAATCAAAAGAACTTCTATAATTCATACCTTTGTGCCTGGGAATTGCCTCCAGATTCTTTTGTTGTTGTAATTCTTGCGCTTTTTGCAATACAGTCTTACCTTTATCTTCTAACCTTTTACTTCTCCTCTTGCTAGGGACAGGGCCCCACTATTTCTGCCTCTTGAGCATTCCTCTATCCTGTAACATTCCAGCACCTTCCGCATCTTCAGCAATTTCAATATGCATTTGATCATTACCATCCTTTTCACTGACATACATCTGCTCAGCCTGAGACCTTGCTGTTTCGGTTGGTACAGGTAAACAATCCTCTCCATATTTTCCTGCAACATCTCCTTCTGTACTCTTATCCCCCTCATCATCATTATCAACAAACTCATCATCAGAAGTGACCATTTCTAAATCTTTAAGCAATTTATAGCATTTTTCATCATCCACTACTTCATTTTGATAGGCCAATCTGGTATTATCTTTAAACAAATCTATCCAACTCTTATTTTCATAACAACCAGGAGTCAGCATATTACTTTCAGAAAAGCAAGAAATATTTCTAGTATTCATACTAGACTCCATGTCCTCAAGCACAACAGAATTACCCTTCCCAGATTTATCTAAATGTTTTGAACCCGAATCCTCAACTTGATGACCACTAAAATTTCCATTATGTTCAGTGTCTATTTTATCATTTCTATCACCAATGTTACCTTCATCATCACCCAGGTTATCTAAATCATCTTCATTGTCATCATCTTCACCATTATCATCACCCGGAACATAATTTTCATCTTTCTCAACAAAAATGTTAATCATGAAAAGGATCTTTTCAGCACCCATCATTCTCTGTTGAGGTATTTCTGCAGGATGTCTACAAGCTATTTGAATCTTAACAACCTCATAGAAGCTTTTGAACATTCCCGTCCAGTCTACATTAATAAGAATTCCAAAACATGAGGCAATTTGTTCAAAAACTCCCCAAGTACACCACTTAGGTGAACTCCTCTCACCTGAATCCAGACTTCTTGAAGATCATCAAAGATATCAATCTCTCCCTTCCAAGATTCAATATAAACTGTCACTCTAGGTTTATTCAGGTTAAAACTAGGTAAAAGAGCAAGATCTGCAACCTTTTTTTGAGGAGGAAACCTAACCAAAAATCTAAAACTCTCTAGTTCCCTAATCTGCCATGGCCATTGAGCATCAAAAATATTCGCCAAATTTTTCTCAAGCTCTGTCACAGAAATCTCTCCTTGATCAACAGTGATAATCCCACAATTGTTAAACCTAAACAATGAACTTCTGCTAGATTCAGGCACTTCAATATGAAAGAATCCAAGCCCATTAGCAGCACTACCTAAATACTTAGCAGATCATTGAGGCTTACAACGCACAGGACAAGCTTCAACCTGGTGTCCCGGTTCTTCACAGATAAAGCACAACTTAGGACTCTTACAGTTTCCCACTAGATGACCCGGCTCCCCACAATTGTAACAAATGGATCTGACATATGGAGTGTCCAATTTAGCATTCTCAGGATGAAGAGTACCTTTGGGTTGATTCAGAGAGTTTGTCGCTGCTGATTGACCCTGAGATTTAACTGGAAGGCCTTGCCCCTGTTGTCGATGCAGCCCAGCAGTCGAAGCAGGTTGAAGAGGTTGATGACGCTCTAGATTTGAGCACTGAGGAAGCCCTTGATGCTCCGAGAACCGCTCCGGAGGATGATTCGGCGGGAACCACTGATGATGTCCTCGTTGAGGGAATCGGCCCCGTTGCATCCTCTGTCCTCTAAATGGTGGAGGAGGACGCCAGCCGCGCCCAAAACCGCCTCCTCCGCCTCTTCCCCATTGCTTCCATCCCTGATCCGCCATTCTCACCACAGAAGCAAAGGTAGGGTTGCCCTTCCCCTTTCCACAGAAATCCCTAGTAAAGCTCAACAAACGTGGATTCGAGGGAAGGAAATCACTGGAGGAAACAGGGAAACAATCAGAAACTGTAAATCTACCGGAGGAAATAAGATCACTCCGAATCCAGACGTGCGCGTGACGCGCCGCCTGAACCCTAGACTTAGTTAAGAGAGGATCCGGAATGAACCAAAGTTGGCCGAAGAAATCTTCTAGATCTCCATCCTCTCCTGCGACTGCCTCTGGGACCCTAGGCGCAGTATCGTCTTCCCCGAAATGCCCTTCTGATATCGCGATTTTTGCAGCTTCCGATCTGGGCTTTCAAGGTGGCAACGATCAGTGGCGACGATCGGCAGGGAAGGGGACGCACCTCAGTTTGATCTCGACGGAAGACCCGCTGTT
Organism: Rhipidocladum racemiflorum; assembly: GCA_036346355.1. Classification (NCBI taxonomy): domain Eukaryota; kingdom Viridiplantae; phylum Streptophyta; class Magnoliopsida; order Poales; family Poaceae; genus Rhipidocladum; species Rhipidocladum racemiflorum. Next base: position 284,563 of record CM070582.1, read on the forward strand.
GATCGTCGAAGGACGCTGCCACCGAGTCGCCCCGCTCCACCGAGTCACCCCGCTCCATCTCTCCCTTTAAAAAATTGTTTGAAACCATACCAAAGTGGGATTCAAACCCATAGACACTCAACCTTAACTTGCACCTTCTAACCAGCTAGGCCAACTTTCTTTGTTGATATGGCATCATGCTTGATGACCATTGTAGTCTCGGTCAGCACTCAGTAGCTTGTCAGCATAACCCGAGTCCTTCACTTCCCTTTGCTATTTACTGCCGAGATTTCACTATTTATCATCGAGATTTCGGCATTTTACTCCGAAATCTCGGAATTTTCATTTTAAAAATTTCTAGATTCGAGTTTTATTTTTTGAATTTCATTTGGAGTTTTTAAATCTCGTTGAGACGTCGGATTTCAGCCGGCAACCATGCCTCATCTTGCATTTGTTCGATCGTCCATACGTTATGTGAGCTATATAACCATAGTTACCATACCATCCTTACAAGAGGAGAGCCAGCCGTCTCTAGATCGACAACATGTAGGGGTGAAACCGGGTCGGATACGGGCGGATATTGCTCGTCCCGTATCCTAACCCATTTTTTTTTCGGATTCGGAGTCGGATACGGATGTTCCGGATACGGATGCGAATTCAAATTATTTAGGATTCGGATACGGAGCGGATACCTAACGGATTCGGGTCGGGATCGAATATCATAATCGGATAGTAGTATAATACATAATTGTGTACGTAAAAGAAAGAATGAAGCATTAACCTTACAACATTAGCTTCAAGTCATAATTATTTCAACGTAGGATAGTAGTATAGTTAGAGGTGCAAATGGGTCGGATACAAGGAGAGAGATCGAGACAAAAAGAAAACATAGAACAAGGGGAGCTCTTCCATCAAACTTAACCTTATGGAATAAATTCCTGAAGATATTAAATAGTGTTGAATTGTCACATTCTGACAAACTGAAGATAGACTTCTCTCATAATGAGGACTACTCGGATTTGTTTGCTATGCTTCAATTTAGCGACTCAACTAATTCCAGTAATTTGAATAGAAAAGAAGTTTATCAAATAAGTTGAACAAATCAATTTAGGTAAAAGCATTATGTCATCACTCTATTTGTTTGTTGATAGATTTGTTGAAGTTCACTCTTAATAACAAAATAGTGTTTTTTAGTGTCAATATCAAACAACTACTCTATCTATCCAATAATGAACCAAATTAATGGAAGAATAACTAATTTTATCCGGATATTCGGGTCGGATATTTACCGTATATCGGGTCGGATATTTACCGGATATCGGGTTGGATATTTACCGGATATCGGGTCGGATATTGCTCTTCCCATATTCTAACCCATATTACATGAGATTTTTCGGATACGGATCGGATATTGCTCTTCCCATATCCTAACCCATATTACACCGGATTTTCCGGATACGGATACGGATAACATCGGTACGGATTTTAAACGGATTCGGTATCGGATCGGGCGGATATTTCCTGTCCCGTTTTCACCCCTAACAACATGTCCTTGTCGTCTTCTTTTTTTTAAAAAAAATGGTACGTACGTAACCGATCGAATTTCGGGCGCTTTTTGCAAATTTGTCGATGCATCATATTCTGACGATCATATCGAGGAGTATGTAAGTAGGGGGGTGTTTGGCAGAAGCTCCAGCTCCACTAAATTCTTGGAGTTGGTGGAGCTGGGTATTTCTAGCTTCACCAAATTCGTGGAGCTGGAGCTGTGGGTATATTAAGAGTGTTTAGGTGGATCATCTCGTTTAATTTTAGAATAAAATTATAAACTTAGGTTACTTTATTTTAGTCTACAAGTTTCAGCTCTGAGATGGAGTTGAGATCTGGAGCTCTTGATCTCAACCTCCAGCGTAGATTATACATACGTACAGTACGGACAGTTGTTGTTTTTTTGCGTTTGGTGCTGATTGAAGGTTGAATATACCCCTTTTAAATTTGAAGAGAATGCCAGCAGGCCACAGCATGCGTGACATCTATCTTCCTTGTGCAGTTTGCACTGCCTAATTATAGTTACTAGTTACATGCCCGTGCATTGCTACGAAAAACAAAATTGATAGCAAAAAATAAAGATTAAAAAATAAAAAAAATTATTTCACAAGATCAAACATCTATCTTTAACGCTTCATTTCTTGCGAAAGCTGGCTAATTAAAGCAACGCTTCGTTTTTTGCGTAGGGCAATTAAGCAGGGCAATTAAGTAGGGCAATTAAGCAGGGCAATTAATGACGTGGGTAGAACTCACCACTGCCACCAACTGTTGCTTTATAATAGTATACATGCCCGTGCATTGCTACGAAAAACAAAATTGATAACGAAAAATAAAGATTAAAAAATAAAAAAAATTATTTCACAAGATCAAACATCTATCTTTAACGCTTCGTTTCTTGCGAAAGCTGGCTAATTAAAGCAACACTTCGTTTTTTGCGTAGGGTAATTAAGCAGGGCAATTAAGTAGAGCAATTAAGCAGGGCAATTAATGACGTGGGTAGAACTCACCACTGCCACTAACTGTTGCTTTATAATAGTAAAGATAGTTTTTCTTCTGAGAGGGATAATAGTTATAACTAGGCCAATATGCGCGGCGCGCGTCGCGCGCGTGAAGAAAAAATGATTTCGCGTTTTTTTCGAGGAAAAATAGATCTAGATGTATTTTTAAAATTTTTGGAGGCTCGAGAAATATTAGAGACCGAGCTAGGAAAAAAAGTACGCATATTTTTGTTGGTGAAAATGTTTTTTTTGGGGGAGAACGGAGAAAGGGCCCGGATGTAAAAATCGAGGACCTGATTGTTGTATTTTTTGACCCCACCGCTATCCTAAAAAAGTAGAAAAGGACTCGCAAGGACCTATCCATAATTTGAAAAATTTGAAGAAATAGAGGGGTTTTGCGCAAAAGAGGAGGGAGAGCACGTGGCCACGGTCTCCACCCGGGAAGTCTGCCGACTATAATGGAGGTAATATTAGACATGTACAATAGGCCTGAGGGTTGAGTTGGGCTTGTTCAGCTAGCCTGAGGCCTGGCCGGGGCCCAAACACGATATGTAGCGGGCTGGACCGGCACAGCCCAGATCTGCCGCAATGGCCGCCGTCATCGTTGTCGCAACCAGCCTAGACCCGTCGCCTCCCTACACTGCTCAAGAACGCCGAGGAGCGCTAGCTAGCTGCTACATCAATGACAACTTTGTCAAGCTCTGGCTCTGAATCTGGGAGCTCAAGGCCGTATCCTTTCCACGCCGAGAGCCTGATTGATGGCCATGACCGGCCGCCGCGGCTGGTGTCGGCGGCCTTGGGTGGCCGGCTGGCCGCTGCGAATTTGGGGGCCGGAGGGGAGCAGTCGGCGTGTCGACGTTGGGTGGCCGGCTGGCCGCTGCGAATTTGAGGATTTAGTTCTAGCGGCCACGCAGGAAATCATGCATATTACGACAATTTGCGTGTCGATGTTTGGGCTTGACCGCTTTAATTAGCCTCTACCTGTGTCTACACCCAAATTAATATGCAAATGGTTATTTTGCAATAAAAGTATTATTTTCTATTGAATACAAGTAAATAGATTAAAAAAAGAAATTTTATTACTTTCATTGGCACATAACTGATGGTTCAAACTCAACTGGAGAACACCCGCTCATGATTTTACTCAAACACACACGAGAGAGATGAACACAAAAACACCGGTTGGTACAGTCCCGAACCGCCGAGCGCTACATTTTTCTTTCTCTATTATTCATCTTCTAGCTTACACACTGATTACATTGCTACTTATAGACGCGCTCACACAGCCATGATCTGCATAGCCCTATTCTTATGCCACCTCTCTACTCGACACATGCACCTTCTGGTCGCGCGCGCCTCTGTGTACTCCACTCCTGAGGACTCGGCCATCCAGTGAACGTGCTGCATGCAGCCATGCACTCTTGCATGCATCACACTAATGCACCTACCACTAATGGCTCAACTAATCACGCATGCACCCAACGTCGCTGCAGTACCATGCGCCTCACTAACTGCTCCTGCATGCACTTACTCTTCTAAATACTATCTAATAACCAGGTTACAAGATTAGTTCCAACAACAACCTCCCTTCACAAGTTTAATCTTATAAAATTTAACCTTTGTATGAAATTTTCGAGCATTGTCCATAACCGGGGACATGCGTATTCGAATGGTTATACACTATGTAAATGTTATACACTTTACCCACAAGATATGATCAATCTTTTATTATCATACAAGCAGCATGCTTCCTTAGGCATGCGATAATGAAGATCATAACAAAACCTTTCGAAAACTCTATCTGAATATATACACTTGCAATAAGCCTTTGTAATAGCGTCATTCTATCGACCACCCCTCACCAGTGTTTATTCTATTTACATCACATTATTAATTCATCTTCTTTTTTTTTTTTTGCTTTGGAACAGCGGCATAACTGATGCGGTGTGGTTCCGTATAGGTTCTAGATAAGAACCGACTGTGATAATAAAAGAAGTATTGATCATATTAATTATAGCAATAATAATGACACGTAACACATTCACCAAATCAAAATTGAATTTAATTTCTAGTGCAAAATTAAGGGGATTTGAGAGAATACTCACCTTTCGAAGAAAACTACAAATGAGGAAAAATCTCCTCAAGATAGGGTTTCAACTTTACCCTCAAACCACCAACTCCTCAAGGATTTTATAATTTCTCACCCATATTGGTTTGAACCATAGAACTAATGACAAGTAATCACCAATTCAAAATCAAATTTCTTGATGCAAAATTAAAGGGATTTGAAGGAATACTCACCTTTTAAAGAAAACCACAAATGAGAAAAAAAAGATGAGAAATCTACTCAAGCTAGGGCTTCAACCTACACTTTTAACACACATCCTCAAGGATTTCCATATTTTCTCACCCAACTCTAAGTGTCAACCAGAGGATGTTCTATTTTTTGGGGCGCTGACAGTTTTTTTTGGCTCTACAACACCAACAAAGAAGAGTTCATCCTGAGGGTATATAAAACTTAGCGAGACTCATCACAATCGGTTCTTATCTAGAACCTATTGTGATGACACCACTCATCACAGTCGGTTCTTAGTTATAACCGACTGTGATGAGAGAGACCTCTCATCACAGTCGATTGTAGCTAGCTAGGAACCGATTGTAATGATACCCCCTCATCATAGTCGGTTCCTGTCATCACAGCCGGTTCTAGTTAACAACCGAGATTGTGATGACTTCGTTTCTAAAATTTTCAAATTACATATTGATATTATAATCGGTTTTTTCTCAAAAGTCGACACTGATGAAATGATAGCGTGGTCATCGACGGTGTACGTCTATCCGGCCCGCCCCCGTTGGTTTGGTGTTGTACGATATCCCGTATATGCTAACCGCCTCCTTTGTAATAGCGTCATTCTATCGACCATGCATCCATCACCAGTGTTTAATATAATTCGTCTTTTTTTTTTTTGCTTTGGAACAGCGGCATATATAACTCATGCGGTGTGGTTCCGTATAGAATTAAATATTTCTTCGTCTGCACTCTGCGCAGTAATTTAGGCGTACTGATCCGTTCAGTGGTTTTTTGTTTTGTTTTGTTTTATTCAAGAGCTCGATTTCATTAATCATAAATAGTAATACATTCATGGAGCAGACAATTACAAAAAAACGCTGATGTTTGGTTTCAGAAAAACCCCAGTCAGATCCTGCATTAACGGATAATCAACATGTCCACTACAGATCTACTAACACACATGAACATACAAGCACACACACACACATAAGTAGATAGCATGAAACAGGGGCGGATACAGGAGCCCGGGGCCTAGTACCGAAAGCCCATTAAATTTTTTAAAAAAGCTATTGAAAAATGATTAAAAATAGAGATTTATTTTAAGATCAGTTAGCCCAGCCCGGGACTTAGGCCTGGGCTGGCTCCGCCCCTGGCATGAAACATGTACACACACATGAACGTACAATATAAGTGTGTGTACGTATATACATAAGATCATCTGTCCTGCAGACGGCAAATATTAATGTACGTCCAGATTAAGCTGAGGATATCGGTGATCGGCCTACCTATAATATATATGTATATATATATATAGATAGATATGCATGCATGTAATAATCAAACTAAAGCCGCATGATCGATCTCCTGGATCCAGGTTTAATTCCTAGCACCACTCCATATAAATTGCTTGCTGCTAGCTAGTAATAGAGGGAGCCTGCAGGTTAAGCTAGGCATCATCAGTATAATTATTAATGATGTCAAAGTTAATGATCCAAGTTTAATTAATTCAGAGATGGATGGATCGAGTAGTGTAGGTATTAGTCACCTTGCCACCAGTCACCACGAGTGGCTGCCGAACTGTCCTTGTCGTCGTCCTTCTGCAGCTTGTATCAGAAAATACAATATTAAGCTAGCCGATCGAGAAGGAATAGTTGTGTCCAATTAAGGCCTAGCTAGCGTGCGTGCGTGCGTACGTACAGTGGTTTTGGGCGCCGGTGGTGCAGCGGTTTCGTCGGCGGCTTTGCTGGTCGCCGGAGATTGTTGGGAGGAGGCGGCGGCGTAGAAGTCCCGGCCGCCGTAGTGCACGGAGGAGGAGCCGAAGTAAGGCGACTCTGCCGTTGCGGATGACCCATACTGCGGCTGGTTGCTGCTCATGCTTCCGCTCCCCTGCCCTGGCGATTTCCATGCATGCATCTGATCGAGTTATAGTACTAGTACACATGCGTACATATATATATATATTATACACACATCGATCGATTTAACCTAACCAATGCGCGCAAAACAAGTTAATTGCTACTGCTGTAGGCCAATCGACGCATTCTGATGAACTAACTTTAAGCCAGCTTCAGCATCTAAAAAGCTAGCGAGCCTTCCTCTAAAATAGCTCAACTTTTAAACGGATCTTGGCGAGTCATATATCTCTACTATTATAAAGCAGCAGTTGGTGGCAGTGGTGAGTTCTACCCACGTCATTAATTGCTCTGCTTAATTGCTCTACTTAATTGCCCTGCTTAATTGCCCTACGCAAAAAATGAAGCATTGCTTTAATTAGCCAGCTTTCGCAAGAAAACGAAGCGTTAAAGATAGATGTTTGATCTTGTGAAATATTTTTTTTATTTTTTAATCTTTATTTTTCGTTATCAATTTTGTTTTTCGTAGCAACGCACGGACATGTAACTAGTAAAAGCTGAAAGCTAGGTTGTATATGCTTTTACAGCCTATTGATGAGTAAAATTTGTTTTTTTTTATGAAACAATCTCTTGTAAAAAACTATAGCTACTTTAATTGCAACCAAAGCAGTAAAAAAAAAACTAATTTAAGCCAGCTACTGCTGCCTATAGGCCAATCGACGCATTTTGATGAACTAACTTTAAGCCAGCTTCAGCATCTAAAAAGCTAGCGAGCCTTCCTCTAAAATAGCTCAACTTTTAAACGGATCTTGGCGAGTCATATATAAAAGCTGAAAGCTAGGTTGTATATGCTTTTACAATTTATTGATGAGTGAAATTAGTTGTTTTTTAGTAAACGATCTCTTATAAAAAAACTACAGCTACTTTAATTTCAACCAAAGCAGTAAAAAAAAACTAATTTAAGCCAGCTACTGCTGCCTGTAGGCCAATCGACGCATTCTGATAAACTAACTTTAAGCCAGCAGCATCTAAAAAGCTAGCGAGCCTTCCACTAAAATAGCTCAACTTTTAAACGGATCTTGGCGAGTCATATATAAAAGCTGAAAGCTAGGTTGTATATGCTTTTACAACTTATTGATGAGTGAAATTAGTTGTTTTTTATCAAACGATCTCTTATAAAAAAACTACAGCTACTTTAATTTCAACCAAAGCAGTAAAAAAAAAACTAATTTAAGCCACTCATCGCTGCTGTAGGCCAATCGACGCATTCGATAAACTAACTTTAAGCGAAAGATCTAAAAAGCTAGCGAGCCTTCCACTAAAATAGCTCAACTTTTAAACGAATCTTGGCGAGTCATATATAAAAGCTGAAAGCTAGGTTGTATATGCTTTTACAACTTATTGATGTGTGAAATTAGTTGTTTTTTATCAAACGATCTCTTATAAAAAAACTACAGCTACTTTAATTTCAACCAAAGCAGTAAAAGAAAAACTAATTTAAGCCAGCTACTGCTGCCTGTAGGCCAATCGACGCATTCTGATAAACTAACTTTAAGCCAGCAGCATCTAAAAAGCTAGCGAGCCTTCCACTAAAATAGCTCAACTTTTAAACGAATCTTGGCGAGTCATATATAAAAGCTGAAAGCTAGGTTGTATATGCTTTTACAACTTATTGATGAGTGAAATTAGTTGTTTTTTATCAAACGATCTCTTATAAAAAAACTACAGCTACTTTAATTTCAACCAAAGCAGTAAAAAAAAAAAACTAATTTAAGCCAGCTACTGCTGCCTGTAGGCCAATCGACGCATTCTGATAAACTAACTTTAAGCCAGCAGCATCTAAAAAGCTAGCGAGCCTTCCACTAAAATAGCTCAACTTTTAAACGAATCTTGGCGAGTCATATATAAAAGCTGAAAGCTAGGTTGTATATGCTTTTACAACTTATTGATGAGTGAAATTAGTTGTTTTTTATCAAACGATCTCTTATAAAAAAACTACAGCTACTTTAATTTCAACCAAAGCAGTAAAAAAAAAAACTAATTTAAGCCAGCTACTGCTGCTTGTAGGCCAATCGACGCATTCTGATAAACTAACTTTAAGCCAGCTTCCGCATCTAAAAAGCTAGCGAGTCTCTCCCAAAATAAAGATCAACTTTAATTTTAAACGGATTTTAATTGGCAAGTCATATAAAAAACTCAAAGCTAGGTTGTATCGATGAGTAAAATTAGTTTTTTATCAAACGGTTTCTTATAAAAAACTACCGCTACTTTTCAACTCAATTAGTAAAAACAAACAAACAATTTTTCAGAAAGCTAGAGGAGGCCTTACCGTGAGCCCGACGTGACGCATCTTTCCCCATCGCCTGCCATCGATCCCATCCATGCGCGCAATACAAAGACGTGAGTAATTGCTGCATCATCATAATAAGCAGGATGGCAGGCGCATGTATATATACATACATGCATTTGACAGAATTGGGGAGGAGGAGAAAGAAGAGAGGTAATTAATTAAGCTTGCATGAAGAAATTAACAGATTATATAGTAGCTAGCTAGCTAGTGATGAGCACGTACGTCATGCATGCGTATACCTATGAACCGATCGATCCAGCAGCTAGAGAAAGAGGTGCATGTCAATTCTCAAAGTCAAAGGTCAAATATTAATAAGAAAGAAGAAAGAAAAGCAAAGGAGAAGCGGGCGGCCGGCCGGCCTTGGAGTAAAATGGATAAAAAACGGCGCCCGAGATTGGGGATCCATGGATACGATGGATGGAGCTCGCGAGATACTAGCAATTAAGATGCATGGACTACGGACCGAGGGACGTTCGTACCGCGGAGGGGGGCGGGAAGACGGTGCTGAAGTAACCGCCGGCGGCGGCGGAGGAAGAGGAGCTGCCGGCGGCGGCGGCGTCGTCCTTGGGGCCGAAGAGCTCGTCGGCGATGGAGCTTGCGGATCCCTTAGTCGCCTGAAGCTTCTGCTTCTTCTTGCCTGCGGCAGCAGCTTGTTCCATGGTTAATCAGCTAGCTAGATGGATGAGAAGGATGGATTGGATCGATGGAGCTGCCGCCGCTTCAAGGATGGATGGATCTGTCTATGGTTTCAGCTGCATGCAGCTGGTTGGTTGCCCTACCGTACGTATGTAGTCCAGCTAGCGGCTAGCTCGCTCGCTCGATCGATCGATCGATGGATATTTCACAGCCCCGGACGCCGCCTTTTAAAGGCGCATGCACCGGCCGATCGATCCATGGAGACGACGAGTTGCAAGCTAGCGAGGCACGCAGGGAGGAACATGCACGCATGCATGTGACGTCCGATCTTCATCCGATGGCTGATAATATTCGCAGTATCTGCGCGCATATTTCAGTTTGCACCGTGTCGCTGTTTTAATCAAGGAATTCTGCTCCTGCTGCTGCTGGGTCCAGTTTCAATTCATTCTTCAGCTGTTTCAATTCATTCTTCAGGTGATCAATTCATTCTTCAGGTGATAGTATATACGTGTGTGTGTGTATATATATATATATATATATATATATATATATATATATATATATATATATGTATGTATGCATGTATGTACATTAACTAATGTTATGTAAGTGGAAGTTGTAAAGTTGTTATTAACCAAATAAAGGTAGGGAGTACATACATCTGGGAGTACAAAACGAGTTTCATATATATATGAAAAATGAAAGCATACTACCAGGCATACGTACTCCCTGTATATTACCTAATGTTACACAAGTGGAAGCATATTTCATAAGTGGAAATTGTTAACTGCACTACTACACATGAGTTGTGAAAGGACCGGGATGTCGGCCTAGAGGGGGGGTGAATAGGCGATTACAAAATTATACCCAATTTAAATTAATCTATCAGAGATAATGCGGAAGCAATTGGGATAATTAAGTTTTGCAACTTAAACAATTCAGCCCGAGATAGGTAACTCGGAGACTCCGGATATTTAGTCGGATACTTTCCGTATGTCCGGATCTCAGGATCAATATACGGATACTCGGTTGCAGTTCAGCCCGAGCAGTATGAGCAATAAATTTAAAGCGCTTCTTTGATTCTAGTGATACAAATTACTCTCTGCAATGAATCAAGTATATAAGCAAGAATAGATGCTGATAGATACAATCTAATTGACCTAATCACAAGAATCGAAAGCAAATTAGCGGATGAGCAAAGAGAAACCAGTAAGGAAGGAGACACGAAGATTTTATCGAAGTTCGGATCCTTGAGGGATCCTACGTCTCCGTTGAGGCGGCTTCGGTCACACTTGAGTAGGGTCTCTTTCAGCCCTCTTCCTCGGTGTTGCACAATGCACTCGTCGGTCTTCACTTCTTTGATTCCTTTCCTTGCAGGCGGAATCGGACCTTCACAAATCTTCGGTGGCCTTCCACACAGCTTGGAAGCTCAAATGCGGCAACTCCTAACCGTCTAGGAGACCTCAACCTCCAAGAGCAACAAATGCTCCGAAGAACTCACTTAGAGTCCACCTCAAGTACTCAACACACTAATCACACTCAATCCAATCACTACCCACTCTCACACCCAAACCTTCACTCAAAAGGGATCACTAAGATCTAGGGTTAGAGGGGATTTTGGGAGCTCAAGAACACTAAGAAGAACACCTCAAAGCACCAAGGAACCAGCTCCACTCCTCAAATCAATCCTCAATCCAAACACCTCTCTCCAATACCCAACCCTTCACAAAAGGGGATCACTAAGATCTAAGGAGTAGGGAGGAGTATTGGGGGCTCAAACACTCACAAAGAACACCTCTAAAGCCCAGCAAAACATCCCCCAACAGCTCTTTTGAAGTGGGCAAGAAGGGGGCTTTAAATAGAGGAACCCCAAAAACTAGCCGTTGGGACGAGGTAGGCAACCGGAGACTCGGATATTTAACCGGACACTCGGATCATCCGGATACTCCGGATCGTCGGATACTCGGATAATCTGGAGACTCCGGATATTTAATCCGGATACTCCGGATCTCGAAGCTACTGGCTGGACAGCGGGCATAACTTTTTGATCCGGGACTTGATTTAATAGTCGGACTTTCGGAAAGCTAAGAACGAGGGCTACACAACTAACAAGGTCTCACTACCCAAATCCCAAAGGATAAAAATTGACATCACAAGGAATCCAAGAGAGACCTACAACCCTCACTTTCCGGCACCACGAACACTTCTAACCCTCACACCAACCCACCAACACCTAGGTGAACAAAGTGTGACTTGGGTTTCTCAACCTTAGACAAGGATAGACCACTTTTGAGCACTTGAGACATGTCTAAGTAATTTCAACGATTGCATCCCTCTTAATAGTACGGCAATCCTTAGACTCAAATTTAACACAAAATCTAAGTCTTACACTAAGCTTACATGCCGACTTCTTGGATGCACGGTGCATGATGACACTTCCACAAAGATTGATGGCCTTCATCTTGTCAACCTCGACGCGATTCACCTCATGAGACTCTCGTCCTCTCCGACCTTGACCTCGATCATCACCAAGACGATCCTCACGCCAAGTCGTTCTTGACTTAGTCCTCAGCTCTTGGTGACACCGCCGTCTTATTTGACTTTGACTCGATTGTCATCCTTCAAACCATCTTGGTCATCATACACACAGCTTTGGGACCTAACTCTTATCAAAGCACTCAGCAAACATATTAGTTTCATATCAAGAAGCACAATATGAATGGAAACACTTGACAATAGAAATATTCTCTGCTAAGTGCATTATGATGAATATATGATTGATCTAACTGCACTAGAGAGATAATTGCCAATATGAAGAATCAATTAAATCATGGCAAGGACCACAGACTTTGCTTAAATGAAGCACATGATAGAATATACACGAATTACACATGTGCAAACAATATTTGGAATGAGAGTAAATAATGTGATCCAATTCTAGATTAAACTTCACTAAGAGAGGTGCATTAGAAGATACACAACTAAGACATGTATGCACCAAGTCAATATGAAGCAATGAAGTTTAACTCTAGTTAACACAAGCATATTAAAATAAAGCACATAATGAACTCAAATGAATATATATATGCACAAGCAATTATGACATGAATCAATGTGCACATATGAAATCAACAAGTTACTTAGAGTTCAATATGCATTTGCTAAAGAGGAATGCAATGACAAATATGGAAGGAATACCGAGATTGCATACCTCATTTTTGCTTAACCATCCCAATTGATTTTCCTCTAAAATAGATGAGACTAATATTCAACTAGGCAATAAACATGTTAGTCTCATAACAATATAAACATATTAGAGGTTTGTCATTTGTTAAGCACTAAGTTAAGAATTTGTACAATTACATTGATTGACATTACATGCGTTTGTCATTAATCACCAAAACAACATAAGCGCCTAGATGCACTTTCAAGTTGATTACAGACGGTTTTGTGAACCGTCTTTATCAAACTGTCAGTAATGACTTATAGTCATCACTAACGGTTTTGGAACCGTCTATTGAAAAGTCATCTGGAACCGTTTGTGATGATACACTCATCATAAAAGGTTCCAAATTGGAACCGTCTCTGATGTGGGCTCATCAAAGACGGTTCCAATTTGGAACCGTCTATGATGTTTATTTTTTATTTTTTTTTAGTTATTTTGATTTATTAGCTAGCCTTAGGAAATGCTAGCCATGCCTTTGAAACAAAAGACATAATCACAAGCATGTTATTATGACATACCTTTCAGAAATGAACTCAGTTCACATAAACATATAACACATCCATTTCAGAAATGGACTCCAATCGCACATGTAATGTACATTGCATGCATTTCAGAAATCAACTCGCATATATAAAAACCAATTGAATTCAGAACTACGGCTCACATATTCACAGCATAAGGTTCACAAATTAATCCAAATGGTATCTATGAGACCCCGAATCAGCTATCCGAAATCTCCTGTGTATTTCCGTACTAGTCCCAGATCAGTTGCTAGTACACACAGTCAGACAGTGATAAATCATTACCGAACAGAACGAAATTGTAACATAAACATAAAGTATTAGCCACATGGCTATTTATTACATCACATGGTCACATGACCATAGTTCACGGCAACGGAAACAAAACGACAAGTAATGAAACCCAAATAACACCACAGGCGACGAATAGAAACGCGATTAGTTGTCCTGGCGATCTTCTTCAAACTCCTCCACGTAGAACTCACCGTCTTCAACGACATTCTAATAGTTTTCTAATGATAACATTTTGTGTAGCATGTGAGTGCAAAAGTACTCAGCAAGTCTGGGAAAGTATGCACATGTTGGGCTTTCCAAGGAAGGCTTAATATGGTTCATTTGCAATAAGCCAAGTTTCATCAAAACATACTTAATAATAATTTTCACAAAGCACATTTTAACAATTATTTTAACAATTGAATTATTTAATAGTCTTGTGAAGGTTCTTTCCACCAACACAAGTATAAAGGCTCTATCCGCCATATTTTAAAAGATTAAGATAATCCACACATGACTCCATCTGTCATGAATTAAAAATAGGTTCCATCTACCTTGTTGGCTCAATCCGCCAATTTAAACATCCGAGAGTTCTGACCACTCCTGAATCCCAAAACATCATCTATGTTTAAAACCAAAACCAAAGTCTACCAATATGAAAGCATTCTTTGCTTTGCCCTTAACCGTAGGCACGACTATTCGAATAGTTTTAACTCTGCAGAGGTGTACAACTTTAGCCACAAGACATGATCTTCTCTTAATGCCTTTGGATTAACACACTTTCTTTGGTGTGCTGGCAGAGAGATCATGACAAGGCCTTTACAATGTATACACCTAATCCGACTACACCCGCTGAGGTTTCACCGCTATCAGGGTTCCATCTACCCAGTACAGAAGCCCCCTCTTGCGCCATGTGGGAAAATACGACTTGCCTCCATCCGGCACCCACATTCCACCAACTGGTGAGTCTAAGTTAGGTTTCTACAAATTATTCAGCCAAGTCGTACCCATTATAGACATGTGGTTGTACGGTAATGCTTAGAATGGACAGTCATAAGTGTTGGTCCTTAATTGACATGGGGCGGTACTTGCACAATAAAAAATAATGCTCTATCTACACCCGCCCGACATTCCATTCAGCCCAAGTCCAAACCATTTTTCATTTTATTTTTATTTTACAAAAACAGTAGCAAATATTTTGCTAAAATTCTCAAATCACACTTTAAATCAACATTTTAATATGATCCCACCCGTAGGTCATTTTAAGCAATTTTGCAACTAAGCACAACTACCGTACTAGTCAACATGTGTCACAGTATTATTTAGGCATGACATAACAAAGTGTCCTAGGGTTACAAATAAGCATGGATAACAATAATCAAGGGGATGATAGCAATTCGGAATAACTAACAGTCTATACTTGACATATCATTTAAAAGATAGCAATGCATGTTGGAAATCATCGTAAAACATTTGTAAACATGGGATCAACGTGCGTCAAGGAGACTTGCCTTCGTGCGCAGCGAAGGTCTTGGAACCTTGAAGTTTGGCGGCGGGTCCGCGGACTCGGCGGGATCCTCGGCTACGCGCAAAACGGTACAATGAATAAATAACAATAAAGTAAATAAAATCCAAAAAATATAAAAATTATACTGGCAGGTAGATCTTGAATTTAGATGAATTTAGGAATTTGAACGGAGTGAATCGGAGTTACGATGGAAGAGAACGAGCATTTCGAAGTTTGATTGGAAAGAAAATCAAGAAAAAGAAGAAATGTTACTGTAGCTACAGTAAATCGCGAATTTGCCCTCCAGAACAGAGCTCACTGAACCTTGGATTTGAACATGGGGAACTTGCAATGGAAGGGGTGGCAGGATTGGAGGAGGTGAGCCCCGGAAAGGTCTCGATGATGCGAATCCAATGGTGGTGTCGGATCTTAAAGAGGATTACCGGAGACGACGAATTTGCTGATGAACGGCGGTGCGGCTGTAGCGATTCAAACTCGAAATTCGGATTCAAACTTTGAGTAAACCTGAAATTGATTGAGGGGTTATGATCCTGACATCCATACGCACACAATGGTTCAAACGGAATCGAGTTTGACTCAACAGAATGGAAGATATGACGGCAAGCGCGAAGAACGGTGGTGGAGGTCGCCGGTTTTCGCAATCTCTTGGGCAAACAATGAGGAGGGGCAAAAGAAGAGTGATAGCACCGGGAAGAGGACTCCACCACGAAGCTTTGAGAGGTGGAACCGTGCGAATTGGAGTTGAAACGGCCGAGTTATTGCCATTTAAGCCATTTTCGGTTTTTGCTTAATTGTTCAAATTCCGGCGAGATTTAGGGCTAATGAATGTGGGGAATGGAAACTCCTCACCGTTAACTTTCCAACGGATCCAGCCATGCAAGATTTGAGGCATTAAATAGGAAGTTATGGAGGATTAATGGAGAGAAGCCATGAATGGGGGCCTTCTGTTCTTTCCTGGAACGATTCCATTGTGAGGTTGAAGAAGGTGCACAGTACATGCCACGTGGCGACCTCCCGTGGGTCCAAGGTAAGAGAGAGGAAACACGCGAGGGAAAAATTAGAAAAAATGGTCTAAAAATCCCGAAAAAATTCCTAGAAATATTAGGGAATATTTGAAACCCAAAAAAAATGATTTCATGCAATTTGGATGAAATTTGGAATTTTGAAAATTCCGGGACGAATAAAGGGCATTGACGAAAGACCGCGAGCGATAAAATACCAGGGGGTTTCCAAAAATCTTGGGAAAGTTTCTGAAATGTTTTTAGAATATTTGGAACCTAATGCAATAGGTTTTGGGATTTTCAAAGCATTTTGGAACTCGGGTGGAATTTCAGGTACGGACCGGAATCCGGAAATTCGATTTTTCGGACGAAGGAAGATTGAACTCCAATTTCGGAATGATAGAGATGCCAGGTTAATCTAAACACCGTGGAAAATCCAACGTTTGAATTTAATTAGTTTAAATTAGATTTTGACAGAAGACCGAAATTGGGGATGTTACAGTATCTAACAAATTCACAACTCATCAGGCGAGGCTTGAGTGGCATTCGCCTTTTGGATTAATGACCTCACACATCAAGAAGGCGCAGAGTTGTTCTCGAATACCTAGCAGGTCAGCCTGTTCCAACGCAGATTCAGCGTGTTGCTAAGCCTATCGATGGGAAGAGTAAAATCCAGCGTGTATATAAATTAATTAGTGGAAACAATTGTTTCAAGATTGACAAACCTCTATGACATTGGTCTTTTTTGAACCAATGAGTTGCATGTTGTGGCAAACCTAGAATCCACACAGGTTATTGGCCTTTGGCTGCTGGTGGCATTGCCAAAATATAATAGGTTAATTATTTCGAAAGTATCATTATGGACTATGTGAAGGATTATTTCGTACTAGCGGATACAGGAAAGTTATAAGTATGCTTCAGCTTCGCTGGGTTCTTCCTGTGTGGCCCTCCACGAGCTTTGTAGACAAAGAATGACACGTCGAGTAAATTTTTGATGGTGGTGCTCCGAGTGATCTGCATGCTCGTAGTCCGGCCAAGAGGCCCTCATATTCCGCTGCATTGTTGGAGGCAGCAAAGTGCAGTTGAATGGCGTATTGTAACTTCTCTCCTTCTGGGGAAAACAGTACAACACCAGCCCCTGAGCGTTCGTATGCTCAGGACCCGTCGAAACACATAGTCCAGTGATTTTCCCTAGACCTGGCAGGCTCGTTCGTTGACAGAGTTGGAGCCGACCATTCTGCCACAAAGTCTGCCAGGACCTGGGATTTGATCGCCGTGCGAGCCGAAAATATTATTTCGAACTTGGCAAGCTCCATGGCCCACTTTGCTATACGACCACTGGCGTCTTGGTTTTTCAAGATCTCCCTGAGCGGGAAGCTGGTCGGGATTACAATCTTATGTGCTTGGAAGTAATAGCGCAGCTTTCTGGAAGTCATTAGTAGTGAGTACAAGATTTTCTGGACCTCAGGATAACGCTCCTTTGGTCTATGTAGTACTTCACTAACATAGTAGATGGGTCGTTGGACCCCATCCCTTTCAACCGTTAATACCGCGCTTACAGCTTGCGGGGTGGCCGCTAGGTATAATAGCAAGTTTTCCTCTGTTTTGGGGGTGACCAAGACGGGTGGCTTGGACAGGTACTGCTTTAGTTCCTCAAAGGAACGATTAGCTTCCTCCGTCCATGAGAAACCGTCGTGTTTGCGCAGGGCTTTGAAGAAGGGTAACCCTCGCTCAACCAGCCGAAAAATAAAACGGTTCAAAGCGGCCATCCGACTGATCAAGGCCTGTACCTCCTTCACGCATGTGGGTGGTCTCATATTTTCAATGGCTTCAATTTTCTCTGGATTTGCGCCGACGCCCTGTGGACCGACCATGTAGCCGAGCACCTTGCCGGCTTTTACATCGAAAATGAGATTACAAAATGTTTCCTCTAGGTCGACGACATGATTTGGAGTGAGCTTGCTCTTGACAACTATGTCATCTACATAGACCTCCAGGTTCCGGCCTATTTGATCCGTAAAGGTTTTCTGCATGAGGCGTTGAAAAGTTGCTCCAGCGTTTCTCAGACTGAAGGACATGGTCGTGTAGCAGAATGCCCCAAACGGGGTGATAAAGGAGGTATTCCCTTCGTCTTCATGGGATATGCTGATATGATGATATCCCGAATAAGCATCCAGGAAGCTCATGTCGGGACCCGAATTTGCAAATTCGGACCCTCTGTGTATTCAGCACTAGTCCAGGATCGCGCTAGTGCACACAGTCTCAACATCGGTAAATATCACAATCATACACATCAATAGTAATAAAGTACTTTAATTAAGATAACCAAACTGGTTGCTCGACCTTACGGTCAAGTTACAAAGATATGCCTCGCAGGCAGGGTTCCACACTTCCACTTTTCGAAAACGAAAAACCGTTCAAAAACCAAAATTCAAAAAACTGTTCAAAAACCGTTCGAAAACCGTTGGAACAGTAGCGGTTTTCAACGAAATCCTTTTTCGAACAGTAGTGGTAAGGTCGAATTTCGCGAAATTCGAGCGGTTTTCGACGAAAAGTTGAACCCTGCTCGTAGGGCAAAGACTTATTAAAAGAGAATAACTGCAGCGGAATAAAATAGATTTCGTGGCGCCATCCAGTATACCACATGCAACTGACTGGGCTCGCTCCCTAGGTAGACGGCTCCTCCTGAAGTTCTTCCTCCAAAGCTGGCGTTGCTTCTTCTTCAACTGGTGTTGTATTGTGGCAAGGGTGAGTACTTGGTACTCAGCAAGTCATGCACAGAATGCAAACTAATATTCTATATGCATGGCTTATCACAAAGGATAGGCTAACATGTACATTTGCAGTAAAACAACAGTTTAACAAGAAGCGTAAGTAGATTCGAAAGCAGTAAAAGTAAAGTTTATATCAATAACTTTTCCAGGAGTAAGTAAACACTTTTCCTTTCTAATCCACATTTCCATCAACATCATTATTTAACCCAACCAAACTTTCCCAAGTCCAAGTTGTTTTCATGAAAGTCTAACCCTTGACGGTAATCCCCGAGCAATGTCCAATGCCGCGGACACGGCTATTCGAATAGATTTTACACTCTGCAGAGGTTATGCACTTTACCCACAAGATACAGCCAAACACCACAAAGGCGAGTGTCCGTAACAAAGTCTTTCGGGAACTTCTAACAGCACAAGTGGGCCTCCCGGGTTATTGCACACTAGCCCTTCACTTAGCAAAGACGAAGTCTAGGCCAATCAACCGTTCATAAATTTCATAAAAATTACTGTAAAAAGGTATTAATTTATACTAATTAATAAAATTTGTTGCATGCAATTTGGAGCTAAAATGAATTTGTAATGAAAAAGTCAAAATTCGCAATTTTCCTGAAATATTTACGTACAAACTTCTCATCTCCTATGCATGGCACTATTCATGGTGTATATGCATATTCTCTTTGGCTGTCTAGGTTCGGTTCTAGTTTTGGCTACGCGAGAGAGAGGGAAAAAGAAATGGAACGCACTGCTAAGCATACTAGCCGATAAGCCAGGTGAGCGGCGCAGGACCAGTGAGCACAGTCGGCCGGAGTCAGTCGACGGCATCGGCCAGACGGTGCCCGACGGCGGCGGCGGCGGCGCAGGTTGTCGGCATGAAGACTGGAAACGGTACGCACGGAACTAGACCAAGCAAACCATTTCATCAGAAAGGAACACGTACAACATTCGTAGGAACTAAACTACTACATAGCACTGCATATCAGTTTGCTATGCGAGAATAACAGGGGCTTGGCTACGGAAAGAGAGCAACCGCAAAAGAAAAGAGAAGTACCAGACGAAACCAGGCGAGCGCAGAGGAGGCGAGACCAGAGGTCGGCGTCGACAGCGGCGGCGGCGACGTTGTTGACAGCAGGGAAAAGAAATGGGATCGGTAGGAGAGTGAAGGAAAAACAAAAGGATCGGAACTGATGATATTGTATAGGAACTGATGGAATGAAGAGAGGCAAAAGAAACAGTCTGGAAATGAAGTTCCACTTCGTGCATGCTTTGAATAACTAAGCTCCACTACGTGCATGCTTTGAATGAGTGGCTAGGCTGGAGATTAGGAAACGTACTTCACATATGTGAACCGTTCTCTATGCATGAAAGAAAGAAGCTCCACCACATATCAATTAAATTTGGCTAGATGGAGAATTGATCTCACGACCTGAAAACTCACAGGGCTATGCACTACCACCGAGCCGCAATGTTGGTAGTAACTCTCGGCGCTTTAATAGGGTAATTCACTAGTTACTACTTCACCCTATTAGTGGTCACGTTTCTAGTAAATAGTTACGTTGCTAGCATGTTTCATGCATGGAAGAATGGATCGTGCATGCGTCGCCAGAAATGGAAAACGGCTGGAAAAATAAATGAGAGGACTTCACGTGCGTGTGGAGCAAACGGCTGGAAAATGAGAACGTCAAGGATTCATACATACATGTATATAGGCATATACACGTGGCTACATGCTGAACATATACATATATATGCATACAGGTTAACGTGTTTTAGGATAAAATAGCAAAATGGTCTGAAAATCTTGGAAAATTCCTCTAAAATACACTACTACAAAAATGGCTTCCAGAAGCGGTTCAAAACCACTTCCAGAAGCGGTTCTACAACCGCTTCTAAGCAACCGCGAGTGATACCCCGAAGGGTATCACAAGCGGTTGCTAGAACCGCTTGTGGTGGTCTTACACCAGGCGATAAAAGGCTACCAATAATATCGTGGGAATGGGATTCGAACCCACGACCAGCACTCCATCCTCGTAACCCGCTTCATCCATCTAGCCAACCCACCCACGCAGCGTGCTCTCACGATAGAATAGGACACGCATTCCTTTTATTATTTCTAAAACTGGGCTTCTACAAGCGGTTTGTGACACGAACCCCTTCTGAAGGGGGTCTTTAGAAGCGGTTCGTGTCACGAACCCCTTCTAAAACCCCACCTTTAGAAGCGGTTCGTGGCACGAACCCCTTCTAAAGCTTTAGAAGCGGTTGGGGACACGGACCGCTTGTAAAGATCTTTAGAAGGGGTTCGTGCCACGAACCCCTTCTAAAGGTGGGGCTTTAGAAGGGGTTCGTGCCACGAACCGCTTCTAGAGATCCCCTCCGGTCTGTTGCCACGAACCGCTTCTGATGTGAACATTACAACCGGTTCGCGCCAAACCGTTTCTAATAGGTCGCTTGTGATGCCCGGTTTTCTAGTAGTGATACTTGGGAATATTTGGAACTTAACGAAGTTGGTTTCGTAATTTTTCGACGTATAGATTTTCCGCAAAAATTCTTTTAGTAAACCAGACACTTGTATGCATTTCTTTAATATTTTTATTTTGTCCAAAATTTTATTTTATTTTTATTATTATTATTATTTTTCAAATGCTACAATGCGTGATTTTAACTTTTACAAAAATGAGGATATTACAGACGGAGAGCTCCCGGACAGCAAGATCGCGCGGAGGGAGAGGATCTAGGGCCGGCTAGAGGAGGGGAGGGAGGTGGAGAGGAAGGGGGAGGGAAGGAGGGGGGCGCACATAGGGCAGGGCTGGCCTATGGGAGGGCCTTTTGGCAGGAAATTTCCCCCCTTGGGCCCCAAACACTCCCCCACCAACGGCCCACTACATCCCCCTAAGGCCCAACTAGCTCCTGCTAGGCCCAAACTTCCCCGGAAGGCCCAAATTCTCCCCAGGAAAGGCCCAAACTCACAGGGAAAGCCAAAAAATATGATACAAAAATTGTACCTTAAAGCCGACATCGAAAAAAGTCTCATACCGTCATTCCGTGGACATTCTCCCCCCTTAAACAGGATTCGACCCCGAATCCGAGACACAACACTACGCAAACGAACAATACAAAGAGAATCAAACTTCACGTTTCATACCTAAGGCAAAAAGCCCTGGCTATCGCTCACGCACGCGAGGCTTCAATTTCCCAGGTCACTTCTCTCTCTAACTAAAACCATTAGAACTACACTGATCGAGACTCGATGACAAGATGTGTAGGTTCGAAGACCAACGTCTCCAACGATAACTCACATTCAAAACTTGCAAGAACTTTACTCAACATTGAAACATAAAGCACACACACAAGGCCTCAGCACGACCCAAGCGATAGGATAAATTCCCAAACAGACCACGAAAGGAAACAGTCTCACATTCCTCATTCCATACATTCCTTGGCACTAAAGTGCCCGATCCCTTTAATCGAAACTACTTTCTAGAAGAACACAATACCAGTATCTAGAACCCTCTTCAGCTCCCACGTACAAACGTGTTTTCACACCTCAACTTCTCTACTGAGGTTCGTCGTATTCAAGACGACGCGAACCAAGTGAGACACAACACTCCAAGACTATCAACCGCTTGAACAATCGGGGTTAAAACCTTGAAAAAGATTGATCTTTTACAAAAAGACCAATACCCAACATTAGCACTGAAAGGAAAAGCCTACTTTATGACCCGGGTCCTTAAAACCCGCAAAGACAAGAATCTATTTAATTTATTTACATTCAAGTTATTGCTTTCTGCAAAATAACCATATGACCGTTCTTATCAAGCTGTACATTATTTGCATCATTTCCCTACGGCTTGCTGAGTACTTTTTGTACTCACGGCTTTATGCCTTTGTTGATCAGTTGCTGAGGAAGAACAGGGGAATACAGAGTTCTACGAGAACTAGGATGGCGTTTCCCCAGACGATTGCCTGTGGCATGTCGTATGACCCAAGTTATTTTATTTTCCGCTGCAAGAGTTTAATTTCCTTCTTAAGCCCTTAGGTCACCCATCCTAGTACTACTTTCACCCAAGCACGCTTAACTTTAGAGTTCTTATAGGATCTAGTGTTTTAGTGCTGGTATGATCGCATGGGACATGTAACACGTCCCTCTCCCCTTAACCCCGCAGAGCATCCAAACACCGATTTTAATGTTATCATACTCTGAACACGGTTTGAGCTATATTTTAGTGTTGTCATACTCCGAAATGGGTACAAAACTTCGGAGGCCGTTTTGAGGCCCTAAATGACATTTTTTTTGAAATTCTATCGCTGCACTCGCACTCATGCAGATCATCATTGAAAGTCATGTTGATTTTTGATCTTTTGGATGGAACTTCTCGTTAGCTTTCCAATGAACCAAAGAACGTCTCGATCGGAGTTATGAGTCAAAAGTTATGGTCATTTTACCAAACATGTTCGGATTTCCTATTTGCAAACCGAATCAGACTTGTTGCCCGAAAGAAAAATTGGAGACCTCATCGTCCTGATTCTAGAAAGTACAAGAACACCCCAATCGGAATTACGAGTTAAAAGTCATGACGTTTTTATTAACCATGCGGAATATTATTTATGACAGTTTTAAACTAAAATCGCCATAGGTAATCTATCAGTGGCAGTTTTAGCCAAAAACCGCCACAAATACTCATATTATCAATGACGGTTTTTGGTTAAAATTGCTACAAATACTCATAATTATTTGTGATGGTTTTAGCTATAAACCACCACAAATAATGCATTATTTGTGATGGCTTTTCTTTGGAATCATCAAAAATAGTTCCAAAAGTATTTGTGACAGTTCCAAAGAAAAACCGCCACAAATAACGTTTGTGGCGATTTCAAACAAAAACCGTCATAAATAGTGCTCCCGCCATTTTAAATTTTAAAACCGTCACTGATAACTCTGTTTGTGGTGGTTCCAAAAAACCCGTCACAAATAGGATATCACATATGTGCTGTTTTGTAGTAGTAGAATGGGATGAGCATATAGGAGAAGGGAGGGTGATCGTACTCACCTTAAATGGGTATTGTTCTGTTATGGAGGATTGTGTCCACGTCCAAAACGATAACTATTCATGACCAAAGAGAGTATAGTTTTGCACAATATTATAATGTAAAAGTTACTCCGCATGCTAGCTAGCTAGCACTTGAGGAGAAAATCCTGTTTACCTCTTACAGCAAGTACAATAGCAAAGCCTACCACTTACTTAATCTCTCATCCATGTCATCTAGAGTAAGCAAAAAGCCAGCTTGTATAATAACTGTCTCTAAAGGTTGTCTATAGATGTATGCAATAACTATCTCTTCTTTCCTGTACATAAATAATCTACCTATGCTTCCGTGCAAAGTTGGCTACTAAATAATAGCCAGTTCTTTTCTCTCTTCTTTTTCACCCTTCCGTATAGGATAAACCTAACATGTACAGACTAATAATAAGCTGAAGTGGCCTTTGGTAAAATTGCTTTTCTCCTCCAAGTGTGTGCTAGCTAGCATGCGGAGTTAACTTTTACATTATAATATTGTGCAAAATTATACTCTCTTTAGTCGTAAATAGTTATTGTTTAATGTTCTCTAGTCTCGTCTGCGGTTTATTTTGTCCTAAGATTCACATTATTTTTTTCACTTACAATGTGCTCTCTATTTTCTAAAATACACGTACACATACTCCCTCCATTACATTCCGAAGGTTTGAGAGCGTCTCAAGCATCCACCTGTCACTCTATTTTTTTGCGAAAAAGCCCCTCTATTTCTTTAAATTACGCATAGGTCCGTACAAAATTACGAAAAGTTTTTTCGTGATTTTTTGTGAGGGCAAGAAAAACTTTTTCGAATCGCGTTTGGGTCCCTCGCTCGTTACTTTACGAAAAAACGTCCTGTTAAATGCAAATCGCGAACGAGCCCTTTTCTACTTTTTCGAGATAACGGTTAGGTCCAAAAATATAACAAACATGCATCCGGTTTTTACATCCAGGTCCTTTCACCGTTTTTCTCGGAAAAAATATTTTCGTCAACGGAAATATGTGTACTTTTTTTTCAACACGATCTCTAATATTTCTCGTGCCTTCAAAATTTTTGAAAACACATCTAGGCCTATTGTTTCTCGGAAAAAAAATACAATTTTTTTTATCGTTCAAGCGCGCGACGTGCGCAGCGCTTATTGGCCTAGTATCTCTGGATAAAAAGAGGCAAAGTTGGACCACCGATGAGACAGGAGATGTCGTATTCGGAGGCAACATTGGACCATCGTGGATAAGCGCTGCATATAGATAGAGCCTAGGAGTATAGTAGTACGTGAGCTGCACCTCTCCGTAGCTCCGTCAAACTAGCTAGGTTGGTCGACATGCAGATACGATACTCGTAAAGCTCTGCCAGCTGGCTTACATGGATGGAGTATTGTCGATCTCGAATATTGACTACTAGATCTTGAGGCTTAAGCTCCGATAGTCCATTGATCAGCTGGTAATTAATATCCACATTTTAACAAAAGAGGAAATAAAATATTAAAATAAATATTTGTTTTATTTTTGAATTTCCTGAATTTAATGGTTTTTATGATGATTTCTTTGGTGAAAAATAATTAAAGTTAAATTAGTAAAAAGGTGAAAAGTGAAAAGGCAAAAAGATTCCATACCTATGTACTTCCACTCTCAATATACCACTTAAATGATGTTGTTATACCTCTTTATTCATCTGAGTATACTCTAGTACTGATTAATTATAAGATACTTCAAAATGAGTTCCACGAAAAATTTCATCAAAGTCCACCCTTTATAACATAATTTGTTTATATACTCTTTTTACATATGAAAAAAGGTATATAGCAAAAAAAATAAAGGGTTCAAATGATTTTTTTTCAACAATGTTGTATTGTAGTATCTTAGAATTATTATTGGAGTATATTGAAAGGGATAAAGGAGTATAAAACATTAGTTTATGTGGTATACTGGAGGTAACAATGCGTACTCCCAAGAGTATGGAAAATGCTTCTCCTCTCTCTCTCTCTCTCTCTCTCTCTCTCTCTCTCTCTCTCTCTCTCTCTCTATCTCTCTCTCTCTCTCTCTCTCTCTCTCTCTATATATATATATATATATATATATATATATATATATATATAGGAAAAATACTTTGTACTTCTGGGAGTAATTACTCCCATATCTGAAATACCACCCAAACATACTTGAAATACTCATTTATCAATTTGGATACACTCATATACTAATTATAAGATATTCCAATGAGATCCACATGAAAAAACTGCAAGGGATTACATAGTTTTTAGCATGTTTTGCAAATACCTTCATATACGTATATAAAAAGAAGTATGTCTAAAAAGTGTACATACCACCTCTGAAAAAATGTAAATACCACCTAGATGATCTTATATACTTATATACTACACGTACATACTCTCAAGTTCTTGTGAAATACTCCCTATGTTGTGAGATACGGCATAGGAGTAATTACTCCAGGAGTAGAATAGAGGTTTCCTATATATATATATATATATATATATATATATATATATATATATATATAATGCCGTGATGGGACACCATGGTGCCCAGGCACCATGATTTTAAATGCACGAATTCAAGTTAAATTTGGGTGTTATTTTTGAAACTTTCAGTTTTAGGATATATATCCATCTATAACAATTCAAATGAAATACATACCTTTGAAAAAGTATACTCGAATTCAAAGATTTGAACGAGTTTAGATCGCATGCTTTGCTGATTTATATATTTAATCAGCACATACCTACAATCAAACTATCATAAAAAATATGCTAAAAATTATGTACTTCCTTGCAATTTTTTCATGTGGATCTCATTGGAATATGTTATAATTAGTATATAAGTGTATCTAAAGTGATAAACAAGTATTTCAAGTTTATTTGCACTACTACAGAACCGGTCATCACAAGCGGTTCGTAACATTCGAAGCGGTTTTAGAACGCCCAGTAAACAGCGGAGTGATACCGCCGGGGGTATCACAAAGCGGTTGGACAACCGCTTGTGGTGAGACACCACAAGCGGTTGGGCGTCGAGGAAGGCTCGAGGGCGCCACGTGGGAGATCTTCACAAGCGGTTTGTGTTATAAACCGCTTGTGAAGACTTCCCTCTGCACAAGCGGTTCGTATTACAAAGCGCTGTGGAAGTGCTCTCTCCACAAGCGGTTCGTATTACAAACCGCTGTGGAAGTGCTCTCTCCACAGCGGTTGGAGATAATAACCGCTTGTGGAGGCATTGTATATTATATATTCAATATATAATATGTTTTTAGTAAATTATCAATATGTATGGATTTTGACATTAAAAATACATAGAAATATTTAGTTTTTGTATACAATTAAATATATATTACTCATCGTACTCATTGAAATAATCCACGAGATCATTTACGAGAAAAGTCACGAACTTAATAGACTAAAAGATGGATAGGTTTGATGGACAGTACATGAAATAATGAGCACTTTTACAAGTTTGATTTACACATAAGCAACTTTTACAAGTTTGAAAGAATAAAAGAGGTGAATCTCGAGCTGATTTAATTCTTGCGTGCATCATTTGTTTACGTCCTTGAGTCGGCGTTGATGTCGGATCACCTGTCCTTATAGAAGGACAATCTCTCCAACCCGGTGTGTGGAACTGGCGTGAGGGATACAATCTCGTCAACAATAAAGCCAATGAGTTGTTCTTGAAGTGCTTCAACCGATGCAGTGGGATCACATCTTGCACATCGATGTTAGGGCTGACAAAACGAAAATTAATAAATCTTTGAGCATGTAATTAAAGTGTAAGTATTAATTGATATGTGCACTCACCTCGTTGTAAACATGGGCACATCGCTAGTAGGTAATATTTTTGCATGTAGTGGCACACATAATAGCCACATAAGTTGTTTCCATCTATGCTGTTTTAATACTCGAGTGCTTATTTGGGCGGTGAATTCATTCTCGAATTGTCCTTGTTGCTTCTTACGAAACCTTGCGATGCCCTGTGTGACGTTATTATGAATAGCAATTATCAGGACTTGGAATTAGCAAGGTATTTCAATATAAGAAGGAAACAATTGTATATATATTTGCTATAAACTGTTTAGGACATCAATGATATCTTGATATTGTTCCAGAGTCCCTTTTGAGTCTTGAACAATGATCTTGCTACTATCAAGCTTGATGACCAAAAAGGATCCAGGTGATACCTGGTCATATATTGCGACATATATATAACTAGCTAAGCAGTATTATCAATGCCTTGGAAAGAAAAGTTTATTAATGTCGTTATGAGAACACGTAAATATCGTGCATGAAGTTGAAGGGCGAAGTATGTATGGTTTGTAGTGTTGTCCCATGAATGCATCTAGAGCGTAATCCTCCAAGAGCTTTAGCGCTGTATCGAATCACGATCTCATTGACAATTTCATTGAGAAGCCCACGTTGAATATGTTACTGTTTTCTACATCGTTGTATCTCCATTCTCGTAGAAATGTATAAGTTATTAGAGTTGCACTTCTATGGTACAAGGAAGTAAATGGTAAAGTTATGACCTTGATACTTACAGGCACCGACAGCTCATGAGAACACGTTCATAGAGTCGCTATAGTAGATATTGTATATGTCTTGAATTCGAGCCATATGGTGTTGTCCCACGATAGAAATCTTCTTGCTTGACCGGAGGAACATTTTCTTTGTTGAGCAGACTCTATCATGTACCATTCCTTAAATTATGCGCATCTTGGTTGGCGAGGTCCTTTATCTTATTTGGATCAATTAACTCCGGCCAAGCTTATATTTCCATCGACTTGTCATTGGGAGAACATCGATCTAGAGCAGCGACTAGGAGTGAGTCCTGCCTCCTTCATAAATCTCTCAAGGTTCTCCTGATCTTGCACTTGGTGATCTTGATCTCTCTTACCTTTGCCGCGCCGCTTTGACCCGTTTACTCTTGGTGTAGCCTTTATTATTATCGTTCATAGGTTGGGCGGCCGCAGGGTGGCATTGCACGGCCAGGTCAGAAGTGTTCCATCACTTTTGGATCAACTTATGCGTTTGGGTCGGTGACTTCTTTGGTGCGAAGTGTGCAGCCACTTCTTCGGTGACGATCGCGTAATTCTCCTCGTCGGTCCTATCATATGCCCTCTTTGGAGTTCCTTTACCCTTTTGATTTGGTGTGCCTTCGTGGGGAGCGAGGTGGGTAGTATGTCTCTTGAGCTTCTTCCTCGGAGGAGATGGTGGAGGTGTCGGTTGTCGTTGTGGAGGCGTCTGTTCTGCGTTGTGGAGGAGGCGTCTGTTGTGGAGGAGGAGAGGAGTCGGTTGTCGCGTTGTGGAGGCGGCCCGGAAAGGGCGTCGGTTGTCGGGAGGCGTGGGTTGTCGTTGTGGAGAGCAGGCTTCTCTGACCGGCGGCTCGGAGATGACACCTCACGCCATCTGGAAATATGATCAACCTTTTTAGCGAGGATGATATTGTGGAGGGCCTGTCCAAGCTTGAGTAACGTCGTGCGCCTCGGCAATATCGAGTACTAGTTCTTCAAATCCGCTCGGCCACCTCCTCACTGCGACCTTGAGTAACCCATGGGTATTGTGTTGCGAGTGGAAGGTAACCAGGTGACACCGGCAATGCCATGCCGTAAGCCACCGCGATGGAGAGGTTGCGGCGCATCGATGTGTAGCTCACCGCGGCGGCGAACCCTTATGTCATCAGCGGGATAATGGGCTTGCAAGTCGCCGTCCCTTGAGGGGCCCGGTGGGCAGCGCTGCTCCGCTTGTGACGGTGATCATGGCGTCGGTGATTGATTGAACCTGCGATCCCGAAGGTTCTTGAGAGCTACCACTTGTTGCGCAACATTGCGCCACTAGATCTCCAATGCTAGCACAGGTTGCTCTAAGCTCCCGTTCCAATTGAGCCATTTATTTGCTTCTCTTGTTTTGGTTCTCTGGCGGCTCTGTGCAGCGTATCCTTCACAAACCGTACTTCCATGGCGTGTTGCCTATTCACGGTTAACAAGAACTCTCCTCTCCCACAGCTAAGCGCGCGCTTGAGTGCAGGCTCGAGTCGCCCGTTAAAGCCCCACTTTCGCTCCCCTTGGCCATTCTTTTTTTCTTTTAAACCTTTCTTTTTTGTACTTTCTTTACCTTTCATTTTTCTTACTTTCTTTACCTTTTTTTTTACTTTCTTTACCTTTCTTTTTTTACTTTCTTTACCTTTATTTTTTTACTTTCTTTACCTTTATTTTTTGTTGATATTCTTCATTTATATTTTTTTTTTTTAGTTTCTTTACCTTTCTTTTTTTTTACTTTCTTTATTCTTTATTCCATAAGGTTTATTTCTTTATTGTTTTTGTTTATATTCTTCATTTGTTAAACCTTTCTCTTTTTTTTACTTTCTTTACCTTTCTTTTTTTTATTTTCTTTATTTCTTTATTGTTTTTTGTTTATATTCTTCATTTGTTAAACCTTTCTATTTTTTTTACTTTCTTTACCTTTCTTTTTTGTTTACTTCTTGAGGTTTATATTTTTTATTTATTTATTGTTTATTCCACAAGGGGGACTTCGACCCCGGGCCAGGCAGCTACCCTGCGCGTGACGCCCGTTTCATGAGGTTTATTTCAAATAAACACGTACAGTATAAGACACGTCTAAAAATGATCACAAAAGTTCAAATAAATAAGTTCATCTGAGTAATACTACATTTTAAGTAGTACCATACTATGTCTTTACAAGTCTTCCTTAGTTATGATCGTGGCGTATGTAAGCATCCGGTCTGTGTCATTCGGGAGGCTTATGTCAACATCCACCGCATAAAGGAGGGAGCTCGTCGAGCCCGACTATAGTCTTCCTCATGCATGGCGTCCTCAACTCCAACAATCCTTCGTTTGCCTTGGAGAACCACGTGTAGCTTTGGCTTATTGTTATTATTATCTTTCTGCTTCTTAGGCTTGCTTGACATGTCTATTACATAGAAGAACCTGTCTCACATCATTTGCAAGAGCGAGCGGTTCACGCCTATAGCCGACTGCGTGAGGTCAGCGGTTGTCATCTTGGTATTTGTCGACCTTTCGCGCTTTGAAGTCGAGTTTGACCCATTGGCACTTAAATAGAGGACCTTTAAGGTCCATAGTCAAGCTCCCATATCTCTTCTATGAAACCATAATATGTGTCCACCTTTCCTTTGTTGTCTTCGGCATCTATCACGGACACGCTGTTACGATTGGTGCTCTTGTCATCCTGGGATCTGGTGTAAAATGTGTAACCATTTATCTCGTACCCCTTGAATGTCACGATTTCACTAGAAGGTCCCGTGCCAATCGTTGCAATTGTTCATTGTCGACCCTTTGAAAAGGATATAGTTTTGTAACCAAGCGCCCGAAAGAATCCATGTGCTTGATGTTATCCAATCCTCGGACCTCCCGGGGAATTCACGGCGTAGAATACTCTTGTGCTCAACAACATACGGGGCCACCACAGTTGATTGTTTCAAAACCGTGAAATGTGCTTGCTTAAATGTAAGAAGATCATTGCATGCAATTGCTTTCCTTCCCTCTTTGTCCCTTTTCCCCGTGGCACGCCCTCATGGCGTGATATAGGGACGCCGATCAGTTTAGATCATTAATGTAATCACACAAAATTCAATCACCTCCTCTGTCCCGCAAACCCTCGGCAATGCATCCTTCCAGGACGAAGCGATTCTGAACATACTTCTTTAGCACACTCATGTACCTCTCGAAAGGAACATGTTGTGCGGTCTGCAGTCGAGAATACCTATCTCTTTGACAAGGTGAGCAGTGAGATGAACCATAATATCAAAGAACGCAGGAGGAAATATCATCTCAAGACAAACCACACTTTGTACCACGTCATCCTGCAGCTTACTTAGTTTATCGGTCGATGACCTTATGCCGTCGCATTGAAAAAAGAACACAGCTTTGTGATTATCTCGTACCCACTTTCGGAAGTATACCTCTTATAGCCCTTTGGGGCTTGGTGTGTCATCAACACAAAACAGATCATGGGATTTCGGTGTGCGATTTTATTCTCTTCGTGTTTATGAGTCTCTTTACATTTGATGAGTATCCGGAAGGACCTTCACACTATTAGGCACTCTATCATGCTTTTTCTCTTCTTTGCTTAGAAGTGTAGCTCGCAGGATGTAGGTAATGTTGTCCTTTTTCTCTCTTTTTCCGGATGTAGGTCGTTCCTCGATTTCCAAGAGTTTAAGGTCCTTCCAGGCCTTGCAGGTGTATCTTTTGATTGGCCATACATATCTATGTAGCCTAGCGAGTTCAAGCAAACATTCTTCGTGATGTGCATGAAGTCAAGCTGAGTGGCGAACCTCCAAGACTTCCCCAATAAGGCAAGTCCCAAAATACATGACTTCTTCTTCCACATTGGCGCTGACCATCCTCATTGCACGCAGGTTTGCTTCAGGACCCTTTTCCGAATACTACTTTCAGATTCTTTACCATGGCAAGTACTTGTGGCCGATGCGATCTTTGAGGCCTAACGAAGGTCTACTTGCCCGTTAAATTTCCTGCACTTCTTCCGCCTGGGTGACTCGTAGGAAGAAACTCACGGTGGCCCATGTAGACAACCTTTCGAGAGTTTTTCAGGTACATGCTGTCCGTTTCATCTAAGCATTGGACACAAGCTCTATATCCTTTGATAGTTTGGCCAGGCAGGTTACGAGAAGCGGGCGATCGTTGATTGTTACAAATAACAATGCACGTGGGTGAAATACTCCCTTTTGTACTCATCCCATACCGTGCACCATCCTCCCACAGCGTCACAAGATCTGCAACCAATGGTTTCAGGTAGACATCGATGTCATTTCGAGGTTGCTTGGGGCCTTGGATCAACAACGTCATCATGATGTACTTTCGCTTCATGCCGCGACCATGGAGGAATGTTATACATACATAGTGTAACGGGCGGTGCTATGGTTGCTGCTCAACTCTCGAAAAGGATTCATCCCATCGGGTACTTAACCCAAACCTTATGTTTCTCACCTCTTGTGCGAAGTGCAGGTACGTCCGATCGACTTTCCTCCTTGTGATCCATCGCAGGGGTGTCTAAGCATACCGTCATCTTTCACGCTCTTCTTTGTGCCAGCATCATCACAGGGCATGCGCTTTGTTAGCAAACATACACTTCAATAGGGAATCAGGAAATACCACAACACTTTAGCTGGAAGTCTCTTCTTCTTACGCTCCCCATCTATTTCACTGGATCATCTCTCTTCACCTTATACCGTGATTCTTTGCTGGACAAACATCCAAATTGGCATACGCATTGCGATCACAGGATGCAATCTGTCGTTACGGCATCGTGTATCTTCTGTACTTTCAGGTCCCAAAGGGCAGGCGACTTCCTTTGCTTCATATGTAGATTCAGGCGAGTGTTATCTTACGAAGCAACTTCTTTATGAGTGTCAACAACTCATTGAATCCCATATCGACACACTATTTGTGGCCTTCCATTGCATAAGTTCAAGTGTAGCAACTTCTTGTAGTCCTGCCCACAATTTGGGTATAAAGGAGTTGTGGTCCTCTAACATCTGGAATTTCTCGAACTGTCTTTCATCTGTGTAGTCTCCCTCACCGAATCCACGCGACATCGGTCCGGCTCATCATCACCAAAGTCAGCGAGTGTACCTCCGCGGAATAGCATTGCGTGGCGTCGAGATATTTTGAATCCCTCTTCTTCTTCCTCGTCTTCTTCCTCGTCTTCTTCCTCGTCTTCCTCGTCTTATGCCATGGTTGGTCCAACGTTCATAGTTTGGCATGAAACCTCTCATCATCAAATGGTTCATAACTTTGCCATCGCCGTGAATGCTCCTTCGTTCTTGCAATCTACATACGGACAACATATGAAGCTGCACAGGCAGGGAATGCAATGGCCGCATCGAGAAAAGCACTTGCGCCATCAATGAACTCTCTCGATCGACGGTCCGCATTGTACATCCATTGCCGGTTCATCTACAATAAAGTAATAATTTCATATATTTTTTTCTTCTCCAAGAAAAACAACCCCACCTACACCTTCATGCAATTAAAGATCTACCTTTCTAAATTTTTTTTATCCCTTTCTACCTTTCTAATTATTTTTTTATCCTTATTTTATTTTATACACTACTAATTACTTCATTGCAATGTCATATTTTGAACTAGATCACCATACATCTTCATACCATAACAACAACAAGCATACAAAATAAATTTTGGGGAACAACTTCATACCATACACATTTCAACATGTTCTACCTAGCAAAGCAACACATTTCAACATGAATAAATCATGATTTCTCCACATCCAATGCATAAAAAACAGCAATATGTAGGTGAGAAAGATGCTAACATGCTCTTACTGACCTTAAAACACTTAATTTGAAGCTAAATCACCAGCAATTTCAAAACAAAAAATTTGGGCAGCACCTCCCCGGAAGAAACGGTCTTTCGGCCCGCCGGATCATTCATCGGTGTTGGCTCAGGGAGGAAGAAGAAGTTTAAAGTCTTTGGCGGGAGGGATTCTAGAAGCGGTTTCATATACAAACCGCTTACGAATTGATTCTAGAAGCGGTTTGTATGTCAAACCAGCCTGACTTTGTAAGCGGTTTGACAAACAAACCGCTACTAAAACACTAAGACTTGAAGCGGTTTATACGAACCGCTTCTAAATATAAATCTCTACAAGCGGTTGAGTCTCAAACGCTTGTGATAATTCATAAAGCGGTTTGGAAAGCGAACGCTTGTGATGCTGTCAACACAAGCGGTTCGTATGACCAACCGCTTCTAGTGACCCCCTCCGCCCGTTGCTCGGGAACCGCTTGCAGTGCGTGGTGAAACAGTTCGCACCTAACCGCTTGTAATATACCGCTTGTGATGCCCAGTTCTGTAGTAGTGTTGGAGTGGTATTTCAGAGATGGGCTCCCGAGAGTAGAAAGTATATATAGATATAGATATAGATATGGATATAGACACACACGGTCGTTCAATTCGTCCGGTCAACCGGGCATGAAGCACAAAACTGCCGGCAGGCACGACGTTGATGGAGTAATATTCCTCTAGCCACAGATCGATACTCGATCGATCACAAGCATGCATATATAGATAGCTAGCTGCAGATGCATGCGCATCGTCTAGTCATGCATGCATGGAGTCCATTAACTGAGTAATATACATACAATCAGGGGCGGAACTAGAGAAAAAATCATCGGGGTTCACCACTTCATCATATATATGATAAAACCTTATTATTCTTACCATTTGCTTGTTATTTGCCTCCCGGTGTCACAAGATTTAGATCAAGGGGGTTCACATATACTATATATATACACTAACATACACTACATATACTATATATATATACTAACATACACTATTTTTTTTTTACCCGGTGTCCTGTGACACCCCCTACCATGCACTACTTCCGCCCCTGCATACAATTAATATATATAATTCGGATTAGGTGCACGCATATATGCATGATGCGATATATATACATATATTCCTCTCTTTCCGCTAGATATGTATGCTCCATCGATCGACCCCACACTGCTAGGCCCAGTCGGGCAAGCCATCCGGCCCCACAACCTATGCATGCAATGAATTTTTTAAATAATATTACAAAAATAATATCTCAATTTTTTTTAGAAAAATACACCTTTATCGTCAATTCATTTTAGAGCGGAGCATATGTCACCAAATAAAATGATCATAGATTAGTTCTCAATATGTGTATGTTGCCATTGATTCATTTGATCAATGGATTCGTTGACTCATAGACCTCTGTCGGCAACATATGCATATACTCAATAGTTCTCAAACTATTCCTTACACGGAGATGAAGATGGAGGATTGAGATCCTGTTTGGGGAGCTGTGTTTCAGTTTTGAGCCTAAACTTGTCCCAAACAGTTCAGCTGCAAAGTAGTTGCATAGCTAAGCCACAGCTGAAACACCCCTAAAAGGCACAGCTGGTATGGAGGTGCTTGTCAGATGTGGCTTCGCTCGACCACCTCCTCGCTTGCTCCGCCTCCTTTCTTGTCCCATCTTCTCCCCACCCGGTCGCCTCCTCGACTCTCTCCGGCTCGAGCGCCGCCTCCTTGACTCCCTCCTCACTCGGGTCCACACTGTTGTCCCCCAAAAGCTACAGCTACAGTAGCCAGTTTTGCCAAACGACATATCAAGAAAAACCACAGCCGCCAGCTACAACTGCTTTACAGCCCAACAAACTAAAAGAAACTTTTCAACCCAGCCACGGCCCTCAAACAAACCCTGAAAGGGAAGCTAGCTTCTACATTGATTAGTCCATAGACCGCCCGATCGAGAGCTTGCTAGCTTTAGCTTTAATTGATGACAGTAATGTGTCACGAACATACATATACATATGCAGATATACATGGACAAGAAATAAAGATCGATCCTTATCTTCGTCAATCCACCAAAGATTCGATCCTAATCTCTCTTCGACCATGCACGCGGCAAGAAGAATATATCCGTCGATCAAGATCTGTCGCACTCAGTGTTCAAACGGCCAGCTTTAATCATATCTTGGGTAGAGCCAGAGTCGTCGTCGTCGTCGTCGTCTGTGTATTAATTGCCTGTGGTCAAAATGTATAGATCATTTCACGATTTGATCCGGATTGAGTTCATCTTGAGACATGAATATTCCATGTCTAGGCGCTAAGACTGAAGCAACTAAGTACTCCACGGTCACAAAACGGCCGGGGATGTTTTTTTTGAAGTTAATAAGATGTCACTTTGGCCCAGTGGTGAAATTGGGATAAAAATAGAGTGTGGACTATAAACTAAATTGAGACAAACATATAGTCTTGTACAATTAAAAATTCATACATAAATAAAAGATAAACATAGCAAGAAAGCAAAATATAATAATAAAATGGAGGATAAATATGTTACCACACTAGTGGAAGGGCATCACAAAACACATGAATAAGCGACCTTCGTTGTAATTGTGAGACCATCCCTTTTATGATACACTATACCATAAAATAAAGATTCTAAAGTGTATACTGTACAAGTACCTAATAAATGGCTAGCACGCACTTTCACAAATTGAGATAAAATCCATACACAACATATTATTACGTATTACATGAAAACAGTTATACATAATACTCTTACAAACCAAAATGTATTTGCAGCAGAAACATTATTATCTTGTAGTTTGCCTTTTTAGCCCAAAGTTCGCATAGGCAACTAACAATGTAAATTCTAGAAAAAACTCGTGACCGTTATTCCCGTAACCTACATCAAAATATGAATCCTTGGGGTATTCTGTCTCGTCACCTAAAAACAACAATAATAGCAAGTTAAGTATATTACGTACTCGCAAGACTTTTGCAAAACCTTATATGCAAGCTGTGTCAAAAGAAAGCTACCACGGTTATTTTGCCTAAAGCTGACTTGAATTGTAAATACTGAAAAATAAATTGAAAGCGAAACTTTGTAATAACAATTCGATTGATTCATAAAAATAACAAGTATGACTATTATCATAACAACTCATAGTTCCTCTATGAATGTGAGCAATTAACATATTGTCTAATGCGAACACATGGCATACCATTTGTAATCAATCCTTGCCAAGACATCGCAAGTTAGCTGAAACAACTTTTTAATATATTTCCAACAACTATTTTCAATTCCAACCTATTTTATGAAAATATCAAAATATCTAACTAGTGCTGGCGCACCAAGACTCCCATGACTGCGGCAACGGCTTTTCAAAAAGATTTTCACTCTGCAGAGGTGTTTAGTTTTACCCACAAGATAGGTCTACTCTTTTTGGATGGCCTTTTAACACACTTCTTTTGGTGTGTGGCAGAGAGTTCACAACATAATCGTTACATTACCTAGTCCTAACTTTGCACCAGTAGGTGACGACAAACCCTTGCTATTGCAGTAGAAACACACACCCAAGACACCAATTGATTTCTTTCATTCACACAGTTATATGGCAATCTATCCATGCCACACCCGTTTCTCCCCATAGCAAGGCGTACACTATTGCATTAGTATGTGTTTGACCCACACCTCTATGTGGACACTCCTATGAGCAACCTCTATCCAGAAGCTGGTGCTACTATGGTATGCCAATGTGCAAAGCTAGATCTATGTAACTTAATAAGTTAAGTCTGTCCCATAACAGCACTTGTAGTTATTTGGTAATTGTTGGACTTAACGAACACTACGTTTGGTTGTTAATCCGACCTAGACGAGAAATCTACCTCTATCTACATGCATGTCTATCCCTCGCACAACTGGCTGTTGCCAATATCTCACCCACATCAAAATGATAGTTTTATTTTTATTTTTATCAAAATACCATTACCACAATTCCCAAGATATCCAAAGTTTTCCATTTTTGAACAAATAGTACAACAATCAAAATTTTAAATTTGCATTCTCTTTTTCTTGCAAATTTGGAATGTTACAAATCTAGCTCATTACAAAAATCTTATCCTCGAGATTTGGCGAGGTCTAGAAGAAGCCTAGGAATTCTTTTCTAAGGTGATCTTCACGTTCCCATGTTGCTTCATCTTCTGTATGGTTATTCCACTGAACCTTGAGCATCTTGTGTGACTGGTTTCTTTTATAGCATTCTACTTCTTTGAGAATGCGGATTGGACGCTCTCGATAAGATAAACCAGGTTGCAAGTTGATATCTTCTAAATGAGTGAGCTCGGTGGGGATTCATAGACATTTCTTAAGTTGTGATACATGGAAGACATTGTGGACGTTGGATAGTTGAGGTGGCAACTCCAACTTATATGCCATCTCACCCATCTGTTCGAGAATTTGATATGATCCAATGTTATCGAGGAGCTAACTTCCCGCGGATTTGGAAGCGACAAACTCTGCGGAGTGGTGAGACTTTCAAGTACACATGATCGCCAACTTCAAAGCTAAGTTCACATCGATGATTGTCAGTGTAACTTGCAATATCATGGATTGTTTTTCAAGACCTAGAAATCCTAGTTCGATTGTTCGGGGGACCTGCTTGTGTTCTGTGGGGGAAGGATGGGGGTTCAAAGCTAGGTGTGGGGGATCTCTTGCCAAATTTCCCCCTTATTTTTTTTCTTTTTCCTCCCCAAGTCGGCTGGCTTTTCCTGATGTGGAAAATGACAGGAGTATTGGAGTACTCGTGTGTGTAGGCAAACACGAGCGTTGGACTCGAGGTTCGGAGAATGCTTGGAGGCATGAAATGAATATATGATGGTTATGTTTATGATGATGTTATACTATGTATTAGATTTTACAAATGTTTACCAAATGGCAAATTTCAATCTATACATGTCTATGTTTTATTCCAAATGTTGATTTGTGCTAAAATTGCCACTTTAACTTCCTTTGTTGTAGCAACCACATGTTGCTAGAACTTCACATTTGCATTTATATTATTGTGCGAGTACACTCTTTGTACTCAATCGGATTGTCCACTTGCGGCAGGTGAGGATGAGGTGCTGTGTAACACCCAATTTTTGATTTCCTTGTATTTAAAGGGTATTTGGCATTTTTGAGAATTTTTAGAATTTTCTGGGATTTATTTGGATTTAATTTGAATTTATTAATTTTTGAGATAATTAAATAATTAAAAGTTTTAATTAAAATTTTGTTGGAAATAATTTATTTGAGTCCAAAATGTCTCAAAGTATTTTCCAGAATTTTTTTAATTTTTTTGCTATTTTTCTTGAATTATTTGAATTACTAGAATTATTTTAAATATTAAATCGCTGGGAAAACCCTAACGGGTTTCACTGTTCCTCCGACCGAGTTGGACTCGAGTCCGACTCGAACCTGACCGAACCGAACCGAATCCCGTTCATGCGCACCGTTGGATTGAGATCTAACGGTCAGGGTTGAGCCACGTCACACGTGTGCTTGAACCGTTGGATATGGATCCAACGGTCAGGGTCATGCCACGTCGCCCACGTGGATTCCGATCTAACTCGTTCGCACTGGCCAGATCTGGGCTGTTGATCGCGTATGCGAGGACGGTCAGGACGTGGCCACGTCACCCTCACCGTTTTGCGGTCGGAATCCGCCGCCGCCACGGCCGTTCCGTGAATCCCGCGCCGAATCCAGACGTCGAGGCCGGTATTTAATGCGTGGGTCAGGGCACCATGTTTGCCATTGACACCTACGTGTTTTGCCCTAGGTTTTGAAGCACGAGCTGCCGCCGCTAGCCGCCGATTTCTCACCGTTGCACGAAGAGGAGCCGCCGTGGTTTTTCTTCGTTTCCGACGCCGTCCAACGTCCTCTGCTGTAGTGGTGCCTAGATTCGAAGCCCTCACATTGAGCCGCGTCTGAAGAGACCACTCATTTCGCCGCAGACTGCGCGAAACGGCGTCTGGGTGGTCGTCTTCCCCAAGTCCGGCCACCTCTACTCTGTCGTGACATCGCAGGATTCACGAGCTCTCACAACCGTTTGATCAAGATCCGACACCCCTGGTAAGTCCGCGTCACCATCCCATACGCATGACCCAGGTTAGATATAGACCGTTAGATCTAGATCCTAGCATCTAGATGCGTCCACGTCACCCCGTACGAAATCCACGTTACAGTTTTTAGATCTAATATCAACCGTTGGATCTAGATCCAACGTCTCAGATTGAGCCACGTAGCCCTTTGACCGCACCGGGCTAGATTGGATCACAGTCGTTAGATCTAGATCGTACGGTTAGAATTGACCCACGTTGTAGCGTTAGATGCGATCTCAACCATTCGATCGAGATCAAACGGTGTAGATTGAGCCACGTGTCAAGCACCGGGACATGCCACGTCGCCCCTCGGTGACGCATAAACCCGATCGGATCCCGACCGTCCGATCCAAATCGAACGGTCCAGATCAAACCGCGTGATTCCACAATAACGAGATTAGATCTAATTTGGACTGTTGGATTTCAAACCAATGGCCCAGATTGTACCACGTGTCCGGGAGACGAACCGACGCGGTCAGCCGAGCAGCGCCCGGTCGTCGTTGACGTCACACGTGATGTCAGCACGGGCCCGCGTGTCAGTGACTGTACCAACCGCACGATGACGTCAGGGTGGGGCCCAACTGTTAGAGCCGTTCGGCCGAGCGCGATGACGTCAGCAATGATGTCATCCGAGTGGGTCCCACGTGTCAGTGACACGTGTACCCGTGGACCGGGTCCACGGTGGACCGAGCCCGAGCCGTGGAACGGGTCTGTGGACTGGATGACGCAAGCATGACATCATAATTCGATTTTCCTTTAGAAAAATAAATCGGTGGAAATTCAAAATCCACGCTGACGTCATAATTAGGATTTTTCAATAGAAAAATAAATGAATTAATTCGGTTTATTGTTTTATTTGATTTTTTTCAAACTTCAAACGGCTATAACTTTTGCGTTTTAACTCTGATATGAGCGACTCCAATTTCTAAATTTTTATAAAATTGAACTGTATTTAATGGTGAATTTTATTTAATTTTTGGATATGAGTTTTGCTCTATTTTTATTTATTTGGTGTTTATTCATCTTTTACGAGTAGACGTTGAAGTACCCGAAGGCTTCAAAGGTGAAGTTTTGACCCAGAAGCCAGCTCAAGACCAAGAACAAGTACTTTTTGAGGGCAAGTTATGCTTTGTCCATATTGTTCCCACTTTGGAAATTTTTTTGATTTAAATTATTGCATGTTAATTTAATTAGAAAAATGCTTTGATTAATTCTGAAAATTAGTTAAATGCCAATTTGCTGTATTCCACCTTGACATAAATAATTGTATGCCATGACCCCCTGTCACCCTAGTCTGGTTTAAGTAGTTGGACATTATTAAATCGCCAACATGGGTATTTAGACCGTTGTAGTATAATGCTTAGACCTGCCACGTAGTCTTGACACGATCTTGGATAATTAAATGCTAATATTGACTTAATGAGATATTGAAACTGTTTTGGAGAGTGTCATGTGTTATTGATAATGATGTTAATGGCACGTGGTGCATAGTAATCAATTGGGGGTTTGATAAATAGATTTAGACCAGGGCAAGTGGCAAGGATAATCTGGTGGGCCATGAGTGGCACCGGGAATGTCGCTTTGGTTCTTCGGCAGTCTTGCCTTGGTCACCCTAAGGACTTAACCTTACAAGCCTTTGAACTGAGTCAAACATGCAACTATATGTCTGTAATGGGGGCAGACCTAGTTGAATAAGTTGCTAATAACTTGCTTGTGGAACCTCGGGGTGTCAACTACACCTTTTGTGTAGCTGTACGGGGGGGTGTACCAGGGCGATGGCTAGGTACCCATCTAATGGTTGGTTGGTCTAGACTTCGCCTTTGCTAAGGGAAGGTTTAGTGCGCAACAACCGGGGAGGTCCACTTGTGTAGTTAGAGGCTTCCGAAAGACTTTGTTACGGACATTCGCCTTTGTGATGTTTGGATGTATCTTGTAGGAAAAGTGCATAACTGAAAGTGCATCTAGGCACTTATGTTGTTTTGGTGATTAATGATAAATGATTAATGACAAACGCATGTAATGTCAATCAATGTAATTGTACAAATGCTTAACAAAAGACAAACCTCTAATATGTTTATATTGTTATGAGACTAACATGTTTATTGCCTAGTTGAATATTAGTCTCATCTATTTTAGAGGAAAATCAACTGGGATGGTTAAGCAAAAATGAGGTATGCAATCTCGGTATTCCTTCCATATTTTTCATTGCATTCCTCTTTAGCAAATGCATATTGAACTCTAAGTAACTTGTTGAATTCATATGTGCACATTGATTCATGTCAAAATTGCTTGTGCATATATATATATTCATTTGAGTTCATTATGTGCTTTGCTTTTAATATGCTTGTGTTAACTAGAGTT
This sequence comes from Rhipidocladum racemiflorum, assembly GCA_036346355.1. NCBI lineage: Eukaryota > Viridiplantae > Streptophyta > Magnoliopsida > Poales > Poaceae > Rhipidocladum > Rhipidocladum racemiflorum. Next base: position 327,423 of record CM070582.1, read on the forward strand.
AAACTTCATTGCTTCATATTGACTTGGTGCATACATGTCTTAGTTGTGTATCTTCTAATGCACCTCTCTTAGTGAAGTTTAATCTAGAATTGGATCACATTATTTACTCTCATTCCAAATATTGTTTGCACATGTGTAATTCATGTATATTCTATCGTGTGCTTCATTTAAGCAAAGTTTGTGGTCCTTGCCATGATTTAATTGATTCTTCATATTGGCAATTATCTCTCTAGTGCAGTTAGATCAATCATATATTCATCATGATGCACTTAGCAGAGAATATTTCTATTGTCAAGTGTTTCCATTCATATTGTGCTTCTTGATATGAAACACTTGTTATTATCAATTTATTCAATATATCTTTTAAGCTTGTGGGACTAATATGTTTGTTGAGTGCTTTGATAAGAGTTAGGTCCCAAAGCTGTGTGTATGATGACCAAGATGGTTTGAAGGATGACAAACGAGTCAAAGTCAAATAAGACGGCGGTGTCATCAAGAGCTGAGGACTAAGTCAAGAACGACTTGGCGTGAGGATCGTCTTGGTGATGATAGAGGTCAAGGTCGGAGAGGACGAGAGTCTCATGAGGTGAATCGCGTCGAGGTTGACAAGACGAAGGGCGTCATCAATCTTTGTGGAAGTGTCATCATGCACCATGCATCCGGAAGAAGTCGGCATGTAAGCTTAGTGTAAGACTTAGTTTTTGTGTTTAAATTTGAGTCTAAGGATTGCCGTACTATTAAGAGGGATGCAATCGTTGAAATTACTTAGACATGTCTCAAGTGCTCAAAAGTGGTCTATCATTGTCTAAGGTTGAGAAACCCAAGTCACACTTTGTTCACCTAGGTGTACGTGGGTTGGTGTGAGGGTTAGAAGTGTTGGTGGTGTCGGAAAGTGAGAATTTGAGGTCTCCTTGTGGATTCTTTGTGATATCTGATTTTATCCTTTGGGATTTGGGTAGTGAGACCTTGTTAGTTGTGTAGCCCTCGTTCTTAGCTTTCCGAAAAGTCCGAATTCGTCGAAATCGGAGTTCGGGATCAAAAGTTATGCCCGTTTTCGTCCGGCTGCTGCGTGCTGCCTGGGAGATCCGGAGTATCCGGACTTTAGTCCGGAGTCTCCGGGTTCCGGAGTCTCCGGGTTTAAATCCAGAGTATCCGGATAACCCAGAGTATCCGGGGTTTGATCCGGACATTCCGGGTTGCCCCATTCGGTCCCCAACGGCTAGTTTTTGGGGTTCTTCTATTTAAAGCCCCTTCTTGCCATTTCAAAGTAGCTGTTGGGGGAGGTCTTTGGTGGGTGTTAGAGGTATTCTTTGTGAGTTTTTGAGCCCCCAATACTCCTCCCTACTCCTTAGATCTTAGTGATCCCCTTTTGAGTGAAGGGTTGGGTAGAGGAGAGAGGTGTTTGGATTGAGGATTGATTTGAGTTGTTGAGCACTTGAGGTGGACTCTAAGTGAGTTCTTCGGGAGCATTTGTTGCTCTTGGAGGTTGAGGACTCCTAGACGGCTAGGAGGTCACCTACGAGCCACCGGTGCTTTGTGTGGTTGGCCGTGGGAAGTTTGTGAAGGCCGATTCCGCCTCCGCAAGGAAAGGAATCAAAGAAGTGAAGACCGGCGAGTGCATTGTGCAACACCGGGAGGACAAGGGTTGAAAGATCCGAACTTCGGGATAAAATCTTCGTGTCTCCATCTTCATTTCAGTTTCATCTCTTTCATTACTTACTTGAATTCATTCCTATATGTGTGATTGAGATGATTGTATAGGGTTGATTTATTTGGGAGCCCCGATCTATCTTGTTTTTGTGCTTGGCTCCCGGTCTCCACTTGATATAGGTTCTTGGTAGTATTTACATACTTCTTGTTCAAGTGGATTGCTTCTAGATTAATTAGATCTTAAATTCTTGGCCGAGACACTCAATCCGGAGTATCCGGTACATTGATCCGGAGTATCTGGATAACCCGGAATATCCGAACTAAATATCCGGAGTCTCCGAGTTGACTGTCTCGGGCTGAATTGTTTAAGTTGCAAAACTTAATTATACCTTTTGCTTCCGCATTATCTCTGATAGTTTAACTTAAATTGGGTATAATTTTGTAATCGCCTATTCACCCCCCCCTCTAGGCTGACATCCCGGTCCTTTCAATAACCTCTGCAGAGTGTAAAATCTATTTGAATAGCCGAGTCCGCGGTATTGGACACTACTCGGGGATTACAGTCAAGGGTTAGACTTTCATGAAAATAACTTGGTCTTTGGAAATTAGTTGGTTTGAAATGATGGATTGGACCTAGGATTGGAAAATGTTTTACTTATGAAATCATTGTGAAAGCACTCTATTTATTATTGTTTACTACTTTGCAATCTGTTACTGTATTTACACTTGCTGTTTTACTGCAAATGCACCTGTTAGCCTATCCTTTGTAATAAGCCATGCATATAGAATATTAGCTTGCATTCTGTGCATGACTTGCTGAGTACCAAGTACTCACCCATGCCACAATACAAACACCAGTTGAAGAAGAATCGACGCCAGCTCTAGAGGAGGAGTTCCAGGAGGAGCCTACAAACTAGGGGCGAGCCCAGTCAGTTGCCTGTGGCATATTTGTTGGTGCCACGCGTTTTCTTTATATTTCGCTGCAACTTTATTGGAGTAAGACTTTAGCCCTGCGAGGCTTAATTTTATAACTTGACCATAAGGTTGAGCAACCAGTTATATTTCCCTTTTAATAAAGCACTTTACTATTTCGTTGAGTATGATTGTGATATATACCGATGTTGAGACTGTGTGCACTAGCGTGATCCTGGACTAGTGCTGAATACACAAAGGGTCCGGATTTACAAATTCGGGTCCCGACAGAAGTGGTATCAGAGCCATACTGACTATAGGACTACCCTTAGCTAGAATGCTCATAGTGAGGATAAAACTATTTTCTAAAGATAAAAATTTGCCAAGATAATGAATGAACTCTTGACTTATCCCCTTCTCTCTTGTTCATACCCCTTGCTGAATTCTTTTGTGTCTCTACTCCGATTTAAAATGTTGCGTTCTCACGTGAGTGTCTTTGGCAGATGAAGAAGATCAACAACTACGCTGAGCGTGAGGGAGGCTACGCCGCAGAGTTATGGCGTATGCTGTAGGTACTTGGAAGTTTTGAGAGACCGCTCTACCGAGGGACCACCATAGTGCAGGCAGGATTGATCCAAGCGTGGCACGTCAAAGTCACTATGTATCCCCGAGAGAAGACGAAGGAAAGCCGTCCACTCTACTTCACAGCGAGGATATCTTTGTTTAAGGCCGGGATCCAGGAGACGTCGCGTCTAGCGATGCGGCAGATCGCTCGCATCTACTCCAGGGAGTTAAGGGCACCGTGTTTCATCACCACCCGCCCAAAGACAACCGCCTTGACCGGGAGCCGATAGATGATGAGGACGCCACGATCACTCATCTGGCGAGATTTGTCGTCGCTCAGGAGGATGTGATTGATGACACCGTACAGGAGTTGTAGAAGACTCGCGATGAGGTCGAGGATGTCAAGAAGCTCAAGAGTACCTAGATCACTTTATACAGAAGGTTCGTGAGCTGGAGATGGTGCTGTACAGACCTGAACTAGAGCCGGCGTTGGAGCTGCACGACCCAGACCCTAAGGAGGACCCAGAGGAGCCAACACCTGCGCAGGTGCAGCAGCCTGCACAATAGCTGGAGCCAGAGCCGGAGGAGGATGTTGCATCATCGACTACAGCTGTTGTGGGGCATGGCGATCGTTTGGCGCCAAAGCCGCCGCACCCGCCACGAGGAGCTTATGGAGGGTGGATCGATGAGTGAGCATTTAGACTCATTGGTTGAGACTCGAGTGTTGAGTCGCCTCTAAGAATAAAGAGTCACCCTTAGAGGCGTTAGACTTCAGTGTGTTAGTTTAATTTGGATTTTCATTGCTTGCTGAGTGTGCAGAATGTGTTGCAAGGCCCTTAGGCATTGTGAGCAGCCATACCAAGTTATTAATAATTAATAAAGTTGGATTTGAGTTATACCTTTCACCCCGCATAAGTTTTCTCTACTACTTGTCTATTCTTGTTCCCTCTCGTCCCTAAACCTTGGAGCAAACAACAGATGGTGAACACTCGCGGAAACCTTGGAGGCAACGGAAGTGGTTCTCGTCCAGCGGGAAACCCTAATGATGGAGCACTTGCACCCCAGCCAGCACCGCCAGTTGACATGCAAAACTTCAGAGCTTTCCTTGCTGCACAGACCCAGCTGATGCATGTAATGATGCAGCAAATGTAGCAAGTCACTGCTCAGGCCGCTGCCAATCAAGCTAATCAGGGACAACGACAGAATTCCAGTCTTCCGAAATTCATGAGAACTCATCCACCCACGTTCTCTAGAAACACCAATCCACTGGAGGCAGATGATTGGCTGAGGTCGATCGAGAGGAAACTGCACATTACCCAATGTGTGGGGAATGAGAGAGTGCTTTACGTCTCTCATCAGTTAGAAGGTACTGCAGCCGAATGGTGGGAGAACTTCTGTGCAGCACATGAGAACCCCCTGGATATCACTTGGGAGGAGTTCACAGTTGCGTTTCGTTAGTATCATGTGCCAGAAGGGATCATGGATCTCAAGAAGGAGTTCAGGGCACTGAAACAAGGCAATCAACCAGTGTCTGAATATCTGAACAAGTTCACCCAGTTGGCACGCTATGCACCTGAGGACGTAGTAACGGATAAGGCAAGACAATCCCGTTTCATGAAGGGACTGAATTCTAGACTTCAGGTGGGGTTGATTACCCACACATTCCCCGACTTCCAAGAGTTGGCGAATAAGGCGTTCATCTTGGAAGACAAGCGCAAAGAACTTGAAGACAACCGGATGCGCAAGATGGCACAGCAGGGAGCACACCAAGGAGCGCAACGTTTGAGGGTTGCGCCAAATCAGTTTTTCAGATTCCAACCGAAGAACACTGCAAGGACACTGTCACCAGCACTGAGATCTGCAAATCAGAATTTTCAAACCCCAGCACCTGCAGGGAATGCAGTGGCAGGAAGTCAGCAGAGCACAGTGAAGTGTCGCTTCCACTGCCATGAGCAAGGGCACTTTACCAATTATTGCCCCAAGAAGGCAGTAGGAGTGACCCCAGTTCGTTTCAATCTGGGATCCACGCCAGCAAGAACACCTGCACTAGGACCAAGTCGTGGAGCTACACAGTCTGGAGCCGCAACTCAGACTGTGGTCAGAGGCAGAGTCAACCACGTAACTGCGGATGCACTTCAGAATGCTTCAAACATCGTACTGGGTAAGTTACTTGTCAACTCAGTCCCTGCAATAGTTTTGTTTGACTCTGGAGCTTCGCATTCATTCGTTTCTCAAGGTTTTACTGCCGAAAATGATTTGGAAACTATGGATTTAAAATGCATGCTTCTAGTTCAAACCCCCGGTTCGGAACTCCGAACTAAAGTAGGATGTTCCGGGGTCAGAATATTGATAGATGGGGTAGAATTCCTAGCGGGCCTTATTATATTAGAAACCCAGACCTTAGATGTTATCTTAGGAATGGATTGGTTATCCAAGCGCAAGGCTGTGTTGGACTGTGGACGAAGAGTCATATCAATTGAGAGCCCTTGTGGGAGAAAAGTGGAGATCCAAGCGACCGCCGTTCGTGATGGGCAGTTGATGGTCAACAGTGCGCAGGCGGTCTGCATTGAAGACATTTCAGTAGTGAACGAGTACCCAAATATTTTTCCTGAGGATTTACCGGGTATGCCGCCAGACAAAGACATAGAGTTTGTGATTGAGTTAGTACCTGGTACAGCACCGATAGCAAAGAGGCCTTATCGGATGTCAACCGAGGAGTTGGTGGAGATGAAGAAGCAGCTCGAGGAGCTGATGGAAAAATGATTCATCAGACCTAGCTCGTCGCCATGGGGGGCACCAGTTCTGTTTGTCAAGAAGAAGGACGGGAGTTTCAGGATGTGCATAGATTACCGTGCACTCAATGAGGTCACTGTGAAGAACAAGAACCCGCTACCTAAGATCGATGACCTGTTTGACCAATTGAGAGGAGCCAGAGTTTTCTCCAAGATTGATCTGAGATCTGGATATCATCAGCTGAAGATCCGGTCAGAAGATATTCTGAAGATCGCATTCTCGTCGAGATATGAACATTACGAGTTCACTGTTATGTCCTTCGGTCTCACAAATGCGCCAGCTTATTTCATAAACATGATGAATAAGGTTTTCATGGAATATCTGTACAAGTTTGTCGTCGTGTTTATAGATGACATCCTAGTCTACTCCAAGACAAGAGAGTAGCATGCAGAACACCTGAAGCTAGTTTTGGAGAAACTAATGGAACAGCAACTCTTCGCCAAGTTCAGCAAGTGTGACTTCTGGAAGGATAAGGTGGAATTCCTTGGACATGTGATGACCGCAGAAGGAGTTGCAGTTGACCCAAGCAAGGTAGAAGCTGTGTTACTGAAAGTGCATCTAGGCCCCTCAATTTATTTTGGTGATTAATGATGACACAATTAAAGAGACCTAATGTATTATCCAAGAATACTGCAGATATCGAGATCATATCGAGCTTGGAATGACATTGGACGCCCCGACTTTACTTAAAATCAAAAGGACGCATCAAGACCATAATTGTAATCTTGTATTTATTTGTGTCTTAAGGATAGCCGTACTATTAAGAGGGTATGACGAGAAATCGACTTTAGGATGTGCAAGTGCTCAACAATCATTTACTGCATCTCAAATTAGCACTCAAAAACTTGCATTTTCCAAAAACCAGAATTCCAACCGAGCCAGTCAACTCGGAGTATCCGGACATACAGATCCGGAGTATCCGGATTTAGTCGGAGTCTCCGAACATGTTATCCGGAGTCTCGGGTTAACCCTCTCGGCCATTTTGTGGTTCGAGAGTCCGGAGTATCCGGACATGTATGTCCGGAGAGTCCAGGACAACCCGAGTCTCCGGTCAATTGTCCGAGTCTCCGGTCTGTTCAAAAAAGGGGATAGCGGCTAGTTTTCAAAAGCGTATTTAAAGCTACCCCTTCTTCCCAAACGGTAAGAATCTCTATTGAGCTCATTCATAGCGACATTCAAGCCATTCTAACATTTTCTAAGCATTCAATAGAGCCCCATCTTCCTCCCACCATTTAATTTGGTTGTTGATCCTTTTGGTGAGGAGAGAAGAAGCAAAGTGCTAAGTGCATTCATTTCAAGTTGTTGAGCACCAGTTCATCCTCCAAACGATTCTTCGTGGTGCTATTTCTCTTGGAGGTTGAAGGTCTCTAGGCGGCTTAGGAGTCACGGAGCTACCAACTTGTGTGGTGAGCCTCGGTAGTTTGTGAAGGCTAGTCTGGCCTCGAGGAAGGAAAGAGACAAGAAGTGAAGCCGGCAATGAGTGCATTTGTGCAACACCGGAGGAAAGCGGGTTGAAAAAGACCTCGGCTCAAGTGTGACCGAGCTAATCAACGGAGACGTAGGATTCCCTTCAAGAATCCGAACCGGTGAAAAATCGCGTCTCTCGCTCTCCTTTACTTCCTAGTCTTGCTTACGTGGATTCGAATTTGTGTAGTTAGATCTAGCTCTTAGCCAAGCTTTAATTCAAGTCTTATCCAAAGACCAATTGTTCTAGGTTGCTCTTGCTTGCCACTTCTAGTAGTTCCTTGTGCTTGCTAGAGTAGTTTTTATTTCGCTCCCGAGCCAGCTAACCGGAGAGTCCGGACTCAATCCGACACTCGGACAAGCCGAGTATCCGGACCAAAACCCGGAGACTGGGGTTGACCACTCATTTGTTTTTATTCCGCTCGTAAATTTTTAATCCGCCTTATTCACCCCCTCTAGCGACATCGCTGGTCCTTTCAATTGGTATCGAGCCAAATCTCCTTTACTTTGGCTTAACCGCTTGGAGAATCAAAGATGTCGACATAGAAAGAAGGTACCGAAACCCATGGCCAAGAGAAAGCCTCGGGTTCCTGGTATAGGGGTTGCTATTCCTTTAGATTATTCCTCCTTTGAGTCTCAAACTCTCATCCTATGTTTCCGTCTCGCCGGTGGCGCCTCACTGATGGCACTCGATATGCGATGGAAACATAAGATGAAGATGCATTTGAGAGATCACTTCATCGAGTATTTGGAAGATTGTTGAAACAGGTTTCAAGCCCGCAAACCCCAACAATCTCACCTCAAGAAGACAAAGCTCAACACTTCAACGACTTGGCCGTCAATGCCTTGTTCAATGCTTTGAGCGACTCCAGGGTTCAACTTCGATGGCCTTGATAATGCCAAGGACATTTGGGAAAGGCTAATGGTCACTCATGAAGGAGTGTCAAGTGTCCGTGAATCAAAGATAGAGCTCATCATTGGAGAGTTGAGCCGATTCACTCTAGAAGAAGGAGAAACTTACACAGATGTTTGATAAGCTTGATGTTGCTAGTAAATCAAGCAAAAGGACTTGGAAGCACCGAGCTCACGACAGAAGCCATTGTCAAGATCATCCTCCGAGTGATCACCCCCACCAACCGCAATCTTGTGCAACTCATCCGGCCACCGCCAACTTCGACACCCTCACTCTCATGATGTGATTGGCCGGTTGATGACGGATGAGATGATGGTGAAGGAGCGGAGGTGGTGGAGGAGCTCAAGTCCCAAGAAGAAGAAAGGCACGCCTTGAAGGCCAAGGTGGTGCAAGAGGCCGAAGAAAGCACAAGCGATGAAGAAGAGTCGGCGGCCCTTGACAAATGAAGATATGGCCTTGCTCGTCGGAAGATTCAACAAATTCTTGAAGAAGAAGGGCTACAAACCGGGTAGTCACTCAAGAGCTATGGCAACAAATCAAGAGGGCGTCACTCCTCAAGAAAGTGCTATGAGTGGGGGAACCCGGCCACTTGATTGCCGAGTGCCCACACAAAGAAAAGAAGGAAGAGAAGCCGCAAGAAAGACAAGTACCGCAAGAAGGACAAGGACAAGAGCAAGAAGTACAAGGGCAAGGGTCATGCATATATTGGCAAGGAGTGGAACTCGGAGCTCGAGCTCAGAGTCAGAGTCCGAGTCCAACTCCGACAATGAGGAGGACTTGCCATCGCCTCGCTACTCCACCGACAAAGTCGAAGAGCCTCTTCGACAACTGAGCGACGGAGATGAAGATGCTCCAATGTGCCTTATGGCAAAGGGGCACAAGGTATCATCTAAGAGCTCCACTCTTTCTATTGTTGATTATGGCTTAGATGATGGTGATGATGCTAGTGATGATGAGGAAGTAGCATTTAAGTCTATGAATGACTTTGATATTGAAAAATTAGACTTGCTACTTAAAGATATTGAAAAATTGGAGGAAGTAGTTGAACAAAAGGAGGCTATTCTTGAGGCTCAAGAGGATCTCCTTATTTTTGAAAAGGAGAAGAACATTGAGCTAGAAAAAGAGCCTAGCTTTTGAAAGAAAGAGAAATGAGGATTTGGTCAAAAGTTCAAATTTGACCAAAATGAAGCAATTAGTCTTGAGATCACCAATGCTTCACTCTTAGAGCAACTTGCAAAAGCAAAGGATGCTTGCAAGACTCTTGAAGTGAAGCTTGTTGATCTCTCGAATAAAGCTTCTATCTCAATCAACAACTCCAATATTTCATTACCTTCAACGAGCAACGGTTGCGCTAGATGCTTTAATGTTGATGTTGCTACTTGTGCTACTTAGCAGTGAGACTTTGAAAGTCTTAGCTCATGAAAATGAGAAGCTTAAGGTGATGCTTGAAGATGGACTTCAAAAGTCCTACAAGGCAAGCAAGGGTTTAGAGGAGTATCTCGGTAAGCGCCAAGGTAATCCTAAGAGGCAAGGGCTTGGGTATGTTCCGCCAAAGGGCAAAAAGAGCAACATTGTTGTTGCTCCTTTAAGCAAGCCCATTCACTTTGTAAAAGGCGAAGGAACATCCAGCACAAAGCTCACTCGAGTTCTTTGCTTCTTATGTGCTTAAAAGGACTAACTCTTTCGAGTAGTTGCTTATCATCATGTTGGGCGAACGAAGAATGCTCCTTGTGTTCGTTCTATTTGGGTCCCTAAATCGCTTGTTACTAACGTGCGTGGACCTAACCAAGTTTGGGTACCAAAGAGCAAAAACTAAATATGTTTTTGTAGGCCTATATCTCCGGTGGAACAAGTTGGATTTTGGATAGCGGATGCACGCACCACATGACCGGAGAAAAGGCAATGTTCGCACACTTGGATGTGAATGGATCAAATAGCGAAAGTATAATATTTGGAGATAATGGAAAAGGAGAGGTAATTGGTTTGGGTAAAATCTCTATCTCAAATGATTTCCATTTAAGTAATGTTTTGCTTGTTGAGTCATTAAGCTACAATTTATTGTCCGTTGCACAATTATGTGAAGCGGGCTATAATTGTTTGTTTAATGAAAAGGGTGTGGATGTCATTAAGAGGCTTGATGGTTCAATAGCCTTTAAAGGGCGTTTGAAAGGTAAGCTCTATCTCGTAGACTTCAATACGGATAGACTTAATCTTGAAACGTGCTTAATGGCTAAATCTAGCATGGGTTGGCTTTGGCATCGCCGGTTAGCCCATGTTGGTATGAGGAATCTTCACAAACTCGTTAAAGGCAACCACATTCTCGGACTAACCAACATTGTCTTTGAGAAAGATAGGATTTGTAGCGCTTGTCAAGCCGGCAAGCAAGTTGGTGCCTCCCATCCCGCCAAGAATGTAATGACGACTTCAAGACCGTTGGAAATGCTCCACATGGATCTATTCGGTCCCGTAGCTTACATAAGCATCGGGGGAAGTAAGTATGGTTTAGTCATTGTTGATGATTTTTCTCGATTCACTTGGGTGTTCTTTTTGCATGACAAAGGTGAAGTCCAAGTGACTTTGAAGAAATTCATGAGAAGAGCTCAAAACGAATTTGAAGTGAAGATTAAAAGAATTCGAAGCGACAACGGCACCGAGTTCAAGAACATTGGTGTGGAGGAGTTTCTCGATGAGGAGGGAATCAAGCACGAATTCTCGGCTCCCTATTCTCCTCAACAAAATGGGGTGGCCGAGAGGAAGAATCGAACACTCATCGAGATGGCGCGGACGATGCTTGACGAGTACAAGGTTTCCGATAGTTTTTGGGCGGAAGCCATCAATACCGCATGCCACAGCACCAACCGCCTCTACCTCCACAAGATCTTGAAGAAGACGGCGTACGAGTTGCTCACCGGGAAGAAACCAAATGTCTCCTACTTTCGAGTCTTTGGGAGCAAATGCTATATCCTTAACAAAAAGGCTAAGTCTTCTAAATTCGCTCCTAAAGTAGATGAAGGTTTCTTACTTGGTTATGGAACTAATGCTTACGCGTACCGAGTTTTCAACAATACCACCGGTGTCGTTGAAATCTCGCGTGACGTGACTTTTGATGAAACTAATGGTTCTCAAGTAGAACAAGTTGATCGTGTTGTGATTGACAGGGAAGAATCTCCTTGTGAAGCTATCAAGAAAATGGCAATCGGGGAGGTAAGACCTCAAAATTTGGAAACTCACCCGAGCTCCCCAACCCGGAGTCTCCGGACTGAAACCCGGAGTCTCCGGACTGGTCCGGAGTCTCCGGGTCCATTACCGGAGTCTCCGGATGGGTCAGGCTCAGGTGATATTTCCTCCTCGTCCAAGCAAGCCCAAGATGGTTCGAACGCATCCCAAGACGAAGAACCTATCCAAGCTTCAAATTCAACCGTTCCTCACCCTAGAGTTCATCAAAGTATTCAACGAGATCATCCAGTCGACAATATACTTGGAGACATTCACAAGGGAGTATCTACTAGATCTCGAGTTGCAAATTTTTGTGAATTTTACTCGTTTGTGTCGTCTCTTGAACCTCTCAAGGTAGATGAAGCGCTTGATGATCCGGATTGGGTGATGGCTATGCAAGAGGAACTAAACAACTTCCAGCGCAATCAAGTCTGGGAGCTTGTCAAAAGACCCAAGCAAAACGTCATCGGCACTAAGTGGATCTTCCGAAACAAGCAAGATGAAAACGGGATCGTGACAAGGAACAAAGCTCGTTTGGTTGCTCAAGGGTACACTCAAATCGAAGGTTTGGATTTCGATGAAACATATGCTCCAGTAGCTAGGCTTGAATCTATTAGAATATTACTTGCCTTTGCTACTCACCATGATTTCAAGCTGTATCAAATGGACGTGAAGAGCGCCTTCTTAAATGGACCACTTTCCGAGATGGTCTACGTTGAGCAACCACCCGGATTTGAAGATCCAAGACATCCGGACCACGTCTACTACCTTCACAAGGCACTATATGGACTTAAGCAAGCTCCAAGGGCATGGTTCGAATGTCTACGAGACTTTCTTCTCGAACAAGGTTTTGTAGTCGGAAAGGCCGACCCTACTCTCTTTACTAAGCACATTAATGATGATTTGTTTGTGTGCCAAATATATGTCGATGACATTATATTTGGATCTACTAATGAACATTTGTGTAAAGAGTTTAGCAAGATAATGACCAAAAGATTTGAGATGTCCATGATGGGAGAGTTGAAGTTCTTCCTCGGATTTCAAGTCAAACAACTCAAGGAAGGAACTTTCATTTGTCAAACCAAGTACATCAAGGACATGCTCAAGAAGTTCGGAATGGAGGACGCCAAGCCTATAAGGACGCCTATGCAGGCCAACGGGCATCTAGACCTCGACAAAGAAGGTAAACCGGTCATCCAAAAGGTATATCGTTCGATGATCGGTTCTCTCCTTTATCTTTGTGCATCTAGGCCCGATATCATGCTTAGCGTTTGTATGTGTGCACGTTTTCAAGCCGCTCCAAAAGAGTGCCACATGGTGGCCGTTAAGAGAATCTTGAGATATTTAGTGCACACTCCTCATTTCGGACTTTGGTATCCGAAAGGATCCTCCTTTGAACTCATTGGCTATTCCGATGCGGATTATGCCGGTTGTAAAGTGGATAGGAAGAGTACCTCGGGAACCTGCCAATTCTTGGGTAGGTCTCTAGTCTCGTGGTCTTCCAAGAAACAAAATTCCGTGGCCCTATCCACTGCCGAAGCCGAATATATAGCCGCCGGGAGTTGTTGTGCCCAACTACTTTGGATGAGACAAACCTTGAATGATTATGGCCTATCCTACAAAAGCGTTCCACTCTTGTGTGACAATGAGAGTGCCATAAAAATTGCCAACAATCCTGTCCAACACTCCCGAACAAAACACATTGACATTCGCCATCATTTCCTAAGAGACCACGCAACCAAAGGCGAAATTGATATCCAACATGTGAGTACAAATGATCAATTAGCCGATATTTTTACCAAGCCCCTTGACGAGAAAAGGTTCTGTGAATTGAGAAGTGGTCTAAATATTCTAGATTCTCGTAACGTGGCTTGATAAGTACTCATATATTGTTTGGTGAATGAAAAATGAATTTCAAAACTTTATTCATCTTTTTCTTTGAAATTATCCAATGTTGTTGGCTCTTGATCCTCTGATCTTGTCATTTGATATGTGACCATAGTTTGTTCGCTTTATTGTTCGCTGGTCATGTATCAAGTTGACATCTTAGGAATCTTTCTCCCTCTCGCTCCGCTGAATTCCTTGAGCTATCCTTCTTCGTATCTAATTCCTAACCGAGCTGGGCAACCCGGACTGTCCGGTATTTAATCCGGAGTCTCCGGATAATTCGGAGTCTCCGGACTATTTGTCCGGACTATCCGGGTTGGGCCGGAGTCTCCGGTCTGAAAACCCGGAGTCTCCGGGTTGGGGCGGACGGTTTAAGTTAACCCCAATCCCGCGCGGTTTGTTTTCATTCTTTTTGCACCGGGCGCCTCTCCCTCTCCATCTCCCGTGCTCCTCTCTCTCTCCTAGGGCTTTGGACTCCTCCTCATCCTTGGATTGAAGATCGTGGTAAGGTTCTTCTTGCCCTAATCTCAATTCTTCCGGGTTTGGATCGTTTTCTTGCGGATTCTTAGGGTCTCCCTCGTGCTTCATCTCTTCTAGGGTGTGGCTCGTCTCGTGGAGGCTCTCAAGATCGAAGAGTCGATCTCTCTTTAAGCCCGTTTCTTCTCGGTTTCAATCTCGTTGAGGTGAGTTCCAATCCGTGCCCTAATTTTGAGAAATCTTGTTCTAGATTGTGCCCTAGACCTCATTCCTTTATTCTTGTGGCAATCTAGATTCAATTTGTTGGTTTGTGCGGGTTGGGTTGTCCCTTCCTTGGCCGCCCGTGCGCTCCTTCGCACATCCGAGTGTCAGGACTGAGTCGGAGTCTCGTCTATCGAGTATCGGACATTTTGTCCGGAGTCTCCGGATGCAATCCGGAGTATCCGGACCTTTTGTCCGGACTCTCCGGGTTGGGTGCCTCGGCCAGATTCAGTTCTTCGCTGTTTTTCGCGTCGCCTCTCGGCTAAATTCCTATCATTCGCTTTGTCGGGTCAGATGGACCCTTCCCAGGGAACTTCCGGAGGCAGCAATCCTCCTCCGCAGGCAGCTGGTGGCAGCGATCCTCCTCAGCAGGCAGCTAGTGGCAGCGATCTCCCACAGCAGGCAGCTAGTGGCAGTGCTCCCGCTCAGGGCGTGTCTCCCACCAATTCGCCTCCGCAGCCTCCGCAGAAAAGGCAGAGAATTGGAGTGGTCAAAAGACTCGTTTCCAGACCTCGAGGCCAGCCAGCTCCAGGGTCAGCACCTGTCCTGTCTCCTCCTCCTCAGCAAGCTCCTGATCCAGATGAGCATCCAGCAGATACTCATGCCAGGCTTCGTGATCAGAAGAGAAGCCAGTTTCGTGCTTCTGGGCACTTCATTGGTCCTCTGATCAAGGCCAAGCCTGTGTGGAACTATCCAATGTCCGTGAACCCAATGAGAATAATCGATTACCGGACAGGATCTGGAAAGGGGAAAGCCATTGTCGAGCACAGGAAGAAAGATCCTCTAGAGCTCTATCAGGATGAGTATGTGGACCGCCGGTTTTGGAACCGGTTTCAGTCTGATTACTATGTGTAACACCCCAAAATTTTGCTTTTCTTAAATTCATGTGTGATTTGGCACTTTGGTGAATTTTTGGAATTTTCTGGAATTTATTTGGATTTATTTGGAATTTATTTGAATTTATTCCATTTTGAAATAATTAAAGAATTTAATTTTGCAAATAAAATTTTGTTGGAAATATTTTATTTGAGTCCCAAATACCCTAAAATATTTTCAATTTTTCTGGAATTTTTCGAGTCATTTGCTATTTTTAATGAATTAAATGAATTATCGGGAATTATTTTAAATATTAAATCATTGGAAATCCAAACCGAAGTAAGCATCGTTCATCCCGAGCCCGAAGTCGACTCGAGTTCGTGGTCCGACCGAGCCACGTGACTCGACCGAACCCACTCGGCCGAGCCTAATCGCGTGGCCGTTGGATCTTGATCCAACGGCCACGATTGAGCCACGCCATCAGCCCGAGCCCGACCGAGCCGGCTCGCCCGAGTCCGACCGGACCCAAACTCGCGCCGTTGGATCGAGATCCAGCGCGTGCGCGCCACGTCACCCTCTCTGCGCCGCCGGACTCGGCCGAAACCGCGGTCGACCTCGGTCTCCGCGGCGTTTCACTGACGCCGAGGTCGCTATTTAATGCGCCGCCACCACGGCCGTGACCTAGACTTCGCCAGACCAGACCTGAACAACGTCGCCGGAGCCGCTGTTCACCGCAATCGCCGCCGGAGTTGCCGTAACGCTCGCGCGATTGCGTCGCCGTCCGTCGCCTCTGCCGCCGTTGACCCCAGATCCGGACTCACCGCAACGAGACGCACCGAAGGATCTCACTTCGCCGAGCGCGCGAAACGCCGTCGGCAAGGTCGTCGTCCTCGGCCGGTGAGCGGCGCCACGCAAGCCATCGCCGGACGCGAGCTCTCGGCCCGATCAAGATCCAACGCCGAGATCACGCCACGCCATCGCACGGTGAGATCCGTTCCAAATCCTAGATCCAATCTCCACCGTCGGATCTAGATCCAGCGATCCGAAATCAATGCGTTAACCCAAACGCGGCGTCAACATCGGATCTAATCCGCGCCGTTGATTTTCAAATCAACGGCCGAGATCGAGCCACGCGCCCAGGAAGTTGGACCGACGCGGTCGGGCCACAGACGCTGGCGGACGCCGACACGCCGGCCCGCGTGTCGGTTTCGGCGAACCACACCATGACGCCACGCCGACGCCATGGCGCTCAAGATGTCGGGCCGTCACGGCGCCGACAAGAATGACGTCATAGCGGGTCCCACTGTCGCCGAGGGTGAGCCCCGCCGACGCCAAGAAGTGACGTCACCCGAGTGGGCCCACATGTCGATCTCACGAGAGTCGTGGACCGAGTCCACTGCGGACCCGAGCCGAAGCGTGGACCACGCCCATGGATACCGACGCCACCACCAATCGAGGCTGCCACGTGTCCATGCCGACGCAATAATTAATTTCCGAAAAGAAAATGATTTATTAATTCGAAATATTGATTTGAATTTAGATTCAAACTTCAAACGCTTATAACTTTTGCGTTTCAACTCCGATTTGAGTGATTCAAATTTCTAAATTTGTATAAAATTGAGATCTACCTATATATGAATTTTATTTAATTTTTGGACTAAAGTTTTTCTCTGTAATATTATTTAATTGATTATTTGAACTTTAAATAATCATAACTTTTGCGTTTTAACTCCAAATTTGACGATTCCAGTTTCTAAAAATCCAGAAAATTATGTTCTCTCTGTTTATGGATTTTATTTGGAGTTTTGGGATGTTTTTGCCTATTGTTTATTTGTGTTTTGCTATTTGCACGCTTTACGAGTAGACGTTGAAGTGCCGGAAGGATTCGAAGGAGAAGTGTTGACTCAGGATCCAACTCAAGACCAAGAGCAAGTACTGTTTGAAGGCAAGTTGTGCTTTGACCATGTTGATCCTATTTCGAAATCTATTTTGCTTTAAACTATTGCATGCTAGATCAATTAGAAAGATACTTTGTTTAAACATGGGGGTTAGATAAATACCAATTTGCTGTATGACACCTTGATTATCTAAGTATGTGCCATGATCCCTTGTCACCCTAGTTGTGGATTACTAGTTGGACATTATTAAATTGCCAACATGGGTTTAGATCGTTGTAGTACCGCTTAGACGCACGTGCTCATGACATGATTTTGGACAATCAAATGCTAATATTGACTTAATGATATATTGAACCTGTTTTAGAAAAGTATCATGTGATGTTGATGGCACGTGGTGCATGGTAATCAAGCTCGGGGTTTGATAAATGAATTTCGGCGGGGCATGTGGCAAGAGTAATCAGTGGGCGGTTGTGGCATTGGGGATGTTGATTTGGTTTTTCGGGTAGTCTTGCCCTGGTCAATCTAAGGACTTAACCTTGCAAGCCTTTGAACTGGGTCATACTTGCAACCACATGGTGGAATGGGACGGCCCTAGTTGACTAAGTTGCTAAGGACTCGCTTGTGGAGCCTCGGTGTCGATTACACCGTTTGTGTGATTGTACGGGGAGCGTATCGTGGCGTGGCCGATACCCATCTAACGGTGTGTTGGTCCCATACTTCGCCTTGGCTAAGGGAAGGGATGGTGTAGAAAACCTGAGAGAGGACCACTGTGTTGTTTGAGGCTTCCGAAGGCTTTGTTACTGAACTCGCCTTTGTGGTGTTTGACTGTATCTTGTGGGTAAAGTGCATAACCTCTGCAGAGTGTAGAATCTATTTGAATAGCCGAGTCCACGGATCTTTGGACAATGCTCGAATTACAATCAAGGGTTAGATTTTCAAAATAACTTGGATTTGAAAAGTTGGGTTGGTTTAATAATGAAGATGATGGAAATGTGGTTTAGGATGGGGAAAAATGTTTATTAAACTTCTTGAAAAGTTATTTATGCTTTACTTATTTCTATCGCTGAATCTACTTATATTACTTGTCAAATGTTTCTTATCGCAAATATACCTTAAGCTATTCCTTTGTACCAAGCCATGCATGTAGTATATTAGCTTGCATTCGTGCATGACTTGAGTACCAAGTACTCACCCTTGCCTCAACACAACACAGTTGAAGAGGAGACTACGCCACCGGAGGAGGAACTCCAAGAGGATCCGTCTACTTAGGGATGCGAGCCCGATCAGTTCTGTGGTATCTTGGATGGCGCCACGAAGTTTATTTGATTTTCCGCTGCTATTATTTTTCTCTGAATAAGTTTCGCCTTGCAAGGCATAAATTTGTACCTTGGCCATAAGGTCAAGTAACCCTTTGGTTATTTAAATAAAGTACTTTGATAATATCGATTGGTATGATTGTGATATTTACCGATGTTAAGACTGTGTGCACTAGCGCGTTCCTGGACTAGTGCTGAATACACAGAGGGTCCGGATTTGCAAATTCGGGGTCCCGACACTATGAGACGGTCCTATACCCACTTGAGCACCCAGTGGTTCGCATGAAGACCATTGACTGGGAATACATGGCTGCTACAGGCAATCCAGTCTTCACAGAGATCATTGATTTGGTGCATCAGATCAAGAACATCATGGCATACAAGTATGACTGGAACACTGAGATCATAATGCAGTTCTATGCCACCTTATATTTTGACAAGAATGATGAGGCCATATGGTGGATGACTGATAAGATTTGGTATGTGGCTAGCAAGAAGAGGTTTGCCAGAGTCCTCAATCTCAGATATAATGACAGTCCAAAGCTTCATGCAAAGAAAGTGATGACTCCTGAGCAGATTGAGGCTTTGTATGACACTTCGAGGAGTTTCACAGTGGGTACCATCAAAGGATTGAAGGCTGTTCTTGCTGTACTCAACAGGATGTTGAGAGTCACTCTTTCGCCAAAGGAGGGAGATGCTTCTACCATCAGTTCCTATGGGAGGAACTTGCTGTTTCATCTTGTCGAGCGCACCCACCCGTTTGATGTTGTCGATTTCATGTGGGATTCGATGAGACAGAATGCTCAGAGCAACATGGCCAGTTGCAGCTACGCACCCTTCGTGATGACTTTGATCTCTTCAGTGAGTGGGCTTAAGTTTGTCAGAGATGAGGAGCATCTTGCTTACAAGGTCCGTCCTCAGTCTACTCCAGCCCCTCCAGCTGCTCCTGGTCCTGCTACTAGACCTCGCCGAGGTCGTGCTTCAGGCTCTACCTCTACCCCAGCTGTGCCTCCAGTCACTCCTTCTGAGCAGTCCGAGGTCCCGAGCAGCACTCTTCAGAGGATGCTCAAGCATGTCTTTCTTCTTTGCCGCGACATCTCCACCAGGCAGAAGGTGATGAGTCGGCAGATAAAGAAGAATGGTCAAGACATTCGCAGCATCCGCCGCCACAATGGCGAAGCAGTCAGTCCCAGCGACTCTTCCGGGTCTTCCGAGGAGAGTAGTGATGCCACCTCAGCAGATCAGCTTTTCGGCATCACCTCCTCCACTCCGCCTGCCGCTGGAGATGACCCCGGCAGCGAGTACTCCGCGTCCGACGACGAAGGCGACGACGAGTGATCCTTAGTGTTCCTTCCTCTTTTTGGTGTCTTGTTGCCAAAGGGGGAGTGATATCTTTAGTCGCGTTGTCTTTAGTCGCGTTGTTTTTAGTCGCTTTTGGGCGCTGCGCTTTTGGGTTTCCTTGTGTTGCTTCATTTAGTGTCGTGAACTCTGTTATTCCACTTATTTTGTCTTTAACGCTTATTTAATGCATGGTTTACTTTCAGTTATTTGTGATGAGATGCTTGTGCATTTGAGGGGGAGCTCTCGGTTATTTCTCGTTAAATATGTGCATTTGATTCCACTCAATTCTTCTAATGCACACATTTAGGGGGAGCTTCTTTTTTTATTTGATTCGCTAAAGTCGTTTTCATATAGATTATTTGCTGTTAATTGTGTTGTCATCAATACACCAAAAAGGGGGAGATTGAAAGTGCATCTAGGCCCCTCAATTTATTTTGGTGATTAATGATGACACAATTAAAGAGACCTAATGTATTATCCAAGAATACTGCAGATATCGAGATCATATCGAGCTTGGAATGACATTGGACGCCCCTACGACTACTTAAAATCAAAAGGACGGCATCAAGACCATAATTGTAATCTTGTATTTATTTGTGTCTTAAGGATAGCCGTACTATTAAGAGGGTATGACGAGAAATCGACTTTAGGATGTGCAAGTGCTCAACAATCATTTACTGCATCTCAAATTAGCACTCAAAAACTTGTATTTTCCAAAACCGAGAATTCTAGCAAGGCAGTCAACTCGGAGTATCCGGACATACATCGAGTATCGGATTTAGTCCGAGTCTCCGAACATGTTATCCGAGTCTCGGGTTAACCCTCTCGGCCATTTTGTGAATTCGGAGAGTCAGGAGTATCCGGACATGTGGTCGGAGAGTTCGGACAACCCGGAGTCTCCGGGTCAATTGTCCGGAGTCTCCGGTCTGTTCGAAAAAGGGGATAACGGCTAGTTTTCAAAAACGTATTTAAAGCCACCCCTTCTTCCCAAACGGTAAGAATCTCTATTGAGCTCATTCATAGCAGCATTCAAGCCATTCCTAACATTTTCTAAGCATTCAATAGAGCCCCATCTTCCTCCCACCATTTAATTTGGTTGTTGATCCTTTTGGTGAGGAGAGAAAGAAGCAAAGTGCTAAGTGCATTCATTTCAAGTTGTTGAGCACTAGTTCATCCTCCAAACGATTCTTCGTGGTGCTATTTCTCTTGGAGGTTGAAGGTCTCCTAGACGGCTAGGAGTCACCGGGAGCTACCAACTTGTGTGGTGAGCCCCGGTAGTTTGTGAAGGCTAGTCTCGCCTCCGGAAGGAAAGAGACAAGAAGTGAAGCCGGCGAGTGCATTTGTGCAACACCGGGAGGAAAGCGGGTTGAAAAAGACCCCGGCTCAAGTGTGACCGAGCCACCTCAACGGAGACGTAGGATTCCCTTCAAGAATCCGAACTTCGGTGAAAAATCGCGTCTCTCGCTCTCTCCTTTACTTCCTAGTCTTGCTTACGTGGATTCGAATTTGTGTAGTTAGATCTAGCTCTTAGCCAAGCTTTAATTCAAGTCCTATCCAGCAATTGTTCTAGGTTGTTCTTGCTTGCTACTTCTAGTAGTTCCTTGTGCTTGCTAGAGTAGTTTTTATTTCGCTCCCGAGCCAGCTAACCCGGAGAGTCCGGACTCAATACCGGACACTCCGGACAAGCCGGAGTATCCGGACCAAAACCCGGAGACTCCGGGTTGACCAGCTCGGCCTGTTTTATTCCGCTGCGTAAATTTTAATCCGCCTATTCACCCCCCCTCTAGGCGACATCGTTGGTCCTTTCAGTTACATTGGGAGCAACCGAAGACAATGACCCATATTCGGAGTTTCCTTGGGATGGCAGGTTACTACCGCCGCTTTATTGAAGGCTTTTCGATGATTACAAGACCCCTTACGCAATTGTTGAAAAATGAGAAGAAGTTTATATGGATGCCAGAGTGCGAGAAGGGTTTTCAAGAGCTAAAGAAGAGATTGACATCAGCACCGGTGTTAGTTCTACCGGATGTTAATCAAAGCTTTGATATCTATTGTGATGCATCGTGCCAGGGGCTTGGATGTGTGTTGATGCAGAATCGGAAGGTTATTGCATATGCATCGAGGCAGTTGAGGCCGTATGAAGAAAACTATCCGACGCATGATCTAGAGTTAGCAGCCGTAGTGCATGCCTTGAAGTTGTGGCGCCACTATCTGATTGGGAACAGATGCGAAGTGTACACGGACCATAAGAGTCTTAAGTACATATTCACCCAATCGGATCTGAACATGAGGCAGAGGAGATGGCTAGAGTTGATCAAGGATTATAATGTCGGAATCCATTACCATCCTGGAAAGGCCAATGTGGTGGCCGATGTTCTGAGTCGGAAAAGCCATACCGTGAATATGTTGATAGCAGAGGATCAGGGCGAGCTATGCAAGGAATTTCAGAAGATGAAGCTGGAGGTTGTACCGAAAGGATTTTTAGCTACATTGGAAGTAAAGCCTACTCTGGAAGATCAGATCCAAGAATGACAGAAGGATGATTGCAAGGTTCAGAGAATCAAGTCCAAGATGGAGGAAGGCAAGGCAAAAAACTTCAGACTGGATGAGCAAGGCACGTTGTAGATTAAGGATCGCATCTGTGTGCCGAACAAGAAGGAACTGAAACAGTTGATTCTGGAAGAAGCCCATGACTCCAAGTATTCCATTCATCCAGGAAGTGCCAAGATGTATCAAGACCTGAAGGAAAGATTTTGGTGGCCGAGCATGAAACATGAGGTTGGTAAACATGTTGCGTTGTGTGATATATGTTAGAGAGTCAAGGCAATGCATCAGAGGCCAGCAGGATTGCTGCAGCCGCTAAAAATGCCTGAGTGCAAGTGGGAGGAAATCGAAATGGATTTCATTATCGGTTTACCTAGAACTCAAGGAGGGTATGACTCCATATGGGTTATAGTGGATCACTTGACTAAGGTCGCTCATTTCATCCCTGTAAAGACCACTTACTCGGGAGATAAGTTAGCGGAATTGTACATGACCAGGATCGTCTGTTTACACGAAGTGCCAAAGAAGATTGTATCGGATATAGGTACCCAATTTTCCTCGAGATTCTGTAATAAGCTGCATGAAGCCATGGGGACCCGTTTGAACTTCAGTATAGCATATCATCCGCAGACGGATGGACAGACTAAAAGAGTTAATCAGATTCTGGAGGATATGCTAAGACCTTGTGCATTGACTTATGCTTCCTCTTGGGATAAGAGTCTGCCATATGCTGAGTTCAGCTATAATAACAGCTATCAAGCCAGTCTACGAATGTCACCTTTTGAGGCACTGTATGGTCGACCATGTCGAACACCGTTGAACTGGAATGAGACGGGTGAACGACATGTCTTTGGACCAGATATTCTTCAAGAAGCCGAAGAGCATATTTCCATGATCTGGGAAAGACTAAAGATGGCTCAGTCGAGACAGAAAAGTTATGCGGATGACCATCGCCGAGACTTGAGTTTTGAACTGGAAGATTTCGTGTACCTCAGAGTTACACCTCTCAAGGGAGTTAAAAGGTTCCATGCTAAAGGGAAACTCGCACCATGTTATGTTGGACCATTTAAGATTTTGAGCCACATAGATGAAGTTGCTTACCAGTTGGAGTTGCCGCAGTCGTTGGCGGGAGTGCATGATGTGTTCCACGTATCCAAACTGAAGAAGTGTCTCCGAGTGCCAGACGAGCAAACACCTTTGGAATCGATCGAGCTGCAGGAAGATTTGACATACAAGGAGCACCCCGTGAAGATTCTGGACACCATGGATCGAGAGACAAAAAAATAAGACAACCCATTTCTGCAGAGTCCAATGGAGCAACCCCTCCGAGAGTGAAGCGACTTGGGAGCGCGAAAAGGATTTGAAGGAGTTCCCAAACCTATTCCTTAGTCATCCCTGAATCTCGGGGTCGAGATTCTGTTAAGGGGGGAGGTTTGTAACACCTCAATTTTTGCTTTCTTGTATTAAAGGGTATTTGGTATTTTTGAGAATTTTTAGAATTTTCTGGGATTTATTTGGATTTAATTTGAATTTATTTCTTTTTGAGATAGCTAAATAATTAAAAGTTTTAATTAAAATTTTATTGTAAATAATTTATTTGAGTCCAAAATGTCTCAAAGTATTTTCCATAATTTTTCTAGAATTTTTCTGATTATTTTGCTATTTTTCGTGAATTAATTGAATTACTAGAATTATTTTAAATATTAAATCGCTGGAAAAACACTACGGGTTTCACTGTTCCTCCGACTGAGTCGGACTCGAGTCCGACTCGAACCTGACCGAATCCCATTCATGCGCACCGTTGGATTGAGATCCAACGGTCAGGGTTGAGCCACGTCACACGTGTGCTTGAACCGTTGGATCTGGATCCAACGGTCAGGGTCAAGCCACGTCGCCCACATGGATTCCGATCTAACCCGTTCGCACAGGCCAGATCCGGACCGTTGATCGCATACGCGTGGATGGTCAGGACGTGGCCACGTCACCCTCTCCATTTCGCGGTCGGAATCCGCCGCTGCCACGGCCGTTCCGCGAATCCCGTGCTGAATCGGGACGTCGAGGCCGGTATTTAATGCGTGGGTCAGTGCGCTGTGTTCGCCGTTGCCACCTATGCGTTTTGCCCTAGGTTTTGGAGCCCAAGCTGCCGCCGCCAGTCGCCGATTTCTCGCCGTTGCACGAAGAGGAGGCGCCGCGGATTTTCTTCGTTTCCGGCGCCGTTCAACGTCCTCTGTCGTAGTGGTGCCCAGATCGAAGCCCTCACGTTGAGACGCGTATGAAGAGACCACTCACTTCACCGGAGACCGCGCGAAACGCCGTCTGGGTGGTTGTCTTCCCCAGGTCCGGCCACCTCTGCTCCGCCGTGACATCGCCGAATTCACGAGCTCTCACAACCATCCGATCAAGATCCGACGCCACTGGTACGTCCACGTCACCATCCCATACGCAAGACCCAGGTTAGATCTAGACCGTTAGATCTAGATCCTAGCGTCCAGATGCATCCACGTCACCCCGTACGAAATCCACGTTACGGTTTTTAGATCTAATATCAATCGTTGGATCTAGATCCAACGTCTCAGATTGAGCCACGTAACCCTTTGACCACACCGGGCTAGATTGGATCTCACCGTTAGATCTAGATCGTACGGTTACAATTGACCCGCGTTGTAGCGTTAGATGCAATCTCAGCCGTTCGATCGAGATCGAACGATGTAGATTGAGCTACGTATCGAGCACCGGGACATTCCACATCGCCCCTCGGTGACGCATAAACCCTATAGGATCTCGACCGTCCGATCCAAATCGAACGGTCCAGATCAAACCGCGTGATTCCACAGTAGCGAGATTAGATCTAATCTGGACCATTGGATTTCAAACCAACGGCCCAGATTGTGCCACGTGTTCGGGAGACGAACCGGCGTGGTCAGCCGAGCTGCGCCCAGTCGTCGCTGATGTCACACGTGACGTCAGAACGGGCCCGCGTGTCAGCGACTGCACCAACCGCACGATGACGTTATCCATGACATCATGATGACGTCACGGTGGGCCCAGCTGTCAGAGCCGTTCAGCCGAGCGCGATGACGTCAGCAATGACGTCATCCGAGTGGGTTCCACGTGTCAGTGACACGTGTACCCGTGGACCGGGTCCACGGTGGACCGAGCCCGAGCCGTGGAACGTGTCTGTGGACTGGATGACGCAAGCATGACGTCATAATTCGATTTTCCTTTAGAAAAATAAATCAGTGGAAATTCAAAATCCACGCTGACGTAAGCTGACATCATAATTAGGATTTTTCAATAGAAAAATAAATGAATTAATTCGGTTTATTCTTTTATTTGATTTTTTCAAACTTCAAACAGCTATAACTTTTGTGTTATAACTCCGATTTGAGCGATTCCAATTTCTAAATTTTTATAAAATTGAGCTCTATTTAATGGTTAATTTTATTTAATTTTTGTACATGAGTTTTGCTTTGTTTTTATTTATTTGATGTTTATTCATCTTTTACGAGTAGATGTTGAAGTACCCGAAAGCTTCAAAGGTGAAGTTTTGACACAGGAGCCAGCTCAAGACCAAGAACAAGTACTTTTTGAAGGCAAGTTATGCTTTGACCATATTGTAATCACTTTGGAAATTATTTTGATTTAAATTATTGCATGTTAATTTAAGTAGAAAATGCTTTGATTAATTCTGGAAATTAGTTAAATGCCAATTTGCTGTATTCCACCTTGACATAAATAATTGTATGCCATGACCCCTTGTCACCCTAGTCTGGTTTAAGTAGTTGGACATTATTAAATTGCCAACATGGGTATTTAGACCGTTGTAGTATAATGCTTAGACCTGCCACGTAGTCTTGACACGATCTTGGATAATTAAATGCTAATATTGACTTAATGAGATATTGAACCTGTTTTGGAGAGTGTCATGTGTTATTGATAATGATGTTGATGGCACGTGGTGCATGGTAATCTACTGGGGGTTTGATAAATAGATTTAGACCGGGGCAAGTGGCAAGGATAATCTGGTGGGCCATGAGTGGCACCGGGAATGTCGCTTTGGTTCTTCGGCAGTCTTGCCTTGGTCACCCTAAGGACTTAACCTTGCAAGCCTTTGAACTGAGTCAAACATGCAACCAAATGTCTGTAATGGGATGGACCTCGTTGAATAAGTTGCTAATAACTTGCTTGTGGAACCTCGGGGTGTCAACTACACCTTTTGTGTAGTTGTACGGGGGAGCGTACCGGGGCGATGGCTAGGTACCCATCTAACGGTTGGTTGGCCTAGACTTCTCCTTTGCTAAGGGAAGGGTTAGTGCGCAATAACCGGGAGGTCCACTTGCGTAGTTAGAGGCTTCCAAAAGACTTTGTTACGGACATTCGCCTTTGTGGTGTTTGGCTGTATCCTGTGAGAAAAGTACATAAACTCTGCAGAGTGTAAAATCTATTCGAATTGCCGAGTCCGCGGTATTGGATACTACTCGAGGATTACAGTCAAGGGTTAGACTTTCGTGAAAATAACTTGGTCTTTGGAAAATGGTTGGTTTGAAATGATGGATTGGACCTAGGATTGGAAAATGTTTTACTTATGAAATCATTGTGAAAGTACTCTATTTATTATTGTTTACTGCTTTGCAATCTATTACTATATTTACACTTGCTGTTTTACTGCAAATGCACCTGTTAGCCTATCCTTTGTAATAAGCCATGCATATAGAATATTAGCTTGCATTCTGTGCATGACTTGCTGAGTACCAAGTACTCACCCTTGCCACAATACAAACACCAGTTGAAGAAGAATCGATGCCAGCTCTAGAGGAGGAGTTCCAGGAGGAGCCTACGAACTAGGGGTGAGCCCAGTTAGTTGCCTATGGCATATTAGTTGGCGCCATGCGTTTTCTTTATATTCCACTGTAACTTTATTCGAGTAGGACTTTAGCCCTACAAGGCGTAATTTTGTAACTTGACCATAGGGTCGAGTAACCAGTTATATTTCCCTTTTAATAAAGCACTTTACTATTTCATTGAGTATGATTGTGATATATACCGATGTTGAGACTGTGTGCACTAGCGTGATCCTGGACTAGTGTTGAATACACAGAGGGTTCGGATTTGCAAATTCGTGTCCCGACATGCTACCCGGAGGTTTTTACCGGGCAGACTTCGACGACACTAACTTCTAGATGCACGTTCTTGCCTCCAGTTGATTGCCTGAGGGTTTGGGGCATACTACACTAGACATTACCTTTTGTCATTTTGTTATATTTCCGCTGCCTGATAATGTAATACTTTATGTATGTCATCGTGAACCATGGTATCACTTTTGTTATGTATATAAACATTTATGTTTCCGTTATTGTGTATGCGCTGTGATACAAACTGTTGTGCATTGTCGCGCGTGTTGGTGAACTGTCCTGGGACCAACACGGGCATATATGCGGGACGCCCGAAGTTCCCTTGATTTACTTGAGCTGTGAGATGCAACTGAGTGAATCAATGGAGTCTCGGCGACGGGTCCCCACACCTTCTCGTTTCCTTCGGCCGCCCTCATGACTGTGGTGTAGATCTGCAGCCACTCGACAGGATTAATCATACCCGAATATTTCTTAACGGGGCCCGACTTGAACTTGTCTGGCCATCTGACGGCTTGCAGTTTAGTAAATGCCTGACATCCTTTGTTGATGTCATCGGGCGCTGTGTGTCGCAGGTGATGCCTTCCCTCGATTGGCATGCCGGTCGGGGAGATCTGCTCTGTTGATTGTGGTGCGCGAGGACTCGACCTTGTGGAGAAAGGCTCCTCCTCTCTTGCTGTTCGTGGGCTCATTCTTCTCGTCGATCACGCAGTACAAAGCGTAGGTCTCGCCGGTTGTGGGGGATGAGCTCCCAAAGGTCTTTTGAACGCCTCTAGTAACCATTGGATCGGGACGTCTAGGATGTGTGGTGACTCGGTGCGGCCACCGTTGATCTCGACGCTAGCCGCCCGTGGTGCGAAGGCCAT
Source organism: Rhipidocladum racemiflorum (assembly GCA_036346355.1). NCBI lineage: Eukaryota > Viridiplantae > Streptophyta > Magnoliopsida > Poales > Poaceae > Rhipidocladum > Rhipidocladum racemiflorum. The sequence continues at coordinate 355,470 of CM070582.1, forward strand.
GGCGTTCGGCTTGATGCGCCCTGTTGATGTGGGCGACCAAGCCTCGAGTTGGTTGCTCAAGTGGTCTGGGCTTGTGCTTCACCGAGTAGGGCTCTCATCTGGTCGAGCACAGGGGTCATCTGGACCCGATGGGAGTGACTTCAACAACATGTGAGCGTACTGGATGTTTGCTTCAGGAGTGCTGAAGACATCATTGCCATGGTGTTGCTGAGAAGCTAACCCTGCAACACGATCGGACCTACTGGGGTGGTCGCGTTCTTGGAGGTCTTGTGCCCTTCCGGGGGCCACTGCCTTTGAGTGAGGTGTCGTCAGGTTGACCTGATCGAAATGCTTCGCCAAATTTGCCGTTGTCCTGGCTGCAATCATGGCATTAGCGTCTCGTTGATGGTCCATCGTTCCTGGGGCAACGACGTTGGCTGTAAAGGCCGCTAGTGGGTCCACGGGTGTCGCCAAAGGAACTTGGAGTCCTAGGTTGCCCACGGCCTCTACTTGGGCGGTCTTCTCTTGAGAATTTTTCGCAGAGGCGGTATGGTTGTTCCTAGCCACATATACGTAGCGATCGGTTTGATTGCTACTGTCGTGGCTGCTGGAATCCTCTCTATTGCTACAGCTGTCGATATCTGTTTCGATGCACTTTAGGAGATTATCTCCCATAGGATCAAAATCAAGAAAGGATACTACTCGGCTTGGATCCCAAGAGCGGGATTCAATGAAGCCAAGGTGCTCGAGCGTGCCTTCGGGCCCCACTGGTACAACATTGTTCCGAATGCAATCTGGGATCCGACGGCTGGGACTTGGTCGATGAAAGTAGTTGAATCGATGGCGCTGTCGAAGTCATCGTTGGCGATCTCGCAGAGAGTGTATGTCGACGTCATGATTGATCTGCAAATAGCTAAAGGCCCCTAACTGGCACGCCAACTGTCGAAGGTTATGAAATCAACGGTAAATTTATAAATGGGTACCTTTGAGGGTCGTAGGATCAACAGAATAGGCAATGCACGAATTAGACAAGTTCGGGCCTCACGATCGAGTAATACCCTACTCCTGTGTTTTTGCGCTATCGGATCGATGAACGGGGAGTACAGATCAGGGGGTGTCTAATCTCTAGTTACAACCAAGACAGGAAGACTATAACTAGATCTAATATCTCAACTATGGCCTTGCAGACCCTTTCTTCCGACTCCTCTCCTTTTTTGTCTCCCGCCCCTCTCCGCATGCCCCTCTCTTTTTATAGTTGGTTGCACCATCTTCTGGAGGTGTCATCGGATAGAAACTCCGTGTCGTACCTGACCGGGGGTCCTCATTCTTGGGATCCACGTAAGGTAACTAACCTTCCTTGCTATCCGGCGTACTCGAGCAAGTCTCCTCGTCACGGGAACACAATCGAGTCCTTCCAGATATAGAGATACTCCTTCTGCGAATATCCTATCCCACAGAAATAGGGCTCTAGATGTTGGGAGTATACGATATGATCTTTTGACTTTCCATTGCACGTGTATATCCCATATTTAGATATTCGACAAGGTTTTCATGGAATACCTAGATAAGTTTGTTGTCGTGTTCATAGACAACATTCTCATCTACTCCAAGATGAGAGAAGAGCATGCAGAACACCTGATGTTGGTTCTAGAGAAGTTGCGAGAACAACAATTATTTGATAAGTTTAGTAAGTGTGATTTTTGGAAGGATAAAGTGAAATTTCTTGGACATGTGATGACTGCTAAGGGAGTTGTAGTTGACCCGAGTAAAGTGGAAGCAGTATTGCATTGGGAGCAACTGAAGATGGTTACCTAGATCCTAGTTTTCTTGGTCTGGCGGGATATTACCATCGATTCATTGAAGGATTCTCAACGATTGCTAGACCACTTACGCAATTGTTGAAAAAGGAGAAAAAGTTTGCATGGATGCCGGAGTGTGAGAATAGTTTCCTGGAGTTGAAGAAGCGATTGACATTAGCACTAGTGCTAGTGTTGCCAGATGTTCAGCAGAGCTTTGATATATATTGTGATGCTTCGCGTCAAGGAATTGGATGTGTATTAATGCAAAATGGAAAGGTAGTTGCATATGCATCAAGGCAGTTAAGGCCGCATGAGGGAAACTACCCGACGCATGATTTGGAGTTAGCTGCCATAGTGCGTGCTTTGAAGATATGACATCATTATCTTATTGGAAATAGATGTGAGATATATACAGACCATAAGAGTCTAAAGTATATCTTCACTCAGTCAGATCTCAATATGAGACAAAGAAGATGGTTGGAACTGATCAAGGACTACAATGTAGGCATTCATTACCATCCAGGAAATGATAGTGTGGTACCCGATGATTTGAGTCGGAAGAGCCATAGTTTGAATATACTGATGGAAGAGAGTCAGGATGAGTTATGTAAGAAATTCCAGAAGCCAAAGTAGGAAGTGGTACCGAAAGGATTTCTAGCCACTTTAGAAGTGAAGTCGACCTGGGAAGATCATACCAAAATAGGTCAGAAGGATGATGACAAGAATGAAAGAATCAAGTCCAAGATGGATGAAGGCAAGGCCAAGGATTTTAATATGGATGGGCAAGGTACATTATAGATTAAAGGTCATATCTGTGCACCGAACATAAAGGAGGTGAAGCAGTTGATACTTGAGGAAGCCATGATGTTGTTATTTCCTGAACCACCATGCTCATTCTCCAGCTTTGGACAGTTTGCCCGAATGTGGTTGGAACCACCACACTCAAAGCATGTGATCACTTCTCCGCTCTTCCTCTCTATCTTACCCTCTAGTATGCATATGAGAATTTTCTGGCTAACAGGGCAAGGTCACTCTCTGGTAACCTCTCTAGCTGCTCATTGCTCATCTCGCAAAGATCGGAGAGGGAAAAACCAAGAGACAACTCAATAGTGGATCAAGTGGGATTGGTGACCAAGGCCATCAAGTGCGACTTCATCTTCCGAGAGATGACGTCAATCTCATGAGTCTTAAGTCAGGAATAAAGCCCATAAAGAGTAAGAGTAGACAAGTGGTGGTGTCCTTAATGGTGGTCACCTTCATCTCCCAAATCTGAAAATCAAGTGCAGTCAAGAAATGTCGAGCGTTCTTCGAGTCAGAGTATGTGCAACCTACTACACAAAGATCACTCAAAATCTTCATGAAATGCCCAAAATACTTGTCTAGGTTCACACCAGCGTGCTATTCAAATTTGTTGTCATCACACTTGTACTGATCCTGTCTCACCGTATTGATCTAGGTGGTGCCCTCATGGTAAGAATCGAGGGTCACCCAGATCTGATGAGCAGATCGTAGGTGAGAGATCCTTTCGTACTCACTACGGCTAAGGCCCTCTAGTGAATAGTATTTAGGTGAATAGTAAAATCAGCACGATCTTAAAAACAAGAATCGATGTAACTTTTGATCGGCTAATTCAAAACATGTGAAACTTTGTATGCACCTTCTTATAGATATCAATAACCTATTCCAACCTTCAATCTTAAGGATTGACATAAAAGTTCTAACCTTTATCCAGCTTAGTAAAGGTTGCACCAAAACTAGGTCAAACACAAAAACATCACCCTTAGCTTGCTCGTGGGAATTTGATGATCAAAATGATTTTAGATGACCTCCCATATATCACAGCAAGCAAGAACAACCCTTCAAACAAATAAGAACGCGATATACATGGATCTTTCTTCTTTTAAGACAAAGATCGGTTTCTTGCAAAACAACCTGAGAAGAAGAGGTTGTAGTTTGCCTAGATAATTGGAATATGATCCAACAATCTTTCATCCTTGGCACAAGATCCAAAAGCACTTATAATGAGGGGGGCAAATTAAAGTGCAATAAGCCAAAATGCAAGAAGTAAAAGAAATTTAAAAATATAGTAGAAATTTAATTTTGCATTGCGTTAAGAGGAAGGTTTACACAACCACACTATCAGGTGGACAAAGTTCACATGAGCCATCCCTCCACTCCTCTACCTACAGCACACTAGGAGTAACCTCCACCCTTAGATGACCACTTGGCCCTCAAGAAACCTCATCAAGGACTGAGATTGACTCACTCACTCATACATGGGCTAACTCGCAACCTAATAACATAACCAGTTTTATCCACATTCTTGCTAGATGCTATAATCGACCTGGTTGGTAATACTCCAATCAGCGAATCTTCTCAATCAACTGATTCTCCGGCTTCATGGGCGACACAAATTCAGATAGGTATCATGAGTTCTACACTGACTGTTTCTTCCCCTCGGAAAGTCAACAAGACCATAATTGAAGAATTCATGGGTGAGGGTGATACAATTCAAGATATGCACAGGGGAAATTCAGTTGAGATTAAAAAAAAACGATGCAGAAAAATTGAGCTGCACAGACCAAGACCGAGAGGTAGGCAATCGGAAAGTCAACAAGACCATAATTGAAGAATTCATTGGGTTAGCATACTGAGAGGAGAGCTGGAGTACATCAAAGATCCTGCTGTAATCTCTCTGCTTCCTAGTAATAATCCTCCTCCTCCTATGGCTGCTATGATGCTATCTCACTCGCAGGCTTTAGAAGGCTCCAACCAGATGCAGATTAAATTTCTCAAATTTCTGTGGTACTAACAGCAATTGCAGCGGCATGGCGTTTTATCTCTGTCGATTACCCGTGGTTGACTCAAGGAAGGAATAATGTACACGAGATGCATTGCTAGATAGCCTGTTACTTTTCTTCTCTGTTATTTGAGACGAGCAGTAAGACTTGCTTGCTGTGCTGTTCAATAATGTACATGGATCACAAGATTGTGAATGTTACCATGTCACAGAGAAAAGAAAAAAAGAATTGCAACTGCTGCTGCTGCTGCGAAACAAAGCCATCATGATAGGAGATTATTCACAAGCTACTCGTGTCCGAATCAAATTTTCATCACTGGTAGCACCTCACATAACTCCGATCATAGCATACAATTCATGGGAAGCAGAGAGAGGCAGCAAGAAGCCATTAATCCACAGCCTGCATCTACCAGCTAAACCCTCCTACGGGTGCGCCTTTCGCTAGCCTCGGCACTTTCCACCGGATTCGCACCTTCGTTACCACTGACTCCCCTTTTTCGGTTAAGAGATGCAGGATCATCATCAACTACTGCGACAGTTGCTAACAAGTCAGATAGCAGGGATGGGCATGTCTCCTCCAAGTAATTAAACCCTTCCGTCTCCATCACAGCTGTACAAAGACAACAAAAGGAACAGCACAACATGAGAATTTCCAGCAGACAAGACCGATCGTCATCGCTTATTAGAACTTAAACATAGAAATAAGAAATTCGGGCACTAGATCAATTGAATAGTACGGGCTCAGCTTGGAAGGAGTGCAGACCAATCTTACAAGCACCCTAAAGAGAGCATGTAAGCGGCAGATAACTATCTGTTATTGAATTTTTTTTTTTCTGACAAGATGCAGTTGGGAAGGTTCCTACTGTGTATTACTATATTTATATTACAAATACAGAGATAATGTACAAGAGAAAAATAATGTACAAAGCCACTTGTTACAAGTAAGTTGGACCTAAAATTACCATAAGAACAAGAATTCTACATCTGCAAAAACACACTGTTACCAACTAGCAAAAATTGGGGGAGATTACTGCTGAACAAACTGAAGGTGCTATTGAACTTCTACTGCTTGACTAGTAGAAAATAAAGGAGCTTTTGCAAATCCAAAGTAGCTAACAAAATTCTACTGCTTAAAGTTGATATTCTTCTCTTTCACTTGATATGATAAAAGTAGTCAATTGCAGTAACTGATGTGTGTTGTTGATAACCTCATACCATGTTTCTTCAGGTGTACTAATTTAGAGAACACAACTAAAGAAACAATTCCACAGAGAGATAGAAAATAAGAAATGCAATTCTACTATTTGCAAGAATGTTATCCCACAAAGATGTATATCAAGTTAGAAAATTGTCATTATCCAAATACAAAACAGTGACAATGACATTGTCCTCAACCCATGCTTCTGATAGCTGAATTATCTGGACCTGGAGGTAGTCTTTTCATGGTATTGTTCTAGAAACGCACAAAGAACACTTGGGGCATATTAGCACAGAAGGTAGACAAATTAGAAATCAATCCAGCAAGCATCAAAGCAAACAGAAAACCACACTAGAGGGGGGAAATGGAAGAGTAAATGGTGACTAAATGACAAACAAGGATGGAAAAGGTAATTCTTATGATGGAATTTAAAAGCATAATCAATTCCTTGAATGTCACACGAATCACACCACGATTATTAAAAACACACATGGACACATGCGCACATGAGAGCGTGTGCCTGTGCGCACGGCGCACCCACTCACCCACACCCCATGATCACAGGGGTGAGCGCAGGCACACACATTGACTTAAGGAACTTAAAGCTCTGAGTTTTTAGCATTGGTGCAATGAACTGTAGGCACTCCAAAAGTTTCAAATACACAATTGTTATTTAAAAAGAAGAATATTGATGCTACAAGTCAAGATGTATTCGTTAATCTTGATAACTCAATGGAAGCCCTTGAGAAATATATCAACACCATATTAAGACACTAGGAAATTAAAAAGACAGAAGGAATTAATAATGTTCAACCGATCCTATTAATTTCAATACAATCTAACGCCATTGTGTACGACTTTGATCGTGCCTTTTGCAATCATCCTATAGTATGTTCACTATTTTGCTAGTCAACATACATATATCACCATTAATAAGAAAAAATGATGCAGTTACGGGTAGAACTTCGAAATTCATGCATTATTGGAATAAAACTCATGAAGCATTATATTTGACATGAAGCAAATGGTTACAATATTTATCATAGATATTCTTAGCCCCATTCAAACTGGCAGTTCCAAACACCAAAAAAAGACAGTCCTATCCATCCTATCATGACATTCAAACAAGTCAACAAGCTTTAAATTCATAAATATAGCATCTTTATTTGCTGCCAGCCTGTCCCAAATACGTGCACTATCTGTTACCTACACATGCATCAGACGCTACCTTGTTGGAACCTTGACTTGTTGCCGCGCTGTTACATCTCTGGACCAAAACTAGAAGAAATATTTCTGATGAAAGGTAGAGTTCTTATATCTAACCCCATCAATTAAGTTCACTAAACAGTGGGGAACTGTCACCCACAGAAAGAATCCTACAATAGCATAGAAGTGCTTTGCTTTATATGTAGTCATACACTAAAACTTGCAACAAAATTAAACTAAGACCGCACAAATGTTGATAAATAGAAGACGCCCAACACTGTGTTCTATCAACAAAAGTGTCACGGGCATGGGCCCATGGGTAGCCATGGCCCATTAGGGGGCGGGGGCAGCTGCACGGAATAAAGGCTACCAGTAGTATGTCTTCATGTTAGGAATGATTAGATAAATATCTTCATGTTTGGATAGTGTGTGTGTGTGTGTATTTGTGATATGCATGGTTGCATTAGATATGCTAATCTCATCTATATAAAGAGAGGAGCCGCACCATTCTAATCAAGGAATAAAGAAATCCCATCCTCCTCTCTCTTCTTCTCTGCGCCGCTGGCGCCTCCTCGGTTGGCGGTGTTTACCCATTATGAAAGCAAGGCCATAACAACTTGGTATCAGAGCCAATCGTCGCTCCTTCCACCATGATGGGCAACGAGGGTTTCGATTCCAAGATTTTCAGCGCCAAGTTAGATTAGATCATGGCGCAACTTGCCATCATCAACAACCGCCTCGACAACCACAATGTGCGGCTTGCACACTGATGTTCGGTGAGCAAAACCGAAGCGGTAGCTATCCGCACAGCTACATTCAGCAACCAAGGTGCTCGTGCAGAACCGTAGGCATTGCAACTTGTGCCAGCACTATCATCGACGGCAACACCGCCAACTCCACTACCACCACCGCTGGCAAAACCTCCTCTTCTGGTCGCGTTGCCCTTGGCTCTTTTGCCGAAGGAGAAGACTGTCGCGGTTCCGTGGCCGTCTGCTCCTTGTCGCCAACCGACACCATGCTTTCGGAGGTGTGGAACACAACGAGTGCCATGTGGGGGACAGAGATGTTCTCACGTTCCACCAACCATGGTAGTTTTCCATGATGGGAAGAGCTGACACTGCTACCCCGCATCGATTTCCCATGCCGCTGGTCTCTTCCTCAACATTGCCCAGCGCCACAACCTCCTTGCCAAAGCCACAGATCCCACACCCAATGCTACTTCGACGATGCAGCTTGTCTTCAACATGGGTCACAACGGGCTTCGTCCTTGGCTGCCACCAAACAGCTTGAGGACGAGCTGTCTTGCAAAGGGTGGTGAAGTGTGGTAGCCTCGTCCCATTAGGAGGGGGAGGGGGGGTATTAGGAATAGTTAGATACATATCTTCATATTAGAAATGATTAGATACATATCTTCATATTTGGAATGATTAGGTACATATCTTCATATTTGGATAGTATATATTATTTTATCTTTAGTGATTGGTTGCATTAGATAAGATATTTTCCATATTTTTATGGGCTAACCTCATCTATATAAAGAGAGGAACCACACCATTCTAATCAAGGAATAAAGAAATTTCCTCCTCCCCTTTCTTCTCTGCGCTGCTGGCACCTCCTCGGCCGGTGGTGTTTACCCCATTATGATCGAAAGACAATTACAAAAAGGCTGCATATATTCCAGATCAGTGGATAACAAAAGTCATACCTCCTAGATTTTCTCGATCAGCAGTGAACTTTAGACAGGCAGACTTCAGCTGAGCACAATGATGCTGTTCAGCTAGGGCTAATGTTGTTGCAACTGTTTCAGCAGTGAGTTCATCACATAACTTTGCCTCACATAGGAGACGTAGCCGGTCCAATCCGTACCTATCAGCTGCTGCCAACAAATGCTGTATTACTACTGCTGATGTCCACATCGAGACAGATCCGGCTAGTTCGTGAATGCTAGGGAGTTCATCAGAGTACAGGAAATTCACCATTGCCTGCACTGGGAGGAAAATTGTAACATTACCAAAAGGTGATACTTTCAATCAATATCAATGCAAGGATCTCTTTCTTTCTCTCTCTCTCTCTCTCTTTTCAAAGAAAAAGGTTCAAACTTAGAGAAGTCGACAAAAGTTGTAGTACAAAAACAGACGCAGATTGGTTCTAACACAAAAGACAAACAGACTTTCATATGTGATGAGACCAAACATGCTTACATTATGGTGATTTAGTTATGTAATCTGCTGGAAATATGTTAAATTACAACTGCACACAGTAATTCAGAAAAATTAAATATGAACAATAAGCCCCTGGAAAGGAGGCACTAAATTTCAACAGAAATATGCTGGAAAGCATATACAGAGAGAAAACACCTACATATCAGTTCAAAGAATTAAATATGAACCAAAGCCCCTGAAAAGGAGGCACTAGATTCCACAAAAAAGACATGCTGGAAAGTGGAGCGATCTGCATGTAACCATTACCTTGAAGACGACAGGTTCGACATCCTCCACGACAACTCTATCTAGGTCAGGGTTTCCAATAGGACCAAAGAATTGGGCTTTGAATACCGGGGAGCGAGCGGCAAGAATCCACTTATGTGCCTGGACTTTCTTATCACCCACTTCGAAAGTAATGTCACAGCCAATGCCGAGTTTGAGGAGCTCCATGAAGCAACGGCCCATGTCAGATGGTGGAGCATTAATCTGGATGCTCTTTGGTGTTTCCAGACGGTTCTTGACAACACCTACTGTGCATTTCATTACAAGACAATCATTCTTCAGAAAATCTGATGCTTCTAAGAGTGATCTTCTGTAGAACCTCTTGTAACCCCTAACAAGAATGTAGCACTGTTAACTACCATTGTGAAATAGGAGCGAAGAATACAAATACTCAGAAAAAGTAAAGATGCCAATTGCCAAGGAGGGGAGAGCACATTACGGTTTATGAGGAAAGATATGAAGTAATTGATCAGCAGGAGTTAATAAACCCTACCTGCAGCATTTTAAGCCCAACAAACCTTGTCCTACCTAATAATACAGTAATCTGAACAGAACTATTAATCTCTGCACGTACATCATCAATGCAGGAACGTAAGACCCCAGCTCCCTCGGCAGTACAAGAAACTGGCTGTTACGGTCGCTGCAGAGAAGACGGGTGATGAGGCAGAGACGGGTGAGAACAGCGGAATACTGAAGAGGTAAATGGCGGAAGAGATGATGCCAAACAGTGAGATCCGACAATAGAGTATTAACTCAGGTTATTGAAAGTAACTACTGTAATTAAGTAAAAGGAGGTCGTTATAGAGTACTTAAGCTGTTAGGCTGGACTATAAATACCCTGTAACAGATTATGAGAGAGGACAGAAATGATACGAAATGAAACACCACCTTTTTGCTTTCTTCTTCTCCAAACTTTACTCTGTTTATCTCTGTATCTCTCACCGGAGGCCCCTTGCGCCTGGAGATCTCATGCCCTTGGGTAACCGGCGGCAAAGGGACGTCACAAGTTGGTATCAGAGCCCGGTTACGATCGTCTCTGGTTGGAATCGCTCGACCACTTCTCGGTCTGGAAGCGTTCCGTAAAATCCCAGATATACGATCGGACAATTGACGGGATCATCACGGCGCCACCACCCAAACCATCGATCCAAACTCAGTTCGTTCTAGAGGCTATGGGAATGAACGCGCGAAGATCGGAGGAGCAAATGGAAGGGATTCGGGAGAGTCTTGATGTGCTATTTGCGCGGATTGAGACGATGGATGCAACTCAACAGTAGCTTGCTGCAAGAACGGAGATCACCGCACAGGTGGTTGAGCAGAACACGAAGGAGCAGCACCTTCTGGCGAAGCAACTCGAGTTGACAGCACAGGCGGTTGCGCGAATAGCGGTGGGGCGGGCGACATTTGGCGAAGCAACTCGAGGTCGTCCAAGGGGGCGAAGGATCGGCGGCGGGAAAGGCAGTTGCCACACCGGCTCCACCTGGGATGTGGCGTAGGCCAGAGGACGAACCACTTGGTTCGGTTGGGGATGTACCAGGAAGGTGTTCGACGGGTGGACGGGGAGACATATCAGGTTCGAGCGGGTGACCAACAAGAGAAACGGGAGGAACCATGCGGAATCCACTGCCAAAGTTGGCATTTCCCAGGTTTGAAGGGGTGAGTCCTCATGTATGGAGAGAAAAATGTGTGGATTACTTCAGGATCTATAACATTCCAGAATGCTTTGGGTGTTAACTGCCTCTTTACATATGGAGAGCAAGGCTGCTCAATGGTGGCAAGTTTTCAAGGCTAAGAATGAAGTAGGGAATTGGGAGCAATTTATTCAGGCTGTGGAGAAGTTTGGGGCTTTTGATCATAGGAGATTGATGGATGATTTGCTGGGGATCCGGCAAACTGGAACATTGACTGAGTATAAAGACCAATTTGAGGGATTGATGTTTGAGATTTCTATGCATAATCCTTATTATGGTGAAGAGTTTTTCACTTCTCAGTTTGTGAAAGGATTGAAAACCGAGTTGAGGGGAGCTGTTCAGTGCATGGCTCCTGAATCTGTTGATCGAGCAGCTCATTTGGCCAGGATTCAACAGGAGGTAATTGATCGAAACAAAGGGTGGAAACAAAAAGGGGGTCAAGTGAACAAGACAGAGATGCAACCGACACTGCCCAAGGTGGGAATTGGTGATTTATGGAAGGCTAGGCAGATAAAAGAATATCGGAGAGCTAACGGATTATGCTATCAATGTGGAGAGAAATATGAACCAAATCACCATTTGCAATGCAAAAAGAGAAATACTGCCCAGCTGCAAGCTATCAGTGTTGAGGAACAGAAAGTTGCTTTCGGATGAGGTTCTGGGTCTCTTAGAACTGAATGAAGTAGAGCCGGAGGAGGGTTGTAATGTATCATTAAATTCTATGGTTGGCACTGAGGAGAAAGACACTATGAAAATTTTAGCGCTAGTACGGAACCAAGTGATGCTTGTGTTAGTGGATTCTGGAAGTACACATAGTTTTGTCCATGCAGGATTCTTACAACGGATTGATTGTATTCCGCAGGTGGCTGAACGGGTGGAAGTAAGGGTGGCTAATGGGGAAAATTTGAGCTGTGACAAGGGTGCCGCAATTGGATTGGTGGGCACAGGGACAGACAATTCACACTGATTTGAGGGTTTTGGATCTTGGGGCGTATGACGCAATTCTGGGAATGGATTAGTTGAAGGCCCACAGTCCTATGGTGTGTAATTGGAGAGAGAAGACAGTGGAGTTTGACTATAACGGGAAAAAGGTTAAGCTTCAAGGTGTGAGGGGAACCGAGAAAACTGGACTGAAGTTATTGACTGTGGAGCAATTACACAAGTGGAAGAAGGGTAATAATATATGGGCACTAGCAGTGGTGGAGACTCAAACTATTGAGGAAGACGAAGTGGTGCCGGATGGAGTGAAGGGTTTGTTGGAAGATTTCAGTGAGTTGTTTACTGATCCTAAGACCATCTCCAACCCATTCCCGTCCCCTCCCTCATTCCCTTCGCGAAGGGATTCCCATTCCCTTCAGCGCTCCAACGGGTTCCCTTCAAAGATTCCCTTCACTGATTCTCTCTCCCATTCCCTTCAGGAAGGGATTCTCTCTCCTTTCCCTATACAATTCCCTTTAAAGGGAATCTGTTGGAGATGAGTGGAAATAAAGGGAATGGGAATGTGGAAGGGAACAGGGAAGGGAATGAAATGAAGGGAATATGGTTGGAGATGGTCTGGGTCTACCTCCAAAGAGAGTATGATCATTCAATACCCCTTCTGCCTGGAGCAATTCCAGTCAATTCCAGGCCCTATCGATACTCTCCTATGCATAAGAATGAGATCGAAAAACAAGTGGCTGATATGCTTAGAGCCGGTTTCATAACACCGAGTAACAACCCTTTTGCTTCACCAGTGTTACTAGTTCAAAAGAAAGACGGAACCTGGAGGTTCTGTGTTGATTACCGTCGTTTGAATGATCTGATAATTAAGAACAAATTCCCAATGCCCGTTATTGATGAGTTACTAGATGAGTTAGCTAGCACGAAGTATTTTTCAAAGCTGGATTTAAGATCGGGGTATCATCAAATATGTATGAAGGAAGAAGATGAACCAAAAACGGCTTTCAAAACCCACCACGGTCATTACCAATTCAAGGTCATGCCATTTGGACTCACCAACGCTCCAGCCACTTTTCAATGTGTGATGAATTCGATTTTGGCTCCCCATCTTCGAAAATTGTGCTGTTTTCATTGATGATATTCTAGTGTATAGTCCGGACTTGGATTCTCATGTGACACATTTAAGAGCAGTGCTGCAAGTTCTCAAAGAACATCAGTTTTTCATCAAACGATCCAAGTGCTCGTTTGCTCAGAGGAAGTTGGAATATTTAGGGCACATCATCTCGGATCAAGGGGTGACAACAGACCCAAAGAAGACTCAAGTGATGTTGGACTGGCCTCGTCCAAGGAATGCGACCGAACTAAGGGGATTTCTTGGGTTAACGGGTTATTACCGGAAATTTGTGAGAGGTTATGGAATGCTAGCTCGACCATTAACTAATCTATTGAAGAAGAAATCATTCGATTGGAATGATCAATTTGAAGAAGCATTTCTGAAATTAAAAGAGGCCATGTCAACCACTCCGGTGTTGAAACTGCCGGATTTTGAACGAGGATTTGAAATTGAGACCGATGCATGTGAGCAGGGGGTAGGGGCGGTACTGATTCAGCAAGGGCACCCTATTGCTTTCTTTAGCAAGGCTTTAGGTCCTAACCATCAGAGGCTATCCATTTATGAAAAGGAGTTTTTGGCTTTGATGCTATCGGTGGAAAAATAGAGACAGTATTTGCAACAACAAGAATTTGTGATAAGAACAGATCATAGAAGTTTGTGTTACCTTGATGAGCAGCAGCTTCAATCAGACATGCAACGCAAAGCAATGACGAGATTAATGGGCTTGCAGTTCAAGATAGTATACAAGAAGGGTAAAGAAAATGTGGTAGCTGACGCTTTATCCCGGGTTGATCATCCATTAGAGTTGCAGGTTGTCTCGGAGGTGCAACCTGCTTGGCTTCAAGAAGTGGTAAATTCCTATGTTACGGATACAGTGGCACAAGCAAAATTACAGCAGTTGGCGCTTCACAGTCCGGATGAGCATGGGTATCATTTGCATCAAGGAGTAATCAAACACAATGGGAGGATATGGATAGGTGATAATTCTGCTTTGCAAACCAAGTTAATTGCAGCCTTTCATTTGGGAGCCGTGGGGGGTCATTCAGGTATTGGTGCTACCTATGAGCGGTTGAAGAAGTTATTTTGTTGCGAAGGTATGAAACATTGGGTGGAGGAGTTTGTGAAGCAATGCGAAGTCTGTCAGAAGGCAAAGGGTGAGAGATCGAAGCCAGCCGGTCTTTTGCAACCATTGCCAATTCCTCAAGCAGCATGGCAAGATCTTACAATGGATTTTATAGAGGGGCTACCCTTATCAGAGGGGTATAACTCTATTATGGTTGTGGTGGATCGCTTCTCTAAATATGCTCATTTTATTGCCCTACGACATCCGTTCACAGCTCCAAAGGTGGCCAAGTTATTTCTTGATCATGTGGTTAAATTGCATGGCATGCCCAAATCAATAACTTCGGATCGAGAAAAGATTTTTACAAGCGCATTTTCGAGAGAACTGTTTGCAGCTTTGGGCACGAAACTCCAATATAGAACGGCCTACCACCCTCAGACGGATGGCCAAAGAGAGCGAGTAAACCAATGTTTGGAGATGTACTTGCGTTGTGCAGTTCAAGGTAGGGATTTAGGAGTCAGTATTAATTAAGGAAGTAGGAATTGAAGACGTTAAGGACTAGGAATTGGGAATTGGAATGTTACCACATGGATCCTCTGTACTTGAGGGCGTATGGTCCGGCCTGCAGGGATCGGTCGAAGTGGGAGTGGACCTTGTGTCGCGCGCGGCCGGACTGGTCGAGGAGGGTGAGCTCGAAGAGGGCGCGCACGTCGGTGCCCTCGGAGGCGAGGGCGACGAAGACGGAGACGTAGCTGGCGTTGTCCTCGGGGTTCTTGCCGTCGGGGTAGAGGTAGACGGCCCAGTCGTAGCCGCCGACGGCGAAGGTGTCGCTGGTGACGTAGCGGCCGGGGCCCATGCCCTTGGCGAGGGAGAAGCCCTTGACGGTGTACTGGTGCGAGCCCCGCACCGTCTCGGTCACCGACCGCGACCACGAAGGCCGCGGCACCGCCATCGCACCCGGCGGGCGGAACGAACCCTAGCCTGATTTGGTTGGGGGAGTGGGGGTTCCGGAGGGAGGGGCTTCCACTCGGAATAGGCGGTGGTAGGGGCGGCGGAGGCGGGGAGGAGAGAGGCGCGTGATTCCTTCCGGCGAGGAGAAGGAAGACGACGGAGGTGTTCCGACGACCACCCCTAGTTTTCTTCGGTTTGGTCTCCCAATTCAGTACGACCCCCTTTGCTGGCGAATGAAAATTTTCAATACATGCAACTGTTCCTTTGCTCTTGTAGTTGTTATAAAGCCTTAAATTTCAAAAAAAAAAAAATCATCTATGTGATTAGTTACTTGAATAGAACCATCTCATTATAGATCAAATGACTTAGTTTGAAATATCTTTACCTCACCACCCTTCTAGAGCTCGTGAGGATAGAAAAAATTTTAGGCAATATGTTTCGTGATATTGCTCTATACATAACCCATTTGCATTTGTGTAGCACAAATAATATTATTTTCATAGATAATTATAAAGGTATCGACGGTATTAAGATCATATGACTTCTAAATATGGTTAATCACACGTCTTAATCAATCACACTCACGTGAGGCTTTACATAAATATATAATTTTTGAGTGGTTAGTAGAAGTAGCTACCAAAGTCTAATTAAAAGATCGCTAAGAAATAGCTGAATCACCTCAAAAAAAACATATAATTAGTCTTGAATTTGACACTATAGGTATCAGACAGATAGCCAGCATCCATCTATCCCACCATGATTAAGTCTTGGTTCAACTGGAAAAACAATCCAAGATTTTGAGTACCTTAGAGGTATATGAATAAGTCTTGATACTAGCCTAATGTCTTCTGGTTAGGACTACGCTGTTTTGCTAGCAAGTTTACTGCGAATGCAATATCAAGCCTTGTGCAATTCACAAGATACATAAGTGTGGGACTTCAGGTCTTAAAACTTTCTTATTTTTCATCCTTGGTTTGAACGGGTCTTTATCCACTTTAAGGGGTGTAACACCCAAGCACCGACCATACTTAGAGTGTCACCAAAATAAAAGCAAATAATCAAAACTCTCCTAATTTCTAAAAAAACGGCAAGACTAACAAAAAAATTTAAGTATAGATAACATGAACTAGCAAAATACAACAAACAACAACCAGATATCATACTAGTGAGTGGAGCATACAAAGCGATAACCACCTAGTGTAAATCACCACAGAACCACTTAAGATACAAAAGCAAAACCCAACATATCACCATGCAACCATCAATATCTTACAAGGCTAATTAGACAAGAGCAAGTATTTCGAACCTAGCACCAACCAAAAGAGAATATTACAACGATTCTAACTACATGGATATTTAGTGCGAGTGAAGTAGTGCTAAACCCTTTCCCAAATGCCTCTCTAGAGGTACCTAAAATAAAAACATCACAAAACAAGTGTGAGTTCATTCAACTCAGCAAAGTGTATCATAATAATGCAAATAACTTAACATAGGAGATTAAAACAGTTATAACGTGGTAAGACCTTTGCACATGAGAATAACAACATCATAACTTAACACGGATTTCTCCTTAATCATGCAATGCAACATGCATGCTCATAATGCCCATTTCATAGCTAACACCGGTATTGCTAGGTGCTCACCCGTCGGTGAGCACCTTCTCATTCCCTTCTAGTTCATGGAGGGGCTTACCGAAGTAGGAATTTCATGTCTCACTACGTGTGAGACAAGAGGCCCACTCGGGACACCTCTTCTGTTATGAATGCATAAATGCAAATGAAATGATTTAAATTGCAAATTGCATTATCATCACCATGACAAACCATAAGCATTGACATAATCTTTAGCATTCTTAATTTTGAACAGTTGCCTCATCATAAGCAACCTCATAGTTATAAGCGTAATCATACACATAAATAATGACATAATCGAGAATACTAACAAACAAGCCTCAAGTATTTCTAGCATTAATTTACATGACACACTTGCCTCTAACCGTGAGGAGCAGGGTGGCATGAGGATGAAGCCACGCCCGAAGCTACTCCACCTGAAACAAAATTTTGTATTTCATTTCAAAATCATAAGCTCACAACATTGCGACATCGCCCTAAGTCCCAAACCTACACTTCTTTACTAGTTGCCCCATGATTCAGCAAACAAAGATAATATGAAATCTACAAGAATTTTCTTAGCTAGCTCTAGTTATAGGAACAATTTAAATTGGCCTCTAAACAATCCTAAACAATCTAAACTTGACACTATTGCTAGCAGGAATCAATCCCGAATAGTAGTTACTAAAACAAGCGTAACTCCTAAATGGCTGAACCAAAGTTTGAATTATCGATCTCTAAATAATCATAAGACAACAATCTACAATTCCTTCTACAGCCGACCGTCTAGAAAATGCATCTAAATGGCCCAAAACAACACAAAACCAAGACTAACCTCATCAGCAGCTAGTTCTGGACAGCCAACACTAAAACAGGCATAACTCCTAAACGGCTGGTCCAAAAATTGATTTCTTGAGCTCTAAATAAACTTAAGATCACGATCTACAAATTCTTCTACATCCAACCCCATAGGAAATTCTTATATGAACATCAAAATGCAATATGAAAATCAATCCAACAAACTGCCCAACTCTGAATTTTCTGTAAGGGTTCACTTCTGGACAACACATTCAACTGAGCATAAATAATGCTATACAACTTCAAATTAAGCAAATGAAGGCATTTTTAGCATCTACATAAAATTTTCCAACTTTTTCTAGGTATTGATAAAGTCTGAATCGGCCTCTAACTATGCTTAAATGACATGTTTTTCCCAACAGCTGAAGGAGCACACAGATTCAAAACAGCTGGTACAAAAAAGGTATAACTCTTGAATGGCTAAACTAAATTGAGTGATCTCGATCTCTAATTAAACTTAAGATCATGATCTACAACTTTCTCTACAGCCAAATATTCAGGAGAAGCCTCCAAGGACCTTGAATCACAACTCTAAAGTCGACAGTTTGCACGGCCCAAAAATTCAGAATTTCCCCCAAACCCTAGGCCACCATTTCCCTCCAAAATCCCCAAATCTAAGAACCCTAAAGCCATTCAAACCAACTAGAACCCCCATTAGAACAACAAGCACAACCCCATACCACAACTCCACTTACCTACAAGTAAGAGGAGGAGGAGGAGGGGGTTTCCGGCGGTTGGAGGAGGAGGAGGAGGGAGGGTCGCCGGAGCTAGCCCGGGAGGCGCCAGAGGTGGCTAGAGTTGGGGGTGGTGGCTGGCTACCTTGAGAGGAGGCGGCACCTGTTGTTGGAGGAGGAGTCGAGTGTGGAGGGGAGGGAGTCGGGTGGGGGGAGAAAAAAAGAGGAGGAACCGGGTGGGGGAAATTTAGGTGGGGGAGGGGAAAAATTAGAAGATTCTCCCACAAACACTAAAATTTTAATCCCTGAAACTCACAGACAGGTCCACCAACCTCCGAGACTGCCTGCAAGAGGGACCCTGTCGGGACCCCGAATTTGCAAATCCGGACCCTCTGTGTATTCAGCACTAGTCCAGGAACGCGCTAGTGCACACAGTCTTAACATCGGTAAATATCACAATCATACCAATCGATATTATCAAAGTACTTTATTTAAATAACCAAACAGGTTACTTGACCTTATGGTCAAGTTACAAATATATGCCTATAAGGCGAAACTTATTAAAAGAAATAACGCGAATGGAAAATCAAATAACCCAGTGGCGCCATCCGATACCACAGGCAGCGGTAGGCTCGCATCCCTAAGTAGGCGGATCCTCTTGGAGTTCCTCCTCCAGTCGGGCGTAATCTCTTCTTCAAGCGATATTGTGTTGAGGCAAGGGTGAGTACTTGGTACTCAAGCAAGTCATACGTAATGCAAGCTAATATACTATATGCATGGCTTGGTACAAAGGAATAGCTTAAGGTATATTTGCGAAACGACTTTTGACAAGTAATATAAGTAGATTCAAAGCGAGAAATAAGTAAAGCATAAATAACTTCTCAAGAAATTTAATAAACATTTTCCCATCCTAAACCACATTTCCATCATCTTCATTGTTAAACCAAACCAACCTTTCAAACCAAAGTTATTTTTGAGAAAATCTAACCCTTATTTGTAATATCCGAGCATTGTCCAGCAGTGGACTCCTGGCTATTTAAATAGATTCTACACTCTGCGAGAGGTTATGCACTTTACCCACAAGAATGAGTCAAACACCACAAGGCGAGTTCCGTAACAAAGCCTTCCGGAAGCCTCAAACAACACAGGTGGTCCTCTCCGGTTAGGTGCTCTACACCATCCCTTCCCTTAGCCAGTATATGGGACCAACACAGTTAGATGGGTATCTCGGCCACGCCCACGATCGCTCCCCGCATAATCACACAAGCGGTGTAATTGACACCCGAGGCTCCACAAGCGAGTCCTTAGCGACTTAGTCAACTAGGGCCGTCCCATTCCGACCATGTGGTTGCAAGTATGACCAGTTCAAAGGCTTGCAAGGTTAAGTCCTTAGAGTGACCAGAGGCAAGACTACCCGAAAAACCAAATCAACACTCCCGATACCACAATGGCCCGCTTTGATTACTCTTGCCACATGCCGGTCAAAAGCGTTTTATCAAACCCCAGTTGATTACCATGCACCACGTGCCATCAACATCACATGATACTTTTCCCAAACAGGTTCAATATATCATTAAGTCAATATTAACATTTGATTGTCCAAAATCATGTCATGAGCACGAAAGGTGGTCTAAGCGTTATACTACAACGGTCCTAAACCCATGTTGGCAATTTAATAATGTCCAACTAGTAAACCACAACTAGGGTGACAAAGGGTCATGGCACATACTTAAATAATCAAGGTGTCATATAGCAAATTGGTATTTATCTAACCCCAGTGTTTAAACAAAGTATTTTCTATTTGAACTAGCGTGCAATAGTTTAAATCAAAAATAGATTCGAAATAGGATCAACATGGTCAAAGCACAACTTGCCTTCAAAAAGTACTTGCTCTTGGTCTTGAGTTGGATCACGAGTCAATACTTCTCCTTGAATCCTTAAGGCACTTCAACGTCTACTCGTAAAAGCGTGCAAATAGCAAATACACAAATAAACAATAGGCAAAAACATCCCAAAACTCCAAATAAAATCCATAGCAGAGAGAACATAATTTTCGGATTTTAGAAACTGAAATAAATCAAATTTGGAGTTAAAAGCATAAAAGTTATGATTTATTAAAGTTTAAATAATCAATTAAATAATATTTACAGAGAAAAACTTTAGTCAAAAAATTAAATAAAATTCATATTTCAGTAGATCTGAATTTTATACAAATTTAGAAATTTGAATCACTCAAATCGGAGTTGAAACGCAAAAGTTATAAGCGTTTGAAGTTTGAAACAAAATCAAAATCATTATTTCGAATTAATAAATCATTTTCTTTTTCGGAAATTAATTGTGCGTCGGCATGGACACGTGTCGGCTCCTGATTGGTGGTGGCGCCAGCCGGTCCATGGACTTGGTCCACGCCGGCTCGGGTCCACCAAGTGGACTCGATCCGCGACTCGTGAGGCCCGACATGTGGGACCACTTTCGGGTGGCGTCGTCGGCGTCCGGCGGGCTCGGCCACGGTCTTGACAGGTGGGTCCCACCGATGACGCGTCATGAGTAGCGTCCACGGTCGCGATCCCGACACGCTGCCCGCGTGTCGATTAAGCCACTGCCAGCGTCTGGGCCCGCCGCGTCGGTCAACTTCCAGCACGTGGCGCAATCACGGTAGTTGGTTTGAAAATCAGCCCGCCAGGTTAGATCCAGGGTTTAACACGTTGAAACTACCGTTGATCGTGGGCGTTCGATTTAGATCGGACGGTCCGGATCTAATCCTATAATAACACTACTCGACGTGGCAATTGTGAACCGTTGGATCTTGATCCAACGGTCCGGATCCAATCGGGTTGGGGACCGTGAACTCACCTCAGCCGTCCGTCTGGATCGGCGGTTCACCGAAGCTTCGCGAAGTCCCGATAGCGCGCGAGCTTAGGCACCGGAGACGGCAAACGACGAAGCGGGCGTTCCGGTTGCTCTGGCGAAGTGAAGGGTCTCTTGGTGCGTCGTCGTCCGCGGTGGTTCCAGATCCAGGCTCCTTCGGCGGAAGGCGACGACGGCGCGGAATCGAGCAAAAGCAGCGGCCGGTCACTTCCTCCAACTACGGCGAGCTCGCGCGAACCGGGCGCGGCTCGGCGAGATGGCTTCGAACGGGTGCGCAAGGATGAGGGCAACCTCGGGGGCGTCTCACGCTTTAAATAGCCTCGGCGTTCGCGTTGACGGAAACCTAGTTTCCAGCGGCAGCGCGGCGGCGGAAGTCCGGCCGGTCTCGGCGGAGGCACGCCACCGTTTCACGTCCGCACGATCAACGGCCACGTCGCCGCGAAGCGCGATCGGATCGGCGGATCACGGCTCCGAGCCGTGACGGCGGATCTCGGCCGTTGGATCTTGATCAAGCGGTTAGGATTGATTAGGAGTTTTAATTTGGTTTGATCGAGTCAATCGGCTCGGTCGAGTCGACTTTCGGGTTCCAACTTTCGATCGGATGAAACGATACTTGACCCGAGTTGAATTTCCAGCGATTTAATATTTAAAATAATTCCCGATAATTCATTTAATTCATTAAAAATAGCAAATGACTGAAAAATTCGGAAAAATTAAAATTACTTTGGATCATTTTGGACTCAAATAAAATATTTCCAACAAAATTTTATTTGCAAAATTAAATTCTTTAATTATTTCAACATGGAATAAATTCAAATAAATTCCAAATAAATCCAAATAAATTCCAGAAAATTCCAAAAATTCACCAAAGTGCCAAATCACACATGAATTTAAGAAAAGCAAAATTTTGGGGTGTTACAGACCCACACACCCAACTGAAATTTCCATAGCTTGGAGCAAGGTTTTACGATGTTACAAGTTGTCTCACAACTATGGGGGTCTTTAAAGGATGAAATTTATCTATATTAAAATTTTCCAATACCTTATTGGTATAAATAGACTGGTGTATAAAAATTTCTTCTAGAAAATGCTTTAGCTGTAGGCTTAAGCAATATTTGGTTTTACATAAATATTTCATCTCAAACTCCATCGTAAGGTAAGAACTTGTGTCCTTTATTTCCTCTATAGTTCTAATGAAATTCAATTCATCAATTTATACTTAATGATACAGAATCTATTCTGGGATTTCTATACGAACACAGGGACAATATCCCTTCTTTAAGAGAAACTCATTAAGTCGGTTGTACCATATTCTCCCCTAACTGTTTTAATCCGCATAACGATGTTTTTAGGTTAACGCTATACATATTGCATTATTAGGATACAGAATTTCAACTCCTCCAGGGATTCTCATATAAATATCTGTATGCAGTGACCCGTATAAGTATGTGGTCATTACATCCATCAACTACATTAATAAGTTTAAGCTTCTGCCATTAATATTAAATTTTGGAACGTTATTCCATTCATTACAGGAGAATAGGTTTCATCGTAACCGATGCCGGGTCTCTATGTGAACCCTTACTACAAGCCTCACTTTATATGTCACCACCTTGATATTTTTATTTCTCTTCCGGATGAAAACCCCATTTGATCCTACAGGGAACACTTTAAGATGTGTTCGGTCAACAGGACCAAAACTTTCCTCTTACTAAGTGAGCGCTGCCTCAATTGCTTCTTTGCTTTGACCATATCTAAGCATTTTTGGACTTTGATTCTGGATCCAGCTTTTAGCAATTTTTAGAGGACAAATATGTCGATAATTGTAGTCTTTCTTTTATACAATTCTCCTGCATCACTTCAGGGATATTTGTTTATTAATTTCTTCCGGCTCCTCATGATTTCCCACAACGATGGAGTTTGGGTGTTCTGACTTCCTAGCATTAGATTGTGCACGCAAATAGTTATTGGGGTTACCATTTTTAGGACATTGCACTTTAGGGATGTTACCATCTCCAGGATGGCTCACTTCAGGGATTTACTCAACATCAGGTTGAGCTTCTACTACTGTTACGGGTTGTGTTCTCATTTATTTGGTTCTCTACTTTTGCAGATCTCTCCACGAAATTGAGTCCCGTTGAAAGATCAAGATGGTGATCAAAGGGGAGGTGAATGATCCCAATTTCAAAATTTTTACCTCTTGCACAAGATTGATACTTTTTCCAACAACAAGCCCCAACAACCAAGTTAAATAATCAAACCAAGCAAGGAACTCTCAAGAATGAAGAGCAACGATGGATCATCTCAAAGACAGCAGCATATCCCAGTATCCCACTAATAAAATTGCCATGAATAAAAATTTGTGCTCATATGGTTATGGGGATTTTTTCTTTTGTACTACTAGTTGTTGAGAGTCCACCAAAAAAGAAATCAATTCAAAATCGCGTTTAGAAATAGAGAGATAAATAAGACAAGATCTGCTGGTTCTGAAAAGCAAAAGTGAAATTTCAGCACAAAAAAAACTCAGTCAAAAGGTGATCTCTCCAAATCTGTGACTCATGTGAATTTCAAAAATTTTATTTGATGAGATAATGGAGTCATGAAGCTACCCACCAAAAATCAGATCCAAATCAAGCATAGTAAAATTATGATGAAAATAACAAGCTCTACCACACAAACAACTCAGACAGAACATTTGAAGCTCAGTAAAAACATCATGGCTCTAAAACTATGATTCATATGAACTTCCCACTTGGAGGGATAATAGGTATGATACTCACACAACTTTTCCAACAAGGATAGCTCCAATATTAGATTATATGAATTTTCTATAAAATACACAAAAACACAACCTTCAAATATTTCTCAAAGATTGAACATTGAATCAGTTTGAGAGAGAGATTGAAAGGAGTGAAGCCTAGATGATTGGGATATGATCTAAGAAGATTCATCCATTAATCATTCATGCTTGGTTCAAGAACCATAAGCATTTAGAAGGAGGGGAGGCAAATGTGCGAAATTTAAATGCTTAAAAGTAAATACTGAAATTAAATTGCGTAAAGTAAAGACATAATGTAAATGCGAAATTTAAATTCACAAGTAAAGTAAAGAAATTCTTTGTATTTATAGAAGGAAGGTTTACAAAGCCTCACAACATGTGGGCAAAGTTCAAAGGAGCACACAAAACCTTCAAGTGGGGAGGCTACCCATACCCCCTCTATTTATATTGTCCATCGGTCATCCTCCACCCTTAGATGATTTGCTTCTATCCTAAGCTACCCTCGAAAGACCAAGATTTGATCCCACACACTTACCCATTGGGCTAACCCGAAACTCAATAACATAACGGGTTTTGCACTCCTTCTCAAAGCAAACTAGATTTAACCACTACTCTATCATCTAGAACCGTGATCCAACAGTTCTCCTTGATCCAAGAAATGTCAAGCTAGATTCTCGAAGGTTCCCTTGACTTTTTGATTTGACCCGACTTCATCTCCGACCATCTTCCGGCGATCCCCGGCCATCCGGACATCTGGCTTCCCTTGCCTAGCCCCGGCCATTCTTCGCCTCTCCATGACCACAAATTGAAGCCCTGCAATCATCAAAGACACTTTGTGGTTGGCCTACCTCGTATTCAATGAGGGAAGGATGCTATTTGGGTTGTGGTGGATCGTCTTAGTAAGTCTGATCATTTCATTCCTATCCGCATGACAAATTCAGCGAGCGAGTTGGCTCCAATCTATGCGCAGAAAATTGTGAGACTTCATGGTGTGCCTAAGACGATTATTTTTGATCGTGATGCAAAGTTTGTCTCTAAATTCTAGAGAGTCTGCAGAGTTCCTTGGGTACACAACTTCGTCTGAGTACCGCCTTCCACCCTCAAACTGATGGAAAGTCCGAGTGAACCATTTAGACATTGGAAGATATGCTTAGATCTTGTGTTCTGGCATGGAGAGGTAGATAGGAAGATCACTTGCCTATGGCAGAGTTTGCTTATAATAACAACTACCATTCAAGCATCCGGGCCACTCCTATGAAGTGCTTTATGGGTGAAAGTGCAGGTCGCCCCTATGCTGGGATGCAATAGGGAAAAGAGCAGTTCTTTGCCCAGATTGGGTCCAGCAAACTATTGATCGAGTGGTAGAGGTTAGGCAGAACCTCCTTGCAGCTCAGAGCAGACAGAAAAGCTATGCTGACGTGAGAAGGCGGAATTTAGAGTTTGAGGTGGGTGACAGCGTGCTCTTGCGGGTGTCCCCCACCAAGGGTGTTGTTCGTTTCGGCACTAAAGGGAAGCTTAGCCCGAGATATGTTGGGCCATTCCCTATTATTGCACAAATTGGCAAGTTGGCCTATCATTTGGAACCTCCTGAGTCAATGCAAGGGGTACATAGGGTGTGTTTGGTTCATGGGAGAGGTTGAATGGGATGGGATGGTCCTGTACCATTTGGTTCCATTATTTTGGGTGAATGAGATGGTTCAGCATCTAGAGAGAATATTCCTCAAATTTGTATCACTTGATCCAGGATGTGATGGTTCCATTCAAATAACCAAACGCATGGATGACTTTTTTTCTTGAACCATCTCATACATGTACCAGTTGGTATAGGCAACCAAATGCACCCATAATGTGTTCCATGTGTCAATGCTGAGGAAGTACTTGCACGACCCTGATTTGGTGGTTCCTCTAGAGCCTTTGGTGCTAGATCAAAACCTCACTTTCGAGTCTCGGTCGGTGAGGATTTTAGAGGAATCGGAGCGAGTATTGAAAAATAGGACCTTGAAGTTTGTCAAGGTCTTGTGGTCACATCAGTTTGAGCGGGAAATGACAAGGGAATTGGAATCTTGTATGCGCGAGAGTTATCCATAATTGTTCTCCTCAGGTATGTGTGACATTGTTAATTCTTTATCGCTTGCATTGTCAAGTAGTGGCGTCTGGAGAATTCGGGGTCAAATTCTATTAAGGGGGGAAGAATGTAATATCGCATTTCGTTTTCTAGGTTAAGGGAATCCAGTAGGAGGTTTGGGTCGGTGTGGGCCTATTTTGGACCAATTTTTGGGTCATGGGTGTTGTTTTGGGCCTCCAAGGGGTGTTTTTGGGCTTAAGGTGGGAGGGTTTTTGGGCTTCTTGGGGGGAGGGAACTCCCCTAACCCTAGCCCATGTACCCCTTACCCCTCCATGCGCCCCCTGTCCTCCTCCCAGCCGCCACCACCAGCACCCTCCCTCACCCATACCTCCACTCTCCCTCACGTCCCTTCCCCTCCTTCACACCCTTTCCCCTCCCCCTAAATCCCTCTCCCTCCCAAGCTCTTCCCTGCCCTCCTAGGCACCTCCCCCTGCTAAGAACCCTTTGCTTCATTGCCTTGGAGTGCCTGAAGATCGCAGCCAGTGTGGATCGCGTTGGAGTGAACCGGCGAGGTGGTACGTCGCTGATCTCTTTCTCCATTGGGTAGGTGTTGTTATTCCTTTGTTTGTGATTGACCTAGGGTTCCAGGAGGGGTTGCTAGGCTGCGATTAGGAGTGATTAAGAGAGGTTTGATGGTTGTAGAGTTGGAGGAAAACTTTTATTAAGCGAATTGATTCTCGTGCTAATTTTTGTGCGTTGAGATAGATTAATCCCCTCTGTTAGATGACGATTTAGAAAATTTTATAATCATTTTATGGGGGTATGGCTGTTGCGAAAGTTGTAGATAATCGAATTATGCCAGTATTACCAGTATTACCGAAGGTTGTAGATAATTATAAAGTTTCATCTAGCCATTTGAAAGTTATGCCAGTATTACCGAAGGCTGTCCAATCTCTGTCGCGGCTGACAACGCCTGTTTTGAGATGGTTTCAAAATACTTGATTTATGTCATTATTGTTATCTTTCATTATTCCCTTATGCTATTAATCTATTGATGATGCATAGAACCTAGTTAAAGAAGATACATGCTGCGGAAATTTTGTTTAAATTATTAATGTTATTGCTGAAATTTATTCCTTTAATTGTTGTTTAACTGTTAGTCTTCTTCTTTGTGGTGACATTGTGAGCACACTAGGTGTCGATGTGTTACACTGATTCCTGATTTGTAGAGTACGTTGTGCAAGTAGCCTATAGGTGTGAACTTCTATAAGCAATCTAGGAATAAGGTTCTTATATAGCTTTTCAAGAGGTGTAATCATAATCAACAGAGAGGAAGTTTCACGCAATTTGAAAGAAAAGCTTGATGAACTAACGTCTAAGCATACTTTAGAGGCTGCGAAGAAGCCAGCACCTGGCACAGAAGAGGTCCCCTAAGAGCATCTCCAGCAGAGCCCCTAAACCAGCCCCTAAACCTTAAAATAGGGAGTGTAGTAAAAAAAACAGATCCAGCAGGGCCCCAACTCAAGCCCCTAAAATTAGGAGGCCCCTAAATTTGCCTCCTCAGCCCCAATTCCCAGGGGCCCCCAACTCAAGCGCCTAAAATTAGGAGGCCCCTAAATTTGCCTCCTCAGCCCCAATTCCCAGGGACACGAGTACAACCCCTATTATTGAAGATAGGGAAATACATGAGAGGCTTCGAAAATTTTATTATGTTTTGAAAAATTTAAATTTAAATTTGAAATATCATGTTTTTAAATTGTAAATGTTAATATGCTTATGTTTTATGTATTACAAATATTTTTGATTGAATTTTAGTGGTGCCAAATGAAGATTATACATAGCGGATATGTCAAAATAGGAGAAAAAGTAAAATAGGGGCTGAGATTTAGGGGTTGTTGCTGGACTTGTGCTCTGAAAACAGGGCCTCAAAAAATAGGGGGAGTCCCTAAATCCAAAATAGGGACCCTGTTTTAGGGGCCCTTGCTGGAGATGCTCTAATGCTGGATGACTTACATACGAGCAGCTTTTATTTAGTTATGTACTCCATGGATGTAAGATTTTCTATCTTTAGGAGATTGGGACGCCTTGAATTACGGTGGTTACCTACGGTGCATCGACAGCTACACAACTCAAGATTAGCAAAGGCAGAGATTATAAAATGAGCACGAGTGAGATTTCAGGTTTGATACACATGAATGGTTGTATGTTTTTTTTTTATCAGAGGTGTTGTGGAGGCAGGCACACGACACGCCTAGCCGTGACATGAGTCGGGGCACGTCAGACACACGATGTGACTCGGTCAGGGTCGGTGAGACACGCAATAACTACCCCTCTTGTTCACTACTACACAAACCCTCATCACAAACGATTCACAAACCACATCACAGAAGATTTTGTGAATTGTCTGTAGCAAACTATCAGTGATGACTATAAGTCATCAAAGATGGTTTTCGAACCGTCTATGAAAAAATTCATCACAGACGGTTTTAGTTTGGAACCGTCTAGGATGATCCATATATCATAGACGGTTCTATTTTAGAACAGTCTGGGATGATCCATACAGCACCGACGGTTCCAATTTGTAAACGTCTGTGATGAATAATTTATTCATCACAGACGGTTACAAATTGAAACCGTCTGTGATAAGTAATTTATCACAGACGGTTCCAAACTAGAACTGTCTGTGATAAGGTACCTATCACAGACGATTCTAGTTTGGGAACCGTCTGTGATGTTGATTTTAGTTTCTTACACTAATTTTAATTTATTGGCTAGCCTCAGAAAATGCTAGCTATGCCCTCTGAAACAAAAGACAGTACTAGTATATTAGTATGACATACATTTCAGAAATGAACTCGATCGGATCACATATTGCATCCATTTTAGAAATCAAATCTGATTGCACATTACAATGTACAACACATCCATTTTAGAAATCAAATCTGATTGCACATTACAATGTACAACGCATCCATTTCATAAATCAACTCACTAATTGAATTCGGAACTACAACTGACAAATTCATAGCACAAGGTTCACAAATTAATCCAAATGGTATCAAACAAATTCACAACTGATCAGGCGAGTCCTGAGTGGAATTTGCCTTTTGGATTGATGACCTCACGATTCAAGAAGGCATAGAGTTGTCCTCGAATACCTAGCAGGTTAGCCTGTTCCAACGCAGATTCAGTGCATTATCACACCTGTCGATGGGAAGAATAAAGTCTTTGCGTGTATAAAAATTAATACGTGGAAACAATTGTTTCAGGATTGACAAACCTCCATGTCATTGGTCTTCTTTGAACCAATGAGGAGTTGCATGTAGTGGCAAGCATAGAATCCACATAGGTTAGTGGCCTGTGGCTGTTGGTGGGACTGCCAAAATATAAATAGGTAAATTAGTTCAAAGGCTTCATTAAGGAGTGTGTGAAGGATTATTGCGAAATAGCGATACTGGAAAGTTATAAGTATGCTTCAGCTTCACTGGATCCTTCCTGTGTGGCCCTCCACGAGCTTTGTAGACAGAGAACGATGCGTCGAGTAAATTTTTGATAGGCACCAAGTCATGGGTGTTGCCCTTTTTGGAATCAATGTAAATTATCCAATTCTTTCTTGGTATAATTATAAGTACAACCCAGTGAAACCTACACAGGTATGTTGCCATGGTCATTCAACCTAACTTCAAGCTGCATTATATAGTATAAATCAAAGTATAGCAACTGGATGAATCACTTACCTCGGATTGTGGGGTAAAATTAGGTAATTTTTGTCCCATTACACCAGCAATACTTTTTTCATGTACTCGTGGATGACTTGTATATTTTCATCCATGGTTTGTGTAACATCCCAAAATTTTGCTTTTATTTAATTTTTTGGGTTATTTGAATTTTTAGAATTTTCTAGAATTTATTTGAATTTAATTTGAATATATTCCTTTTTGAGTTATTTAAATATTTAAAAGTTTCAAATAAAATTTTGTTGGAAATATTTTATTTAAGTCCAAAATGTCTCAAAGTATTTTCCAGAATTTTTTTGGAATTTTTCTGAGCATTTTTCTATTTTTCTCGATTTAATTGAATTTCTAGGAATTATTTTAAAAATTAAATCGCTAGAAAAACCCTAATTGATTTTACTGTAGCACCGACCCGAGTCTGACTCGAGTCTGACTCGAGTCCGACCGAGCCACGTCCGAATCGGACCCAAGCCAGACCTGAGCCGGACCAAACCCTAATCGTGCGAACCGTTGGATCAAGATCCAACGGTCGAGATTGCGCCACGTCGCCCAGTCCGAACCCTCGCCGGATTCATTTCGTGCGAGATTCATGGACGCCGAGACGGCTATTTAATGCGCCGCCACCCATCCCGTGTTGCCCTCTTTCGTGCGCACGCTTTGCCCCAACCCACGTCGCCCGAGCCGCCGCCAGTGCGCCGCAATTGCTCGCCGAAGTTGCTCTAGGGTTCCGCCGTGGTTCTTGCCGTTTTCCGCCATCGTCGAGCCATCTCCGCTATCGCCGTGGCCAGATCTAGAATCCCCGTGACGAGACGCGTCGGAGAGGACCACTCACTTTGCCAGACTAGCGCTCAAACGCCATCGCGTAGGTCGTCGTCCTCGCTCCGGCCAAGCTAGCTCCGCCGTGGACATCACCGACCTCGTGAGCTCTGTCAACCGTGCGATCAAGATCCGAGGGCCCAGGTTCGCCCACATCACCACTCAGTGCTCAAACCCCAAATTAGATCTAGGCCGTTAATCTAGATCCTAGCATCCAGATTGGTCCACATCACCCTGAACAAATCCCGTATTACAGTTTAGATTTATTAGCCACCGTTGGATCTAGATCTAACGCACCAGATTGAGCCACGTAGATCCATATTGCACCGTGCTAGATTAGAACTCTAGCCGTAGGATTTAGATTGAACGGTGTAGATTGGGCCACGTTACTATAGCACATCAACCGAGCGTAGCACGTGTACGCCAGACCAACTTTTTGGTCCATCGTGTATGACGCCGGACCAACTTTTCGATCCATCGTGAACGATGTCGGACCAAAGTTACTGGTCCGTAGTGAACGTGTAGTTGATGTTTGCACCGGACCAAAGTTATTGGTCCGTAGTGAATGTGTAGTTGATGTTTGCGCCGGACCAAAGTTATTGGTGCGTAGTGAACATGTAGTTTGATGTTGCATCGGACCAAATTTCCCAAGTAACCGAGAGATCGACGTGTACGCCGGACCAACTTTTCGGTCCGTCGTGAGTGACGCCGGACCAACTTTTCGGTCCGTCGTGAGTGATGCCGGACCAAGTTCCCGGTCCGGCATGAACGGATTATTTAAGCTGTCAGATGCTTGCGTAATAATTCAATTTTCCTTTAGAAAAATAATTCGGCCGAAATTGAAATTCGGTGCTGACGCAATGCTGACGTCATATTCGGATTTTTCAAACTTCAAACGGCTATAACTTTTGCGTTTAAACTCCGATTGAGGTGATTCCAATTTATAATTTTTTATAAAATTGAGCTCTATTTAATGATGAATTTTATTGAATTTTTAGACATGAGTTTTTTTCCTCTGTTTTATTTATTTGTTGTTTATTTATCCGATACGCGTAGACGTTGAACTGCCCAAAGGCTTCGAAGGAGAAGTTTTGACCCTGGAGCAAGCTCAGGACCAGGAATCAGTACTTTTTGAAGGCAAGTTATGCTTTGATCATATTGATCCACACTTTTGAAAATTATATTGATTCAAAGTATTGCATGATAATTTAATTAGAGGTGATTTTAATTAATTATGGGAATTAGCTAAATGCCTGATTGATGTATGCCACCTTGATATATATAATTGTACGCCATGAGTTTTTTGTCACCCTAGGTTGTGGACTAACTAGTTGGGCATTATTAATTGGCAAAATATCCAGTGCAACCACCGTTTTCGTGCAACCAACGTGCAACCCTACTAAAAAAAGTTCCACAAAATTCTAAAAAAATCATGGAAGTACATCTCAACTTACCCCATCTACATATAAAATTTCATGACCAAATACGTCCTGTGCTAGAAGTTACAAAAAAACAAATTTTGTGCTGTCTAATGTAGCAAGATTCCAAGAGAAAATTTGTCTTTTTTGTAACTTCTAGCATATGACGTATTTGATCACAAAATTTTATACGTAGATGGGGTAAGTTGAGATGTACATCCATGATTTTTTTCAGGATTTTTTGGAACTTTTTTTAGTAGGGTTGCACGGTGGTTGCACGAAAACGGTGGTTGCACCAGATATTTTGCCTTATTAATTTGCCAACATGGGTTAATTTAGATCGGTGTAGTATGCTTAGCCCTGCCATGTGAATATGACATGATTTCAAAATATCATTTATTAACATTGACTTAATGAGATATGGAACATGTTTTGGAAAAGTGTCACGTGTTGTTGATGATGTTGATGGCACGAGGTGCATGGTAATCAACCGGGGTGATAAATTGATTTAGACTGGGGCAAGTGGCAAGATTTTTCTGGTGGGCCAAGGTGTGGCATCGGGAACATCGATTTGGTTTTGATAACTAGGTAGTCTTGCTCTGGTTAACCTAAGGACTTAACCTTGCAAGCCTTTGAATTGAGTTCATCATGCAACCACATGTCTGGAATGGGACAGACCTAGTTGAGTAGGTTGCCGATATCTTACATGTGGAACCTCGGGGTGTTAGATATACCTCTGTGTAGTTGTATGGGGGAGCGTACCGGGGCTGCGGCCATGTACCCGTCTAACGGTTCATTGTCCTAAACTTCGCCTTTGTTAAGGAAAGGGTTGGTGTTCGACAATCGGGGAGGTTCACTTGTGGAGTTAGAAGCTTTCAAAAGACTTTGTTACGGACACTCGCCTTTGTGGTGTTTGACTGTATCTTATGGGTAAAGTGTATAACCTCTGTAGAGTGTAAAATCTATTCGAATAGCCGAGTCCGCGGTATTGGACACTGCTCAAGGATTACAGTCAAGGGTTAGACTTTAATAAAATGACATTGATTACTTGGGATGGACTTGAAGAACTTGCTTTAGGCTAATAAATGCTATACTTGTGAAATTATTTATGAAGTCATCATTGCTATTACTGTTTTACTGCTTTCAATATATTATTGTTATTTATGAATGTGCTTTACTGCAAAAGAACCGTCTTAGCCTATCCTTTGTAATAAGCCATGCATATAGAATATTAGACTGCATTTTGTGCATGACTTGCTAAGTGCTTTAAGTACTCACCCTTGCAAACAACAAAATATCAGTTGAAGATGAATCAACACCAGCACTGGAGGGGGAGTTCCAGGAGGAGCCGACGAATTAGGGGGAGAGCCCAGTCAGTTGCCTGTGGCATATTGGTTGGCGCCACGCGTTTCTTTATTTTCGCTGCAGATTTATTTGAGTAAGACTATAGCCATGCGAGGCGTACTTTTGTAACTTGACCATAAGGTCGAGCAACCGGTTATATTTCCCTTTCAATAAAGTACTTTACTATTTCGTTAAGTATGATTGTGGTATTTACCGATGTTGAGACTGTGTGCACTAGCGTGATCCTGGACTAGTGCTGAATACACAGAGGGTCCGGATTTGCAGATTCGGGTCCCGACAGTTTGCTTGGACACCATGTGTGGGTCGAAGAAACCCACCCGTTCTTACCTTGCTTTTGCCTCCATGATCATGTATTTACACACACACACACATATATATATAATCAAGGATCATATATATATATATGACATTTATCGGTACAACACGAATCTACACTATGATTGCACACACTTATAATGTCCGGCATCTCATGAGTGAAGCGTTGAGGGCGTTGAGGTTGTACAGATCGAACAAGTCATTGAAGCTGACCACAAACAAGACATCTAAAAACTAGTGTGAGAAATTCTCCTCCTTGAAGCTGACCGGGATACTCGATGCTCGTTGTGCCGCCGGCTTGTTGGCTTGTTCCATGCACCAATCTTGCAATCTAACGCAGGCTAATGAAAGCATCTCCGAGCACTTGTTCAGTACGAATGGCTGTCCCAGCTCGAATTGCCGCACTAATGGGGCAAATGGAAAGTCAAGGGCTAAGCTGGTCATCCATTTCGATTTGCCCTGATCGCTGCCTCGTCGTCTACGAAATGTTGTCTTCACGGGAGATGACTTAGCCTGTACCTGACAGGACACGGTAGCCAATTTGGTGGGCTCCTTCGGTGTAGCACATGGCCCCGGTAGTGCTAGTAACTGATCTGGCACATCACGTGGCTCTGGTATTGGTTGTATCTTTAGTGCTGCATGTTGGGCATTGAAGGAGATGGACTTTGTCAGCGTACTCGCCAACAGGCACCTCCGAATCGGGTGCTTATAAGGTTCAGACGGGGGCTTTCGGGGCAATTGCCGGGGAAAGGAAGAAGACGACCGGAGTACCGGGAAGCTCAGGGGAACAAGGGGGGCGCGAGAACTTTTATCCAGGTTCAGGCCCTCCGGAGAGTAATAGCCCTAGTCCTGCTTTTCTTGCTATTGCTTGTGTTCTAGCCCGAGAGTATGAAACCTACTAACAATGGGTCGAACCCCCCTCTCCCATGCACCCCGGCCCCCTTTTATACTTGGGCTCCCGGGGGCACATGGGAGGCTTACACGACAAAGCCCACTCATTACACTGCCACCGGCACATTTAATGCGCCTGTCACTGTTCTTACATCCCAGTAACATCTCGCCATACCGCCACACTTCGCCGCCCCACGTCCGCCAACGCCACCCATTCCGTTAGGGGGTGAGGCGCTGCCGTGATGTCACACGTAATTAATGCACGCCTAGGGAAGACGCGCCGCCATACTGTATCCTCCACGCTTTGCATTTAATGCGCACGATTCGCATTAAATGTCCTTGATCTGGACACTACAGCCTCGGGGGTGGACGCCAGGGGAGTGGCCTGCATGCCACGTGTCTTCTGGGCGACCACCTTGCTGGGCGCTCAGTGGTGTGGCCTGATCGCCACCTGTCCGCTGGGCGACCACCTTCCTGGGCGCCCAGTGGTGTGGCCTGATCGCCACCTGTCCACTGGGCGACCACCTCGCTGGTCGCCCAGGGGCGTGGCCTGACTGCCACCTGTCCGCTGGGCGACCACCTCCCTGGGCGCCCAGTGGTGTGGCCTGATCGCCACCTGTCCACTGGGCGACCACCTCGCTGGTCGCCCAGGGGCGTGGCCTGACTGCCACGTGTCTCCTGGGCGACCACCTTCCTGGGCGCCCAGTGGTGTGGCCTGATCGCCACCTGTCCACTGGGCGACCACCTCGCTGGTCGCCCAGGGGCGTGGCCTGACTGCCACGTGTCTCCTGGGAGACCACCTTCCTAGTCGCCCAGTGGTGTGGCCTGATCGCCACTTGTCCACTGGGCGACCATGCTGGGGAGTTGCTGCTCGCCGTGGCGGTGTGCCCGGACGCACCCTGCCCGCCCGGCGGTCTCTTTTATTGCTGGGGAGTGGGGGCCCTGGTGTAAAATACGCCGACAGTAGCCCCCGGGCCCACCCAGGAGCGCTTTTTGGTCTACCATCTTCCTTTTTCTCTCTTTTAAATGCCCCTCGGGGAACCGCTTAGTCTCCCGGGTGGGGCCATTAAATAGCCCACACGCCCCGCAGCCTTCGAGAGACCTTCTGGCTTTTTTCGGTTCTCAAGGCGGTTTGTGCAGTTATTCCCGCCCTGCAACTGCCGCACGATCCTTGGGACGCGCCTTCTTAATGGGGCTTTTGAACTTCCTTTTTGCGAACCGCCGCGCCCTTTCGGTTCTCCCGCCGAGCCTTCCCTCGCAGCCTTATAAGAGGTTGACCGAGGGGGGAGCGGTTCTTCCTCCTTCTAACTTTCCTCGCTCTACTTTTCCTCCCTGCTTTAGAGCTTCTTTCTTATTCTTCTTTGCCGACGCGCTTCGATACTCTCCTGCGCCCGATGGCTCCTATTCTCCCCTCGTCGTCCGTCGAGGAGGAGGTTGCCGCCAGGCTCTCCCGGAACATAACCACGGGCGCCCTCCGCGTCTGCGCCGGGACCGTCGAGCCCCGCCGCCGGCCCGGGGAAGTGGTTTTCTTCGGGTGGCAGCTTCTTGCCGGCCTGCTGCCGTCGGTTTCCGATTTTTATCTTTCCGTTCTTAATTTCTACGCCATTCACCACATTCATCTTCCCCCCAACTCCGTCGTCCTCCTTTCTGCCTTTGCCCACTTCTGCGACATGTTCGTAGGAGTGTTACCCAACCTCCTACTTTTTCGCTTCTTCTATACCCTTCGGCGCGCGGCGCAATTCGCGCTATTCGGGAGCTGCCACTGCGGCCGCTGACGGGACCGTGTCGCGCTACATTCCATCGATCGCCGGTCCGATTGGAGGAAGCGCACGAAGATTGGGTGTACGTCGAGGACGACAGCGGCATTGAAGTGCTGGAGCTTCCGTCTGGTCCGGCGGTCAGCAACCCCAATTGGGGGGCCCAGGTGAGCGAGACGCCCGAGCTCCAGGCGATGCTAACCCGTGTTGACCAGCTGCGGATGGCGGGCCTGACAGGGCCCATGGTTATCCGGGACTTCGTCTCCCGGAGGCTGTGCCCTCTGCGCCGTCGCGTCCGCCCGGCCTGGCAGTACATGGGCCTGGGCGACGGGACCCGGAGTATCACTGGAGGTAACCCGCTTCACCTTGGATCATCCCTTGCCCTTCTTCTTTATTGGTTGAATCTGGTGCTGACAGCGTTTCTGTCTCCTGGGGCTTCTCTTTTCTCTTCTTTTTTTTTGTTGTTGTCAGCCGCCGGGAACCTGGCTCCCGACGTGATCGATAGGTGGATGGCGCAGCTGGGCTTTGTCAGCCCCGTTCTGTCGTTCCCGGAGGGCGCGGTTCCGCTCTGCCGATTATCACCGGGAGAGCGTGCGACGATAATCCGCGCCATGCCGTCGATGGACGCCATGGGCACACCCGTTGTGATACGCCAGGCGCCCTTGACAATCCGGGACCCTCCTCCCGCCGGTGGTCAGGGGAGGGGTGACCAAGGAGGCGCAGACGTCCAGACGACGATGACGCCGCCGGCGGCCGTTCCCAAAGGCCCCGCCTTCTGGGTTCGACCGGGGCGGGATCTTTCGCAGTGGCCGCGGGAACTTCTTCCGCTGCAGCGGCCGGCTCCTCAATGGTGGCAGGGGGTTCATCGGCCGGCGGGACCTCGTCCTCCCTCGCCCCCGCTGGGCGGTGACAATGGACCCTTCAGCGCCGGTCCTTTTTTCGCCTCCGCCGGCTCCGATGGTGGGGCAACGGCTGCCGCCCTCGGCTTCGCCGACAGCGCTACGGCCGCCACCGCCGCCGCCAGTAGCGGCGATTCTTCCTCCTCCTCCGCCGCCAGTAGCGGCAATCCTTCCTCCGCCGCCGCCTCTAGCAGCGGCGATCCTTCCCCCGCCGCCAGCGCCGGTCCCTAGGCCGCTAGGACCGGCACCGACAGCACCGCGCGGGGGACTGGTCCTCACTCCGAGCGTGCCCCGATTCCCGAGGCCGTCACCTAGGTACTCATTCAAAAACGCACATGCAATATGAAAATTAAGTCCCTTCGAACTGTATCTTACCGTTACTTACTTCTTTCCCTTTTTCAGGGTTCCTGCTTTGGATATTCCCGCCGCCCAAGTCGGGGGCGATCCAGGCGCCGTGGCTGCAGGGGGTGCGCCACCCGGGGTCGCCGATCCCCAGGACGAGCAGGTGGAGGGGGGCGACTTCTGCGGTTGCCGCCGCCGCCGCTGCTCAGGGTCCAGGCCCGCTCGGCCCCGTGCCTACCCCGGATCCCCCCACCGCCTCCGTTCCTTCGGCAGACGCGGATGCTCTGCTAGCGGCTCTTAGCGAGCTCTACTCCAGCACGAGCACTCG
The DNA here is from genome assembly GCA_036346355.1 of Rhipidocladum racemiflorum. Lineage (NCBI taxonomy): Eukaryota > Viridiplantae > Streptophyta > Magnoliopsida > Poales > Poaceae > Rhipidocladum > Rhipidocladum racemiflorum. The sequence goes on from CM070582.1 coordinate 393,415, forward strand.
TCTGGTGACAAGCAGGGAGCGGCTCACGGAGGCGGGAGCTGAAATCAACCGCCTCCGCAAGGAGGTGGAAGATTTACGCGAACGTGGAGCGGGGTTGGAGGTGCAGCTGCGGCGGGAGCGAGAGCAAAGCGCCCGCCGCGTCGAAGAGCTTGCCGCAGAGCTGGAGGCGGAAAGGGTCGATCGGGCCCAGTCGGAGGTGGACACCATAGAGATGCTGCGCCACGCCTTCGACCGGACGGTGGCCAGTCTTGCTCCACTGGGGCTGGAGCAGTCGGGTCCGCGGGAGGAGAGGCCGCGGCATTATGCATTCTGCCTCGGCCGGACTGCGGACTTCCTCACGCACCTGCCCGCCGCCCTTACCGCCCGGTCCGCCCAGGAGGGACGCGATTCGCGGCGGCGCGGCAATGCGTGCTAACGTATAGCTGCGCCAGCCGCGACCCCAACTTCGATCCCGCGGCCACGGTCCAGGGAATCGAAGGTGACTGGGCGCAGGCGGAGGAGCGGGTCCACGACGCCTCCGAGCAGGTCGCCGCACAGCTGGCGATGGAGAACCCCCAGATGGAGGCCGCTGCGGAAGACGTGGCGATGAGGCTGGACGTCGGCCCAGTTGACGAGGACGTGGCGGCCGCCGAGGCGGCAGCGGAGGACGAGGAGGATCCCCCAGTAGCGTAGTTTTTTTCCTTTTAGCTTTTGCCTGTAAAGACTTTTAGATGCAAAACATTTTACATGAAACGGGAGCACAAGTTTCCCGCTATGTCGCTTAAGGTTCACTTTTACCCTAATCTTTCCGGTTCCGCGCGAGCCAACACATGGCCGCTTAAAGACTTAAGGTCTTATGCCAGGGAATCACTTCCCTCGAACCCCTTGCCTTAGCAAAATTTTGATTCCCAGATAGCCTCTAGGGAACGAACGCTTAGTGAGTCGGGGCAGGACCTTAGGTTCTTGGCAGTGGTGCTCAAGTTGCCGACCCCCACGGGGACACCCGGAGTGTCATGACCGTGCTGGGGATTGTGCTGAACTAGCCATCCAATCACCCACTCCCGCGCGCCGCTCTCACTTAGCGATCCCGCCTTTGCTATTGGGGCTTTGCAGGGTTGCAGGGTACCAGAGGCAAGTGCCCCGGCACTACCCGACAGAGGGCAAAAGACCGAAAAGAGGGCAAAAGACCGAAAAGAGGGCAGGAAGAATAACTACCTCCGTCAACAAGGACCCGCCCGAGCTTCGCGTTGCGAACCGTGGGAGAGACCACGATCGGCAAATGGTTCGGGCCGGAAACATTCTCCGGGTGGTCGGCCCGGCTGAAAGTGATCGGTTGATCCGACCACTTCAGCAGCCTACTCGCCCCAGAGGATGATACGGTGGCGCAGACCTGCCTCAGATCCCGCTTGTACTGCGAGTTCGATGAGTAGGTGGCTGAGCCCCCATGGATGAACGCCACCGTGTGCTCCGCCTGTTGGAAGGCCAATGGAGCTGAGTCTTCGTCGTCGTCTTCTCCGTGGTCTTTCTCGCGGCGCTTCTTGAGCCGCCTGTCTACCATCTTGGACACAACTTGGCAGTCCTCCAAGTCGTGTCCACTTGTTCGATGGATGGGGCAATAGGGCTTGCCCACATCGTCTTCGCGACGGGGTGAGCGGCGGTTCCTGCGGTCGCCGCGCCGGTCCCGACGCTCATCCCTTCGGTCCTGATCATCGCGACGCCGGGATTTGGTCTCTGGTTTGGCAACCAGGACTTCTCTAGCAGTGGCCTCCTTTCGCTTCTTCTTCTTCTTCTTGCGGTCGGAGGACTTTGAAGTGCCGGCGTCGTCGGTGTCGGTAGGCCTTGTCGCGCACTTCTGAGTCTCAGCCGCCCTGGCGCACTTGTGCGCCAGGGAGAACAACTCGGAAGTGGTTGAGATGACGCGAGTAGCCATCTTCTCCCGCATCTTCTGGTCCCGGACCCCCTCCGGAAAGCAATGATCACCGATTGCTCAGAGATCCGGGGATCGTATTGCGGCAGTGGCTAAACCGCCGGATAAACTCTCTCAGGGACTCCCCCTCCGTCTGCTCCAGAGCGTGGAGGTCATCCTCCACGCCTGGTTGAGCGTAGGAGCCCTGAAAGTTGGCGACAAAAATGTCGCACAGCTCCTCCCACGAGTGCACGGAGCCTCGTGGGAGGTTGAGTAGACAAGACCGGGCAGAGCCCGTTAGCGACGTCGGGAGGTAGTTGGCCATAACCTTCTCGGATCCTCCTGCTGCGCGCACCACCGCAGTGTAGATTTGCAGGAACTCCTCCGGGTTGGTGGTGTCGTCATATTTCTCGATGGAGGCTGGGCGGAATCTCTCCGGCCATGCGGCTTGCCGAAGGCGGAGAGAAAACGCCTGGCATCCAACGTTGTAAGGGGAGCAGCGCCGTTCGCCAGCCCCTCGATCCCGAGGAGAGGACGAGGAGTGCGACCCTGCGCTTTCCCCGGAGTCCGAGAGGGAAGCCCCCTGCCGCCCAGCGGACATCTGGGGATTGGTGTGCCGCCGTGCGCCCTCATGACGCTTCGTGAGAACGTGACGTAGGTCACCGCCGCGCTGGAGCTGCCTCTCGTCCAAGCGCGATCTGAGATCTTCGCGATTCCCCCTTGACTCGGGGGGACCGCGAGAAGAAGTGGAGTCACGTGCACGTCCCCCTATGACGGAGGGGGCTGCAACCAGGACTCCTTTCCCCTTGTCCCGGTCCTTGATACCGGGAGAAATCGTGTGGCGGTTGGAAGCCGGCGCGTCGGTTGCGCGCGCTTCTTGCCGCCATAGGCTGGAAGCCCCCGGCTGGGCCATCGCTTCAACCTGCTGTTGCGCGGCATCGACCAAGTGGACAATATCCCGCAGCCATGGAGTGGCTGGTGTCCCAGCGCCATATCGGGGTGATCGAGGAGCAGCCGAGCCGCATGAAGGCTTCACATGGGTGTCGCCCTCAGCTAAGCGCCATTGGACGGGCTGACCTCCGGGCGTAGGAGCCAGGCGCGGCCCTCCCGAAGCGGAGGGACCCGGGTGGCCCGGCTCCCTCCCCGAACGCCGGGATCGGCTACGAGCGCCGCTTTCCTCGGGTAGATTGCTGCGCTTGGAGTGCGACTCCGCCATGCAGACAAGCGCCCCTACTTCTGCTGAGCTTCGAATTGGGTGCTTATAAGGTTCAGACGGGGGGCTTTCGGGGCAATTGTCGGGGAAAGGAAGAAGACGACCGGAGTACCGGGAAGCTCAGGGGAACAAGGGGGGTGCGAGAACTTTTACCCAGGTTCAGGCCCTCCGGAGAGTAATAGCCCTAGTCCTGCTTTTCTTGCTATTTCTTGTGTTCTAGCCCGAGAGTATGAAACCTACTAACAATGGGTCGAACCCCCCTCTCCCATGCACCCCGGCCCCCTTTTATACTTGGGCTCCCGGGGGCACATGGGAGGCTTACATGGCAAAGCCCACTCATTACACTGCCATGGGCGCATTTAATGCGCTCACATCGTTTACATCCCAAGAACATCTGCCGCAGCCGTCACACCCCGCCGCTTCACGCCCGCCAACGCCACCTGCCTGGCCGTGGGGTGAGGCGCTGCCGTGATGTCACACGTAATTAATGCACGCCTAGGGAAGACGCGCCGCCATACTGTATCCTCCACGCTTTGCATTTAATGCGCACGATTCGCATTAAATGTCCTTGATCTGGGCGCTACAGCCTCGGGGGTGGACGCTAGGGGAGTGGCCTGCATGCCACGTGTCTTACGGCGACCACCTTCTTTGGGCGCTGGTGGTGTGGCTCGACGCCACTGTCCATTGGCGACCACCTTCTGGCGCCAGGTGGTGTGGCTCGATCGCCACCTATCCATCTGGCGACCACCTCGCTGTCGCCAGGGCGTGGCTCGACCGCCACTGTCTGGCTGGCGACCACCTCCTGGCGCCCGGTGGTGGCTCGACGCCACCTGTCCACTGGGCGACCACCTCGCTGGTAGCCAAGGGGCGTGGCCTGACTGCCACGTGTCTCTTGGGCGACCACCTTCCTGGGCGCCTAGTGGTGTGGCCTGATCGCCACCTATCCACTGAGCGACCACCTCACTGGTCGCCCAGGGGCGTGGCCTGACTGCCACGTGTCTCCTGGGCGACCATCTTCCTAGTCGCCCAGTGGTGTGGCCTGATCGCCACCTGTCCACTGGGCGACCATGCTGGGGAGTTGCTGCTCACCGTGGCGGTGTGCCTGGACGCACCCTGCCCGCCCGGCGGTCTCTTTTATTACGGGGGAGTGGGGGCCCTGGTGTAAAATACGCCGACAGACTTCTTGGGCCACTAGATGAATGTGTCAATGGCATCCCCTAGTGTGATGATCTCGTCGTTTAGAGGCATCTCGAGCCTGATGCCCTTGCTAATTTCATGTACACCATCGACATTGACCTTCGTGTAGCCCGGATTTAAGGAACGACCGTGCATGAGCACCCCTTCACCAGATGGATACGCGCACCCCCAGCAGCCTGCAAGGGAACTAAGCTGTCACTAAGCCTCACTTGGATATTGAGATTGCATGGCGTGGCCTCCTAAATAACAGTACACAATCAATTTGCTAACACGTCAAATAGGTCTATCTAAGGAGCATTGCGTAAATGTTTATTACCTTGGTGTCATCGGGAGGAAATATGGCATCGTACACATCTATCTCAGGGGCGGACGCACAGCTGCTCCGACGGTTAGTTGGGCAAAACTACGTATGTGCTTCTTGGGCTTGCACGTTCTGTTCCTATCTCTCCGTAGCAGCCTTTTGCTCCATCCTTTCCTCAAAGCATGTTAGCTAAAGGTCGAACTACACTTTCAATCCTTTCCTCAATAAGGGCTACTAGCCGTGCCTCAGGCTCAACTTTGCTTCTCTTCTTACTCTGGTACGTATCGGAGTCTTGTGAGAATCCCATTTTCCAGGGAACAAAAACTCCTAGGGCTCGGGTGTGACCTGGGTGCTCCTTGCTTCCCAAGGCCGTGGAGAGTATATCTTTCTCTCTGTATGTAGCGAAAGAGCCCTGGAAGATTCCATGCTCAACGATATTAAGCGTTGCAACACTTCCTCGTCAGTGGCATTGGCAAATGACACGCCGTCCGAAGACGTGGGACGTGACCTCGCTCTTGCCCAATTTCGAGCGCGCGGGTCCAATATCGAGGCAAACGGTGGTGCGACCTCCTTCTGGATTGCCTCATCATCCTCCCTTGTCCATTGCGTGATCTTGACCACGTACCCAGTGGAGCCGAGTCTGTCTGGGTGGGTGTTGTTTGATTGGATGACCTTGTGAGCTGTACTTTGATGCACGAACTCTTCCATCTTTTTCATCTCAACAAATTGTTGCCACACGTTTTTAGTGATGAACCCGTACTTCTGGAACATAGTCATTTCATTATTCATGTAATTAGTGACAAGGATGCTCTTAATATTCTTCCATGCCTTTCCCGCCACTAGCAACGCATACCGTCGCAGTGCGTGCATAGCGTCTTGTGGGAGCTCGAACGACCATTAATGTACTCGGCGCTCTCATGGTTCTCAGTGTACATCCAGCTTCGGTCCATGTACGCTACAATATAACAATATGTGTTAAATAATTAATGAAGTACACTCGGGGTGCACTTAAATAATGAATGAAGTTCACTTAGAGTGCACTTGCACACATATTGCTACATATAAGCTACATTTAAACTTGCTGATTAACTAAAAAATTGATTCTCTTTACATAGCTAGCCACATATATAAAACCTACAGTTAACCTCTACATCCTCAATTCTCTCTTTGCATATATATCTAGCTACATCTTGAGTATATGCATTTAGAACCAATTACTACTTTAGATTGATGAGAACAAATGGATTTACACCAAGCTAGCTATATCAAAACCATCTTCTCCCTCTTTACATCATAGAGAATAAATTAATGCATCTACACCAAGCTAGATCTAAAACCATCTTCATTTCCCGCTTTACCAACCTAGATGTTAAATACAATACAAATTTGAACCAATTACTAACCTTAGATAACCTACACATAAGGATCTACAATCACAACTCCAAATCCAAGGTCACTTTCCACCAGATCGCCTCTCAATCGCAGCCACCTCAAAAATAGCTCGAAAACCCTAAAAATACAGATCGAGGTCGGATCGGGCTATATGATATTATAGCTGTTACAGACGGCTTTCAAACAAAACCGTCTGTGGTGAGGCAAGTTTACAAACGGTTTTAAAAAAATTGTCTGTGATAAGTCACTTTTACATATGGTTTTAAAAACAAAACCGTCTATAAAACCGCCTGTGATAAGTCACTTTTATAGACGGTTTTAAAAACAAAAGTGTCTATGATGCGAAAACATTTACAGAAAGTTTTAAAAACAAACCGTCTGTGATGAGTCCCTTTACAGACGGTTTTAACACAAAACCGTCTATTAACGCTTCATTTCCCGATCCCCTCTAAACAAAAACGCGTCTCTTAATTTGTTTCCCGCGTGCCTTTCCATAAGAAACTCTTCGTATTCATCACAACTTTCGTCTCTTCATCTTCCTGGCCACCTATATATTAAACCATGTCTTCGCAGTATACTCTTCATCACCTTCAGAGATCAACTTCTAACTCCTAATATATATAACCTCTTCGATCGTCTGTCTTCGTGATCGTCGGCGGTCGTCTCCTTAATGGCAGCTCCTGATGCTTCTCCTGCAAGCTCATCTGCCTCCTCCACCGCTCCATCACCGCCCCCGACGCCACCTGTGGAATATACAGTCCTCGGGTATCCACAAGAAAGGGAAGAGATAGAGTTCCATATCGATAAGGAAAGCATGATTGTAATCCCATAGTACTCGGCATGACCGAATATGGGAACCAACCTTGTAACCGACTAGAATTGGCTCCTTGTATCGGACTAGGACTCCTCCATGTAACCCCACCCCCTGATTATATAAAGGGGGGCAGGAGCCTTAGACGAGGCATCCAATCACGGGGTATCTCATCCAATCTCGTGATCTACACCCATCAATACATACCACCGAACATAGGACGTAAGGTATTACCTCTCCTTGAGGGCCTGAACCTGTATAAATCCTTGTCTTGTGTTACTATCGAGCTTCTGATCCAGTGCCTTGCCCCACAAATACATACCCCCACATTCATTGCCGATACCAAACATCGACAATTGGCGCGCCAGGTAGGGGCAGCGTCAAGATCAACCTCGTCGAGATCGATGGCAGCAATCAACGGCATCATCGCCACCTTCACTCCCGGACATGCTTTCTATTTCGGGAGCTTCAACTTCGGCAAGCTTGCCCCTAAAGAATCAGATTAGATCCGATCGGAAGACAACTTTATCCGTGAAGCAACGTGAAGAGAAGAAGCGATTTGTTCGCATCCAGAATCTGTACAGAACTTGTATCGCAATTTCCCGTTAACTCGGAAGGAATTTCGGAGCTCGACGTGGATTTCGCCCAGTACCTCGGCGATCCTTGGCGCACCTCAGCAAGGCCATGGCGGACCTCGACTACAAGACGGAGCTCATACCGGAGATCGCGGCAAAACTTGGTGACTACCGTACGACTACATGCAGATTGATGAACCAGCTTCATCGACTATGGGAACGACCACACTGACTCACGGTTCCGATGACGACGATGACCGCTGCGCCAACTCGCAGCTTCGGCAACGACGAGGAGGACCACACCTATTCGCTGCTCCAATGGCGCCGAGGATAGCCACTCCGAATTCTCACGCCGGCTTCTCGCGCGCACGACGCCGAGGATAGCCTCGCCGACTTATTACGCTGGCTTCTCGCGTGCAGACACTGAGGATAGCCGCACTGACTTATTACGCTGGCCTCTAGCACGCACGACGCTGAGGATAGCCGTGCCGACTTCTCACGCCGACTCCTCGCTCACATGACGCCGAGGACAACCATGTTGACTTTTTAAGCCAGCTTCTCGGGCACGATGTGGAGGACAGCCATGCCGACTTCTTACGCCGGCTCGTCGACAAGTCATGGCACATAAAGCAGCTACGCTGTCATCATCTCGATCTTTTTAATCATTAAATTTGTGTATTGACTTGCTCTTTAGTTGTTTCTCGACTAAGCAGTAAGTCGGGGGCTACACATAACTGTGTGCGCTTGCGTGCATCCATCTTTTTCATAGTTGTTTTTTACTTCTATTACTTAGTGATTTAAGTGAAATCTGAGTGTATCATAATTCTGAGTAGTGAAGCTCTAGCCCCTATGACAGACGAACTCTAAGTCACCCAAATGCGTGCATGGGAAAAACAGCCATGATCTAACTCCTGCGCTCGGGGGCTAGACTAGTTGGGCAGAGTGTTTAACAAAAGGAAGGAAGAACCACTCGGACTAACGAAAATCAAAGAGTAAGAGGGGTATAAAAGGCTAATTTACACACACAAAGGTAGTAGAACCTTTCATGTTCATATACTACTTAATCCCATATGTTCATTTTGCAGGGAGCGGAGCCATATTTCGCCTTGAGCGGGAACGACATTTCGACTCCTGTAAAGTTCAGACCCAAGTTTAGGTTTCGAGGGTATGCACCTAATGGGCGTACCTGCTGTGCTCTGTGCTAACTGGGCTCAAATACCACTTGGATAAACCTGATTTGGGCAAGGGCACGCCCCACGATGGGCCGACTGCTAGTTACTGTTTTCAAACAGAAGCTGGGTGTCTACCGGACGAAAGATCAAAAGTTCCTCTTGCGATATGCCTCAAGTAGGCCTAATTGCTGGTCATCGCATGTCGGGATCGGGTATTGTAGGATGGTTAAAGGTTCTGGAGGTATACACCTAAAAGGCGTGCCGGTTGAGCTCCACTCCAGCTTGGTTCATACCATTCGGGTAAAGCCTATCTAGGATAAGGCACGCCTCATGCTAAGCCTTTGCCGGTTACCGTTTTTAACGGGACACTGGGTGCTGACATCCAAAGCTCCTTTGATATGCCTCATGTCAGGCCAATAGCTGGTTACCGCAAGTCGGAATCAGGTATCGTGAGAGGTCAAATCCGAAGGGTATACGCCATGAGGGTCGAAAGCTGTGCACCGCAATAGACGGGTACGGATACCACTCGGCAAATCCTTTCCGGGTATAAGGTACGCTCCAAGCTGGGCCAACTGCCAGTTTTCAACCAAGTTGAGCTGGGTACCACTCGGGTAATTCAATGAGGGGCTTTAGAGTTCTTCACAGTCTCCTTGCACGCAACGGAGCACTCGGCATCAAATGTCAATACCTGTCAAATGCAGCAGCAACAAACTGGGAGCACTCGGCAGCAGAGCATGACTCGGCGAAAGGCGACCAGAGCAACAGCAACTCGACTGTAAAGCACTCGGGGGCTACTGTGGAATATACAGTCCCCGGGTATCCACAAGAAAGGGAAGAGATAGAGTTCCATATCGATAAGGAAAGCATGATTGTGATCCCGTAGTACTCAGCATGGCCGGGTATGGGAACCAACCTTGTAACCGACTAGGATTGCCTCCTTGTATCGGACTAGGACTCCTCCATGTAACCCCACCCTCCTGATTATATAAAGGGGGGCGGGAGCCTTAGACAAGGCATCCAATCACGGGGTATCTCATCCAATCTCGTGATCTACACCCATCAATACATACCACCGAACACAGGACGTAAGGTATTACCTCTCCTTGAGGGCCTTAACCTGTATAAATCCTTGTCTTGTGTTACCATCGAGCTTCTGATCCAGCGCCTTGCCTCACAAATACACACCCCCACATTCATTGCCGATACCAAACATCGACACCACCACTGATCATCTGCCAATGCGATCCTCTGTTCGCTCCCGGGCAATGCCCAACATGCCACCCTCTTGCCGCCTCAGCCCTGGGCGCTTCCGCCACCACCAGCGGAATGAATCGTGCAGGAGGACAGGGAGGTCGACAATGATGAGGAGGATGACGACGACGAGGAGCCCACCATCATCCGCTGGGGGAGCACATCGGAGGATAGTGACTTCTCCTCCTCCTCCTAGTGCTACACCATGTGGGACGACGACAACGAAGACAGCCCCTCCAGCAGCAGCGGCGAGTGGTGGCCCCTCCGGCAGACAGACAGTTTGTGGATAAAACCGTCTGTGATGTGGGGTACCCTTATCGCAGATGTGCTTGGTTACAACCGTCTGTGATACGGAACTCATCACAGACTGATCGTGGATACAACTGTCTGCGATATACCCGGGACTCATGAGAGACGGTTTGTGTTTAAAACTATCGGTAAGGAGGCACCTAATATAAGCCTTTGTATAGTAGTGGTTCAATGTACATCTCATTCTCACTTTTAAATTTTATTTTAAAATACATATTATGCTACAATTTCGAAGTAACTTTTTACTCTCTTCCCTTCAGCTATCTTTAATATCAATTACTACTATATACTAAAGTAAGACACATCGTCCAAAAATATAATGAAGATGATTAATCTAGTCTTTTGCAAATTGTCTTGGTAGAAGTGTAAGAACAAAAAATAACATCTACTCATGAACGGATGGTGTATTATTCAAAGGATACCTATATACATTGCAGCTCGATGTTTGAAATAAATTAGTAGTAAGGAAGGAATATTATTGTTCCAATGAAATCATTCTCTAGCGAGCGCGCAACAACTAGCGATTAATTAATTAATCAGCGTGTCCCTTTATATATACAAGATGAGTATACATCGTCAATTTTTTGACCATGCATATCGGAAGATCAGGCCGGCTGCAATGCAGTGGAGTTTACAAATAGATAATGAGCAAAGGAGACAAAGGTCACAAGACAAAGGAGGCATCCACTTTATTATGACTTGGGAGAATAATCTATCTGGATATATTGACCGATCTCTCACACACGTACAGAGTTGCAAAGGTGGCGTGATTCGTGCGTCAATCTCGAACACAAGTGAAGAGACAAATTAATTAAAGGCCAAAAAGTGGTAGTTGAGTAGTGCAAGCTAACGCATGTTTAACGGTACGATCGAACGCAGTTAAACCTAGTTTGTTTATATATCTCTACTATTCTAAAGCACCACTTGGTGGCAGTGGTCCATTCTACACGTCATTAATTGCCCTGTTTAATTGCTCTACTTAATTGCCCTGCTTAATTGCCCTACTCAAGAAACGAAACGTTGCTTTAATTAGCCAGCTTTCACAAGAAACGAAGCGTTAAAGATAGATGTTTGATCTTGTAAAATAATTTTTTTTTATTTTTTAATCTTTATTTTTCGTTATCAATTTTGTTTTTCGTAGCAACGCACGGGCATGTAGCTAGTATATATATATATATATATATATATAGGATGACGGAATGGGACACCATGGTGCCTGGGCACCATTATTTTAAATGCGTTAATTCAAGCCAAATTCGGATATATTTTTCAAAACTTTCAGTTTTAGGGTATATACCCATATATGAGAATTCAAATGAAACACATACCTTTGAAAAAATATACTCGAATTTGAAGATTTGAACGAATTTAGATTACATACTTTGCTGATTTATATGTATGATCAACACATACCTATAATCAAACTATCATCAAAAAAGGAAACTTTAGTTTGAATTTCAGTTCAAATTTGTTTGAACTAGTTAGTAAACTGGTTGAACTCAACATCCTAAAAATTTTAAATTTTTTCGCATACAAATACATATGGAAAATAATTGTTTTGATCATGGTGCCTGTGCACCATGGTGTCCTGTAATTGTACTATATATATATATATATATATATATATATAGTACAATTATATATATATATATATATATATATATAATTGTACTATATATATATATATATATATAATTGTACTATATATATATATATATATATATAGGACGCCGTAATGGGACACCATGGTGCCCAGGCACCATGATTTTAAATGCACGATTTCAAATAAAATTCGAGTATATTTTTTGAAACTTTCAGTTTTAGAGTATATACCCATCTATAACAATTCAAATGAAACACATACCTTTAAAAATATACTGAATTCAAAGATTTGAATGAATTTAGATTACATACTTTATCGATTTATATATATACTAGTAAGATATACCTACAATCAAACTATCATAAAAAAAAGGAACTCTAGTTCGAATTTCAGTTCTAACTTGTTTGAACTAGTTAGTAAACTAGTTAAACTCAACATCCTAAAAAATTCAAAAATTTTCGAATGCAAATAAATAGAAAAAATACCAGTTTTGGATCATGGTGCCCAGGCACCGAGGTGTCCTGTAATTGTACTATATATATATATATATATATATATATATATATATATATATATATATATATATATATATATATATATATGTGTGTGTGTGTGTGTGTCCGGCCGGGTCGACGCGCGTGTTGCCGTTACAAATAAGGCAAAATGTTAATTAGTTAATTGATCTACTCGTCGAACTCTTTGACATTCCACAGTCAAACTGCTGAAGTTTGAATGTCCAATGAACTGACCTGCTCAGCTATATATGTAGATACGTACACACACTCTTTCTTTCTCTCTCTCTCTCTCTCTAAATTGTGTGTACTACCTGCTTGAGTTCGTTGTTCGCATAAATATATGTGTCCATATATTGTATTTTATGTATCTCTAGAAGAAATTAGAAGTTAGAACCCACACAATAACATATATTTGTACAAGTCAATATTTCTTTAAAAAACGTAAAAAAAAAATGTGCCTAGTCAAGTTTAATTTCCACGTGAAATCCTTAAGGTACCATTGTCTAATTATACAACAATTAATAGTAAATCTTAACTTGCCATCCTTTCTTAATTAATACAATTAATACAAGTTCATTAATTCGGAGAGCACGATTGGATCACATGTACAATAGAAAAAGAACGAACTTCCAAAAAACAACGCTAGCTTGTGCAAATTGAGCAAGACACCAAATTAGAGGACAATCGTGTGTCTACATGATCGGTCATGTTCAAATTAATTAACTAGCTCGCAGCTGCAGGTGTTGTTGTAGTTTAATTAGAGCACAATACGTACCTTATTATTCATTAGGCTATGCACGAAAATAAATGCAATCAAAAGAAGGCAAATTTTTGGAGCCCAGTGATATAATAGGAGTACTACTAACTAATGCAGAGTGACAACTTAAAACTATCAGCACGAGCAATCCATCACCAAAATATTCCCTTCCAGATTATCTCTTGAATGATACAAAAAATGACACCCTATATATTTTACTCTTGTTATATGTGTGTATGCATGCACTGTACGTACGTACGCACCAGCTGCCTCCTCCTGAATTGAAATCAGTAGTAATCAGGAACACAACAAATTAATTACGCACACCCACTAACACCTAAACAACAAATGGAACCTAGCTTTGCTTTTGAGAGGATCTACATTAATTGTCATCTAATTAACCACGCCCGCTGTTTCCCTCCCTAGCTTAACTCTCCTCGTAGTCTCCTGCGCACTGTCCTACCCCTTCATTAGTTACTTCCATTACGTACCTTTGGGCATCTGCAATGGTGCCACTTCAGCTTACTATAAGGGTGTCAATTCAGTATTTTGCTTAGGTGGATGAGAGAAAAAGAAGAGAGAGATATAGACTGACTACTAACTTATAGTCAGGCTATAGCTGATTCCAAAGCATTTATTACCTCTTACATATGGGCCCATATTTAATTTTGTAGACAATGCTATAGCTAGTCCATTGGAGATGTTGTCTATTAGCTATTTATAGATGGCATGTACATTTTTTATAGTTAGTAGTTGACTACACCATTGCAGATGGCCTTAAGCATAAATAGATCAACATACTAGGTGGTAGGTATATAGCTGCCGAGATAACCACGCTCCACCATATACACACACATATATACATATACAAATATATATACATACTGCACTAGTACAGAAAATATCATCACACAGATAGTTTTATGAACCGTCACTAACAATGTGGCAGTGATACAAAGGCACATCACAGACAATTTTTGAACCGACTGTGAAAATAGACATCAGAGACGGTTCTAAATCCAAACCGTCTGTGATATATATGTCATCACAGATGGTTATTGTTTAAATCCGTCTTCGATGTGATGATACCATCTGTGATATATAGGTCATCACAAAGGTTCTTATTTAGAATCATCTCTGATGACATATATATCACAGATAGTTCTAAATTTAGAACTGTCAGTGATATGATTTTTTATTAATTATACTTTTTAAATTTATTGGCTAGCATAAAAAAATGCTAGCCATGCCCTCTAAACCAAAAAAGATTGTTAGGGGCGGATGCGTAGCTGCTCAGACAATTAGTAGGGACGAATTGTGTTGGTGCTTTTGCGGCTTGTGCGTTCTGTCCGTGCCTTTCCGCATCACTTTGCTCAATTCTTGCCTCAAGGTACATATTAATATCGTTCATTGGTTGCTTCGGGCGGGTAAGTATAGATAGTAAAATGTACTTATGCTTCATACAAAACCAAGGCAAAGGTTGTAGATACAAATATTCACGGTCTAAGTGCTATGACGGCTGCTCATAATATCGTTGGATTCTTCCATTTGTATTCAATCCAAACCTTATATTCCTCGGTTTTGCATCGAATTCTTCAAACCACCTATCAATTTTTCTCCACTAGGCAGAATCAGAGGGTGTGTTAGCATTCCATCATTCTTACGCTCCTCCGAGTGCTAGCACAGTAGTTTTGTCTCTTTTGGGTTCACAAATAAATGCTTCAAATGGAGAATTACAGGCAAATACCATGCCACCTGCACCTCGATGCCCTCATCGTCATTATTTGATTGATTTTTATACTTGTACCGGGATGCATTGCACAACGGTAATACATGCAAGTTTGTGTATTCTTTGCGGTACAGGATACAGTCGTTCCGATATACATGTATTCTTTCTCCTTCTATTCCCAAGGGCAGATAAGCTTGTTAGCTTTGTAGTTGGTTGTCAGCAACTCGTTTCCTTTCGGAAGCATATTCGCTAATAGACCTAATAGCTCTATGAAAACTCTTATCGAGCCAACCATTGCTTGCTTTCAATTTCAGCAACTCAAGCATCGATGAAAACCTCGTGTATTTTGACTTGCAGCCTGGGAACAATGGTTTCACCGAGTCCTCCATCAAGCCTCAGAATTTACCATACTCTCTGTCATTATAGGTCCCTTCTGCATCACGTAGCATCTGATCTAGATTTCCAACCTGAAACCCTAAAAACTACTAAGTGGGTCATGACTCTCTGTACTTATTTCAATAAAATGATCAACACAAATGATTTTTAAATAAAAGTATCAGTTATGAGGATTCACATCACTGACATTTTTAGCTAAAAACCATCAGTGATGACTACGTACTATGGTCATCACTGATAGTTTTTAGCTAAAAGAGTCAGCGCTGAGTGTGCACACCACTGATGGTTTTTGGCTGTGATGATCATGGTAGTCATCACAGCCAAAAACCGTTAGTAATGAGTGGTTATTACGGACGGTTTTTCAAAACTACCAATGTTGGGAAATCTAATATAAATTTTTTTGTAAGTGCGTGGGATGCAATTGGTATCTCACATCATATGCATATGGTATTGTATCTAGCTAGATACTCAAGCTAGTAAGTAGTAGTACATGCAAATAAATAAATAAAGTTATAGACACCAACAACAAAACCACAGCCAGCCTTGTCCAACTTTGCTACTACTTTAAGTCAATCAAGTATCAACCGGACCAGGGAGTTGGCTAGCGCACAAGCTCCCATGAACACCACCGCAATGGAGCCAATAGCCAACTACTACTGGGGCATGTGGGGCGCAAGCAGGGTCGTCGTTGGTACGACGACTGGCCTTAGATCCACCTGGCCGCCGGCGCAGGCAGCGTACGGCGGCGGCGAGCCGTCGTGGGAGGAGCAGGCGTTCGCGCGGGACGCGGCGGGCCACCTCGGCGGCAGCGTGTGGCCGCCGCGCTCCTACACGTGCAGCTTCTGCCGGCGAGAGTTCCGATCCGCGCAGGCGCTCGGCGGCCACATGAACGTGCACCGCCGCGACCGCGCTCGCCTCCGGCAGTGCGCCTCCCCGGATCGTGACGCCGTCCACGACACGCAACAGCAGCAGCCTGGCCTGCAGCCTGATCAGCACCTTCAAGCAGCAGACTCTCCATCTCCATGCCCTAAATCTACTGGTGCTCTCTCTCTCAACAAGGATCTGGTCATGATAAGTAGTTCTATCTCTCCCTCCTACATCTCGACCGCCATCAAGGAGAGCAAGAACAAGGCCGTATTCATCACCATGCCTACAGCGATGGTGAGGGAAGCTGCAGCAAGCGACGATGAGGAGGAGAGGACGAAGCGGAGGCGTATCGATCAGTCGCCCGCGGTGGTGCTGCCGTTCTTCGTGCGGCCGTCGGCGTCATGCGAGAGGGTTGATCGTGATGCGAAGGTACCCAAAGTAATCGCAAGCCCTAGCTCTACTTCACTTCACGTTGTAGGCCGGCAAGAAGTAGATCTCGAGCTTAGGCTTGGATTGCATGAATGAATCCTTTAATTTTTGTGGTTTCATGCCCTCTGATCACCATGTATGGTGTGCTCCGGCTAGCTGCTCTTTCCCCATCTCTTCTTAATTTGCTTGCGTCTCTTTCAGTCTTCTTCTCTGATTGTTCTTGATTCAATCGGAATGCATATGTGTTTGGCCAAAGGCCTTATTTCTCGCTACATTTGTACGTCGAGTTCTACATATATATATATAGCTCAACATCTCAAGTCATGTTACAATATGTACCCAAGTGTTGTAAAAGATTGTATGTCAATTGTCAAATAAATACTATATAGCTCTTCATATGATTTCCCAACTGCACGAACGTATAGTTTATTCATTTGGATTGGAATATTTGATCTCTTCAAGTTTGCAATTGATGCCGATTGACATTGCAAGGATTGCTACCATGGATCATTCGAATTTGCCGATATGCTTGATGATTGATCAAGAAAGAGAAAGCTTGCTTGGGCCTAGCTTTGCGTAAAACCGGTAAATTCGAAATTGAAACTAATTGACAAGTATTCATATAATTGTCCGTAACATTAAACTATGCTGTTTACGTCTCGATTTCTTCAACAAACTAAATATTTTCTAAAACATTTATTCACACAATAGAAATAATTAGGGTTTTCACCAGAGGCTGGCTATGTATGTGTGTGTATATATATTACCTCGGGTAGGGGATCCAAAACGGGTATTTTCCTATGAATTTACATGCGAAAATCTTTGAAATTTTTGGATGTTGAGTTTAACCAGTTTACTAAAGACAAGTTTGAACTAAAATTTAAACAAGAGTTTTCTTTTTTTTTTATGATTGTTTCATTTTAGGTATGTGCTAATTTTGTATATAAATCAGCAAAGCATATGATCTGAATTCGTTCAAATCTTTAAATTCAAGTATATTATTTCAAATGTATGTATTTTATTTGAATTATTATAGATGGATATATACCCTAAAACTGAAATTTTCAAAAAATATAGCCGAATTTGGTTTGAATTTGTGCATTTGAAATCATGATGCTCAAGAACCATGATGCCCAGCCCATTTCGATGTTTATATATATATATAGAGACACACACACACGTGATGTCCTTAAGTTTGTCTCGTGATGTCTTTAAGTTTGTCTCTCAACTATAGTTTCTAAATTGTGATATGATACCCTCGTGTTTTCCTATTCAATCATGCACCCATTAGCAAGCTAATTAAGGTTGCTTCTTCTTTCAAGTCAGGCCACTAGCAGACAGTAGACACGGTAAAGTGATCATCCGTTCTTGTCTTGGCGCTTCCTTTGAGGACACAAGTGTTGGCTTCTGTTATATTATATCGATCAAATCATGATTGGAGTGATAGAAAAGCTAGGTGAGTATAAAGTACAATAATATTTATTATGCCTGTTTGTGCATATATAGCACATAATTCTCATGTGCCCTTTTGTCCAGCTGATTATTCGTTAATTGTTAGCTACTTATCTTTAATCTCCACTCCGGCATAATTAATTTTGGCTTGTTAATTCGGACCTACTATGTAGTCTTGCTTGCCTTCGTTTGATCCATATGTATGGCCAGTTGGTGTAGAGATATTGTGTGTATTGAGAGGGAGGAAACAAAACCAAACACCAGGTGGTGTGTGTGTGTCTATATACGTACTCTCGCTCTCAATATACCACTTAAATAATGTTGTTATACCTCTTTATCCTTTTGAGTATACTCTAATACTGATTATAAGATACTCCAAAGTGAGTTGTACGAAAAATTTCATCAAAGTCTACCCTTTATAGCATAATTTTTTTATATATACTGACGAGTACCCATGCCATGGGTACCCCCATCAGCCCGGAAGCACGAACGGGCTGACCAACCTCAGTAAAGGCCCAGCACCGCCGAAAGGTACTTGGGCCGCGGGGAGCGAACCCGACCGGTGCAGGGCCGACCCTGAACGGTCGGCGGACATGGTCAGGCGGTCGGTGGGCTCCGACCACCTAACATTGGAGCTCGCGGTCAACAAGCTCCACCCGCGCACGAGCCAGCAGGCTCACGCGGTCGCGGCTGCCTTGTGCGCAGCTGACGTCCCAGCGTCACCAGGGTAGGCGGCTCCTTCCTGAGATCGGAAGAGCCACCAAGAAGAAGTCAAGCCCGTCCGCCGCTCGCACACCGCAGAGAGCATCGCCTACTCGAGGCCAAGGCAAAGTCAAGCGCCATTAAAGCCACCGAGGCCGACAGAGCACCACGCGACACGCCACCCAAACAACACTACGCAAGGCTCGCTCATCCGCAGAACCACCAACCGCCTCGGACGAAGGCGGCTCGTCCGGACAAGACAGAACCAGACTTCAAGGCGTACAGGCCCCTTTCCTCGTGAATTTTCCCAACTCTGTAACCTGCCTCCTCCATCTATATAAGGAGGGGCAGGGGCCCGAGTGGGCGCGAGAGAAAAATGGGCTTCTAGGTAGCCTCAACTCCCTAGCGAAAACATCAAGGGGATCGGACATAGCCCTCCGCCTCGCTTGTACACCCCTTGTCCATCTCCCAAAGATCAATACATCCACACCGTCATGAACCTGAGTAGGATATTCGGCCAGAACCAAGATACATCTCGACTCCTTGAGTCGACCATTCGAGAGAGAGCGCGCGACCTTCCGACCATAAATTCGTATTGCCGGCACTAAACCCGGCAGTTAGCGCGCCCAGGTAGGGGCGCTGCGGCGTCTTCACCAACATCCTCCTCTTCGGTTCCCATTCTCCTCCACGATGGCTTCCTCCTACTACGATTCGCCGATGTCGAGGGGCCGGATCCGCTTTGCGCCCTCGATTTCATCGCTACTACGGCGGGGAGCTTGTCCTCGTCCCTCGCTGCCGTCGGGATCGGACGCCTCCATAGCCTGGATGCGATTGCCGACGCCTCGGCAACCTTCACCTCGAGGCCCGGGCAGCAACGCGGGCCTGCCCGTCAGCCGGCTGGCCGCTTCGGCGACATCGCCTATGGGCGGCGCCCGGAGCCACCCTCCACGAGCTCGCAACTTCGTGGCCATGGCGGCGGCTACGCGCGGCTCTCCACGACCTCTTGGCGGATTCCTCCACCCGCGGCTCGGCTGCAAAGGTACCCCCTCGCAGGCGTACCCGCACTTGAGTGCAACATGAGTGCGGTGGAGCCATCCTCCACCCCGTTACCCTCGGGACCCTCCTCCCGCGACGGTAAGCGGCGGGAGGAATCCGGCAAGGGAAGACGACGCAGCACCTGACGCTTAACGCTGACCTCCGGCGACGGCGAGGAGTTAGAGGCCCGAAGGCCGAGGCTACGACAAGCTCCAGGCGAGCTGGAGCACCGTCCAGCCTACCCCACCACTCGCCTCGGTGCGCGCACCCGTGACGCTGGGCCGTGCATCAGCAATTGGGCGAGGAAGCGAAACGACCTCCCGTTCTTCCCTCCGCTAACTTGAGAATATTGCCGCAGCCGCAATAAGCCCGAGGGTGCCTGAGCCAACGGAGCCTGGCCAAGGCCACCTATCGGAACCTCCGGATGGTAGAGCGTACGCCGTTCGACCGCCCCAAAGTTCCGGCCCTCGTGAACGGGCGCCACTTCGGGCCGCTGGCTACTCTGCAGGTCGACGGAGCCCACCAAGCGGCCCCACTCTGCGAGCTCCCCAGGCATCCTACTCCGGTGCGACACCGCTGGGACAAAGTACGATCTTATTACCACCCTCGGTAAGCGCGAAGGAGAGCTACGAGGCAGAAGCGCCCTCACAAGTTGCCGATAGCGAGCGTAATCGCCGACCCGGGATTCGACGGTCCCGGACGCGTCGCGTTCACCCGCCTCATCCGCAGCGCCGATTTCCCGGTCGATTCCGGGCTCGACCAACATAGCTGGCACACGGGGCTACCCCAAAGTGTCCGGCTAGAAGACTATCGGCTCGCCTTTGTCCGAGCTGGGAGCGACGGACGACTCCTTCGTTATCCAAGATACCTCCCCATCTATCTTGCGGACTCGGCCGAGCATGGCTCAAATGTACCTGCCCGCCAGATACCATCGACATTGGGCCGACCTGTGAACCTTTCGGAAACTTCCAGGGCACGCATACAACGCCCTCGCAACTCCTGGGATCTAAAGAGTTGCAAGCGGCGGCCGGGGAGACCCTCCGGGACTACATCGCCGCTTCTCCCGGGCAACGAGCTCCCGACATCCGCGACGCCGACGTCGTGCCGGCGTTCATCTACGGCACCACGCGGCGAGGCCACAGTCCACAAGTTGGGCTGTGCGAAGCCCGGACCACCAAGGAGCTCCTCGACATCGCCACCAACCATGCCTCGTGGCGAGGCCGTGGGAGCCATCTTCGAAAGGAAGGCGGCCCACAAGACGCCCGGCCTCGGGGCGATCCCCCTCGACCGCCTGACAAAAGGAAAGCGGAAGGGGAAGCGAGGCGCGAAGGCCCGAATAGTCATTCTTGAGCCGACCCGCTAAACAGCTGAGGCTCGAGCGCCTCACCGATTCGAGAATTGATGGACGATCCATTGCCGAACCACGACTATCCCGTCAAACACAAGTCGGATGAAGTCCTGAAGCGTTTCTCGAGGAACCCCACGACGTCCACGGGGAAAGGGGAAGAAGCGCGACTCAAAGACTTAGCGGGGCAAAGGGCGATGAGCTGGTAGGCGAGTTCCGTGAGCTTCGACGGTTGCCTCATGATCTTGAGGGGCGGAATGCTACGCTGATAAGCGGCTGGCTTCGCCACCGAGAGGTCCACACGACGACCGGCCGTGCCTTTTCTACCTTAGGTGGTGGAATGCCCGATCGCCAACCGATCGGACCGACCACCCTGACCACATCCGCGCACCGGACGCTACCGCTTCGCTGCCATCGACCCCATCGTGGAGACGGCGCTGACCAGGTGCTCATGGACGGCGGCGAGTCTCAACATCATGTATGTTGAGACCTCGATGCCAAATCTGGAGTCCTCGCTCCGCCCTCCGGCCGAGCAAGGCGCCCTTCAGCGTCGTGCCCACACAGGCCCACCCCTGGCAGTCGGCCGCTCACTTTTGGGAGCCCGGATAACTTCCTTTGACCGAAGCCTCACTTTCGAGGTTGTGGACTTTCCGGCTCCTACCACGCCATTCGGACGTACCATGCTACGCGAAGTTCATGGCGGTCCCCAGTACACACCTACCTCAAGCTGAAGATGCCAGGGGCCGCAAGGTGTCATCACCGTGGCCACATCTTTCCAGCTCGCCTACAGCTATGACCGAAAGCGTGCAAAGCTGGCCTCAGCCGCTCGCCGAGCTTCGCTGACTCCAGGAGAAGGTCTCGGATCCGCCCGACTCCAGCAAGTCGGGCCTAGCTCTTTTCAAGTCGCGGAGGACACGAAGGAGGTCGCGGTGGATCCCGAGGACCCACTAAGACCGTGCGGATCGGGGCCGCTCTCACCACCCAATAGGACGGCGCGCTCGGCGACTTCCTCCAAGCAGACCGAGGCGGCTTCGCTTGGAGACCCTCGGACAGGCCCGGAGTCCCGAAGGCGGGCGCCGCGCACTCCTGAACATTCGGCCAGGGATCGACGGCCGCCATACACCGCTTCGACGAAGAAAAGCGTCGGGCCATTGGGGAAGAAATCGCCAAACTTTTGGCGTAGGCTTTGTAAGGGAGGTGCGCCACCCCGAGTGGCTCGCCAATCCGTCCTTGTAAAGAAAAAGTCGGGGGCAATGGAGAATGTGTGTTGACTACACACGAGCCTCAACAAGGCCTGTCAGAAGATCCATTCGTTACCTCGCATCGACGAGGTCGTGGACTCCACGGTGCGAGTCCCTTTCTTTTTTGGATGCCTACTCAGGCTATCACCAGGATTGCGATGAAGGAGTCCGATCAGCTCGCGACCTCCTTCATCACCGCAGACGCTCATCTTTATACGTCCACGATGCCTTTTGGTGCAGCGCAGCGCTAAATGCCGGCGGTGTATCTGAGCATGTTTCTCAGACCAAATTGGCGTACATCGAGGCCTACGGCGACATCGTTGTCAAAACTGGGAAGGCCGATGACCTCATCGCCCGACCTAGAAAGAGACTTTTGCGAACCTCCGGTTTAGCATAAAGCTCAACCCCAGAAATGCGCCTTCGGTCCCAAGGGCAAGCTGCCGGGATTCATCGTCTCGGCGGCATCGGCCAACCGAGATAAGATCTCCGCTTATCTCGCAAGGATGGGGCCAATCAACGATCACGAAGGGAGTTCAAAGGCGATGGGATGCCTCGCGACACTAAGTCGCTTCGTATCTCAGCCGCTAACGCGGATGCCACTTACAAGGCGATGAAGAAGTCGACCGTTTTACCTCGGACTAACGAGAAGCCTTTTAGTCGACTAAAGGCCTTTCTGACTCTCGCCTCGGTCTACCGTCGCCGGAGCCACAGGCCTTTGCTCCTCTACATCGCCGCCACGACTCGGTCGCCGGTAGCGGCACTTGTTGTGGAGCGAGCGGAGGAAGGCCAGCGTTTTCAAGGTGCAGCAGAGGCCGGTCTGCTTAGTCGGCGAAGTGCTCTCGAAACAAAGGTCCGATATCCCAGATCTGGTTATCAGACTCGGTGCTCATCGCCAAGAGGAAGCTTGCCCATTACTTGATCGACACCCCATCTCCGTGGTAACCTCCTCACCGCTCGGAGAAGTCGCCCACAACCGCGACGCTTACCAGGAAGGATAGCAAATGGGCCCCTCGAGCTCAACGGCCTCGACATATCGTGACGTCCCCAGGGGCGGCGATCAAGTCTCAGGTCTTGGCGGACTTTGTCGCCGAGTGGACTGAGGCGCAAGTCCTCGCGCTGATCGAGGACCGAATCTTGACGATATGTACTTGATGGGTCTTACACCAAGAACGGCCGCGGGGTCGCTATCATCTCCCCACTCGGCAACAAACTCCGGTATGCCATACGACTACTCTTCGACGCCACCAACAATGTCGCGAATACAAAGCCCTCGTCAATGGCCTTGGATCGCCCGCCGACCGGCGCACGACGGCTCAACGCTTCACGCGACTCCAAGCTGGTCGTCGACCAAGTGATGAAAGCCACCGAGCCCCGTGACGCTTGGATGGCCGCCTACTGCCTGGAGGTCCGCAAGCTCGAAGAGAAGTTCAAGGGCTTCGAGCTC
The DNA here is from genome assembly GCA_036346355.1 of Rhipidocladum racemiflorum. Lineage (NCBI taxonomy): Eukaryota > Viridiplantae > Streptophyta > Magnoliopsida > Poales > Poaceae > Rhipidocladum > Rhipidocladum racemiflorum. Next base: position 417,036 of record CM070582.1, read on the forward strand.
CATCACAGCTACCGACGCTAGAGCGGGGAAGCCGACTCTCGCTAACCTGCGCCTGCAGGAAGGGGCCGGTTCCCTCGGAATCTTCGTCTCCGACCTCAAGACCCTTTCTTCAATCGGTTGGACCCGGCGCCGAGGGCGCCGCGACTTCCAAAGGCGGGCGCTAATCTTCGGCCAGATGCCCACCGCTGGAGTCGGACTTGGCGTCTGGCGTCGAAAACCGGAAACCGGATTGTCGATCGGTTGACGAATTCGCTCCCCACCCGATACCACGAGGCTCGGCGCCTGCCGCCGCGGGCTAAGTCTTTCGTCTGATCGAGCGCCCTATACAAGAAGGAGCCCGCCCGGAATCCTTCAAGTGCGTTCCGGCCACTGGCGGAAGCATCTTCTCGGACATCCACGATGGGGTGTGCGGGCACCATACGCGCCGCGATCCCTGGTAGGAAAGGCCTTCCGAGCAAGGTTTCTCAATGGCCGACCGCCCGTAGCAGATGTGACCGAATCGTCACTCGCGAAGGATGCCAATTCTTCGCCAGCAGACGCACGATCTTCCTCAAAGCCCTGCAGACGATCCCCATCACGTGGCCCTTCGCGGTTTGGGGCTCGACCGGTCGGACCCTTCAAAAGCGCCTGGGGCTTCACTCACTTGCTTGTCAGAGACAAGTTCACAAAGTGGATCGAAAGCAAAGCCATTGGCAAAGATCACATCGGCGCGAGCAGCAAGTTTCTTCCGCGATATTGTCACTGACGGTTTGGGGTGCCCAACTCCATCATCACCGATAACGGGGGCCTTGATTTGCACGGAAAGGAGTTCCTCGAGTTCTGCGACAACTTCAATATCCGAGTCGGTAGGCAGGCGATCGCGCACTTCGAGCCAGCGGACAGGCCGAGCGAGCCAACGGCATGATCCTCCAAGGACTCAAGCCGCGAATCTTGAATGATCAAGAAATTCGCGGGGCGGTGGGCGCGAGCTACCGCTTCTTGGAGTCTACGAACCACACCAACTTTCGGTCGACCGGGTTCACGCCTTTTTCTTAGTGTTCGGAGCGGAGGTGTGCTCCCGACCTTGAGTACGGTGCGCCAAGGGTGCAGAACTACAACAAGACGGGGACCGAGGAGGCAGGATGACCTCGACCAACTCGACGAGGCTCGGGATGTCGCGGTCTTGCGGTTAGCTAAATATCGGTATTTAACGTCGCTACCACGGTACCGACGTCGCGGCTCGTTGAAGTCGGGCGACTTAGTGCTGCGCCAAGTCCAATCCGCGAAGGACAGGCACAAGCTCTCCCCGCCTTGGGAGGGCCCTTTCACCATCGCGGAAGTCCTCCGACCCGGCACTTTCCGCCTCAAGGACACCGAAGGGAATCTCATGACAAACGCTTGGAACATAGAGAAGCTGAGAAGGTTCTATCCATAGTCGGCCTCTCTCCTCTTTTTTGTACCATGCAAAAAACACTTGAGCAAAGAAAGCTGCAGCAGTCGGACGACCGACCAAGTGGTTTTTTCTCTCTCTCGAACCTCTCTCGTTTTGCTGATCCGGAGCACTACGACCTCGCCGAAAGCCAGGTCGAAGGCTGTCCTCCTTTGATCACGTCTGCGAAAGAACGAGGGGCTAGATCTCAACACAAGAAAGAGAAGAAGGAGGCGAAAAGAGCGAAAGAGAAACACGGCCACTTTATTTATTTACGGGAGGAACATCAGCCCAACCCGAAAGGAACCACTCGCCAAGGTCCCCTTACTCGGCAAAGGCGCGATACTCCTCCTGGTGTGCGCCACCCGGTAAACGACGCGTGACGCCGCTCGCCACCGCCCCGGATCAGCGGGCGCCTCACCTCCCTCGCAATGGGGAATGCCCGCAACAAGGATGCCCGCGCATCCGCCACAAGATTCACCGGCCTCGACCTCCGCCACCACCGCGGCCAGGCTTGCTCGTCGCCCACCTCCTCTCGGTTGTGTGTAGCGGTCCGCCATAGCCGCGTGAAGCAAGCTTTTTGACGGCAGTGCCTTGTCAAGTGACGGCGTCGGCGCCTCCTTTTATAGCCAAAACCGAGGAGCAGAAGCGGGCGCGGGGTCACGAACGCGGCGCGAAAGACGCCCCGGCACTAGTTCGAACCCAGACGATCCCAGCGAAGTTAAGTCCACACTTATCTCCAAAGAAAAACTAAATCCTTCAAGGATTCAGCGGTGCGTGGCGATACCCAGTCCCCACGCACCACTCGGGGCTACTTCGACCTCGAGGGTCAGCGACCTAGATCGATGACCCGGTAACCACTCCGTAGGGCTCCCCCTCATAGTAACCTCTTCAAACCCAAAGCGCTTACAGCCCACGCCCGCGGCTACGGTCTCGAGGTAGCACTTTGAGCGAGGGAGGTTACTGAGCAAAGGCTGAGCGAGCGGATGGAGCCTTCTCGATTTAGGTCGGCAAGCCGATCGATCAAACAAATCTCCTTCGCGGCAACCTCCTCGAACCGAATGCTACAACCTAAGCCGCCAATAGGTTCCCGAGTAGCATTCCACGCAGGAAGGAAGCCGCTGAATGAAAGATAGTTTGATCGACCAGGCGAACCAACCCGGTGTCCGTTAGCGTCGGGTCGCTTAACCCAAGCCGTACTCGTGCGTGAGCTATCTACCTCATGACTTGTTTCCCCGGCCCAAAGTACTACGGCCTCGCCTCCGGCGCTCACGGCGAAGTGGCACTCTGCGGGGGGGAAACGAGTCCTCTGAAAGAAGAAGCTAGGGACGGTGAAGCACCTCCGCTCGGTCAGCGATCTAACTTATCAAGCGCCAAGCCGCAAAGAGGGCGGTCCGACCTAGGCACCCCTCCATGAAAGCTATCGCCGAGATAGCTCGTCTATCCCGTGATCCCTCGAGCGGGATTGAGGCAACACTCGCTCTCAGGGGCACCTCCGTGGGCCCTACGTATAATTAAAAAGATTGCCCAAATTCATAGAAGAAGCACGGGATAGACAAGCAAAATAGCTTAAAGCAACCCGACACTTCGAACTCGGTCAGGGTAGTCATGTTCATTACATACACTGCCAAAAAAGCGAAAAATAATGATACTAATCGTCTCCCTCCCTCCGACGCGAGATTTCTCATGGCGAGATCCGGCCGGCAATCTCTTGGGCGACGGACGACCGGTCATGAAGCGTCGACTTCTTCGTCGTCATGGTCAGCAGCCGACGCCGCTCCCAACGCCTCAGGTCGCGCGCCGTCATAGTAAGAGACGGTGTTGACCAGGGCAGGAAGCGCCCAGCACCGCCGCTTCCCGCACCGACGCCTCGACGGCCAGAATCCACCCAGCCAGGGGCGGGATGGCGCTGGGGCCGGAGTAAGCCCAACACCCGGTCGCAGACGGCCTGGATGCCCACATGGAGGATCGCCGCCGGCTCGTCGTCGTATCGGCGCGTCCTCTCCGCCACCGCTTATCCACGAGGCCGAGTCACGTGACTCGACCGCCGCATCCGTTCTTCCACGCCGCTTCGCGCGACTCAAGCACGCCGCCAAGGTCTTTCAGCTCTGCGAGGGACACGAAAGAAACGTCGGAAGCCTGGCCGTCTTGATGGCTCCAAGGGGTTGAATTACTCACGGCGCCACGAGGCCTCTTTGGCGCGAAGTTCCTCCTCGACCTTGGCGTGCGCTTCTGTCGGCGCGCACGATCGGCAAGCTCCTCGCCACAAGCTCCCCGAGCAAGATCCGCTCGCCTTGAAGCCACATGGTCGGCCTCCTTCGGGCCGACGTCGCATTCTTCTCGGAAGAGGCGCCTCCACCCGGGCGGATCTTTGCCGCCACTCGGCTCTGGTCTTGGCCGGCTCCATCCGCTAAGGCGACACAGCCCTCTCCCCTCCACGGTCAATGACTCCGCAGTCGCCGAGCCTCGCAAGGCTTGAGTGACTTCCCCGGTATTGACTGCCCGTGCGCGCCAGCCTTCCTTGCTCGGCAACAAGCGCCTCAGAGCATCGAGCGGCTCTTCCTCGGCACTCCCGGTGTGCAAGTGCGGAGAACATCGACGGCCCACCGCCGGGATGTCAAGCGCTGCGAATACCCGCCAGTCGATCTCCATTTTGCGAGAGATGCACAAAAGACAAATCCCGTCGAGACTTACCGACCGGCCGAGCGGAACTCCTGAGCAATGGACTTCCTCGCTTGGATGCGGCGTCAACAACAAGAGTAAGGTCAGCGTGGATCCTTCCCATCTCCTCCTCGAGCGCCCCAATCCGCTGCTTACGCGCGCCGCCGAGCTAACGCGGCGACCCGGCCGGGTCAGGCCGAGGCCAAGTCAAGACGGCGATCGGCGATCATCGACTTGATTTCCGGATCGGACCGAACGCTGTGGCGGGTACGTATACTTCGGCGACACTGACCGGCCAATCGGCGCCCCCGCGGGGCGGGGGCGCGGATCGTCCCCGCCGGCGTTGCGAACGCCGCAAACTCAGAGTGCTTCCGGCGGCAGACTCGCGCCGACTTCATCGGCTGAGGAAAAGCGGGCCGGGCAGGACTTCGCGGTCTCAGCAAGCCGACGCAGACGGCGAAGCACGCTCGGGGAGTTTCGCCGCAGTCGCATCCGGCGCCCAGAGGCGCGTCCTTCCCTCGTGGCGTCCTCTCACAGCGCAGGCCTTACGCGAGGCGCATCCGACGATCTCGCCCCGGCGACTCACCGCACGCCCACGAGACAGGACCGGGAGGCGATTCACCATGAGAAGTAGGACTCGCCTCCCCAATGGCGAGTGAGGCCCCTGCGACATGCCGGGTCGGTCGGGGAGTTCTGAAGAAGACAAAGAGGAGGAATTGCGTAAGTCACTTACCGGGAAGAGTTTAACAACCGGCACTGACCTGGCGTACCCTCTTTGCTGGACTCCCGCGAGGAGGCGACGAGGATCTGCGGCTCCTGCGAGGATAAACCTGCGCCCGGCGGTTTCTTGGAGGAGCATGGCCGCCGCATCGAACCTGCATGCGCGGCCCGCGAAATCGCCTCCGCAACTTCTTCCTCGCCGACAACGACTCCTCGCCATCCTCACTCGAGGTCCCCTCGAGACCTCCCTCGCCCCACGCCTGAATCCGCGCTTCCTTCTCTTCCGGCGTCTTGGCGGCCACCTTTTCGCTAGCGAGGCGATCCTCCCATTTCTCCTTTTCGAAGCGCGCGTCGCTCTCAACTCCTTTTCCCCGGCAGCAAGGGGCGGAGATCAGGTCCACACCAAGCCTCGCGAACACGCTCGGATGAGGGGCGAGGAAGCGAGAACAAAACAAAAGCAAGCAGAGAGCCACCTGGACGAACCAAAGTCCGGAGGATCTCTTGAGAAAACGGCGCAGCGCCTCGCTCCGGCTTTCAGATATCTCGCGATAGGCTGCCGCGGACACAGCGAGGATCTCCGACGGAGGGAGCTCCCGCTCCGAAGCGACCTGCAGGTCGGTCGGCCCCAATGTACTCAAACATGGGGCGCGACGGTCCTTGAGGGGTTGGATGCGCTCTCCATAAACGTCTTGAGGACCACCTTGCACCGTCGAGCCCCGCGCTTCAAGTCCGCAAAACTTTGAGAATCAAATCCACCTTCGACCGATCCTTGGCTCGGAACCCAGTCCAGCCAGGATGCGACCCGGTGAATTCTCAAGGCTGGGGCGCCATCGTGATGTTCAACATAGAACCACTCGTGCCACCCCGGTTGGACGTCGGCAGCTTCACATCGATGTAGGACGACTGCGGGTGGTTGCTTGAGCTTGGATCGCGAGCGCCGAGGAGTCGGCGGCATCGATGATGGCGACCTCGCGTGAGAAGAAGTGGCGCCAGAGCCCCGGTGGGGATTGATCTCAGGAAGGCCTCGCCACAGGCGTCATAAAGACCGCGATGTGGAGGACTGCTCGAGTTCAGGTGGTGAACTTCCCACGTAGAAGTGCAGAGCCGGACGAGCGGATGGAGTGGGAGGCGAAGCCCGGCCAGAGAAGGACGCCAATGACTATCTCGCCGTCTTCGGACCCGGGGACCTCCGGTCCGGCGGCACTCCGCCACCGGATCGAGGCCGCGAGGAAGGAGCTCCTTCCTCTCCAAGCCGAGGTAGCGACCAGCCGTGGCGAGTGCGGGTTCACATCTCCGAGATATGAGCGGGGGGAAGCGGAGGACGACAAAGCGGGAAGTTCTTTCTTCTTCTTGGCGTTCTCTCTCCCTTTTCTTTTTCAGAAGACACGAGCAGGAGGATTTGCTGCCTCCGCGCCCTCTCCTTCCTTTATAGACGCTGGCAAGCGAACGGACGCCTCGCGCAGCCTAAGCCACCTGCCGACCGACCAAGCTCGCTAACCGTCGACTCTTTGCGCGCCCACTTACGCCGTAACGTGCCGCGGCCAATTAAACCCCACTGGCATTAATCGCCTCGACAGAGACCGGCCGCCTCGCCCGCACGCCGCTACCGCCAGGCCGTCGGCTTCTAACGGGCCAGACGGCGCCTCCATGCCAAGAAAGGTAAGAAAACGCTCATCGCCGCGGCCTCGGGGAAAGCAAAGCGGCCAGTCGCGCGAGGCCCGCACGTCTTGGCCGAGGGTTACGAAGGCCGACCCATTGGGCAAAGCCGCCTAACACGTGAAAAGAAAAAGAGCGAGGGGCGGCGCAGCTCCCAGAGGGCCACTAGTTAGGTCGGCGTGACGACCCAATCGTGTTGGCCAGCGTGGACCATACCTCACACTCTCCGCGGAGCTCGCCGATGAGTGGCGGCGGTACCGGCCTCGGGTTGGCGGACGACCCGGCGGCCCGTCTTGGGGACGAGTAAGGAAAGGTTTTTATGGAACGCCCGGCCGGGTGGGCGCCCACGACGGAGCAACGTCTGCTTGATCACGATCCCCTCGAGGAGATCGCCAAGGTTCCACTCGGATTACCCGGAGCAGTAGCTCGCCGCGAGCCACGACGTTCAAGCCGACGAAGGCAAACGCGCGTTCGCTCACCCGACTCTGAAAAAACCCGCTAGCGGCGTGGCTTGCGAGTCGCGCTAAACCCCGGCCGGCTCTCCGACCGCTTTCGGGGGCTCGGGCTACACCCGCCGGTGCGCCGCTGCACGGGCTCTTTCTAAGTGGCGCGGCGTTCAGCGATCAGCGACGACCTAGGCGCCACCGACCTCCGGTCGATGGCTCCTACTGGCCGGCTAAACCCCGACCAGGCTCTCCGGGCCATTCGGGGCTCAGAGGCTACAGGTGCTCGTGCGCCACCGTGCTCTTTCTAGGGTCGCGGCTCCCCAGCAAGGCTGGCCTCGGCGCCACCGACTGACCGGTCGATGGCTCCACGGCCGAGGCTAAACCCCCGACCGGCTCCGTTCCCGGGCCTGGGGAGCTACAAGACCACCTGCAAGTGCGCTCGTAGCGCAAGGAGCTCTTTCTAAGCGTGGCGCGGCTCCCAAGCGTCGCGCCAACCTAGGCGCCACCGACCTCCGGTCGACGAATCCACTGAGCTAAACCCCCCAGCTCTCCGAGCCACTTCGAGGCTACACGACCGGAATGCGCTCGCGGCCCTTCTAGGTCGGGCGCTGCCCCACGCGGGTCACGACGACCTAGCATCACCGACCGCCGACGGCTACCACCGCAGTTAAACCCCGGCGGTTCTCCGACCAGCTCGGGGCTCGGGCTCTTGGCGAGTACCCATGCCATGGTACCCCATCACCGGAAAGCGAACGGGTCGACCAACCTCGCAAAGGCCCAAAGCCTGGCCGAAAGAGGTACTTGCCAGGCGCGAGGCCGAACCCGGCCGGTCGCAGGGCCGACCCTGAACGGTCGGCCGGACTCAGTCGAGGCGGTCGGTGGGCTCGACCACCTAACATTGGAGCTCGCGGTCAACAAGCTCCACCAGCGCCTTACGAGCCAGGCCCACGCCGGTCAGGCCTTTGCCGCAGCGGCGTCCTGACGTCCAGACCCAGGAGTAGGCGGCTCCTTCCGAGATCCGGAAAGAGCCACCGAAGAAGTCAAGCCTCGATCCGCCGCTCGGCACACCGCAGCAGAGTACGCCCACTCCAGAGGCCAAGGCAAAGTCAAGCGCCATTAAAGCCACGAGGGCGGAGCACCACGCGACACGCCACCCAAACAACACTACGCAAGATCGCTCATCACAGAACCACCAACCACCTCGCGGACGGGGGTCGATCCGAACAAGGCAAGGACAGAGACTTCAAGATGCAGGCCCCTTTCCTCGTAGTTTTCCCAACTCTGTGTAACTTTGCCTCCATCTATATAAGGAGGCGGCAGGGAGGGGGCGCGGAGAAAAAACAGTCTTCTAGGTAGCCTCAACTCCCTAGCGAAAACATCAAGGGGATCGGACAGCCGACCCTCCGCCTCGCTTGTACACCCCTTGTCCATCTCCCAAAGATCAATACATCCACACCGTGCGAACTGGAGTAGGGACATTCGGCCCGAACCAGTATACATCTCCTGACTCCTTGAGTCGACCATTCGGGGAGAGGGAGCGCGCGACCCCTTCCGACCATAAATTCGTATTGCCGGTGCACGAAACACCGACATATACTCTTTTTACATATGGAAAAAAGGTATATAGCAAAAATATAAAGGGCTATAAAGGTATATAGCATATATATATAATGGTTCCGTACCACTGGGAGTACGTACTCCCACTATCAGTATACTATGACTTGGATGCTCTAAAATCGATAGGTGGTTTGATGAATTTTTTCAATAATATCGTATTGTAGTATCTTAGAATTATTATTGAAGTATACTGAAAGTGATAAAGGAGTATAACACATTTGTTTAAGTGGTATACTGGAGGTGGGAGTACGTACTCCCAGGAGTACGGAAAAGGCTATATATATATATATAGAGAGAGAGAGAGAGAGCACTACTACGGAAAGGGCCTTTAGTACCGGTTTTTGAACCGGTACAGGCCATCCGGGACTGATGCTCAAGGGCACCAGTCCCGGTTCCCTCACCCGGTACTGATACTACTCTATCAGTACCGGTTGGTAGTCACACGTGGCAGCGCATCGTAAGACCCTGTGGACCTTTTCAGTACCGGTTGGTATCTCCAACCGGTTCTGATGAGGTACTGCTGATGAGGCCCTCATCAGTACCGGTTGTTTTATATATCTAACCGGTACTGATAGGCTGTATATAATATATATGTAAATATGTGTGTGTCCAATACTGACTATTATATATAATATATATGTGTGTGTTAAATCACAACAAATTAAAACACATATAATCAATCTCGAGATGTGCATGGATCGGTTACAAGATGATGTAGCTGTGTATTGTACTACTTCTCACCCACCCGCAATGTATGGCACTGACACTTTCCAGCACAGAAGCACCACATGCATATGCATAGGATCGATCGATACTGCCATGGAATAATTCAAATACTGTGCCTGTACTGCGCACATTTGCATGCATATGCAAATAATTCCTCTCTCTCTCTCTTCCCTCCCTTGTCAGCTAGTTCTCATGCACCTGGTACTCTAAGTCTATACATATGTACAGTGCACTGTACAGTATACACATACTTCGATCCGGATGCGGATGCATACCTATAGCTAGCCACCTAGCAAGGTTTTGGATTAACTGTCATATAGGAGTGCTCCAATATATAGTTTACCTAATGAGCAGAGAAGCCACGAATTTTTTTTTTAAATATACTATATTTTATTCCGAATTGCACAAATAAATGTCTTTCGCAAGAAATTACAGTTTTATACGTCTGTCGCCTGTCCATCGGGCGATATAAGCCTGTCGCCCGATGGACGGGCGACAGGAGACGTTTCGCGTTTTCTGTCGGCTTATGTCGCCCGATGGACAGGCGACAGCTTAAAAATCCCCCGTTGGACGAGCGACATTATTGTTGTCGCCCGTCCATAGGGCGACATATACCATTTTTGATATTTTTGTTAGTTTTTATGAGAATTTTTTTTAAAAATATATTATATTTTATTCCAAATTGCAGAAATAAATGTCGCAACAAATTTCAGTTTTATACGTGTGTCGCTAGAAATTTTCGCTTTTATGATCTAGCAAAAATAATGTATAAATTATTAAGTAAGGAAAATAGGAATCGCAATAAGCCATTTCTGGTTGAGACTGTCAGTTGAGAAGCCATTTCGATGCGAGCATGATGAGAAAAGACAGTATTCTGGTTTTGAGGTGGCCCATCTTCACTCCCGGTCAACTCGTAATTATTTTTTGAAGACTTCGTGTAGTTATCTTCAAAGATGTGAAATATATGTACGGTACACTGTACCGATGTAACATCCTCAAATTTATAAAAGTTTAAAAATCAAATATTAAAATGTGAAATTACTTTCATGATGTATTTCTTGATTTTATGTGCATTTAGTGAATTAGCACTTGAATGGAAATGAATATAGAAATTAAGAAAAGAGAGAAAAAGAGAAATGGTAAAATGGTAAAAGATTAAAATTACCATAGTAAATTTTGGGATAACTTTGGAATACCCTAGAAATCACCTTTGGCTGGTCAAAAGTAGATGTGAATCCAATTGCAAGTTGATAAAGTTAATTAAATAAGAAACCTTATCCTTGACCAAGTGCAAGTCAGAATTTTGTAGAGAATCCTAGACCGTTCCAGCACCTAGGATTTTTACCATGTGAGCTCAGTTACCTTATCCTTGTCCACGAAAATTTACAAAAATAAATAACTGGTTTTACTATTTATTCCTATTTGTTTATTCCAATCCTGAAAATTAGCAAAATGGAGTAAAAGAATTATTAGAAAATAAATACTAGGAATTTGGATTTGAAATTTTTATAGTAGCTCTCTGACACTAATATGAACCTTGTGTAAAAATATTAAAAATTAATAAGACAATTTATATCCTCTGATAAATGGATTTCCGAAATAGATTTCCTGTATAGTACCTAGTGTCAGAATTTTTAATAAAATAATCAATGCGAATTAGAGTCTCATATTTTTACCGTGCATAGTAAACTTATCCTGAGGCTTAGTCAAAAAGTTTGGAGAAATATGGAGAAGCTATGAACCTTCATTTAATTGGCCTTAGCCGGCTGTCAGGAGGGAAACGAAGTGTGTAGAACTCTACTCTCACTCTCCTCTCACCTACACGTGGGCCATGCCTTCAATACGACACCATCCAGCTCTTTATCCCTTCATCACTACCGGTGGACCCCGCCATTTGGACCCCATGTGCAGCCCTTTTACTCTTTCTTCCTCTCTCGCTGTCCCTCCGACAGATGGCCCCGGGTCCCGGTCGTCATAGTCATCTTCTTTGCTTGCCTCTCCTCTGTTCTTTCCCTGTCCAGAGAGATCCCATGGAACCGCCTCTGCCCTTCCTTCTCTAGCGTGGCAACGCTCGGCCCTGAGGCATCCACGTCGCTCCATCCTGACATCCACTGCCCCATCTTGTGGTCGCCCATCCTTCTTCGCTGCGCAAGCGCCGGGCTCACCCGAAGACTCCTGAGCCGCCGTCATCTTTCACCTTCCATTCAAACACTGTTTAACGGCCTCATTTGGCTATTTAAACCCAGCTATAGCATCGCCTTGGACTCACTTCACCATTAGCCATATCCAGATAACTACCATACCACAAACAAAACCTCAATTTGGCTTTCCTCTTCAGCCCCGACAAAGATCCGGCAAAAGAACATATCAATTGACGAGTTACGGTAGGAATCGAAGCAATTCTTTGAGATTGAAGCATTCCTGTATACTCACAAATCTAATGCGTGTGTCAATTTCAGCTCTCAGCCCTCCTACCCTTACCGCACCGTGCTCCTTTGGCTGCCGCCGCCCGTTGCACGGTGAGACCCCAATCCGGAGCCCCTTCTTCTCCATTGTATCTATCGAATGGATTCTCAGGTCTAAGTGAAGCTCATGCAATACTCTATTAGGCCTCGACTCCTACTCCCTGAGCTCATGATCGACGGCCATGGTCACCGCCGCCTGCTCCTGTCGCGAGCTTGCTCGGTTGCCATTGAAGCTCATCTGAGCTCTCACACGAGTCCCACTAGGACCCCTCCATCTCACAAACCACCGGTCGCCGCCTGTCGCCGGTGAGACCTCCGGGCGAGCAGCTCCTCTGCCTTGTCTCGCTGGCCCGTGGCCCCCTCCTGTCAGCCGAACCAAGCCACAAGCACAGAAAGCCCATTGGAGCAAAGTGCGCCTCCTCTGTATGAAAGCGTATTCCTATTTTAGAGGTATATTTTTCCAGCCGAATCCTATTCAAATCCTTATATCTTTTGCGATATAAATCCAAATCCAACCAAACGAATTTCTAAATTCATGTTAAATCATGTAGTTTCATAATCTGTAAAAATGTTTGAAACTTGTTTAGTAATTTAAATTAGAATTTAAATTTAAAGAGAAGATTTCAAACATGTTGCATGTACAATTTTTGCAAAACTTGTCCGAATTGAATGAAACCAATTTTGTTAGATTCCTTATGTCATGAGGTCTCTGTTTATGTAGTTATATTTGAATTTTAAGTTACCTTGTATTAATTTTCTTTTAAGTTTGATTTCAATATATATAATATTCAAATAGCCATAACTTAATTATTTTTCATCCAAATAATGTGAAATTTGTTTTGTTATACTAGTTAGACAGTATAGAACTTGATTTCACAATAGTACTTAGGGTGCATCATGCAATATTTAATTGAAAATAATCATGTTGCTTTATGTACGATTATAATTAATATAAACCATAGCTTCCGGAATCATAAAATGAGTCCTAAAGTGTTCCTAAGGACATATAAATATTTCCAGGATATAAAAATATTTCATGTTTAATTAAAGATTGAACTAAGTTAATAAATAATCATACTTGTATGATATGTGCTTAGAATATAATGCATGTATAAGCAATAATTCTATAGAACCTATCATGAATGATTCCCAGTATAGAACTATTTAATCTACAAGATTGATTATACTTAACCCTAGCCATGTTAGTTCTCATGTATAAATTAAACCTGACGTACTTTTGGCCGTTAGTTAACATATGTTTTCATATAATAGACATTTTGTATGAAGCCGTAATGCTCTTTTAATTGAAAAACATCGCGGACAAAAGTGAAATGTTGCGAAAATAACTTTAAAACACACTTAGTGATACCCCCAGCTAGTTCCTGAAAAATGGTTAAACAATTCTTTAAGTTGCAGCCGCAAACATAAAACGAAAACTGAATTGTTATCGCGTAAACTTTAATAACACTTAAGCCTTTTCGGTAGCCCATAGAATAACTCGCCTAAATGCAAATTTAGAAGGAATGACTCAGAACCACTCTTTGGTATATGGACTACCACATTACAGAAAAATATTTAAGCTTAATCTTGCTTTGCATCTGAATCCCGTTAGTATAATAACCTTAAGTGTTATGGTTAAACGGCACATTTATTGAATAGTTTCGCACAAGGGAACTTTAGTTAAAATACTTGCACCATAAGAATGATGGTGTAACCATGCAAATACAGCCAATAGTCTTATTTGGTAAACCCAACTTGTATAAATCATTTGTTTGTGTAAAACATGCTTAAGGCTAAGTATTACTCATACAAACACCTTAACTAATGTCTTACTTTTACAAATCCAAATAGTATTAGCTTCTTGAATTCGAAATTTAATTTTACAATCTTAACTTCTTGAATTCGTAAGATAAAATAAGAATGAATCATAAAGAATAGGAGTGGTGTCCAACTGTTAATCAGTAGTTAAGACTATAACGTAAAAATATCACGCTTGCATGCTTGTTCTGTGTAATGTTTGTTATTTGATTTTCCATCTGATTTTCTTTTGCCCTTATTGAAAGTGTTATTTGCTATTTGTTATTCTTTTCCGTTATACGACGTGTAGAATCCGACGTCTCGGACTTCGTCGTCATCGACTCCAAAGAGTACATCTGCAACTTCGTCGCTAAAGACAACAAGTAGCAAGGCAAGCACCCCTTTGAGCATTTTGAACCCAGATTTCATAATCAACTAAAATGTGATTAACAATCACTGCATGCCTTATATTCTAGCAAATCCTTATTTTACATTTGTATGGTAGCTATAACCCATATTGGAGGATTTCCTGAATATTGTTGACATAAGCTCCATGATAACCCTAGGAATGGGTAGATTCATATGTCAGATGGGAATAACGCTTACTAATTGCATTTGCTTAGTAATGCTTAGAAAATGTCAGCGACATTTACACCCACACATCTTTCTTTATGAAATCTTTTATGGTTTATTTAAGCGAAAGGATCTTGGTAGTTTGATAAAAATGAAAATAAAACTACTGTTTTGATGTGGGTGATTATTGGCAATAGCCGGTTGTACATGTTTTAACGTGTACGTAGCTAGGGTGGAGTTATCGCCCATGTCACTTTGAGGACCGAACGTAGTGTTGCATGATCCAAGTAAACCGTACATCCACAAGTACTGGACTGGGACAGTCTTAACTTATTAAATTATTTGGGGATTAGCTTTGCACATTGGTAGGCAGTTGTAGCACGGGCATTCCGAATATTGGTTTGCTCGAGGGAGGTGTCATCACCGAGGTGTTGGCATCTGCCGTTGTAACGGTGTACGCCTGGCTATGAATTTGGGGCTGTTGTTGTACCATTTGAGCCGCGGGCTCCTGAATACTATTGCTTCACCGTTTGTTTGCTTCCATCATAGTCAGGAGTAACGTCATTGGGCTAGTGCAAAGTTAAGGTTCAAATAATCGAACGGTTTCGTTATGAACTCTCTGGCGGCACACCAAAGGAAGTGTGTCAAATGCGCTTGCCACAAAGGGAGGACATTTCTTGTGGGTAAAGCTGTACAACTCTACAGAGTCTAAAACTATTCGAATAGCCGTGTCCACGGTCATGGACGACTTGGCGAACTGACACTAGTTAGTTGTTTTCTATTTTCTAAAACTCTTGATAAAATGATTTGGAAAGTGATTCACATTTGTTAAATGTCACTTATTGTTATATTTGTTCGTATAAGACCATGGAGGGTCTTTTCCGTTATCTTTACTCACAAAAGGGCCGTGAGTAATTTATTGTTATTTCTGTCAATACTTGATATTTTGATTACTTATCAAACTGTTTTAAATTCAGTTTATGCTTTCCATTACTATTCAGTATTTACAATTCAAATCTTCGCTTTACGCAAAGCAACCGTAGAAACCCACTTTCTATTCAGTTTGCATATATTTCAGGTTTTGCAAACACTATAAGTCTTGCTGAGTACACAACGTACTCACCCTTGCTATTATTGTTGTTTTTAGACAGGATATCTCGACAATTACTCCGACGCGGGAAAACGGGATTATTGACGACATTTCTTTCTAAGGCTTTACCTTGTCAGTTGCCTGTGGATTATGTGGCAAACTACAAGACATCTGATTCTTTTGGCTATGTTTAGTCGACCTTGTCGGTCATATTGTATCAATACTTCCACTGTAATAAAATATGAAACTTTTGTATGGTTGTGATTCCAAATTGTGTTTTGTGCGTGCCAGCCACTGATCATGGGAATGGTACAGTATGCACATTAGAACCTTGCTTTTATGTTTGCACTGTAGCATAAAAGTGAGGGTCTCACAACCGATAGATGGGGAGCAATAAGAATGTACTGAATTGCATACGGCTTAGAAATGCTAAACAACAATGGCATGTACGGCACACTCTACGGAGTATACCGGACTAAACGTAACATGCCTTAGGCAGAGGAAACAGCAATAATGGCCCTTCTCTTGGGCTTTACTGAGTGCAACGAGGATATTTTCCCTTACGCAAGTTTTCAGCTCCTGCCGCTCTGGCCCTAGCTGCCCTCTCACGCTTTCTCTCGCACTCAGCCTCCCTCTCCGCTGCATGGCGCTGCCGTTCGGCCTCCCTCTGTGCATGCATATGTTCAAAATCTTTGTTGGCGCTTCTCCTCCTCATCCTGCTCACACCACTTGTTGCTCCACGATAGCCCTCGATGCGAGTACTCGATTCCGCCTCCTCTCCATCTCGGGAGTTTGTTCCGCGTCGTAGAATCGGATGAACTCGCACGATGGAGGCTGCAATTAGTCACATCACACGGTGTTACAACATGTATGAATTGGGAGCAGCACCAAATGTGAGTATGAACATACAGGGCTTCTCCGCGCATCCGCATCCTGGCGTTGGCTCGGAGTCGTGGTTGCGGCAGCTCGATTACCTCATACCGTAAGTGTATGAGTTGTCTCTGATCGCCGGAGCGGCAAGGATCCGCATAGGCACATGGGGACCTCCGTGCCTTCGGGATTGTTTTGACAACGTTGTGCCTTGGGGCGAGGGAACTCCATTGGTGCGCTCGTTTGGGTTGGCGGTGATGGTTCTCTTTGTTGTATTGGAGCGGTGGTTTGGTCGATGCAACGCTGCGAAGGCATGAAGGGGTTAAATAGCCGATAGAGCGACAGACTTGAAGCTTAAAAGGAATCATGAGCATCGGATTCCTTTGCAGCTCTACCTGTGCTTGATACCGACATATGCACGCAGCTTTGTATCTTGGAGGGAGGTGCCAGTAAAGCTTTGCCAGCTATGCTTTGACGGGACGACTCAGGCAATATCTGGCACACATGCATTTGACATGACATTTCGGACAGAGGCGGCGACATGATTATGACATGATATGTCCTACAGGCTTTGCGACAATGCTTTCACAGGGCGTATCGAGTGACCTTTGCTTGGATTATAAAATACAATCGAATGGGATGAGAAAACTCATGGTGTATGGACTAAGTGCTAATATCATTGTTTGTTTATAATAATCACTGCAGTGGTAAGCGTGCGTTTGCTACGGTTTGTTGTTTGCTTTTGTTGTCATTGTTTGTTTATAATAATCACTGCAGTTTTTAAAAATTTAAAATTCGTTCTTCCTTGTATTGTTTGGTGTGCAACAAATGTGATGACAAATCTGAGTTACCAAGAAGCATGACATTCATATTACAAAGTACAATAGGGAGAACAACTACAACAACATTTCTTGTGAATAAGAACTAACATACAAATGGATGCAAGGTTGAGCGGCTTTAGAACTTTCCAGAATCATCACTATCATAGAATTCAACACCCTCTTCTTCGAAAAACTCCCAACGGTCACGTTTGTAGTCTTCAACGCTAGGGCCGTCAAGAGGAACAACCAAATCAGGGCTTACAGCTTCGTGGTTATCTTGTACGGCGTGCTCAAGGAAGCGATCATACGCTTCACGGTTTTCTTTTTGTTCAGGCCGAACTCCCTCTCTTTGTGGTAATTCTCGTACCGTTAGCCTGTTAAGTTCCTGCGCGAGATCCGTCCTGTGCTCTACCATTGGAAGCGTCCTGTTTAAAGATGTCGGTGTATTTATACCGTCTGCCCACTGCTGATATTGGCATCCGGTAGACTACACGACAGTGTGAGCATGGCTATTTAAAACTGGAGCAAGAGAATAATCATCGAAATATGAAGATATCGAAATACATTTAGACGTACGAAGAAATTTGGGCATCTATAGAACGCCCGTCCGTTATTTGGCGCAGTGGTGGAGTAGCAGGTTTGAGCATCCACATGGCAGTTAGGGTAAATTACCCGCCCTGCATTGGCAACCACTGAGCTCGACGCCTTCGACATGGCTTTGACAGAACCGACGAACACTTAAGTCGGTGTCTACACGAAGCAAAAACATCAATAAGAAGCATAAAAAGTACAAAATAATGTGTACCGTACAAAATAACTTTTGTAAATAATACCTGTGGAACAAGACGCCGAAATGAAATATTGGAAAAAAGGAAAGCTAAACTACCAGTTCTCCTCTTTGCGCTTTGGGTTTTCTCAACTCAATCCAAACTTTATGAACTCGGAGCAATGTATCGCTTTTGCCTGATAGAAGTGCAGACGGCCTTGTAATTTATAGGCAGGGAGCGAGGGAGAAACGAGATAGCTGGCGGCACATCATCGTGCGGGGCGAGGGGCCAAGATAGAAAATCGGCCCGTGGCAGCGTTTGCGATCTTCTTCGAGAAGTCTGGCTGCAGCTGGCAGTGGCTTGGGAGTGGCCACCAGTTGGCGGAGCATTAGCGCGCGAGGTGGGGGCCTGGCTGAACAGTAACATCGCAAAAACCGCGGCTCTCCGTCGCGGTATTTTTTTTCATTTTGAAATTCGAATTTCCGCGGTCCCCGACAGGAAAGAAAAATCCAGGAGCATCGGATTCCCTTGCAACTGTGGTTGTGCTTGACATCGACAGATGCATGCAGCTTTTACAGCTTTACAGATGACACCGACGGGTCCTAGATGTGGAGTCCTCCTCCGGATCTGACTTCGGGAGTACGTCAGGTGCGTCGGCGGCTGGATGGTCCTCTGTGGTCTCGCTGGAGGTGTGGCGTACCCAGGCTGGTCAGCCTGTACCGGTGGTGCTGGGGGTGTCTGGTGCTCCGTCGGTCCAACCTGCGTCGGTGGAGGTGGCGGCACCAACGACCCAGGCTGGGTCGCTGGAGGTGGCGACACCCACTGTGACGACCGAGGCTGGGTCGCTGGAGGTGGCGACACCCACTGCGGCTGGGTCGCTGGAGGTGGCGACACCCACTGCGGCTGGGTCGCTGGAGGTGGCGACACCCACTGCGACGACCCAGCCTGGGTCGGTGGAGGTGGCGGCACCCACTGCGACGACCCAGGCTGCGTCGGTCGTGGCGCCCACTATCTTTGTCGCGGTACCAAGCTGAGCGGGTGGATCAACGAGGTACCTCCACATGGTGTCGTCCTCGTAGTCGCCAAGATCATCACCCCGCCCGTCGTAGTCATCGCCAGCTAGCCGGCAACCACGGTGCAGGCCGACACTGCAGGACCTCCAAAGACTGCACGAAAGGGAAGAAATGTTAAGACCAGTGACTTGGTGAGTGCAAAGCATGAAAAGTGAATGCAAAACATGAAAACACACACATCTGCGGTACCTCCAGTGTGGAAGCCTGCACCTCCACCGTGCTGTGAAGAAGAAACAGCTCCGGTGTCGAAGCCTGCACCAGCCGCAGGTCCCCTCCGTGGCGCGAGCGGTGCGTCGGGGACCACACCACGAGGCAGGGGTGATCCAGCCAACTCGGTAGCGCGGCGAGTCGTCTCGGAACCTACCGAGCAGGCCGGGCAACGCCCGCTCTGGTCACCCACGGCCACCGGGTCAATCGCGAGCATCCTCGGCGACTCCTCGTAGAAGCGGACTAGCATGTCAGTCTGGACAATACATCGCAAATTAGATAGCACCAATATGAAATGGTTAAACGTATATCGGATACAACGTACCACAGCGTGCAGAGCCGCGTCCGTATGGGCGGGATACGTGTCTCTTGGGCCGGGGACGTGCCTGGGAGGCTCCGGGTCGACGCGTACCAGGCGCACACGTGTGCGAGAGGTGAACCACCGTCGATGCGCTGGTAAGTCTCGGATCGTATGGCGCATCGTCGGCATGGACGCCCTCGAGGCTCGCCCACTCCTCGATCCATGGCGCCATCCGCGACGTGCTGTGGGTGGCCCCATGCACCCCCTTCCTAGTCTGGCTGTGGATGAGAAATGAATGTATAAATATTAGATGGCAACACACGATAGTAATTATGGAACATCGATTGAGGGAACTTACATGTGGGCGGCGTGTGGGAGCAGACGGACGGCCGGCACTGGGAACTCCTGTCGTAGGCCGAACTGCCTCATCACTCGATGGACAGCGTAGGCCTCAACCTGGACGTCGAACACCAGGAACTGCCGTGTGAGCGACGCCGCGTCTCGGCGTGCGTGGTCGACGAGCGCCGCGGTCACACGGTAAGCTGTACCTTCGCTGAGTGTACGGCGCCCAGCGCCGCGTGGTCGTCCGTGAGGTGGTCGAACGCCGCGACGAACTGCGGGTAGCCCTGGCGCACCGTCTGGTGTGCCCAACTAGGCTGCAGTGAAACAAAACATTACTGTTAGTATTAAAAAATGTAGAAGCAATAGTACCAAACTTTCAGTTCAAATATCTTACCCGTCGGTGGCACCAGATGGTGCCCATGGTCGGACCGTCGACGTCGCCATCGCCTGTAGGGTCAACCGACGCCAGCCGATGGTGGGGCGCCCGATCTAGAACCTTCAGATGCCCACTGTACCGTTAGCCGGGCATCCGTGAAGGTCGACTCGACGGCCGTCCGGCACACCCGTCGCAGAGGGCTCCAGACATGCGTCGCAGAGACAGCGGACCCCGTGAGTATCGCGCACGCTGCCGAGGGGGCGCCCGCTATCTCCTCGCGACCGACGAGGTGCCTGTCCCACGCTATCCCCAGGGGAGCTCGTGAACAAGCACCGGCCCGAACAGCCACGCAGTACGCCTCCAAGTGGCGGCTGACCCTGTAGTCATCCGCCCCCTCGACGATCTGCGAAGGCTGCAAGATAGAAGATCACATATTACATGTTGTTGTAAGTTGTAATTGAAGAGTACTTGTTTTTTCATAGTGTAGTTGCGTACCACGAACTGTCGAAGCCACCGCAGCGTAGGACCGTGTGTCCCGGTGAAGGCCCGGTAGTTTGGTGCTGGAAGCACACCAGCGAACCGCTGAAGTAGCTGCGGGCGCCACGCAGGGTCGACGTCGTGTGGCACCACAAATGCCGGCGATCGGGAGGCCGAGCAGGTACGAAACGTCCTGCAGAGTGATCGCCATCTCCCCGACGGGTAGGTGGAAGGTGTGGGTCTCTGGCCTCCACCGATCCACCAGAGCGGTGATCAGGGACCTGTCGAACGGAAACCGCCGACCCACATCCCGCACCATCCGGGCGAAAGGGAGCAATCCTGAAGCTCGAAGCCTACGAAAGGAAAAACATGTAATTTATTTCAGTACAACACCAGTAAGAACAGTACCTCAAACATATAAAGAAATCTGAATTGTAATATGTTACCTGGGGACCCAACGAGGATCGATATCCCAGCCGTACTGCGGTGTCCTCGGTCGAAGGACGCCCAACGTGTGCGCCTCGCCTCCCTCCTCTGGAAAACCGGTGGCGAAGCGGGCACGGTGACTACCATCGACCACCGGATCCAGCAACTCGAATGGCCACTCGTCATCTCCTGGCTGGTCAGCCATACCTGTAAATAACAAATTGTGAGTTACATTTCAAAACCATATCAAAAGAAAATCGTTCGAATACTATAGGTTTCTCACAACAATGTGTTCAAACAAACATTCACGTAAAATTGTTCAAGCATCATAAATATTCGTAAGCTTGATTACAATAATTTTGATTGCACAACACTCCACGACCACATGCAAAGGCTTACACACAAGGTCCACACAGGGTTCACACAACACACATCACATCGATTACATTGCGATTAAATTGCTTCTCATGTGGTACGTTGGCATCGTGGCAAAGACTCGTCGACAGACGATCCACCCGCCACCGTCGGATTGCCATCTCCTCCTTCATCTCCTTCGTTTTGTGCGTGGCAATTCTTGAACGTATGTCCTGTTTGCTTGCACAATGAACATTTCTTCACGCGCTTGCCAGCTTCTGACTCATCCATGTCATTTCTGATACGTCTTGTCTTCCGACGCCCTACTTTCCATCTACCTGCATTAAAATCTGGGACCCAGAACCTTTCATCAGCACTCGGAGTTGTCGTGAAAGAACCCACAACGTCGTAACCATACAGCTCCTCGCTCCAAGTTGCCATCACCCTTTCCTTCCTGAAATATTCAGATAGATAGGTACCAGGTTGCATTCCAAATAAAGCACATGCGGCTATCACATGAGAACACGGCCTGTGCAAAAGGTCGGGCTTGTTACACGAGCATTTGCAGATGTCCTGTAATACGCACTCCTGAATGACAACCCGCTGGTTGGTTCCACGCCGTCCTTTATCCTTACATATCACCTCGAACCGCAGTGTTCGTGCACCAACTTTTATAGCTCTATGCTTGGCCGCCTTCTGACTCTTCTCTTCCATGTATTTACTGATCATGGAGGAGTACAGGAGCTTCTCATCTCTCAGCACTATCTGTGCAGCTTGATGTCTGTCGACGAAGTACTTGGTTGTGCCCCGCAGCACTCCCTCAACAATTCCCACCAATGGGAGACACCTCATCCCTCTCATTACCCAGTTGTAAACCGCAAAGTTACTGGTCATCACACCGTATCTGGCACCATGTGTGTCATGTAACAGTGCCCACTTTTCCTTCGGTTCGTGCTTGATCCAGTCCGAGAAACATTTGATTGGCGTTTGCCTTCGACGACGATTAGTCGCGTCATCTTCTGTTGGCAGTGGGGGAAGAGGCTCCGCCTCATCGTGTCCTTCGCTGGCAGTACTCTTGTTCGCCGTCTCCTCTTTGTGTTTTCTTGTCAGCTCATCGATATTTTTCCACAGTCCGAACTTGCTCTCACGGTTACCTTACATAGTCTTTTGAACATGTTCATGAGTTCCTTGTTCCTGAATTGCTTGTAGAAATTTGCGGCCAAATGCCTCATGCACCATCGGCTCTGCAAGTCAGGCCATGGAAATGGCTCCTCTGCCCCTGTTTGCAAATCAAGTTGATCGCACTAAGGCATCAAAGATGCCTGTCGTGCAGCACGCACACATCCTGACGAGTTTTGACCACCCCAATCTTCAAGTTCCGCAGGAACCATAGCCAACTCTCGTAGTTCTCACTTTCTACAAAGGCGAATGCAACAGGCAGAATCTGGTTATTTCCGTCAACACCCACAGCTGTCAAAATTTGCCCTTTGTATTTCCCGGTCAAGAATGTGCCGTCCACGCACAGCAATGGACGACAGTGGTAGAACGCCTTAATGCAAGCTCCAAATGCGAAGAACACTCTCCTCAGATACCTTTTAGTTGGCCACTTGATTGACGGACAATCTTGATAATCATAGTAAGTGCCGGGATTTCTTCCCTGAATGCAATCGAGCAAAGGCGGGCAGATTGTGGTACGAGTCTTCAAACTTCCCAAACCTCGTTTCTAAGGCCTTCTGTTTCGCCCTCCAAGCCTTCCCATAGCTAATTGTGTACTGATATCTGTTCTCGATAGCTCGGATAATAGCACGGGGCTCATAAGTTAGGTTCTCCACTATCTCTGAGTACATGATATTCACGACAAACCCAGATGACAGGTTCCTGTGAGCCATCATTATTTCCTCAATCATACAACTGTGCTGCTCAACCTTCGAGCATAACCAATGGGTGCCCCACTTCGGCTTGTACGCGTGCACTCTCCACGGACAGCCATGGATCTCACACACCACGTCGTAGCAGGTCGGCGTGGATTTCTTAACCCTGAAAGTCCTTCTTAATGATAAGGCCCAATCTTTCACAAAGATCCTCGCATGACCTCCTTTGTCGCGTACATACTGTCAGGCCGAACCTCGTTGGGGCTGTACTGCCAACGTATGTCGTTGGTTTCATTAACAATCAATCTCTCAAATTGATGTGTGCGCCACTCGGCTGGCACAGGCGGCTCCGTACCTCCATCTTCCTCATCGGACTCATCGTCGTCTTCCACTTCTGCCATGCCGTACTCACGGTCTTCCTCTTCCATCCTAACTGTTATTTCATTAATTTGCTCACCTTCGCGCTAGTCCCAGCGCTACTTGTCCAACATTTGCTTCGTCCTCCCCAAATTCAGATTGTTCGCCACTTTGGCAAATAATGTCCTCGTCATTGTCTGGATGTATCGCCTACGGCTAGATCCCCAATTTCGGTGTCAACAAAACTTAACTCATTTTGAGCCTGACTACACTCCCCACCGTCCGGGCTGCTTTGGGCTACATCAGGCATAGGCTTGCACTAAAAGCACCGGTTCCATCCCCGTTGCTCTGTCCCCTCACATATGATCTCCACGATGCGGTTCCTTTCAACTCAACTAGCTCCCAACAAAATGGATTGTTCGCATACTACAGAGGCAAAATATCTTCAGCTGCCACTTCTCTTCTTCCATCAGAAAAGTATAATACAACCACTTCATCATCAAGAAAATGTGCTCTTCGACCCTACTCAAACTTCTGTCTACATACTGGAAGTTACTTAGATCTGCACCCTCCGAACCATACATTACAACCCCTTCGCCATAATATATTCTAAATTGAACTCGTTCACCATATCTCAATCCAATCATTCACCCACGAATTAAATACTTTCCATAAAAATATTACGACCCCAACTTTGCGTTGGTATATCTATATGCTACAAAAATACTTATTTATTCGTACAAAAATTTGCTACATTTCTAACAATACATATCTACGATCGTAATAATCGCTATCTCTGTAGTACTACATTCGTAAGAATTGAATATGTATATGGATGTATTCAGTATCGGTATACAATATCTACATTCAATAGATCTACTACTAAAGAATTGAACAACTACTCTAACTACATTCTCTACGATTAATTTCTACTCGACATACATCAAACTACTTTCGCTATAAGTACCCAACTGCATTCCTAAGAAATGAATACTTCTATCCGTTCAAAGTATCTACATTCGATATATCAACGCACACAAACCAATATCTAAAAGCATTTCTACTAAATCATAAGCTAGTGCTACAAAAACTAGAACGACTACTGCATACCTACAAACTAGGTTTGCTAAATCTATCTACACCTAACTAGATTTGCTATGTCTGTACTACATATAACTACAAACTAGGTTTACTAAATCTTTCTACATCTAACTACATTTCCTAACTACATTTTCTAACTACATTTCTTAACTAGATTTTCTAGATCTACAAATACAAAAACTAAAGAACGAGAAATTACCTGAATATGAAGTGACGGGCTCAAAAATCGCGCAGAAATTTTCTTCCCTCTCTCTTTTTTCCTCTCTTCTTCTCCTCTTTCTTTTTCCTTTTCTTTTTCTTTTCCTCGTTCTGCTGCCTCTGCCGGCCGGCCGAACGCGCGCGGCATTATAAAATATACCTGTCGCCCGTCCATCGGGCGACAGGAACCCCGCATGCTATATGTCGCCCGTCCAACGGGGGATTTTTAATCTGTCGCCCTATGGACAGGCGACAGAAGCCTATCGCCCGTCTAACGGGCGATAGAAAACGCGAAACGTCTCCTGTCGCCCGTCCATCGGGCGACAGGCTTATATCGCCCGATGGACAGGCGACAGACGTATAAAACTGTAATTTCTTGCGAAAGACATTTATTTGTGCAATTCGGAATAAAATATAGTATATTTAAAAAAAATACATAATGGTACAACACTATCGTTTCATCTGAGTTGGTTCTCAATTTTTTAGAAAAAAAATGATTGTGATAGATGATTCAGCAAGACTTTAATAATTGGTGTGAAATCATCCCAATCGGTTCTCATGTTAGAACCAATTGTGATGCAGAATTAGACACATCGCTAGTTTATATAACCTTCAGGCTGAACTCTCCTTTGTTGTTATTATAGAGGCAAAAAAAATCTCCACCGCCCCAAAAAACACATCGTACCCTGGTTGGAAGCAGTACTTAGGTGAGAAATTATGAAATCCTCGAGGATGCATGGGTGTTAAGAGGGTAAAGTTGAAGCCCTAGCTTGAAGAAATTTCCCCTCAATTTTTCCTCATTTTTGGTTTTCTTTAAAAGGTGAGCATTCCTTCAAATCTCTTCAATTTTGCACTAAAAAAATTAATTTTGATTTAGTGAATGTGTTACATGTCATTATTCTTGATGTAGTATGATCAATGTTAGAATTTAGATTGCGTAACCTACATCTCCCATTCGAGTATGCTTGTTTATAAATTTGATGAAATGGCATATTTATAAAAACAAGTAGTCTTGAATTATCAATATTTTTTGGACAGTTCGAGGATAAGTGGTTCAGACAAGTTCCTAAGCTAGTGTACAACTCCAGAGAAAGTTTCGGCAGCACCTCCCTTGTGTTCTCTAGATACACACCCTCTTGATTTGTTGTCGAGATGTGTATTTGGAGAACAGCGGGAGATGTTGCCGAACTTTCTCTTGAGTTGTACAACAGCTTAGGAATTTGTTCAAACCACATATCCTTGAATGGGATTAGGACCTAACCTAATTAGAAATTAGGAGTCATCGTTGGTACATACTTAGTTGGTCAAGTCGACATAGACATTTCTTTAATATCATCTCTTAATCTGTTAATTTACATGATTCATTGTCAAATCAACATAATAACTATGAATTGCTTTTTCTTATGTGAAATATATGACTATATCAAAAATACGAATTGCTTTATCTCATTAAGTTTAGGTTTGATATATATTTGAAATGTTTCAAAGACATCTATCTTAGTATATTGTAGTTGGCCCTTCCCATTGTATTTTAGCACTAACTTATATTCACTTCTTACAGGAGGATGTAACCCAACAGAAAGAGAAAGGGACCTTTCAGAGCCAAGGTTTGAAGGACATCTTGTCTTTGACGATCGGGAAGCCCAAATATAAGGGATGACACATTGAGGAAGGAGCTGAAGGTGGAGGTGAAGGAGGAGATGAGGGAGGAGATGATGGCACTTGAGGAGTATCTAAGGGCTGAGATGATGGCGATGATCTCCCAGAGTCGGAGTCATATGGCCTCGCCTCTCATAGAAAGGCCTATGATACACCTTAATAGTTGCGCTTCCACAAATGATCAGCCCGGTCCCTAGATGAATGTAATACTTATTTCTAACTTAAAGGTACGAGAATAAGCTAAACAATATTTATGCTCAAGTTGTGCACGTCTTGCAGGCGCCTGCGAAGTGCTAGCTAGTCCTAATTGAAGGCGAATTTACCATTAAGACTAGATGCATGGTTTGCATTTCCATATAAGGAGGATGACACGGTGCATGGTTGCCCTTTAAGGAAGGGCTACATGACGGTGCGGGTGGACTATATCCACAATGAATTCCTATCTCATGTGCTGGAGTTCCCCTCGAATGAAGATATCACCACTCTTGAATGTTGTACTGCTCAAGGTAAAAATCCCCTGCGTCTTCTGGATCATTCCAGTACGACAACATATTACATATGCATGTGCTTTGTAGGTTTCTATAGTACCTGCAACTACTCCTGCACCTGCTCTTGCTCTTGCTCCTGCACCTGTTCTTGCTCCTGCTCCCATCACCATGATGACTCCTCCATCCAAGTCGATTTCTACACAGAGTGCAGAGCTGGCACACAAAAGGACTAGCACGATGACCAAAGAACTACATGAGACCTTGGAGAATTCTTCTGTCAAGAAGAAAAAGTTGTCAAAGGCCACATCGCCCCCTCAAATACATGAAAAGTTCTGATCTAGAACTAATTGTCATGAGCTCTATCATCACAATCAGTTCTATATCAGAACCGAATGTGATGACCCTATTATCACAATCGGTTCTTGGCTAGAACCGATTGTTACATACCTTATCATCACAATTAGTTCTAGTCCAGAACCGATTGTGATGACCATTTGTCACTATCGAGCGAAAATGGATTGTGATAGCGCCTCATCATCACTATCTAATGACTTTGTATCACCACTAAAATCGACTGTGATGATGAAAAAGAACCGATTGTAATGTACATTCCTATAATAGTGAGCATTTAATCAATATAATATATATATCATATACATTTATAGAGAGAAATGGTTCCATATTCCTAGGAGTGTCTACTCCCACTTACAATATACCACTTAAATGATGTAGTTATGCCTCTTGATCCTTTTTAGCATGCTCTAATACAGATTATAAGATACTCCAAAGTGAATTCTAAAAAAAAGTTCATTGAAGTCCACTCTTTATAGCATAATTTATGTAGTACTTGTTGGGGAGGGTCCCTGCACTACCTCGAGCCGACCATAAATTCGCGTAGGTAAGGCACACAGAAGTGTGCCATGACAACCTCAGCAAGGCATGGCACATCATGGGATCCACCCCCGAATGAGGTTCGAGGACCAACCTTGGCAACGCATTATAACATTGTGGGATCCACCCTAAGCAAAGTCCATAGATCAACCCTCTACAATGTCCGAGGACCGACATCGACGAGGTGTAGCATATCAGGGGGATTCACTGTAACATCCCAATTTTGCTTATTTAAATTTGCTTTGAGTATTTCAATTTTTTTAGAATTTTTTTAGAATTGTTCATAATTTTATGACTTGTTAAAGCTAATTGGGAATTTATTTAATTCATAGAGGATTTTAATTGATTAATGTTTAAGTTAGGGATGGAACTGGTATGGATATTTTCCGACCGACCGAATTGATTTGGATGATGATTTGGATAGTTTCACAGATATCCAGTTGATTTCTCGGATAAGGATATGGATACAGATAATTTACATGGATACGTATACAGATATGGAACACTGATTATCCGATGGATACGGAATATCCGAGTTTTTGTTCGGATAATATCCGAATATGACATACGGATATTATCCGAATGAGAGGTGCTTCTATGCTCTTCCTTTTAAAAGTTGCACAACTATTAAAGCATGAATGAAGGGTAGATGGTGATTACTTACCCCTTCGCTTGCTTCAAGATTTGTGCAACTTGTACTAGAAGGAAGAGCATAGAAGCACCTCTATCCGAATAACACGTTTCAGAATAACACATTAACAATTTAACATGTTTCACTGTTTCAGAGACTGGGGTCTGCATTGGATGACAAGTAGGGGTGGATAACGAGCTGACTCGGCTCGGCTCGACTCGACTCGGTCAAACTCGGTAATATAACGAGTCAGCTCGACTCGACTCGTTATCTTAACGAGCTCAAACCTCAGCTCGGCTCAACTCGTTAAACTCGCGAGTTAGCTCGTTAAACTCGTTAAACTCGATATTTTCATCTGAGAAGAGGATTGGTGTTGAGATTACACAGTATGCCATGTGTTATCATCCTAGCCTCACACATATATAGTTATACTTACCGACTTAGAGAACTCGTTAAACTCGCGAGTTGGCTCGTTTAACTCGTTATCTAAACGAGTTCAAATCACAGCTCAACTCGACTCGTTAAGGAACGAGTTCGAGCCAAGTCAAGCCGAGTTTGCGAGTACTCGTTTAACTCGTGAGTTTCGAGTTTTTTTTTCCACCCCTAATGACAAGATATAATGTGTTCATGTGTGCTAGATGCTAATTTGGAGATATTTGGGTAAAGGTGGTACAGAAATTGGCAAGTGGCGTTTCAGGAGGGCTACTTAGGATTCAAAGAAGATATGCCACCGCAAATCATTTGGTTCAATTATTGCAATGGGGTACATTGTTACTCACAGAGTCACATGTATGACAAGCTAGAGATAAAAAGGCAAAAAAAAAAAGACATACAAATATATTTCTTTTGGAATTTTGAATTTAAATTTGGACCGATTTTGGAAAAAAAACTGAAATTGGATTTTAAAATATCCGACTAATATTATTCGTATCCATGTTGTTGCCGATCCGTATTTGATCTGTATTCGTAACCGATATTAGAAAATAGGTTTTATCCTCACTACGACCATTCTAACTATGGGTTGAGCCTACGGTCAGTATGGCTCTGATACCACCTCTGTCGGGACCCGAATTTGCAAATCCGGACCCTCTGTGTATTCAGCACTAGTCCAGGAATGCGCTAGTGCACACAGTCTTAACATCGGTAAATATCACAATCATACCACTCGATACTAATAAAGTACTTTAATTAAATAGTCAAACAGGTTGCTCGACCTTATGGTCAAGTTACAAATATACGCCACGCAGGGCGAAACTTATTAAGAGAGAAATAATAGCAGCGGAAAATAAAATAACTTCGTGGCGCCATCCAGTATACCACGTGCAACCGATCGGGCTCGCTTTCTAGTTAGACGGATCTTCTGGGAGCTCCTCCTCCAAAGCTGGTGTAGACTCCTCTTCAACTGGTGTTGTATTGTGGCAAGGGTGAGTACTTGGTACTCAGCAAGTCATGCACAGAATGCAAGCTAATATACTACATGCATGGCTTAATACAAAGGAATAGCTCAGGGTATATTTGCAGTAAAACAGCATTTGACAAGTAGCATAAGTAGATTCGAAAGCAATAGAAGCAAGTATAAGATCAATAACTTTTCCAGGAGTTTAATCAACATCTTTCCCATTCCTAATCCACATTTCCATCGACATCATTGTTTAACCAAACTCCACCTTTCAAGTCCAAGTTATTTTCAAGAAAGTCTAACCCTTGACTGTAATCCCCGAGCGATGTCCAATACCGCGGACACGGCTATTCAATAGATTTTACACTCTGAAGAGGTTATGCACTTTACCCACAAGATACAGTCAAACACCACAAAGGCGAGTTCCCGTAACAAAGTCTTTCGGAAACTTCTAACAATACAAGTGGTCCTCTCCGGTGTTGCACTCTAACCCTTCCCTTAGCTAAGGCGAAGTTTAGGCTAACCAACCGTTAGATGGGTACCTGGCCGCAGCCCCGGTACGCTCCCCCGTACAACTTACACAAAGGGTGTAGTTGACATCCTGAGGTCCCACAGGTACGTTATTAGCAACTTAATCAACTAGGTCCGTCCCATTACAGACATGTGGTTGCACGTTTGACCCAGTTCAAAGGCTTGCAAGGTTAAGTCCTTAGGGTGACCAGGCCAAGACTACCCGAAGAACCAAACCAACGTTCCCGGTGCCACAACTGGCCCACCCGATCATTCTTGCCACATGCCCCGGTCAAAAGCTATTTATCAAACCCCCAGTTGATTACCATGCACCACGTGCCATCAACATCACATGATACCTTTCCAAAATGATTCAATATATCATTAAATCAATATTAACATTTGATTGTCCAAAGACCATGTCATGAGCACGTAGCGGGTCTAAGCGATTATCTTATGCGGTCTAAACTCCCATGTTGGCAATTTGGTAATGTCCAACTAGTAAACCACAACTAGGGTGACAAGGGTCATGGCACATATATATGATTAACCAAGGTGTCATACAGCAATTTGGCATTTATCTAATTACCCATAATTAAGTAAAGCATTTTCTAATTTAAACTAGCATGCATTAATTTAAATCAAATTAACTTCAAAATGGGATCAACATGGTCAAAGCACAACTTGCCTTCAAATAGCACTTGTTCTTGGTCCTAAGCTGGCTCCTGGGTCAATACTTCTCCTTCGAATCCTTCCGGCACTTCAACGTCTACTCGTAACGTGTGCAAATAACAACAAATGAATAAAACATTAGACAAAAAGTGTCCAAACATCCAAATAAAGTTCATAAACAGAGAGAACATAATTTTATGAATTTTTAGAAACTGGAATCGTCAAATTCGGAGTTTAAACACGAAAGTTATAGCATTTTGAAGTTTAAATAATCAATTAAATAATATTACAGAGAAAAACTTTAGTCCAAAAATTAAATAAAATTCACCATTAGGTTGATCTCAATTTTATACAAATTTAGAAATTTGAATCACTCAAATCGGAGTTGAAACGCAAAAGTTATAAGCGTTTGAAGTTTGAATCGAATTTGAATTCAATTATTCACATTAATAAATCATTTTCTTTTTCGGAAATACTTTTATTGCGTCAGCGTGACACGTGGCAGCCTCTGATTGGTCCGCCGACGCCAAGATCGGTCCACGCGGCACGGCTCGGTCCACGGTGGACCGGTCCATCGACCGTGTCGTTGGTGGGTCCGCCTGTCGGCGGCGGCGGGTTCACGCCGCGTGAAGCGCGGCGGCCAGCGTGGGCCCTCTGACACGCGGGCCCCGCGCGTCAGAGACACGTGTTCACGCGCGTGGGCGCGGTTAGGGTGTACGTGGCTCAATCGCGTCCACCCGATTTAGATCTAACGGCCGATACAAGATCTAGGGTGGAACAGTAAAGGGGGTACGGGGCCTCACCTCGTGCGTGCGATGAAGATCGAACGGTCGAGGAAGCTTGAGGCAGCGATGGCGACGCGGCGGCGTGAGCAGACCGGAGCCGGGGAAGGCGACCTTCCAAACGGCGTTTGAGCGCGTCTCCGGCGAGATGAGCGTGTCCTTCGGGCGCGCCTTGACTTCGCGGTTCCAGATCCGGGCACGGGGACGGCGGATCACGGCGGACGGCGGCGGAACGAAGTCAAAAACCGTGGCGGGCCTAAGGCTACTACGGCGAGCAATCACGGCGTGCTGGCGGCGGCTCGGCGGCTAAAACCTAGGTCAAAATACGCGCGGGGTGGCGGCGGCCCTCGGGGGACGTCCTGGGCTTTAAATAGCCCCGGGAGGTGCGCTTAGGGCGGAGCCCTAGTCGGACGCGGCGGCGCTCTCCGAGCCCGATTCGGACGAGGACGACGACTGGATGCCGTCCACGCGTCCCGCATCGGACGGTCCACGCTCTCACGCGACGCGGCGCACGCACGGCCGTTGGATTGAGATCCAACGGTCGGCGGCTAGGGTTAGGGTTGGGTTCGGGCGACACGGTTCGACCGAATCAAGAGGCCCGGTCGGGTTCGGGTCGGACTCGAGTCCGACTCGGACCCGAGGAATAGTACTAGACCCGAAGCGATTTAATAATTCATTTAATTCGCAGAAAATTCATTTAATTCATTAAAAATAGCAAAATACCCAGAAAAATTCCAGAAAAATTCTGGAAAATATTTTAGGGCATTTGGGACTCAAATAAAATATTTCCAACAAAACTTTATCTAAAAATTTAATTTCTTCAATTATTTCAAAATGGAATAAATTCAAATAAATTTCAAATAAATCCAAATAAATTCCAGAAAATTCCAAAAATTCACCAAAGTGCCAAATCACACATGAATTTAAGAAAAGCAAAATTTTGAGGTGTTACACGACATCTCATAAAGAAATATATACCTAGACAAACACTTAAACCTACAATGTCAAGCAATATACACATACGCGTAGATGCTCAAATTTCCAGACTTACACATATAAACATATCTATACACAACCAATCTCAAAGAAATCAAAACACAGTTCACATCAGCATAATTAACATCCAAATTAGGCATTAGTGTTCAAAAGAATACTACAACTAGTTCAATACATCCAACCCATCCAACAAAATGAACACAGAATAAGGACTTTAAAAAAAACATATGACAAAAATTAAATGGGACTTCTGATCTTAAATACCTCATGCAAACTATAGCACAGATTTCATATACTCCAAAATTTACACTCTAATCTCAAAAGTTTACAATACAGTTACACTTCAATGCACATCTTCATCCAACCAATGTAGCTACACCAGTCTCTGCCCATGTCGAGAGGTGTCCCTTGCCTCTTTTCCTTTGCAGCAAAGCAACAATCAGCTGCTGCCAACCCACTTAGACACCCCCTTATACACGCACCAGTGGGGAAAGGAGGCACCTAGCAAGTTGCATGCATGCTAAGCATGTCTACTTACCACAGCACCTCCTCCAGCCCAGATTACCCCTGCCTTAGCTCATAGTTTGAGCCTCCGGACCTGAAGGACCATGTGGAGCTCCATCCATGTTTGTGATGAGAATTTGACTATCTTTGAGCAAGGTGTGCTTTTCAAAATGAAGAAATTTGAGGTGTTTTGAGTCTAAGGTGGAACCACCGGCCTTGTTTTGGTGGTATTGCCGGCCGAGCGGCATTACCGGCCCGTATGAGCGGTAGTCTTGGTTAGAAGTGGAACTTGAGCCGAGCCGAGAGGTTTGGGCTCAGTGCGGCTTTCGGTCTAGTGGCGAGCCGAGGCAGCTCGGCTTAGGCCCTAAGGCGAGCCCAAAAACCGGCTCGGCTCGGCTGGTCGGCTCATGGCCGCTCGTTAACTCGCCGAGCCAGAACATTTTATCAGGAAATTAAGTATTTATACAATAATTCATATATTTGCAGTGAATAATATTAACTTACTAGTTACTACTAAATAATAGTAGTTGCTTAGTTGCTCTATATCACACTTGTAGGAAATGGAATTGTCTCAACATCATCTTTTTCCTAAAAATATAAGTCATTAATCATACTAAATTCACTGCATGGGCTGGGCCACCGAGCCAATTTGGCTCGCGAGCCGGCTCGGTGTTTTTGCGAGCCTGAAAAGTAGGCTCGGCTCGAGCTCGGTCCGAGCCACAAGCCTGTGTGAGCCGAGCCAGGCTCGGGCGAGCCCGAGCCGAGCCACGAGCTTATTTTCCAGCCCTAGTGCCGGTATGTCAAAGCTACCGGCCGAAGAGTGGCGGTAGATATTTTCTAGTGAGGGGTTCTCGCATGGGTTAGCTTTCCTATGTAACCCATATGGGAAAGGTGAGAGCAAGTATGAGCTGTAGTGTCTCTACCATCTTTTCTATGCTCCTAGATCACCTAGTTGTCAGTTTCTTGATTCCCTTCTCTCATTCTATTGTTCTGATTTCGGTTGAGTTCTTTTGAGTCACTTGTTTTAAAACTACTAATAACTCAACTTGATTCAGAATTGCTTAACATTGACTCACATGTTGAGGGGGAGTTCTTGAAACTGGTTTTCTTGCATTACATATAGACTTGTTTTTTATTTCTGAGCTTTGTCTATTATGCAATTGATAAAATTGTGATAAGTTGCACCTAGCTACTTTTCTAAAGATTATTGCAAGCCTAGGTCATATCTAATTTGGCTTATCATGTTAAACTAGCCAACATTTAAAATTGAATATTCATTAAAACTTGATGAAACATAGCTTTTACTTCCTAGATTTCCTCATTAGGTGCTTATGCCATGATTAGTGATATTTTGGGTTTCTACTAGAGTCCCTAGAGCAATTTGGGTTAGCTATATTGTTTCATTTTAAAATCCTCTAGATGTTCATGAATCCAAGTGCTAAAAGTGATGAAAATTAACTCGTGTGTGTTCAAACTAGGACTCAACACTTTACATTTACAAGAGTCTTGTTCCCACTGCACTTGGGATATACATGGAATGTATTGTGTATGACCAAGATCACTCTTTAAGCTCCTTGCTTGAGATGGTCGCATTTGGCTTGAGTCAATAAAATTGAAAAATGCAAAATGAACTAGAGGACGGGAGTGAAGCCTAGGAGACTTATGTCGATGGCTCCTAGTCGAGGTTGTGGTTCACTAGGATAAACTCTCTACACCTCAAGGTTTGCGGAGTTACATTATGTCTTTACTTTACACCTCAAGGCTCCTTTAAATTCCTTCATCCCCATCATCCTCATCCTCTGCGAAAATAGACTGGGAAAGAGGAGAAGAGCCTGAAATGTCTAGTCTAGCACCTGGACTAGTCTTATCAAAGGTCACCTCACAGGTCTCTATCATCCTACCTAAATCTACAACCAAATTCTATAGCTATGGGAAGAAGTCGAGTAACCTAGAAAGATCTCATCAGCAGAGCGTGACTCGAACTTGTCTAGGTTCCCAGACTTCAAGAAGAAACACTTGCAACCAAATATGAGAAAATAAGACACACTGGGCTTTCGCCCATACCTCAACTCATAAAAAGTGCTGTGCAGGTGTGCCCTACGAAAAACTCTGTTGGCAACATGGCATGATGTAGCTACAGCCTCAACCCAAAACTTTCCAGGAGTATTGTACTCATCTAGCATCGTCCTAGCCATCTCTACCAGGCTCTTGTTCTTCCTCTCCACTATGCCATTCTGCTGAGGGACGTATGGAGAAGAGAACTGATGCTCAATGCCTAATTCCTCACAGAAGCTACTAAAGTAGGAGTTCTTGAACTCCATGCCATTGTCACTGCGGATCGCTCGTAAGGCACCTGGGAGCTCAATGGACAACTGTCAGGACCCGAATCTGCAAATCCGAACCCTCTGTGTATTCAGCACTAGTCCAGGATCACGCTAGTGCACACAGTCTCAACATTGGTAATATCACAATCATACCACTCGATAATAAAGTACTTAAAGTAGTTAACCAAACGGGGTTGCTTGACCTTAGGGTCAAGTTACAAATATACGCCTCGCAGGGCGAAACTTAAAAGAGAAATATAGCAGCGAAAAAATATGATAACATCGTGGCGCCATCCAGTATACCACAGGCAACTGACTGGGCTCGCTCCCTAGTTAGACGGTTCCTCTTGGAGCTCCTCCTCCAAAGCTGGTGTAGACTCTTCCTCAACTGGTGTTGTATTGTGGCAAGGGTGAGTATTTGGTACTCAGCAAGTCATGGACAGAATGCAACTAATATACTACATGCATGGCTTAATACAAAGGAATAGCTCAAGGTATATTTGCAGTAAACAGCATTAAACAAGTATCATAAGTAGATTCGAAAGCAGTAAAAACAGGTATAATATCAATAACTTTTCCAGGAGTTAAATAAGCATCTTACCCATTCCTAGTCCACATTTCCACCAACATCATCTATTAACCAAACCCAACCTTTCAAGTCCAAGTTCTTTTTTTCAAGAAAGTCTAACCCTTGACTGTAATCCCCGAGCAATGTCCAATACCGCGGACACGGCTATTCGAATAGATTTTTCACTCTGCAGAGGTTATGCACTTTACCCACAAGATACAGCCAAACACCACGAAAGCGAGTGGTCATAACAAAGCCTTTCGGAAACGGCTAACTACGCAAGTGAACATTTTCGGTTTTTGCCCTACACCATCCCTTCCCTTAACAAAGGCAAAGTATGGGACCGACATACCGTTGGACGGGTACCATGCCATCGCATCGGTACGCTCCCCCTTCAAGCTACACAAAGGGTGTAGTTGACACCCGAGGTATCACATGCAAGTTATTAGTAACTTACTCAACTAGGACCGTCCCATTCCGGTCATGTGGTTGCACGATTAACTCAGTTCAAAGGCTTGCAAGGTTAAGTCCTTATATTGACCAGGGCAAGACTACCCGAAGAACCAAACCATCGCTCCCGATGCCACAACTGGCCCACCCGATCATTTCTTGCCACATGCCCCGGTCCAAATCTGTTTATCAAACCCCCAGTTGATTACCATGCACCACGTGCCATCAACATCACAACACATGATACCTTTCCAAAACACGTTCAATATATCATTAAGTCAATATTAACATTTGATTGTCCAAAACCATGTCATGAGCACGTAGCATGTCTAAGCAATATACTACAACGATCTAAATTCCCATGTTGGCAATTTAATAATGTCCAACTATTTAATCCTCAACTAGGGTGACAAAGGGTTCAAGGCATACAATTCTTTATGTCAAGGTGGCATACAGCAGCTAGGCAATTACTAATCCCCCAAAACTAATTAAAGCATTTTCTAATTGAACTAGCATGCAATAATTTAAATCAAATTAATTTCAAAATGGGATCAACATGGTCAAAGCACAACTTGCCTTCAAAGAGTACTTGATCTTGGTCCAGAGGTGGCTCCTGGGTCAACACTTCTCCTTCGAAACCTTCGGGCACTTCAACGTCTACTCGTAACGCGTGCAAATAGCAATAAGTGAATAAAACAGTAGACAAAAAGTGTCCAAACACCCAAATAAAGTCCATAAACAGAGAGAGAATAATTTTATGAATTTTTAGGAATTTGAATCGGCGAAATCGGAGTTAAAACGCAAAAGTTATAAGCGTTTAAAGTTTAAATAATCAATTAAATAATATTACAGAGAAAAACTTTGGTCCAAAAATTAAATAAAATTCACCACTAGGTAAATCTTAATTTTATACAAATTTAGAAATTTGAATCACTCAAATCGGAGTTAAATTGCAAAAGTTATAAGCGTTTGAAGTTTGAAATCATATTTGAATTCATTAAACCGAATTAAATAAACTATTCCTTTTTTTTGAAAAAAAAGATTTATTGCGTCAGCAGTGACACGTGTCAGCACCTCATTGGTCCACGTGGACTTGCTAACGTCAGCACCGGCCGAACCCACCGATGACGTCAGCATGACGTCACCGTGACACGTGGCAAGACCCGGATGCTGCCACGTGTCCGGGTCAACGGACGCGGTCCACGCGCGCTTGGTCCTGTCGCTGACATGCGGGCCCCACTGACACGCGGGCCCCGCGTGTCAGAGACACACGCTCGCGCACGCGCTCGGTGCGACGCGGCTGGGGCACACGTGGCACTATCTCGGCCGTTGGTTTGAAAATCAACGGCGCGGATTGGATCGCGTTTCACGCGTTGAAAAACCACTCGGTCGCTCTGGACCGCACGATCTAGATCTAACGGTTGAGAATAGATCTAATCCCCGCAACGTGGAATCCGTTGCGGTGACGTGGCCTAACGTGAGCCGTTGGATCTCGATCCAACGGTTGAGATCTAATCTAATGCTTTAGGGTTCGGGAAACACGTGGCTCACCGTGGCCATTAGATCTTGATCGGAGGGCTGTCCGAGCTCGCGAGGTCGATGGCGACGCGGCGGAGCTACAGCAGCCGGAGCAGAGACGACGACCACTCCCGCGGCGCTTCGAGGCTCCTCCGGCGAGGTGAGTTGGCTCTACGGGTGCGTCTCGGTCTAGGGGTTCAAGATCTGGGCTCAACGGCGGCAGGGGATGAAGCAAAAACCGTGGCGGGGCGGCGCGCAACTACGGCGAGCTATCGCGGCTAAACGGCGGTGGCTCTGCCTCGGTGAGTAGGGCTACGGGTGCGCAAGGTCAGGGCCGACCTCGGGGCGTGACCCGGGCTTTAAATAGCCTTGGCGTCCGCGCCCGAGGCGGAACCCTAGTTCTACGCGGCGGCGGAGTCCGGCCGCGACTCGGATGGAGACGATGAAGCCACAGCCGTCCACGTGGCGTGATCAACGGCCACGATCACGCGGGCGAACGGGTTCGGGTCGGACATGACTCGGTCGGATCCGAGTGATTCTCGGCCGTTGGATGATCCAACGGCTGAGATCTACCGAGTTCTTTTGGTTAGTGGTGCGGTCGCACGTGGGCTACGTGGCACCTTGTGGGCCGTTGGATCTCGATCCGACGGTCCACGGGGGTTAGGGTTCGGACGCGGTTCGACCGAACCGTGCGGCCCGGTCGGGTCCGGGTCGGACTCGGACTCGAGTTTGACTCGGGCTCGGTCGGATGAACAGTACAAACCCACTCGTATTTTCCAGCGATTAAATATTCAAATTAATTCTCAGAAATTCATTTAATCCATTAAAAATAGCAAAACACTCAGAAAAAATTCCAGAAAAATTCTGGAAAATATTATGAGGCATTTTGGACTCAAATAAAATATTTCCAACAAAATTTTATTTGCAAAGTTTATTTCTTTAATTATTTCAAAAGGGAATAAATTCAAATAAATTCCAAATAAATCCAAATAAATTCCAGAAAATTCCAAAAATTCACCAAAGTGCCAAATCATAGTTAAATTCATGAAAAGCAAAAATTTGGGGTGTTACAACAACCTACGAATCAAACCCCTAAAGTGTGAAAAAGATTCACCCTTCGAGGGTGTAACACCCCAAAATTTTGCTTTTCTTAAATTCATGTGTGATTTGGCACTTTGGTGAATTTTTGGAATTTTCTGGAATTTATTTGGATTTATTTGGAATTTATTTGAATTTATTCCATTTTGAAATAATTAAAGAATTTAATTTTGCAAATAAAATTTTGTTGGAAATATTTTATTTGAGTCCAAAATGATCCAAAATATTTTCCAATTTTTCTCGAATTTTTCTGAAATATTTGCTATTTTAATGAATTAAAATGAATTAATCGGGAATTATTTTAAATATTAATTACCTTGGAAAATCCAACTCTGGTCGGCATCGCTTCATCCGACCGAAGTCGACTCGAGTCCGACGAGCCATTGATTCGACCAACCCACTCCTAACCCTAATCGATCCCAACCGCCGGATCAAGATCCAATCTACCGAGATCCGCCTGACCTGCACTTCGAGCCGCGGTCCGGATCGACCCGCGCCAGGCGATCGTGGTCGTTGAGCGCGACACGCGGATCGCCACGATTTCGCTGCCTTCCGTGAATCGAAGCCGACTCGCCGCGTAGCCGCCGGCCCGATTAGGTTTCCGCCAGGCGCACGCCGCCGAGGCTATTTAAGGCGCTGGTTATCGCCGAGGATCGCCGCTCGCGGTGCGCGTTTATTGCCTTCTAGTTTCAACGCCTGCCGCCGCCGCCGCGATTTCACGAAGTTTGGGGAGTGCCGCTTACGGGTTTTTCGCTTCGCCGCCGCCAGCTATCCTCCGCCGCTTCAAGCCCGGACCAGAACCTTGCGCTGAGGCGCACTCGCGGTGCACTCACTTGGCCGAGACGCCCGGCGCCGTTAGGGTGGTCGGCCCCCTCCGGCCGCTAACGCCGCCGGCAGAAGCCATCGTCGCGAAGCTCTGCACCGTTGATCAAGATCCAACGACGAGGCGAGGCCACGCCTGCTATCAAGCTTCGCTTCGATTAGGTTTCAACCGTTGGATTTAGATCGCATTGCCAGGTTAGTTGCGCGAAGCGATAGAGTTAGATCTGGACGACCGGCCCGATCTAGATCGAACGTCCCATCAACCGTAGTTTTGAACGTGGAGGTCTAGATCCGACCGACCGCTGATTTTCAAATCAACGCCCGAGATTGTGCCACGCGGTGCTCACCGCGCCCACACGCTGGGGAGCGTGTTCTCGACACGCGACTCGCGGTCGTAGGGCCCACGTGGTCCCGGCAGCCACGCTGCGGCGCGTGAAACCCGGCTGGCAGCGGGGCCCACATGTCACCACGTGAGCCGTGACCGAGTCCACCGGGTGGACCCGAGCCGAGCGTGACCAAGTCCATGGATCGGCCGACGCCGCTGAGCCAATCGAGGCTGCCACGTGTCCATGCCGACGCCTTAATAATTAATTTCCTAAAAGAAAATGATTTATTAATTCGAAATATTGATTCAAATTTAGATTCAAACTTCAAACGCTTTATAACTTTTATGCTTCAACTCCGATTTGAGCGATTCAAATTTCTAAATTTGTATAAAATTGAGATCTACCTAAATATGAATTTTATTTAATTTTGGACTAAAGTTTTTCTCTGTAAAATTATTTAATTGATTATTTAAACTTTAAATAATCATAACTTTTATGCTTTTAACTCCAAATTTGATTTATTCTCCAGTTTCTAAAAATCCGTAAAATTATGTTCTCTGTTTATGGATTTTATTTGGAGTTTTGGGGATCTTTTGCATAGTGTTCATTTGTGTATTTGCTATTTGCACGCTTTTACTTAGCAGATTTGAAGTGCCTGAGGATTCAAGGAGAAGTATTGACTCAGATCCAACTCAAGACCAAGAGCAAGTGCTTTTTGAAGGCAAGTTGTGCTTTGACCATATTGATCCCATTTCAAATCTATTTTTGATTTAAACTATTGCATGCTAGTTCAATTAGAAAGATACTTTGTTTAAACCTGGGGTTAGATAAATACCAAT
The DNA here is from genome assembly GCA_036346355.1 of Rhipidocladum racemiflorum. Classification (NCBI taxonomy): domain Eukaryota; kingdom Viridiplantae; phylum Streptophyta; class Magnoliopsida; order Poales; family Poaceae; genus Rhipidocladum; species Rhipidocladum racemiflorum. Next base: position 458,213 of record CM070582.1, read on the forward strand.
TTGCTATATGACACCTTTGATTACTTAAGTATGTGCCATGACCCTTTGTCACCCTAGTTGTGGTTTACTAGTTGGACATTATTAAATTGCCAACATGGGTTTAGATCGCTGTAGTATAACGCTTAGACCGCTACGTGCTCATGACATGATTTTGGATAATCAAATGCTAATATGGACTTAATGATATATTGAACCCGCTTTTGGAAAAGTATCATGTGATGTTGATGGCACGTGGTATGGTAATCAATCAGGGTTTGATAAAATGATTTCACCGGGCATGTGGCAAGAGTAATCGTGTGGGCCAAAGGTGGCATTGGGAGTGATGATTTGGTTTTTTCGTAGTCTTGCCCTGGTCACTCTAAGGACTTCACCTTGCAAGCCTTTGAACTGGGTCATACTTGCAACCACATGGCGAATGGGACGGCCCTTAGTTGACTAAGTCGCTAAGGACTCACTTGTGGAGCCTCAGGGTGTCAAGCATTAACTGCTTGTGTGATTGCACGGGGAGTCCGATTTGTAATGGCGCTGTGCACCCATCTAACGGTGTGTTGGTCCCATACTTCGCCTTGGCTAAGGGAAGGGATGGTGTAGAGCACGCACTGAGAGAGGACCAATTGTGTTGTTTGAGGCTTCCGAAAGGCTTTGTTATGATCGCTCATTCGTGATACTCTTGTATGGCGATTCACTACCCGACGTGGTGAGTGGATTGTATCTTGTGGGTAAAGTGCATAACCTCTCGCAGAGTGTAGAATCTATTTGAATAGCCGAGTCTACTGTGATCGACAATGCTCTGGAATTACAATAAGGGTTAGATTTTCTAAAATAACTTGGTTTGAAAAGTTGGTTTGGTTTAACAAGGAAGATGATGGAAATATGGTTTAGGATGGGGAAAATGTTATTTAAACTTCTTGAAAAGTTATTTATGCTTTACTTATTTCTACCGCTTTGAATCTACTTATATTACTTGTCAAAAGTCAAGCATCGCAAATATACCCTCGAGCTACTCCTTTGTACTAAGCCATGCATATAGTATTTTAGGTTGCATTATGTTCATGACTTTCTGAGTACAAAGTACTCACACTTGCATCAACACAATATAAGTTTAAGAGGAGATTAAGCCAGAAATTGAGGAGGAACTCCAAGAAGACCCGGGTCTACTTAGGGGATGCGAGCCTGGCCATTGCCTGTGGTATACCTGATGGCGCCACTTAAGTTTATTTGATTTTCCACGCTTATTTCTCTTTAATAAGTTTCATTTTGCAAGGCATATATTTGTAACTTCTGGCCATAAGGTCGAGTAACCCTTTGATTATTTAAATAAAGTACTTTGATAGTATCAGATGGTATGATTGTGATATATACCGATGTTAAAGACTGTGTGCACTAGCTGCTCGACTAGTACGAATACACGTAGGGTCCGGATTTGCAAATTCTGGTCCCGACAGAGTGGTATCAGAGCCATACTTGACTGTAGGCTCAACCCCTAAGCTAGAATGGTCGAGTGAGGATAAAACCTATTTTCTAAAGCTAAAAAGTTGTCAAGATAAGAAATGACCTCTCGACTTATCCCTTCTCTCTTCTCGCTCTTGCTGAAATTTTCCTTACCTTGTCACAATTTAAAAATTTAATTTTACGAAGCACTCTTGTAGATGTATGGAGGTTTTCTTGATGAGTGAGCATAGGTTCTATAGTGAGACTCCTTCACGAGTCACATAAAATAAAGAGTCACCCTTTAGGCGTTAGGACTCCGTGAGTTAGTCTGACGGATTTGCTTTGTTTGTCGAAAGTGTGCAAGTGTTGCAAGGCCCTTAGGCATTGTAAGTACCATACCAAGTTACTAATAATAAAGTTGGACCTTAAAGCTACCCCTTTCGCCCCGCATAAGTTCCATATTACTTGTCTATTCTTGTTTCCTCTCATCTCTAAACCTAGAGCAAATCGACAGATGGTGAACACCCGTGGGAACTTTGGAAGCAATGGGAGTGGATCTCGCCAAATGTAAAACCCCAATGATGGAGCACCAAAGACCGCCACGGATGTGCAGAATTTTGGAGCATTTCTGCTGCCAGACTCGCTTGATGCATGCTATGATGCAACAAATGCAGCACGTCATCGCCAAAGCCATCGCTAATCAAGTTAATCGTGACCACGCCGTAATACAAGGGCCATGTCGAGTTCATGAGGACTCACCCACCCACTTTCTCCTGGAAATGCCAATCCATTGGAGGCCGATGATTGGTTAAGATCAATCGAGAGGAAGCTACATATAGCTCAATGCATAGGGAATGAGAAGGTACTTTTACGCTTCTCATCGCTTGGAAGGAACAATACCGAATGGTGGGAGAACTTCGTGCCACGCAGAGAACCTCAAGATATCACTTGGGAAGAGTTCACAATGCATTCGACAGCATCACGGCCCGAAGGAATTATGGACCTTAAGAAGGAGGAGTTCAGAGACCGAGGCAAGGTAATCACCAAGTGGCCGACTACCGAACAAGTTCATTGCCTAGCACGCCACGCACTGAGGATGTAGCGACTGATAAATCCGCATACTGCTTTTATGAAGGGACTTAACTCAGATTGCAAGTAGGGTTGATCACCCACACCTTTCCGGATTTCCAAGAGTTGGTGAATAAGGCACTTATTCTTGAGGACAAGCGCAAGGAACTGGATGAGAACAGAAGCGCAGGATGCAACAAGAAGGATCACGCCGTGGAACGCAATAAATACCGAGAGTTGCACTAAATCAATTCTTCTGATTCCAACTACGAATGCAACGAGGACACCATCCCAAAGACCAAGACTCGCCAATCAAAACTACTGCACTGAAATTCTCGGCTAGAAACACTACCCTGTGCAACAAATATGAACAAAGAGACGCCGTTATAACCGGCAACGAGCCAGGACACTTTGCCAACGCTTGTCCAAAGAAGACAGCAGGAGCGCACCTGGGTCGCTTTCAATCTAGGAACCACCCCAGCTAGGACGCCAAAGACCAGGAGCCACACCCTGCACTGGTGAGAGAGGCCGAGTCAACTATGTCACCGCAGATGCACCGCAGAATGCTACTGACGTCAGACCGGGTAAGTTACTTGTTAACTCAAGACTGCAATGGGCTTTTGTTTGACTCGAGCTGTGATTCGCTTGTTTCGCAAGGTTTTTGCTACTAGAAATGACTTGAGAATTGCAAGACTTAAGTGCATGCTTTTAGTTCAAACCCTGGTTCCAACTCCGAACGGAAGTAGGATGTTCCGGTGAGAATACTAATAGATGGAATAGAGTTCCTAGCAAACCTTATAATTTTGGAGACCTGCACCTTAGATGTTATATTGGGAATGGATTAGTTATCCAAGCACAAGGCCGTATTGATTGCTGGATTTAAGGACTATCTCGCTTGAGAGCCCGTGTGGGAAGAAAGTGGAATTTCAAGCCACCGCAGCTTAGAGATGGACAGCTTGATGGTTAACAGATTTCAAGGCAATCAAGATAGAGGATGTCCCAGAGTGAATGAGTACCCAGACGCTTTTTCCGAGGATTCTACCGGTATGCCGCACAGGACATAGAGTTTGTGATAGAACTTGTACCTGGTACAAAGACCGATAGCAAAGAGACCCTATCTGATGTCTACCAGGAGTTGGTAGAGATGAAGAAACAAATAGAAGAGTTAATGGAGAAAGGATTTATCGACTCAAGTTCGTCGAGCTGGGGAGCACCGCTTTGTTTGTCAAAAAGAAGGACGGAGTTTCAGGATGTGCATCGACTACCGCGGCACTCAATGAAGTCACCGTGAAGAATAAGTATCCGCTACCTGTGATTGGTGATTTGTTTGATCAGCTTAAGAGGAGCCGAGTTTTCTCCAAGATTGATCTCGAGATCGGATACCATCGGGCTTGAAGATCCGATCAAGATATTCAAGATCGCATTCTCGCCAAGATATGGACATTACGAGTTTACGCTATGTCCTTGGCTGACGAATGCGCCGGCTTATTTCATGAATATGATGAATAAGGTGTTCATGGAATATTTGGACAAGTTTGTCGTCGTGTTCATAGACGATATCCTAATCTACTTCCAAGACAGGATGAACATGCCGAACACTTAAGGCGAAGTTTTGGAAAAGTCGAGGAATAAAGAACTTTTCGCCAAGTTCGCAAGTGTGATTTTTGGAAGGACAAGGTGGAGTTTCTTGGACATGTGATGACCGCAGAAGGGAGTCGCCAGAGATCCAAGCAAAGTAGAAGTCGTGTTACATTGGGAGCAAATCAAGATCGTGACCTGCATTCTGAGTTTCTTGGAATGGCAGTGATACTACCGCTGCTTTCATCGGGCTTTTCGACAATTGCAAAACCTCTTACGCAATTGCCAAGAAGGAAAAGAAGTTTGCATGGACGCCGTAACGTGAGGAAGGATTTCGTGAGTCAAGAAGCGATTGACATCAAGACGGTGTTAGTTCTACCGGATGTTGCTTCAAAGCTTCGATATTTATTGTGACGCATCGCGCCAAGGACTTGATGTGTCGATGCAGAATGGAAAGGTCGCCGCTATGCATCAAGGCGCTTGAGGCCGCATGAGGAAAATTATCCGACACATGACTCCAGAGTTAGTCTGAGTGCATGCTTTGAAGATATGGCGTCACTATCCTGATTGGAAACAGATGTGAGGTATATACGATCATAAGAGTTTTGGCACATATTCACCACCGGATCTCGGAATATGAGGCAAAGGAGATGGCTAGAGTTAATCAAGGACTACAATGTTGGAATCCATTACTATCCCGGAAGGCCAACGAGTTGCCGATGCTCAGGCCCAAGAGCCATACCGCATGAGTATGTTGCTAGCCATAAGTCGTGATGAGTTATGTGAGGAGTTTCAGAAAATGAAGATTGAGGTTGTACTTCAGCGGATTCTTGGCCGCATTAGAAGTAAAACCGACCCTCGAGGATCGATTCAGAAGGACGTATGATGATGACAAGATCCGCAGGATTAAGTCCATCAAGGAGGAAGGCAAGCGAGGACTTCGGGTTGATGAGCAAGGCACGTTGTGGATGAAGGATCGCATTTGTGTGCCTAACAAAAAGGAGTTAAAGCAATCGATTTTGGAAGAAGCCCATGACTCCAAGTACTCGATTCATCCTGAAGCGCCAAGATGTATCAGATCTCAAGGAGAGATTCCGTGGCCGAGTATGAAACGTGAAGTTGCCGAGCATGTTGCATTGTCAGCGACGATGCCGAGAGAGTCAAGGCAATGCATCGAGACCAGCAGGATTGCTACAACCGCCAAAAATACCTCGAGAGTGGAAGTGGAGGAAATCGGAATGGATTTCATTACCGGTTTAAGCCAAAGACTCAAGGAGGTTATGACTCCATATGGGTTATAGTGGATCGCTTGACTAAAGTAGCCCATTTTATCCCCGTGAAGACCACTTACTCGGGAGATAAATTAGCAGAGTTGTACATGATCAGATTGTTTGTTTGCACGGAGTGCCAAAGAGGATTGTAATCGAGACAGAGGTACCCAATTTACCTCAAGGTTCGGAATAAGTTGCATGAAGCCATGGGGGACCCGCTTGAACTTCAAGATGCCTTATCATCCACAGACGACGGATGCACCGAAAGAGTCAACTGATTCTCGAAGATATGCTAAGAGCTTGTGCATTGGCTTATGCTACCTCTTGGGATAAGAGTTTGCCGATGCCGAGTTCGGCATACAACAATAGTTATCAGGCTAGTTTACGATGTCACCTTTTGAGGCATCAGTATGGTCGACCATGCCCGGACGCCATTGAATTGGAAATGAGACCGTGAGCGCCGTGTCTTTGGGCCTGATATTCTTCAAGAGGTCAAGAGCATCGCCATAATTAGGGAAAGGTTGAAGATAGCCCAATCTCGACAGAAGAGTTATGGCCGACAATCGTCGCGAGATTTGAGTTTTGAACCAAGACTTTGTATACCTCAGAGTTACGCCTCGGGAGTTAAGAGGTTCCATGCCAAAGGGAAACTCGCACTGCTATGTTGGACCATTTAAGATTTTGAGTCGCAGAGGTGAAGTTGCTTATCACCGGAGTTGCCACGCTGCTAAGGCAGGAGTACATGATGTATTCCATGTGTCCCAAATAAAGAAGTGTCTCCCGAAGTTCCTCGAGGAGCGTATACCGCTAGAGTCAATTGAGTTGCAAGAGGATTTGACTTATAAGGAGCATCCCGTGAGGATTCTAGACACAATGGATCGAGAAACTAGAAACAAGTCAACCTGCTCAGAGAGTTCTGAAGTGGAGCAACCATGAAGAAAGTGAAGCTGACTTGGGAGCCAAGAGGATTTGAAGAAAGAATTTCAAACCTATTCCTTTAGTAGTCCCTAATCTCTGTGGACTAGATTCTATTAAGGGGGGAGGTTTGTAACACCCTGCAAAATTTTGCTTTTCTTAAATTCATGTGTGATTTGGCACTTCGTGAATTTTTGGAATTTTCTCGAATTTATTTGGATTTATTTGGAATTTATTTGAATTTATTCCATTTTGAAATAATTAAAGAATTTAATTTTGCAAATAAAATTTTGTTGGAAATATTTTATTTGAGTCCAAAATGATCAAAATATTTTCCAATTTTTCCGAATTTTTCTGAGTCATTTGCTATTTTTAATGAATTAAATGAATTATCGGGAATTATTTTAAATATTAATTCGCTGGAAAATCCAACTCGGTCAAGCATCGTTTCATCCGACCGAAGTCGACTGAGTCCGACTCGAGCCGCTTGACTCGACCGAACCCACTCCTAACCCTAATCGATCCCAACCGCTGGATCAAGATCCAACGGCCGAGATCCGCCTTCACCTGCACTGAAAGCCGCGGTCCGGACCGGACCCCGATCGCTGCGCGATCGTGGCCGCTGAGCGACACGGATTCGGGCCACGATTTCGCTGCCTTCCCGTAATCGAAGCCGACTTCCACCACAGAGCCGCTATCTGATTAGGTTTCCGCTGGCACGCCGCCGAGGCTATTTGGCGCGGGTTATCGCCCGAGGATCGCTGCTCGTAAAGGTTTATTGCCCTAGTTTCCAACGCCTTAAGCCGCCGTCGCCGCGATTTCGGCCTGGGGAGTGCCGCCACGGTTTTTCGCTTCCGCCGCCGTCATTATCCTCCGCCGCCAAGCCCGGATCCAGAACCTGCGCGAGGCGCACTGGGTGCACTCACTTGGCCGAGACGCTTTCGCGCCGCTAGGGTGGTCGCTGGCTCGTCACGGCAGCCGCAACGCCGCCGCAAGCTATCGCCGCCCGCGAGTCTGGCAGCACCGTTGGATCAAGATCCAACGCACGAGGCGCAGGCCACGCCGCCTGCCATCAAGCATCGCTTTCTTGATTAGGTTTCAACCAAGTTAGATTTAGATCGTACGGTTGTGGTTAGTTGCGTTAGCGATAGGGTTAGATTCGGACCGCCCATCTAGATCGAACGCCCGGATCAACCGCAGGTAGTTTTGAACGTGAGGTTCAGATTCATCCGACCGTTGATTTTCAAATCAACGCCCGAGATTGTGCGCACGTCACCGCGCTTCACACGCCGCTGGGAGCGTGTCTTCGACACGCCGGACTGGGTCGAGGCCCATGTGTCACCGCATCACGCGCGTGAAACCCAAATAATGGCAAAGCGGGGCCCACATGTCACCACGCGTGAGCCGTGGACCGAGTCCACTGTGGACCCGAAATGAGCGTGGACCAAGTCCATGGATCCTACTGACGAACAGGCCAATCGTAGGCTGCCACGTGTCCATGCCGACGCACAATTAATTTCCAAAAAGAAAATGATTTATTAATTCGAAATATTGATTCAAATTTAGATTCAAACTTCAAACGCTTATAACTTTAAGTGCTTCAACTCCGATTTGAGCGATTCAAATTTCTAAATTTGTATAAAATTGAGATCTACCTAAATATGAATTTTATTTAATTTTTGACTAAAGTTTTTCTTCTGTAAAATTATTTAATTGATTATTTAAACTTTAAATAATCATAACTTTTATGCTTTAACTCCAAATTTGATTTATCTCAGCTTTCTAAAAATCCGTAAAATTATGTTCTCTCTGTTTATGGATTTTATTTGGAGTTTTGGGATCTTTTTGCATAGTGTTCATTTGTGTGTATTTGCTATTTGCACGCTTTACGAGTAGACGCTTGAAGCGCTGAGGGATTCAAGGAGAAGTATTGACTCAGATCCAACTCAAGACCAAGAGCAAGTGCTTTTGAAGGCAAGTTGTGCTTTGACCATATTGATCCCATTTCAAATCTATTTTGATTTAAACTATTGCATGCTAGTTCAATTAGAAAGATACTTTGTTTAAACCTCGGGTTAGATAAATACCAATTTGCTATATGACACCTTGATTACTTAAGTATGTGCCATGACCCTTTGTCACCCTAGTTGTGGTTTACTAGTTGGACATTATTAAATTGCCAACATGGGTTTAGATCGTTGTAGTATACCGCTTAGACCTGGCTACGTGCTCGCGACATGATTTTGGATAATCAAATGCTAATATGGACTTAATGATATATTGAACCTGTTTTGAAAAAGTATCATGTGATGTTGATGGCACGTGGTATGGTAATCAACTGGGTTTGATAAACAGATTTCGACCGGGCATGTGGCAAGAGTAATCAGGGCCAAGGTGGCATTGGGAGTGATGATTTGGTTTTTTCGTAGTCTTGCCTCGTCACTCTAAGGACTTCACCTTGCAAGCCTTTGAACTGGTCATACTTGGTAACCACATGGTCGGAATGGGACGGCCCTAGTTGACTAAGTCGCTAAGGACTCACTTGTGGAGCCTCGTGGTGTCGGGCTATACCGCTTGTGTGATTGCACGGGGAGCGATTGGTCGTGGCTGTGTACCCATCTAACTGTGTTGGTCCCATACTCGCCTTGGCTAAGGGAAGGGATGGTGTAGAGCACGCATCTTAGAGGACCACCGTGTTGTTTGAGGCTTCCGGAAGGCTTTGTTATGATCGCCATTCAAGATACTCTTGTATGGCGATTCACTACCGACGTGGTGAGTGGATTGTATCTTGTGGGTAAAGTCATAACCTCCGCAGAGTGTAGAATCTATTTGAATAGCCGAGTCCACTGTGATCGACAATGCTCTGGAATTACAACATGGGTTAGATTTTCCAAAATAACTTGGTTTGAAAAGTTGGTTTGGTTTAACAAGGAAGATGATGGAAATATGGTTTAGGATGGGGAAAAATGTTATTTAAACTTCTTGAAAAGTTATTTATGCTTTACTTATTTCTACTGCTTTCGAATCTACTTATATTACTTGTCAAAAGTCAAGCATCGCAAATATACCTGAGCTACTTCCTTTGTACTAAGCCATGCATATAGTATATTAGCTTGCATTCTCAGTGCATGACTTGGTCGAGTACCAAGTACTCACCCTTGCCTCAACACAATATCGCTTGAAGAGGAGATTACGCCACCTTTGGAGGAGGAACTCAAGAAGACCCGCCACTTAGGATGCGAGCCCAACATTGCCTGTGGGTATACGGATGGCGCCACTAAGTTTATTTGATTTTCCGCCGCTGCTTATTTCTCTTTAATAAGTTTCGCTTGCAAGGCATATATTTGTAACTTGGCCATAAGGTCGAGTAACCCTTTGATTATTTAAATAAAGTACTTTGATAGTATCGTATGGTATGATTGTGATATATACCGATGTTAAGACTGTGTGCACTAGCGCGTTCCTGGACTAGTGCTGAATACACAGAGGGTCCGGATTTGCAAATTCGGGGTCCCGACAGAGGGCATGAAGAACACCCAAGAATACCTCAAAAAATCATCGACTATGACAAGATTGTACCACTTCCCTCCCACTGACCGCATTCTAGCTGGACCAACAGTGTCCATGTGCAAGAGCTATCTTGGTGCATTAGTCATCACTTAGGTGACTAGGGGATGAGAAGCCGCAACCATCTTGCCATGTCGGCAAGGAGAACAGACAACATATTTGACCATCTTGAGCTTGGGCAAACCATGAATGAGATCATGGCCGCTAATTCGGGTCAAATGATCAAAACCTATGTGACCAAGTCTCCTATGCCAGAAGGAGAGATCACGGGACTAAAGCAATCATACAACGGAGAGAGTCTCCAGAAGAAGCAGAAAAATCAGCATGAAAGACCCCCAAATCTAGAAATCCTGCAAACCAACTCCCTAGAAGAATCAAGGATCCTACAAGCGCTACTCTTAAAACTTACCTCGAAATCGTCATCAATAAGCTGAGAAACTAATAGCAAATTATACTGCAGCTTACTAATTAAGACAACGTCCTTGAGAATGAAATGATCATTAATTCATACAGTATGACTCTACCTGACAAAGCATCCCCAAAAGTGATCAACTCATCACTAGGAGCTCGGACTAGGAAGAAAACCAGTGGGAGCCTCCGGTCATATGGCAAGAATAGCCGAAGTATATGATCCTAACCTCCCCCTTCACTGTCCTACGGACCTGAATCAATGAGAGTGAAAGGCAGATGTCTCAATATCAGGACAAATCAGTGCTGATCTAGAAACCCAATACTGAGTCACCTGAGTAGAAGACGAAAAAAATCAAAGGAGCAAAAGAATGCAATATAGCACCTATATGTGACTTGACTCTCACAAACTCAAAGACAGCTCCTGTAGGACGTCTAGGAATAGGAGTTGGGTTGGTTCGCCAGCGTGCAAAGGCCAGACCATCTTAGTCCTGCAGCCCAGACCTCCTGCTGGAGGAAGTAAACTCACGCCGCTAATATCCACCTCGATGGAAAGAACAAGGAATATCATGAGGACGGTAGAAAGACTGACTCGGGACAGCTCCGGGATGAAAACCAGAGGTAGAAGCCTGAAAACTATGCCCTGTACGCTGTCCAAGAACAGAAGACTCTCTAACCTGTCTAGAAGCAGTGTGTGACTTAGGAGCACTCAAAGTCTGGGGATGACCTTGAATACCCCTAAGGGCATGAACACGCTCACGTCAAGTGATCTTAGCGCGTCTGAAGCAAAAATTAATAATATGTCCATCCTTCAGACAGAAGGTGCAAGTATACTTCGCCTTGGAGGCTGAAATAGTAGGAGAAACACCCTTCTCATTAGAAGTCCTATGGACAATTTCAGCTGATCTAAACACAGTGGTGCTCTTATTGGAGCAACCACAATCTTTCCTTCCTCAGAGGTACGCACAACTGTAGGCGGATGCGCCCGTGCGTGCTCGAGGTAATCAAATCCTAGACCCTAACTGAATCTGCTAATCTTGGATTGGTCTAGGATGAGATTGAGCTTCTTCTTACCTCCTACAAATTTCTCGAAAGTGCTCGTGAGGTACTCACACTCCTGGAAAAGCAAGGCGCATGAGAGGCCTCACAAAAAACGAAAGGGGGAAGGAGTTGAAGAAGAGTCAAGAGAGGAAGAACGAACAGCGCTTGCATATCTCTCCTTATGCACGGCTGCCTTAATCTTGAGGGCCTCACAAGAAACGCAATGGTCATTTCTAATCCTAGTAACCTGGGCCTCTAATTTCTTTCTAAGCTCCCCATGGATTTTATCCAGATCCCCCTCAATCTCAACACACAACAGCAACCATTTTGTAACTTATCTAGTAAGTCCTTAACAAGTTGAGCACACTTGACTTCAAGAGCATCATTGTCAAGTTTTAGTTGCCTACATCCCTCATATGTGCTAACTAGGTCCTTAGAAGTATGTGATTCAAGTTCACCATTTCTAACAGAAAGCTTCCTAATGTGTGAGTTCATGGCATCTATTTCAGCAAGCAATTTAGGGCAGTTTTCACATGAAGCAGTTGTGTGAGCATGAAGAAAGCTACCATATACAGGAATAGGATTAACTAGAAAGGTTAGCGCGACGCACGCCACGCGCGTGAGCGGAAAATAATTTTGCATTTTTTTCTTGAGAAAAAATAGAATTAGACGAATTTTCAGAATTTTTGTAGGCTCGCGAAACCTTAGAGATCGCGCTAGGGGAAAAAGTATATGACGCACGCCACGCACGTTAACAGAAAATGATTTTTGCTTTTTTTTCCGGAGGAAAAATAGATCTAGGCGTATTTTTAAATGCGCACGCCGCGCGCGCGAACGAAAAATAACTCTTCGGTTATTTTTTCCAGTGAAAAAGTAGACCCAACCGTATTTTTTAAATTTTTGGAGGCTGGAGAAACCTTAGAGACCAAGCCGAAAAAAAGTACGCATCTTTCTAACGAAGAAAATATTTTTTTCGGAGAAAACGGAGAAAGGACCTGAACGTAAAAACCGGGGACCTGATTGTTATACTTTTGGACATGATCGTTATCCCGAAAAATGAGAAAAAGACTCGCTCGCGATTCGTATTTAACGGGAGGCTCTTTTCGTAAAGTAACGAACGAGGGACCTAAACGCAATTCGGAAAAAAAATTTCCCTCACAAAAAATTGCAAAGGACCTCTGCGCAAATTAGAAGGACCTATCCGTGATTTAATGAACTGGAGGATTTTTTGTGCAAATAGCGGAGAGAGAATGAAGGTGGACACGTGGGCATGAGGAGGAGGCAGGAAACCTTCCGAAAGTGTTTACTGGAGTATGAGACAATTGCTAGCATTCTTCGACTTGAGACCACCAAGTTCAGTAAGGACACTATCATGCAATGTCCTTAGATTCTCCAACTCCATAACCAAAGCATCACAGAGAGTGCAGCTATCAGAATCTCGGGATGAACATGATTTAAGTGAAGCTAACTCCCGTAACAAGGTACCTACTTCTCTAATTCCACACATCTAGCTCTAGCTCTAGCATGAAATTTTTCTCACTTGCAAAAAGCATCATTGAGTTGGTCATAATAGGGTACCTCGTCTGTGTCGCTGTATAGCTCGGAGTCGCTGACATCGTCAGCTTCTACCATGAAGCACATGCTAGAGAAGTTGTCGCCGCCCTTCTTCTCTTACGGATCATCTCATCCTCGTCGCTCCATGTCTCCGTGTCGGAGAAGTTGATGTCGTCCGGTGCAGCGAGGACACGGTGAAAGAGCTTCTTGTTTTCGAGAAGTTATGGTACTTCTTCTCATGCATCGGCTTGCGACCTGGAGTCTTCTTGTTGCGGTTCTTGTCGGTGTGGTCATTCTTACTTGAACTGCCAGAGTCATTCTTGCCCTTCTCCAGCTAGGGGCAGTTTGCTCGAATGTGATTGGGGCCACCACACTCAAAGGAGGTGGCTGTGCCACCTCTCTTCCTCTCTCTCTCTCTCCCTCTCTTGTAACTATTGGAAAATTTGTGAGCGATAAGAGCAAGCTCATTTTCTAGAAAATTTTCCAAAATTTCATCGCTTATGTGAAAGTGCATCTAGGCCTCCTAGAAATGTTTTGGGTGATTAATGACAAACGATTCAAGAATCTAATGTGTTCAACTAGTTCATGAACAGGTAAAAGGTTCGAGAAGAGATCATCTATGAAATTGGGTATCCTCAAGCTCGTAGAGTAAGGAAAACGGCATCTCAGTTTGTATTTTTCGATCTATTGAAGTCATAGGAATGCCGTACTATTAAGAGGGATGCATTGAAATTGATTTAGAGATGGTTTTTTTGCTCAAGATGAATATAGTCGAGTCTCTCAGAGTTAGTAGTGTCCTCTCTTGCTTCGGAATGGAGTTTGTGTTTTAGTTCAGTCGGATGTTCCGATGTAGTATCGGACATTCCGATGTTTCAGAAGTTCCGAAGTAGAGTTGTGCTTTAGTCCGTTGAGTTCTGTTAGGTTCGGACTTTCCGATGTATTGTATCGGATGTTCCGATACCTGTTGGTTTTTAGTTTGGGAGCTCTCTGTTTGCTTCGGATGTTCCGATACTGGGTATCGGAAGTTCCGATGTGTTCTGTCCTGTTTTAGGGTGCTCTCTGTCTAGTTCGGAAGTTCCGAAGTTGCCTGTTCGGAAGTTCCGAAGTGGTTGTTTTCCCTGTTTGGGAACTCTCTGTTTTGTTCGGATATTCCGATATTTTATATCGGACATTCCGACGTGGACTTAGTGTTGTTTAGCGTGGTTCCCTCTCAGGTGACATCGGATGTTCCGAAGTTGTCATCGGACATTCCGATGTCCGTAGTTTTCGACCGTTAGAAGCTTTCCATTTTCTGGTAGTTTGCACTCTTCGGAAGTTCCGAAGTTTGGTTCGGAGGTTCGATGTGGGGTGTGAGCGAGGGTAACGGCTAGTTTTGAACCAAAACTATAAATACCCCTCTCCCACTCCTTTTGCTGGTTACACACTTGTTTGGGCTATTCACTTGAGCTTCTTGAGTATTCTCTAGAGCATCCTTGAGCTTTCTCTCCTCCTTGATCTTAGGGATCATTTAGTGAGTGAGAGTTTGTCAAGTGTGATTGAAAGTCAAGGGTTAAGTTGGTATTCATCTTGAGAAAGTAGAGAACCTCTCTAAGATCGAGATTCAAGTGCATTTATTTCTCTTGGAGGTTGAAGGACTCCTAGACGGCTAGGCGTCGTTCACGAGCCCCCAACGATTGTGGGACGCCGTGAGAAGTTTGTGAAGGCCGGCTCCGCCTCCGAAAGGGAAGGAACCAAATAGTGGAACCAAGCCTCAAGTGCGACCGAGGTTTGGGAGGAAAGGGTTGGAAAAGACCCGGGCTCTTTGGAGCCTCCTCAACGGAGACGTACGATCCCCTCAAGGATCCGAACTCCGGGAATCAAACTATTGTGTTCTCTCTTGTCTCTAGCAGTTTGATTGATCTCATTGATTTTCTTCAGTACGATTTTAGTTGTCTAGAGCTAGTTGTCGTACTGCTCTTTCTACTTGACCCCTTTTGTCAAGTACTTATCGGATAGTCCGAAGTAATTACGGAAGTTCCGAAGATTTCGGAAGTTCCGATATTAGTTCGGAATATCCGTCCCTTTTTCCGTTGCAACAAATTGTTTTAAGTTAAAATTTGCCTATTCACCCCCCCTCTAGGCAATCTTCTAACCTTTTCAATTGGTATCAGAGCCAAACCTTCTCGAAGGCTTAACCGCTTGAAGGAACGTGATGGCCAACACCGGGTTGAAGGTTGTCGTGACGGACGAGCAAAATAGTCCGAGAGCCGGAGATGGAACTCCCGGCAAGAGCAAAGAGGAAGCTACCTCTACATCTACTCAGGGAGCTCAAATTCCATTCAATTATGAAAAATTAAATACTTCCTCTTCGCATTCGTATATCACTGTGCCCTCCGGGCGTGCTCCTTTCTTTGATGGCACGTACTATTCCGCTTGGAGGCACAAGATGAAAATGCATTTGATGTCACTCCATCCTAGTGTTTGGAAGATTGTTTGCACAGGTTTAGATATGCCGGAAGACGATATGGAGCTCACTTGGCAGGAACAAGAGCAAAACATCCACCGAAATGCTCAAGCCGCAAGCGTGTTGCTTGGAGCGTTGAGTCCCGAGGAATTCAACAAAGTGGATGGCTTGGAAGAAGCCAAAGAGATATGGGACACACTCCAAGTTGCACATGAGGGTACATCAAGTGTAAGGGAATCAAAGATCGAATTACTAGAAGGCAAGTTGGGGAGATTTGTCATGAATGATGATGAGACACCTCAACAAATGTATGACCGGTTGATGATTCTTGTAAACAAGATCCGAGGGCTTGGAAGCAAGGATATGACGGACCACGTTGTGGTGAAGAGGATGTTGAGAGCCTTTGCTCCAAGGAATTCGACTCTCGTAACACTTATACGAGAGCGAAAAGATTTCAAAGGCTTACTCCTAATGATGTGCTAGGAAGAATTCTATCACATGAGCTTATGGAGGAAGAAGCAAAAGAAGTGAAGAACCTTGCCAAGCAAAGCTCAAGCTCAAGACCGAAGCAAATAGCTTTGAAGGCAAGCAAAAGGAAGAATCAACATCAAGTGATGAAGAAGAAGATGAGAGCGAAGCGAAGAAGACTTGGCTCTATTTGTGAGGAAATTCAAAAGTTCCTCAAATATGACGGTCAAGCAAATACAAGAAGAACTACAATGACAAAACAAGAGGAAGAAGAAACACCAAAAGGGCTTGCTATGAGTGCGGTGAAGTTGGACACTTCATCGCCGATTGTCCAAAGAAGAAGAACAACCAAAATGAGAACAAGAAGAATGAGCCGCTCAAGAAGAACAAGGCGTACAAGAAGAAGTACTCAAGGCGAGCTCACATTGGAGAAGAATGGGATTCAAGCGACTCCGACTCCGACACCGATGATGAAGGAGTCGCCACCCTCGCCATTGAAGCCGCTCCACCAACAACGTCACTCTTCGGGAATTGAGCGACAACGACTCGACCACGATCGCCTATTTGTCTTATGGCCAAAGGCGCAAGGTAATGGCTAAAACAAAACCCCCTAGTAGTGATAGTGAATTAGAGAGCGATGATGATGATGATGATGCTTTATTTTGCAACTTAAACAAATCTACCATTGCAAAAATCAATAAACTATTGAAAAGAATAGATAGCCAAGAGGAAACTCTTGAAAAGCAAGAAGAATTGCTAATTTGTGAAAAGAAGAGAAATCTTGCTTTTGAAAAGCTCCTCGCAATGGAAAAGGAGAAAATTGAATTGCTAACCAAAGATCTTGACTTGGCTAACAATTCAATCACGATCCTTAAGAGTTCAAATGAATCGCTTCAAGAGAATGTTATTAGCTTGGAAAACAATCTTCAAGCTCTTGAAGTGCAAATTGAGGCTCTTAATGACCTCAACTCTCCAATCATTAATTCTTCAATGGCTTCTATTCCTTCCACTAGTAATGGTTGCTCTCGTTGCTATAATATTGATATTAATGCTTGCTCTACTAATTCCCAACTTGTGCAAGTATTAAAAGGAGAAAACGAGAGATTGAATGCTTTGGTAAAGTATGGTTGCATCAAGACTTATCAATCCAAGGATGCCCTCTACAAAACAATCAACACTCGTGGAAACAAAAATAAAGAAGGGCTAGGATATGATAAGTACGATTGCAAGGGAAATGACCGTGTGGTGGTAAAAGGTAAGGAATGCATCAAGTTTGTCAAAGAAAATGACAAGCAACCATTGACCACCACACAAGTCATTAAGACCGGCAAGAATCAAAGAAGTATCTTCAACATCATACAACTCATCCCATTCACTATGCATCATATATGTTGAAGAGAAATCACCGTGGTAAAGTGATTGCTCATTATATCGGTGCCCACCACTCTAATGATGTGAGCAAAAAGAAGGTGTGGGTAACGAAAGTATTGATTACTAAAATGCAAGGACCCAAAAAGATGTGGGTACCTAAAAACAAGACGTGATGTGTTTTAGTAGGACTATACCTCAGGGGATCAAGTTGGGTGCTTGATAGTGGTTGCACAAACCACATGACCAGGAGAAAAGAAAATGTTTTCATCTTTTGATGAGAAAGGGTCACAATATGAAAATATTGTGTTTGGTGATAATGGTAAAGGTGAGGTAATGGGATTAGGTAAAATTGCTATTTCTAATGATCATTCAATTTCCAATGTCTTGCTTGTTAAATCTTTAAATTACAACTTGTTGTCCGTATCACAACTTTGTGAAATAGGGTATAATTGTTTATTTACTAATGTGGATGTAACCGTCCTTAGAAGAGACGATTCCTCAATTGCTTTTAAAGGATATTTGAAGGGTAAGCTCTATTTGGTTGATTTCAACTCAAATAGCGCTAAACTTCAAACATGCTTAATGGCAAAGTCTAGCATGGGTTGATTGTGGCATCGCCGGCTAGCTCATGTTGGCATGAGGAACCTCGACAAGCTTCTAAAAGGTGATCACATCATTGGACTAACGAATGTTGAGTTTGAGAAAAATAGGATTTGTAGCGCTTGTCAAGCTGGAAAACAAGTTGGAGCGCGTCATCCATAAAGAACATCATGACAACGACAAGACCATTGGAGCTTCTACACATGGACCTCTTCGGACCCATTGCGTATATAAGCATCGGAGGTAACAAATATGGTTTGGTCATTGTTGATGACTTTTCACGCTTCACGTGGGTGTTCTTTTTGCAAGAGAAAAGTGAGACACAAGGGATAATCAGGAAGTTTGCAAGAAGAGCCCAAAACGAGTTCGATTTGAAGATCAAGAAGATTCGGAGTGATAATGGAAGCGAATTCAAGAACACTCAAGTTGAAGAGTTTCTTGATGAAGAAGGGATCAAGCACGAATTCTCTGCTCCATACTCCCCTCAACAAAATGGAGTGGTAGAAAGGAAGAACCGGACGTTGATCGAGATGGCAAGGACAATGCTTGATGAATACAAGATTTCCGATCATTTTTGGGCGGAAGCCGTCAACACCGCGTGTCATGCCATCAACCGATTGTATCTCCACAAGATCTTGAAGAAGACGGCATACGAACTCCTCACCGGAAACAAAGCAAATGTCTCTTATTTTAGAGTTTTCGGTAGTAAATGTTTCATTCTTAACAAGAAACCCAAGAACTCTAAATTTGCTCCAAAAATCGATGAAGGTTTCTTGCTAGGATATGGATCAAATGCCTACGCTTATCGTGTTTTCAACAAAACCTCGGGTTGTGTTGAAATAGCGAGAGACGTGACATTTGATGAATCTAACGGCTCTCAAGTAGAGCAAGTTGATTTAAATGTGCTAGATAATGAGGAATTGCCAAGCATTGCAATCAAGAAAATGGCAATAGGTGAAGTAAGGCCACAAGAGAAGGTACACCAAGACAATTCATCCATTCAAGTCGAGCCTCCTACTTCAAGCCAAAGTCAAGACATACCTCAAGGGAGTACAAGCAAACTAGTGGAGGATGCTCAAGATGAAGACCTTGAACCAATCCAACATGCGTCTCAAATGCCGCATCCAAGAGTGCATCAAAGTGTCCAAAGAGATCACCCCGTCGATAACATTCTCGGTGATATCCAAAGAGGGGTAACTACACGCTCAAGAGTAGCTAATTTTTGCGAATTTTACTCTTTTGTGTCTACTTTGGAACCTCTGAAGGTGGAAGATGCACTAAAGGATCCGGATTGGATAATGGCAATGCATGAAGAACTCAACAACTTTGTTAGAAACAAGGTGTGGTCGTTGGTGGAAAGACCAAGTCAAAACGTGATAGGAACCAAATGGGTCTTCCGCAACAAACAAGATGAGAACGGAGTTGTCACAAGAAACAAGGCTCGGTTGGTAGCTCAAGGATTCACTCAAATTGAAGGTTTGGATTTTGGTGAGACTTATGCTCCCGTAGCTAGACTTGAGTCAATTCGTATATTAGTTGCATTTGCCACTCACCATGATTTCAAGCTTTATCAAATGGACGTCAAGAGTGCCTTCCTAAATGGTCCAATCGCCGAATTAGTCTACGTTGAGCAACCGCCGGGAATGGAGGATCACAAGAATCCTACTCATGTCTACAAACTCCATAAGGCGCTCTACGGGCTTAAGCAAGCACCTAGAGCATGGTATGAATGCCTTAAGGACTTTCTTATAAGAAAGGGTTTCGAAATTGGTAAAGTCGATCCTACTCTCTTCACAAAATATGTTGATAATGATCTATTTGTGTGCCAAATATATGTCGATGACATTATATTTGGATCTACTAATAAAAGCTTTTGTGAGGAATTTAGTAGGTTAATGACAAAAAGGTTTGAGATGTCAATGATGGGTGAGTTAAAGTTCTTCCTCGGATTTCAAATCAAACAACTCAAGGAAGGGACATTCTTGTGTCAAACAAAGTACATCAAGGACATGCTTAAGAAGTTTGACATGGAGAACGCCAAGCCAATTCATACACCAATGACGACAAACGGACATCTTGGCCTAAATGAAGAAGGTAACCCTGTGGATCAAAAGGTATATCGATCCATGATAGGTTCATTGCTTTATCTTTGTGCATCTAGGCCAGACATTATGCTTAGTGTGTGTATGTGTGCAAGATTTCAAGCCGCTCCGAGAGAGTGTCACCTAGTAGCCGTGAAAAGAATTCTTAGATATTTAGTTCACACACCTAATTTAGGGCTTTGGTATCCTAAAGGATCAAAATTCAATTTGATTGGTTATTCGGATGCTGATTATGCGGGTTGCAAAGTGGATAGAAAAAGTACTTCGGGGACTTGTCAATTTCTAGGTAGATCACTAGTAGCTTGGTCCTCAAAGAAACAAAACTCAGTAGCTCTATCCACCGCAGAAGCTGAATATATTGCCGCGGGAAGTTGTTGTGCACAATTGCTATGGATGAGGCAAACCTTGAAGGATTTTGGACTAAAGTTGGATAGAGTACCACTCTTGTGTGACAATGAGAGTGCGATTAAGATAGCCAACAATCCTGTTCAACACTCTCGGACCAAGCATATAGACATCCGACACCACTTCCTTAGAGATCACTCTCTTAAGGGAGACATAGATATTACCTATGTGAGAACCGAGAAACAATTGGCCGATATATTCACCAAACCTCTCGATGAGAAACGATTTTGCGAGTTGAGAAGTGAGTTAAATGTCCTAGACTATCGGAATGTGACTTGACATCTTGCTCGCATTTGATTGCTACTTCTCTCAGTGTTCTCAAAGTAAAATGTTTGCAAAGTTAATTATCTGTCTTTGAAAAAGTCTTCTTGTTATTTGCATCTTTGGTCATTCCACTTGTGATCTTTGCTTTGGTTGTTGCTATGTTCTCAAATCACAAGTAGGATGACTGCCAAGTTCACTAGCTCAAAGTCTGGATTCCTCAAATCTCAGAAATCCTATCTTTTCCTTCTTTCGGTTGGAAAATTCAACTCTTCGGAACTTCCGATACGGGCATCGGAACTTCCGAAATTCTGTGAATTCAGCTTCTTCGGAATGTCCGAAGTTTCATATCGGAATATCCGAAGCCTGCTCTTCTGGAGCATTGCTGGAAACTCCAACGCGTCGGAACTTCCGAACCACAGTTCGGAATGTCCGAAGTGTGTGTAAACGCTTGAAAAGAACTGTTCGGTTGCCCCTCCCTTCTCATTCTTTTATTCTCCAAAGCATCCGTACACTTCTCCTTTTCTCATTCCCTGTCGTCTTCGGAGTCTCCGACCCTACGGAAACTCCGATACTTCTCCGGAGAAGGTCGTGCCTTGGATCAAGGAGTTCTTCATCCTTTCAATCTTGTTTTTCAATCTCTCAAGGTAACCCTAGTCCTCTATCTTAGAGATCTCTCAATCCTTAATTTCTTTGGTCATTATCTCTTGGTAAATTTGTTGTCCTTGTCCTCCTTTGCTTAGATCTGAAGTATCATCGAATTCTATCGGTCGATCTCGTCAAAATCCTAGTTTTAGGGTTGTACCGAAAACTTCGGATCTTCCGAAATCTCGCATCGGAACTTCCGATAAAAGTTCGGAACCTCCGAGGTGGGATCGGAACATCCGATGCCAACAGTACAGCACTAAACCCAGGTTCCTTCCTGGTTTCTTTTGTCTTATCAAGCTACTTCTTTCTCAGTTGATCTCGATGGATCCTAGTCAAGGTGATCAACCCCCTGCCGGCTCTGCCAAAGTCACCTTTAGTCGGAAACGCAAAACTCCAACCGGAACTAGAACAAAGCGAGTTGTCACCAGGGGATCACAGCCAGGTATCTCAATCAATGAACCCTCTCAGGCTGCTCAAACTGTGAATGTGCCTCGTGGAGCTCCGCTACCTTCTAGGAAAGGAAAGGGCATTGCTGGTGCATCAGGGTCTCAGGCTAGAGACTTGCCGCGACTGAGGAAGCCTGAAAGAAACCCTAGACTTCAAAGAAAGCCAGTAAACTATAAAGGGAAAAGCAGCACAAGTCCGAAAGGCACGAGAGGAGAACCCCAAGAGGGCAGACCAGTTCTCCACTGATTCTCGCTTCTGGACTTTCTTTCAGCAGGACTTCTATGAGTCAGTCATCTTTCCTAGAAAGAATCCTGTTATCCAAATGCAATGTGTTGATTGGGAGTATATGGCAGCAGCAGATGATGCCATATTCAATGAAGTTATTGCAGCTTGTGAAAGAACTGGAACCAAAAGGATCATGGCTTTTCAGCATGATTGGAACATAGAGATCATAGCTCAGTTCTATGCTACAATGTATGTCTCCAGGGATCGAGTCTCTACTCTTCATTGGATGACTGAAGGAACTTGGTATGAAACTACATATGTTCAGTTTGCCAGGTTACTTGATTTTACAGAAGCAGACTCCAGGGACAGAGATCAGATCCACAATGAAGTCTCTCTCGGTGCATCAAATCTGAATTTCTTGTATGAGGAGAATGCAGAGTTCGAGCCAGGTGACACCAAGGGGATGAAGCCCTTCTTTGCTATTCTCAACAGGTTGTTCAGGAAGACTCTAGCTCCAAAGGAGGGAGATGCATCTCATGTCCTATCATACACAAGGAACCTTCTGAGCAGAATGCAAGATGGTCAGAGGCCCTTTGATGTCTTTGACTTTATCTGGAATGAGATCAGACTCACCAGTCAGGAGCCCAGAAGAAGCTGTGGATACGCTCCATTCATCATGCATTTGATAGAACAAGTGACTGGACAGCAGTTTGAGTGTGATGGGAAGCATGTGGCACTTCAAGTCAGGGCAATCAAGGCCCCATCTCAGCGAGCCACCAGGGCTTCCACCAGGAGGACTGCCTCTTCTGCTACTACTCCTTCAGTTTCTGCTCCCAGCGGATCTTCTTCGCCCATTCTGCGGGCTTTGAAGTCCATATTTGTTCTTTGCAAGGGTAATGCAGCAAAGCATAAGCAGAACACCAAGCGACTCAAAGATATTCAGAGGCATCTCAACTGGAGTGCTCGAGAGGGCGAGGAGAGTGAGGAAGAGATCGATGATCCCTTTGCTCCAGCACCTGATGCATCAGAGTCTGAGGATGACGACGAAGAGTCTGGGTCAGATGAAGCTGCATCAGAGGAGTCTGATTAGTCTCCTCATCTCTCTCTCGTCTATCCTTTGTGGTGCTTGATGCCAAAGGGGGAGAGATGCAGTTGCAAGACAAATTTCCTGTTATCTATCCATCATTGAGTCTTAGTGTCAGTGAACTTGGTTGAATTTGTTTAAAACTTCGTTGTTGAATGTTTATCGTGTTTATTCTCTTTATCATTGTTGCATGGAGATCTTAGTTGACTTGTTGGTTGTTACTTGCTTAAATTACTCATATTGCTTATCCTGTCAATTGTGTGTTAATCTCTTATGCAAGGATATAGGGGGAGCTCTCTCATATTCTTTTCTCTCGAAAAGTGCATTTGTTCTCAAGATCCATTTTCAATGCACATTTTGAGGGGGAGTTCCGTCTATATTCATTCTCTCATATGCTTTATAAATTTGTCCTTAATCGTGTTGTCATCAATCACCAAAAAGGGGGAGATTGAAAGTGCATCTAGGCCTCCTAAAAATGTTTTGGGTGATTAATGACAAACGATTCAAGAATCTAATGTGTTCAACTAGTTCATGAACAGGTAAAAGGTTCGAGAAGAGATCATCTATGAAATTGGGTATCCTCAAGCTCGTAGAGTAAGGAAAACGGCATCTCAGTTTGTATTTTTCGATCTATTGAAGTCATAGGAATGCCGTACTATTAAGAGGGATGCATTGAAATTGATTTAGAGATGGTCTTTTTTGCTCAAGATGAATATAGTCGAGTCTCTCAGAGTTAGTAGTGTCCTCTCTTGCTTCGGAATGGAGTTTGTGTTTTAGTTCAGTCGGATGTTCCGATGTAGTATCGGACATTCCGATGTTTCAGAAGTTCCGAAGTAGAGTTGTGCTTTAGTCCGTTGAGTTCTGTTAGGTTCGGACTTTCCGATGTATTGTATCGGATGTTCCGATACCTGTTGGTTTTTAGTTTGGGAGCTCTCTGTTTGCTTCGGATGTTCCGATACTGGGTATCGGAAGTTCCGATGTGTTCTGTCCTGTTTTAGGGTGCTCTCTGTCTAGTTCGGAAGTTCCGAAGTGGTTGTTTTCCCTGTTTGGGAACTCTCTGTTTTGTTCGGATATTCCGATATTTTATATCAGACATTCCGACGTGGACTTAGTGTTGTTTAGCGTGGTTCCCTCTCAGGTGACATCGGATGTTCCGAAGTTGTCATCGGACATTCCGATGTCCGTAGTTTTCGACCGTTAGAAGCTTTCCATTTTCTGGTAGTTTGCACTCTTCGGAAGTTCCGAAGTTTGGTTGAGGTTCGATGTGGGGCCGTGGAGCGAGGGTAACGGCTAGTTTTGAACCAAAACTATAAATACCCCTCTCCCACTCCTTTTGCTGGTTACACACTTGTTTGGGCTATTCACTTGAGCTTCTTGAGTATTCTCTAGAGCATCCTTGAGCTTTCTCTCCTCCTTGATCTTAGGGATCATTTAGTGAGTGAGAGTTTGTCAAGTGTGATTGAAAGTCAAGGGTTAAGTTGGTATTCATCTTGAGAAAGTAGAGAACCTCTCTAAGATCGAGATTCAAGTGCATTTATTTCTCTTGGAGGTTGAAGGACTCCTAGACGGCTAGGCGTCGTTCACGAGCCCCCAACGATTGTGGGACGCCGTGAGAAGTTTGTGAAGGCCGGCTCCGCCTCCGAAAGGGAAGGAACCAAATAGTGGAACCAAGCCTCAAGTATGACCGAGGTTTGGGAGGAAAGGGTTGGAAAAGACCCGGGCTCTTTGGAGCCTCCTCAACGGAGACGTACGATCCCCTCAAGGATCCGAACTCCAGGAATCAAACTATTGTGTTCTCTCTTGTCTCTAGCAGTTTGATTGATCTCATTGATTTTCTTCAGTACGATTTTAGTTGTCTAGAGCTAGTTGTCGTACTGCTCTTTCTACTTGACCCCTTTTGTCAAGTACTTATCGGATAGTCCGAAGTAATTACCGAAGTTCCGAAGATTTCGGAAGTTCCGATATTAGTTCAGAATATCCGTCCCTTTTTCCGCTGCAACAAATTGTTTTAAGTTAAAATTTGCCTATTCACCCCCCCTCTAGGCAATCTTCTAACCTTTTCATTATGTCACAAAGAGCAGAGAGAAAAACTAGAAAGTGAAATCAAGAGATAGTCCAGAAGAAGATCCACTGGGATCGGTGACCAAGGCCATCAACTAAGATTTCATCTTACTAGAGACGACGTGATGAGGACATCACTTCCATGGACACAACCATACCTACACATCAACTTGGAACCAATGATTTAATACAAGGACCAATTACTCGAGCTCGTGCATGTCAATTCAATTACCAGGTGAATGCGTTTCTTGGGTTACATTCAAATATTTTAATGAATGGAATACTATTTAACCCTCGTGATGATTTTATTGTCCTCAGGAACCAAGGAGGCGCCAAGGCCCACGAGCCAGAATATGTTGAATCAAGGAGGCCCAACCATGATGGGCCAAGGAGGCGCCAAAGTCCACGGGCCAGAAGATGTTGAAAGAAGGAGGCCCAACCATGATGGGCCAAGGAGGCCCAATCATGATCCATGGGCCAAAATATGTTGAAAGAAGGAGGCCCAACCATGATGGGCCAAGGAGGCGCCAAGGCCCATGGGCCAAAACATGTTGAAACAAGGAGGCCCAACCATGATGGACCAAGGAGGCACTAAGGCCCATCATGGCACCATAGAGGAGGGGGCACCACTCTTCTCAGGCCAGCCCGTGAAGTGGGGCACCACTCCCTCCCTCCACCGGCCCATGAAGGCCCAAGTTGCATGACTACATGTTTAGTACCACCTTGCTTAGTGTGTAGTTTTTGGCTACATCCCTCCACTATATAATAGAGGCAATAGGCTACCTAAGAAACTTGGGTTTTGTTTAGTAAATCAGTTTAGCTTCTATGCTACTATCCGTGCAAGCACGTGTCGATTAGACCGTCCGCACACGTGTAAACAAGACTCCAAATTTTAGTTTGGAAATTAAATATTCATATTCGCAATTTCAGATTGCTTGTTATCTTGTTCTTGCTCGTTCTTGATTGCGTGCAGGAACGTTGGTCGCGCCCCGGCAAGATCAACCCTTCGGAGATTGGTGTACCGGTCGCTAAGGCGCAACGTTGTTGACGGTTGTAGTCGGACCGCCAACGTCGAACTCCAACCCAAATCGTGATTATCATTCTCTCACCGAAAGATCGGGCCGTTGTTCCTATCACGACGTCGGCCTCATGAGTATTGACATGAAAATAAAGCCCATCAAGTGTCAAGGTCGACAAATCAGTAGAATCCTTGATGGTGGTCACCTTCATTTCCCAAACTCTCAAATCAAGTGCTATCAAAAAATGCCTAGCATTCTCTGAATCAGAGTATGTGCAATCGACTGATCAGAGATCACTAAGGATCTTTGTGAAATGAGCAAAGCACTCATCAAGACTCTTACCAACGTGCTATTCAAACTTGTTGTAGTCACGCCTTTACTGGTCCTGCCTCACCATCTTGATCTGAGTGGTGCCCTCATGGTAAGCATAGAGGGTCACCCAGATCTTATGAGCAGATCGTATGTGAGAAACTGAAAGAAATTAATGAAGAGATATCCACTAATTATGTGGATTCATGGTAGTTGTACAAAAGAAAGGCTACAATTATCAACTTATATTTTGCCTCAAAAATTGCTAAAACTCCTGAGTTGGAACCGAAACCAAAATCCATGGCAGAGTACCAAAAGTGCTCAGATTTGGTCAATTGAAAAGAAGCAATTTAGGCACAATTGTGCTTACTTAATAAAAGGAAAGTATTTTGTCTTATTGACCGAACACCTCCTAAAGTGTTTACTGTAAGATTAAAATGGGATTTCATCCCAAAGAGAAATGAAAATAACCAGATAATGAAATATAAAGTGAGACTTGTAGCACAAGGGTTCACGCAAAGACCCAGCATCGATTACGATGAAACTTACACTCCAGTAATGAGTGCCATAATGTTCCAATATTTAATATCAATGGCAATATAAAGATAATTATGAGAATTCCTAAAGGAGTCAAAATTCCTTATCATAATAAAAGTAATCGCAACATGTATAACGTAAAACTGCAGAGATCGCTATACAGATTAAAATAGTCAAGGAGAATATGATACAACCGACTTAGTGAATTCCTCCTAAATAATGGATACTCTAATAATGATGGTTATCCCTGTGTGTTCATAAAGAAATCCTAGAATAGATTCTGTATCATTTCAGTCTATGTCGATGGTCTGAATATCCTCGGAAACACGTAGGAAATAAAGGATGCGAATTCTAAATTTATGATTGTAACACCCCAATTTTTGCTTTTCATGAAATTAAATATTATTTTGCACATTTGTGAATTTTTGGAATTTTCTGGAATTTATTTGGATTTATTTGGAATCTATTTGAATTTATTCCATTTTGAAATAATTAAATAATTAAACTTTGCAAATAAAATTTTGTTGGAAATATTTTATTTGAGTCCAAAATGATCCAAAATATTTTCCAGAATTTTTCTGGAATTTTTCTGAGTCTTTTGCTATTTTTAATGAATTAAATGAATTACTGGGAATTATTTTAATTATTAAATCGCTGGAAATTCGAGTTGGGTCAAGTACTATTCATCCGACCGAGTCGGAACCCGAGTCGGACTCGAGTCCGACCCGAGCCACGTGACTCGACCGAACCAGCTCTAAACCTAATCGATCCCAACCGTTGGATCGAGATCCATGATCGAGGATTGGGCCGCCTTTGATCGGGTCCGGACCGTCTGCGCTTGGCCGCAATCGTGGCGTTGATCGGACACGTACGGGTCATGGTCGTCGTCTCCGCCGAGTCCGATCCGGACTGCGCCGCCGCGCCCTCCGCCGGGTTCGTTAGGGTTCCGGGTTCTGCGCGCATGCCTAGGCTATTTAAGGCCCGGACCGGCCCCCGAGGTTGCCCTCTTCCATGCGCCCCGTTTGCCCTAGCTAATAGAGCTCAAGCCGCCGCCAAGCCGTGCCGATTGCTCGCCGAAGTTGGGCGGAGCCGCTACGGTTTCCTCGTCTTCTCCGGCACCGATAGCCCTTGTCCGCCGTGTTGGAGCCCAGGTTCGGAACCCCCAAGACAAGGCGCACCTGCGGGACATCTCGATCACGCCGGAGAACGCCCGTAGCGCCGCGCCCGTGGTCATCTTCCCTAGCGCCGGCAACCCAGCCCTGCCGTGACTTCATCTCCGTCCACGAGCTCCGTGCACCGTTGGATCTTCATCGGACGATCACGGTGAGTCCACGTTTCCCCGAAACTTTGGAAAACCAGATCGGATCTGGACCGTTGGATCAAGATCCAACGGCCCACGATCGCCACGTGCTGGAAACTGCGTTAACTTAGGGTAGATCTAGACCGTTGGATCTAGATCCAACGGCCGTGATCATGCCACGTAGCCGCCGCCGCGCCGTGCGTTGAGTCACTGACAGGCCGGGCCCGCGTGCGGCGCCGAGCCTGGCGTGATGCGCGTCAACGACATCGCGGGCCCGCATGTCGATGTCTCGCCGAGAGTCGCACCGTGCACGTGACTCCAGCGACGGTGGGGACGCGTGTCGGCCGACGGCCGTGGGCCGGTCCACGGTGGGCCGAGCCGCACCGTAGCCGAGTCCGCGTGAGTGGCGACGTCACCGACCAATCAGAGCCGACACGTGTCACCCATGACGCAATAAATGATTTTCCGAAAAAGAAAATGATTTATTAATTCGAAATAATGATTTCAGATTTTGTTTCAAACTTCAAACGCTTATAACTTTTGCGTTTCAACTCCGATTTGAGTGATTCAAATTTCTAAATTTGTAGAAAATTCAGATCTACTCAATTATGAATTTTATTTAATTTTTGGACTAAAGTTTTTCTCTGTAAAATTATTTAATTGATTATTTAAACTTTAAATAATCATAACTTTTGCATTTTAACTCCAAATTTGTGATTCGGTTTCTAAAAATTCATAAAATTATGTTCTCTCTGTTTATGGATTTTATTTGGATGTTTGGACACTTTTTGCCTATTATTTATTGGTGTATTGCTATTTGCACGCTTTACGAGTAGACGTTGAAGTGCCGGAAGGATTCGAAGGAGAAGTATTGACTCAGGATCCAACTCAAGACCAAGAACAAGTACTTTTTGAAGGCAAGTTGTGCTTTGACCATGTTGATCCTATTTTGAAATCTATTTTGATTTAACCTATTGCATACTAGTTCAATTAGAAAATACTTTATTTAAATATGGGAGATTAGATAAATACCAATTTGCTGTATGACACCTTGATTACTTAAATATGTGCCATGACCCCTTGTCACCCTAGTTGTGGTTTACTAGTTGGACATTATTAAATTGCCAACATGGGTTTAGATCGTTGTAGTATACTGCTTAGACCTACTACGTGCTCATGACATGATTTTGGACAATCAAATGTTAATATTGACTTAATGATATATTGAACCTGTTTTGGAAAGGTATCATGTGATGTTGATGGCACGTGGTGCATGGTAATCAACTGGGGTTTGATAAATAGTTTTCGACCGGGGCATGTGGCAAGAATGATCAGGTGGGCGGTTGGCCTTTGGGGATGTTGATTTGGTTCTTGGGTAGTCTTGCCTGGTCACCCTAAGGACTTCACCTTGCAAGCCTTTGAACTGGGTCTAACGTGCAACCACATGTTTGTAATGGGACGGACCTAGTTGACTAAGTTGCGAATAACGCACTGTGGGACCTCGGAGGTCAACTACACCCTTTGTGTAAGTTATGCGGGGAGCGTCTGGGTGAGGCCAGTACCCATCTAGCAGTTGATTGGCCTAAACTTCGCCTTAGCTAAGGGAAGGGTTAGTGTGCAATAACCGGGAGGCTCACTTGTATTGTTAGAAGTTTCGAAAGACTTTGTTACGGGAACTCGCCTTTGTGGTGTTTATTTGTATCTTGTGGGTAAAGTGCATAACCTCTGCAGAGTGTACAATCTATTCGAATAGCCGTGTCCGCGGTATTGGACATCGCTCGGGAATTACAGTCAAGGGTTAGATTTTCTCAAAAATAACTTGGACTTGAAGGGTTGGGTTGGATTAATAATGATGTTGATGGAAATGTGGATTAGGATGGGAAAGAAGTTTATTAAACTCCTTGAAAAGTTATCTATGCTTTACTTGTTTCTACTGCTTTCGAATCTACTTATGATACTTGTTAAATCTTTGTTTCTTTGCAAAAATACCTTGAGCCACTCCTTTGTACTAAGCCATGCATGTAGTATATTAGTTGCATTACATTGCATGACTTCTTTGAGTACCAAGTACTCACCCTTGCCTCAATACAACACAGTTGAAGAGGAGACTACACCGGCTTTGGAGGAGGAACTCCAAGAGGAACCGTCTACTTAGGGAGCGAGCGGTCGGTTGCACGTGGTATCTTGGATGGCGCCACGATGTTATCTTATTTTTCCGCTGCTATTATTTCTCTCTTAATAAGTTTAGCCATGGTGTGCATTGTAACTAGACCATAAGGTCGATTAACAATTTTGACTATTTAATTAAAGTACTTCATTAGTATCGAGTGGTATGATTGTGATATTTACCGATGTTAAGACTGTGTGCACTAGCGCGTTCCTGGACTAGTGCTGAATACACAGAGGGTCCGGATTTGCAAATTCGGGGTCCCGACAATGATGGAGTTTGAGACGAAAGATTTGGGTAAAACCAAATATTGCTTAGTCCTGCAGCTAGAGTATTTCCCATAAGATATTTTTGTACACCAGTCTACATATACTAAGAAGGTATTGAAAAGATTTAATATAGATAAATCTCATCCTTTGAAGACCCCATGGTAGCAAGATCCTTTGAAATGGATAAAGACCCTTCTAGACCGAGGATGAAAAGTAAGTTGTAGGATCTGAAGTTCTGTACTTAAGAGCCATCGGAGCACTTATGTATCTTGCGAATTGCATAAGACTTGATATTGCATTCATAGTAAATTTACTAGCTAGACACATTGTAGCTTCAACCAGAAGACATTGGGCTAGTGTCAAGACTTTACTCAAATACCTCCAAGATACTCAAGATCTTGGTTTATTTTACCGAAAGGACCAAGATTTGATCATGGTGGGATATACGGATGTTGTCTATCTGTCTGATCTCCACAGTACGAAATCTTAGACTGTGTTTGTGTTTCTCTATGGTGGTACAACCTTTGCTTGGTGGTCTTTTAAGCAGACCGTGGTAGCTACTTTTACCAACCACTTAGAGATTATAGCATTATATGAAACCTCACATGATTGTGATTGGTCGATACATGTAATTGTTATGAATATGACTTGTATTGAATATGAGGGCCAAAGGCCACAATATATAGAGTACATGAGGGAAAGGAATAGGAATATGACTCTATCTATAACAGGAACTTATCTATAACTATAAGAGATAATATATCCTTAACACCCCCCACAAATGCAAGGCGTATGCAATAGCATTGCATTTGGAAGGGATGAACTAAAATAGGAAAAATCCAAAGTCATAGTCCTGAAGAAGCCGTCGTAGCATGTAACTCTTGAAACATCGAGCTGACGAAGAACAGCCAACGAAGAACCCAGTCGATGATGAAAAGTCGACGAAGAAGCCAAATCGACGAACCGAAGTCGAAGGTAGGGCCGAGTCGACAAAGAAAAGTCGACGATGAAGCCAAATCGACAACGTAAGTCGAAGGTAGGGCTGAGTCGACGAAGAAGAACCGACGAGGCCGACAAAATGAAGCCGAGCCGACGTAATAAGAGTTGACAGAATAAGCCGAGCCGATGAGAGAGCCAAGCGACGACAGAATCAAGATGCTAAAGACTTGGATGGACGCAACGGAAGACTAAAGAAAATAAAAACAGTAGCCCGAAAGCCATCGAGCCAACGAAAACCAAGATGACCGAAACCGAGCCTACCGAACTGGAGCTAAGCCAGGCATGTAGAAGACCAGGAACTATAGCCACTAAACTGAAGCAAAAAAAAAAACGGAGTCTCCTGTGGCTTGAGTCATTGAAGCCACGGACTTGAAATCACTTGGCACATGAGCAAGTCAAAGGACTTCACGGAACTGCTTTGTTGTCACGGACGGAAACCGATCAGTGGCTTCACGGGAGAAAACAAACTTGAAGCCACAGACTTGAAGTCAGAGAAGTCACGGGCCTGCTTCTTCTGCACAATCTCCTGAGCAAACAACAGGGAGGAGCCAACGGGTGATCCCTTCACGGACTTTGAGTCGTCGAATAGAAAAAGAACTTCCGCCGGCTTCGTGTGGCTGCCCTGGCCGTGCGACCGCCGCGGCGGGAGCGTCTTGATGAAGCCGACGGCGACGTCCGTGTGGTTTTGCAGGCGGAAGACGGAGCCAATGTGGCTCTGCAGGAGGAAGCAGGACTTGGAGGAGTTGTCGTAGAAGAAGCCAAAGCGAGTGCGATTGGCGAAGCCAGACGTCGCGGCACGCCGAGCGCGTCGCCAGGCGCCACGGGAACCATGAACTTGTTGGCAAAGTAGCCGATCCCGCCGCCGAGGCTCATGTAGCTATAACGCTTGTTGCATTCTTTGCCGAAGCGCTGACTCTCTGGCGGCCATTGAGCCATCGGCCGGCGTGCGCCGCTTCGTGTAAGTCTTGAACTCGTCCGGGCACAAGCACGAGCAGCTGGTGCCCTGCGTCACGGCCGGCGACCCGTGCAGCGGCGACGGAGGTCGCGATCGTTGGCGCGGTCCACACGGTGGGGAGGCTTCGCGCGCCATGATTGGGGAAGTAGGCCATGCTCTGGCGGCGAGAAGGTCCACCTTAATGGCGGGGCTCGGCTCGCCGGCGTCGGCGGGAAGAGCGACCAAGACCGTGTCCTCGCCGTTGGCGGCGAAGAGGTAGAGGCGGAGGCGTTGACCGCCATGGATCGGACGGTGTCGTTGGCGGCGGTGCTGCCCGGTGGGCCGAGGTGCCGCCGGGAGTCTCCTCCTCCCGGGGCAGCGGATTGGATCTAAAACAGCGGAAGGGAGAGGCTAGGAAAAGAAAACCTAGAGCTCTGATACCATGTTATGAATATGACTTGTATTGAATATGAGGGCCAAAGGCCACAATATATAGAGTACATGAGGGAAAGGAATAGGAATAGGACTCTATCTATAACAGGAACTTATCTATAACTATAAGAGATAATATATCCTTAACAGTAATTACCCATATCCAAAAGTTATGTGGCATTAATACCATATATACCCGTAATTATCTATAAAAATAATGCTGCTTGTGTTGCACAAATACAAATGCGTTATGTTAAAAGTAATATCATGAAACATATTGTCCTTAAACTTTTCACTAAGTTTTTGCCAACATTTAGTTTTCAAAGATATGTTCTTGGCATTGAAATAAGACGACTTAGGGAAATGCAAAGTTAAAGGGGGGTAAATCTCTGAACTATGACTCTTAACATGATCTTGAATACATGCTCGATGGTGCATACTGCCAAACATAAAGACTGACATGGACAAATAGCTGGAGAATCTTTCTCTGATCGGAGACTCACATAGGCAGGTGACGATCGATATACCCTACAAAAATCCTTTTTCCAAGAGAACTGAAAACGAGAGCGATATATTGGGGGCCAGCTGAGGATTATATGGACAACAAAAGAGGGAGCATCTTTTCAATATCTTGCATGAAGGCCTTTTCCTTTGTTGTTGTGCTAGCTTTCTCCTGTATCAATTAATCCACCCCTTTGTTACCTGATATTCAGAAAGGGATGAGCAACAGGAGCATGTACTGAAGCAGATGTTTGAGGGTAGCACATCACTTTCTGCTGGATCTGGTTCAGGTTAAGTTGGAGTTCCGTTCACCGACCCAATGGAAAGAAAACTAGAATACTGCTTTCATTTTGTCAAATAGTTAACACTGTACACGACCTGGTACGGCAGTAAGAGACTGTCGTGGACGTGCACAGCCAGGCCGACCTGCACAGCAGAGACCCTAATGGCAAAACTGTTTTGCTTCCAGATATTTTTCAGCTGGACATAGCCAAATGATCAACAACTCATGGCTGGACCCTCTCCCTTTGTGACTTTACATGCCTAGTTGTAATGATCTCCATCATTTTCCTCATAAATTCTTCTTCTTGTTGTTCCTTGCGGGGCACAATTTGCAAAGAAGAAGACAACACCCAGACCTTTGCATCCAACGTCCTAAGGGCATCTGGATCGCGGTCATAATCCTGCCAGGGAAGTGGAGAAAAGGGAATGAAACTAAGCAGTCCGATGAATTAACCACAAAAGGTGGCAGGCAACAAGGTTTAATAAGGTAATACCTTCTCTGTAACTAAGACAATGGTCTCTTTGTTATGTTGATCCACAAGTTTCCACACTGTTTCTTGGATTAATCGCAGGTCCTACGGTAGGTAAACAATCAGAGAAAAATAATCACCATGTAATGAATGACAAAAGGCCAGCACTAAGAAACTACAAAATTACAAATGCTGTGTTGCAACTCGAAACAGGTAGGCTATCATTTGAGCTAAAAATAGTAACAATATGTTGCTCTATTTAGGAAGTGGTTCGTATTACAGTCCCATTAGAAAGCCAAATTACATGACATATGCAAGATCAAGATTTCCTATTTAAGCACATTTTGAAATTACATGCATCTTGCTTTGTTGATGTCGAACATTCCTATTTGACAATGCTACAGTGGCAAAAAGGAAGAGAGATGGCAATACTTACATGAGCATTGAAGAAATGGTGATCACTGAAATCCAACCTATCAATTTTGAGTGGACCAATCTGCAGCAGCCAATGAGTAAAGATTATTTGCATGTTTTCCTGGCATGAAGGGTGAGCTGACTATTCCAATACAGATTTGCGTTTGAATTTAACAGGGTATGAATCATCACTAAAACTATTATTAAAGATAACAGCCATAGCATGGAGCTAATATGGAACATATATTTTTGATAAATTGCTGAGTTTTTGTTAATTGGAATTTACCTGGAATACCAAATTTGAAAAAAATGTAGTAAAAGCCTACTTACTCCAAAAAGCAATCATTGCAAATTAGGAGGAGAAAAAGATTTAATTATACACATCACGGATGTGGTGTGATTTGACTACCTACTGTTTGTATTCTATTAGTAGGCATGAAAGGAATAAAAGCGGAATGGCATGAACAGGATAAAATTATATAGCCATGTCTTAAGGCATTACAGGAAAATATGCTCGTTCAATACCAGTCCAAAGCAGAAAAACTAGCTCTCATTGAGTTGATTGGCTTACATTCTATTTTAATCTTCTTACTATTGCAAGTTGTCTATCATAGTTTCCAAGGAAGATGAAAATATCGCTAAATAATTCAGAGAAGGATTGATAAACAGCACTCCTTAATAAATATAATAAATGTTCATATTGTCTTCTCATAAAGAAAGGATCAACAGCTAACATCCCTTTTAAGGATAGGTAAAAAGCAAGGGCTAAAGCGTTCTAGATAAAGAAAGGAAAACAATAGTAAACAAAAACCATACCTCTCTAACTGTATGGATGAAAGCATCTGGGCAGCCAATTGCAGAGACACATAACACGGACATACCATCCAACACATGAAGAGGCAGTCTCCGTAAGGGTTCGTTAACTTCAAAAATATGTGACGGGGCCAATTTACTAAAGAACACTGGACATGTTGGACTATTATCACGGACTGTAGATTCAATTGTTTTAAGTTGCACTTCAGAAACCTGTGTAGTAAGTAGTAAATGGTTATTCAGATAACAGACAACAACTGATGAAATTATTCATTTGTTTCAGGTAAATATCTACATCTCTGACCTACAGTGCTATCATGGTTCCAACTGATGTAGAAAATCTAATCTGGCTACAGAAATTAAAAAAAAAGACCTCCAAAAAGGTGACTATAATGGTCTATATTTGGTAAACTTTCAATCCTTTGTCCATCCATTGACAGAAGGAAAAAAAATGAAATAAATTGTTGGTGGACAGTAAACAATGAGCAATCTTTTCCTCCACTTTTTTTCAAATTACATTTTGCGCCATGACTCATCAGTTGGAAGTTCCCCTCAAATTCACATTGTTCTTATTTACAGATCATGGGGGGCACCCAGCACCCATGTGCCTAGTGTTAGAGCATGAGGCAAGGTTATTAAAACGTAAAACGAGAACGAAACGACCCACCCCCTTTTTAACTTTTAAACGTTTAAACGAACGTTGAAACGTAGTTTTAGACACCATTGTAAAACGAATATAAGAGCAAAGATATATCACATAAGGGTACCAAGTCAACACAAAATGCTTCAGTACGTAGTGTATCTCGGTGGGACCCACAAAAAAATAGAAAAGAAAACCCTATCTTCTCTCACCCATCTAATCCTCTCGCAGGCTCGCAGCCATCCTAACCTTCTCACCGCAGTCTGAGAATAGCAGAGAGACAGAGAGAGATAGAGAGGGGGAGCAGAGAGACAGAGAGAGAGCCAGAGGGGGATCGGGGAGAGCAGAGAGAGAGCAGAGAGCAGAGGGCCAGAGGGGGATCTAGGGGCGCGGCGCTGGGCGACGGCGGTTGGACGACGCGGGCGACGACGACGCGCAGCGCAGCTGGCGACGATGGCGCGCATTTGGCGCGGTAGCGGCGACGATGGCGCTGAATCCGAGATCTAGCGCTGGCCAAGCGGCAGCAGCGACGGCGACTGGCAGCGGCGGCGACGCGGCGACGGCCAATGCGGCAGCGGCGACGGCGGCCGACGGCAGCGGATCTGGCGGCGGGCGCGCCTTAGGGTTTCTCCTTTGCCTTCCCCCGATCCGGTCTCTAAATCCAGAACGAGCCGGACGTTCTCTTGCTCCGGACCGTTCTAGCGTTTAAACGACGCTTAAACGTCGTTTAAACGACGTTTTAATAAGCATGGCATGAGGCTGTGGTGTTTGAGTTGACGGGTTCAAGGCCCCATTCTTCTTAAAAACAAAGATATCCATCTCCTCATAAGTATTATCTTGTTTTTCTTATTTACCAGATCGCAGATGAAAGTTCAATATACAACGCAGGAGAGTAAGAATACACCTTGTATCAATTTTACTTCATACCAACTACTTAAAAGCATAGGAGCACCATAAACAGTTTATTATATACGGTTTTATGTATGTATGCAGCATCAATGCCCCATGCAAGAACATTATTAATTGATAAATTTTTTAAATTCATCTGAAAAACAAAATAAGCTATCAAAAGTACGAGAGACTGAGTTGATCACGTACCAGGCTAGCATGATGAATAACCACAATATCAGCTCGATTAAGTGCGTTCAACGGTTCCCTCATGGGTCCTCGCGGAATGAGATGAGTGTTTCCCCAAGGTGTCAACCCATTGACCATCACAATCTCCAAATCTCGAAGCAAGCTTCGATGCTGCCTACAAGGGAAAAAATGTGTTACTAAGGCATGTAATAAAACAATTTATATTAGGGGTACAAGATGCCTCTATGTCAGGATTTTTTTACGAAAGACGAACATAAACCGTGGTGTTGATAATTTAATTTATACAAGTAGTCATCGGATTCTATAAAACAAGTTAATAGCAA
The DNA here is from genome assembly GCA_036346355.1 of Rhipidocladum racemiflorum. NCBI lineage: Eukaryota > Viridiplantae > Streptophyta > Magnoliopsida > Poales > Poaceae > Rhipidocladum > Rhipidocladum racemiflorum. Next base: position 495,668 of record CM070582.1, read on the forward strand.
CTTGAATCCTTCATACCTGCATTCCATCATCTAGTATGGCCACTCCAATTTTGGCATTTTTAGCAGATACCAGGTTGCATGTTGATGAAAGCTTCTCCCTGCCGAAGGTGTCGCAATGATCGATATAGCCATACTTTTCCAGCATCAAAGCAGCCACAGCAGCCCTATTTGCACCGACCCCAATCTTGGCCGAAGTATCAGAAAGGCGCCTCTGGAGCATGTTTGACTCATCGCCGCCTGCATAACCCTACAACACAGGCCAACAAATTATACGATTGTAGAGCAAAGACAGCATCACTGAAATGATACAAACGCTGCTGGCACAAGGAATGAAAAGAAACTTGGAAAAAAAAAGGTGACATTTTTCAAGCGTCTAGTTTGGTGGCAAAGGATGAGTTTTTAACTTTCTATTGACCGAACAATCTAATGCGCTAATATACTGAAGAACAAACAATCTCAATTGAAGAAGTAGATCAAGCAGCATTCCGGAATAGGATAGTTTCAGCACGTCCAAGAATCAGCAAAGAAAAGAGCAGGAGGGGATGGGATGGAGGAAGTGAGGAGTGGAGCGGTGACCCTTGTTAGGAGCAGGGGCGAGATGCCCACGCTGTGAAAGCTTCGGGCCAAGAACTCAACCATGGGGGTCTTGCCATTGCCTCCCCAGGTGAGGTTGCCGACGCTGACGACGGGTATCGGGAGGCTGCGGCGCGGGCGGAGCGGGGAGGAGCAGAGGAGGGAGAGGCGAAGGAGGGCGGAGGCGGCCGAGAGGAGTGGGAGGAGAAGGGCGCGGTGGGGAAAGGGGAGGTCGGGGACGGCGGAGTCCGGGGTGGCGGCGAGGCTGGCCAGGAGCTGCCTCGCCTTGTCCTCCATCCCCATACGCGTGGCGGCGGGACAGGAGAGGAGAGCGAAGCAAGCGGTGGGCTTGGCCAAACTTCCATTAGTACGGCTTGCATCGTTAATGGGGCAGATTCGATTATTTACCTTTTTTTTTAGGGAGACTAGGAAACTTATGAATTTCAGTGTTTCAGTGCTAGTTTCATGAGTTTCAGTGTTTAGTTTTATCAGTTTTATGTTTCATCAGTTTTTAGTGCTAAGTTTTATAAGTTTCAATGTAAAAATTCATAAGTTTCATGAGTTTTAGAGGTATACCGTTCCGACGGTATACCGTTTATTAGTTTTTCTGTTTTTTTTACGGTGCAATTGATTATTTGCTCCATGTGTTTGACTGGCATATGGTCCTAGGATCTATGTATCGTGAGGTATCGTGGAACAAATGATCAATGACACGTGTAAATAAGAAAAAATCATCAATTGATCCTTGTTATTGGGCCTTCCTCTTTTTTTTCTCTCTCTTTGAAAGGAAACACAGGCCTTGCTCTTTTTTTCTTTTTGTAGAAAGAAGAGAGTATATTACATGAGATGATATGACATGGGGCCACCTGCTTTTTTTTCTCTTCTTGGTGGAAAAAATCCAATAATACCAGGTCAATTAGCTATCTCTACTAATATAAAAGAGGAGTTTATACGCCAACACCTCCTCACCAAGTGCGCAACAAGCTCCTCCTTCTGCACGTTCAAGAAAATGGCAAACCGACACATGTTCAAAAAACTGATATCTCTACTAATATGAAAAGGGAAGTTTGTACGTTGTCACCTCCTCCCCAAGAGCACCGCGCACTCCTCTCTCTCCATGTTCGAAAAAAATGGCAAACTGGCACCAAACGGGCTCTCGAATTCGCTGAGCAGGCAGCCTATGCGCTCGAGTGGCATAAGGAGGGCACTGAGTTCAAGCTCACCATGAGCAGCTTCCCATCATCCCCACACCACCGGTGCCACCACTAACACCTTGCCCCCACCAGCCACCCTACAATCACGTTGTCTCCTCACTGTTGCCCAGGAGAGCGCCGTCTTCACTATTCCCTTCCACCTCCTGCACTAAGCCCAGAAAGTCCACCACTATGGTAAAGTAGAAGATAGACGATGTGGAGCTCGACAACCTGGATTTGCGGCCCTTCCTCCTCAAGTAGGCGTGGGACATTGTGATCTCCACGAAGGGAGATGATGCCACGTGGGCTCTCGAGTTTGTCGAGCGGTGCAGGGAGGGCACCAAGCCCGACCCTGACATGAGCCTGCATGTCGCCACCACAAATCCAATATGGCCTCGGTAGGCACGACGGTGCCATCCCCATCCTCGAGTGCACCATCATTGTCATGCCATCGGAGGGAGAGGGCTCAAAGGACCGACAGCCTGAGGACCAGAGACAAACGGGGCATCACTTGACATCCACAAAACATCCAAGAAATTGAGAAGAATAGGCACGAATAGGAAGGGTACATCAGGTTGGACAGCTGGTTCAGAAATGAACAGCGACGATCTAAATCTAGCGCTATCACGCAAATCAATCCTAACCGTCAACCTAGATCCAACGGCTGAGACCAAAACCAATAAACAACAGTGCGGATCTACGTGGCTTAATCTGATCTCTCGGATCTAAATCGAACGGCAAGACTAGATTTATTTCGAGTTTACAAGGATAAACTAAACCATACACTCTAGATCTAACGACCGAAGTCGATCCAATCTACGGCATAGGAAATCTCCTACGTGGCCTAATCCAAACCCCAGGATCTAGATTTGACGGTCTAGATCTAATCTAACCTGATCAACGAGTTGGCAACGTGGACTAACATGGATGGTTAGATGGAGATCCGATGGTTCATGGAGTTCGCGAAGACCCGACGATGGTGCGGCGTGAAGCTTGGCTGAGGCTGGGGACGACGACCACGGCAGTGGTGTTTGACGGCCCCTCCAGTTGAGTGAGATGTCCTCCCAGCATCGCCTTGTCAAGAGCAATCCAAATCCGGCTCTAGCTGCGGCGGAACGTCGACGGTTCGCGGAGGAGAATAAAAAGACCAGCGGTGGCGCAAGGAACTTCTGCGAGAAATCGCGGCTACCCTAGGACTCCCCGGCGGTCGATGGCTAGAGCAATACAAGCACGGACGACAGGCAAACCTCGAGAGGGGTACAGGGCATTAAATAGGAGCCTTAGAAGGAGTGCGCGGCACGGACCTCTAGCAGATACGGCGGCGAATCTGGAACAGAGATGATGACGTTCAGCCATCCACGTGGACGCGATCAACGGTCCAGATCAACCGGCACGATCGGATTTGAACCGAACTTGGTCGGGGCAATGTGGCGCAATCACTGCCGCTGGATCGAGATCCGATGGTTCGGCGATTAGGGTTCCGGTTGGCGGATCGGGCTAACGGGTCTCGACCGACGGGTCTAGACCCGTTTAGGGTTTTCGTATTTTATTTTCGTTTTTTTATTTTTTAAAAATAATTCCAGTAATTCAAATAAATCAAGAAAAATAACAAAAAGATCAGAAAAATTCTGGAATATTTTGAAACGTTTTGGACTCAAATAAAATATTTTCAACAAAACTTTATTTGAAAATTTTAAATATTTAAATAATTTGAGAAATGACTTAATTCAAATTAAATCCAAATAAATTCCAGAAAATTCCAAAAATTCAAATAACTCAATAAATTCAATAGAAGCAAAATTTTGAGATGTTACAGTGGCGCTTGACGAGGGAAGGGAGGAGGCGGCGCTCGACGCGGGAGGCGGGGAGATGGCGCACGGAGGCGATGCATGGGGAGGCGCCTGGGTTGCAGGAGGCGTGGCGTGGGGAAGCAATGCGCGAGGAGACATGATTTCTCGTGAGGAGTTGGGGGTTAAGCCGCTCCTTGCTCCTAGTGCAAACTCCATAATCGCTCCGCCTAGATCCGGCTCCCTCGCGCGAGAATCAGGAGGCATTCGGTAGAGCTCCAGCTCCTCCGGACGAGAATCTGGGAGCTGGAGCTCTACCGAACGGGCCCTAAGAGTGACCTCTTAGAATCCGTGAAGTCAAACCTTGTTAATTTTGATGAAAATTATTGCTTAAAACATATGGCCTGGATATGTGGATATGATCAGAGTGAATTTATCATAAGAGAATTTAGTGGTCATTGGAATGTCACTCTTTTATAAGAGCACATTACTACTAGCTTGTACAAAAAGAAAGACACCATCACAACCAATTACTTGTTTCGAACGGAGTACCGAACAAGCTAGAGACAAACATTATTCCTTGAAGCTAGCAGAGGATATATGAGGAGCAGCAGCAGCGAATTTTTTTTAAATAATATTATTTTAATCAAAATTTACAGAAATAATATGCCGAAAAAGAAAATAGCAAAACTACCCCCTGTGTCCATTTGAATTGGCGACAGGGTCCTGTCGCCATTTGAATTGGCGACGGCCTCTGTCGCCAATTCAAATGGCGGCGACAGGGGGTAAAATAGGAATTTCCCCCGTCCTGTCGCCATTCCATTTGGCGACAGCATTTAATACCTAACGCGCGAGGCGCCTGTCGCCAAATGGAATGGCGACAGGAGCCTATACCCCTTCGCAGCCGAAACCGATCTCGCCATTTGCACGCGCACAGAGAGGGAGAGCGAGAGAAAAGAGAGAGGGAGAGGGAGAAGAAGAAGAGAAAAGAAAGAGAGGGAGAGGAAGAAGAGAAAGAGGAGGAGAGGGAGGAAGGAGAGGGAGAAGAGGGAGGAAGGAGAGGGAGAGGAGGAAGAAGAAGATCGCGTCTGCGGGTAAATTTTTTTCTTTCTTGTATGTTTCATTTAACTTAGTGACTAGATTGATTAATTAGTGATTTAGTGATTTAGCGAGTAGTATTGTCATGTTTTCGCGACTTAGTGACTTAGCAAAAATTTAGCGATTAGCGTTGTTTTCGAATTAGCGACTTAGCGTTAGTTTAGCGACTTAGCGTTGTTTTCGCGATATAGGAACAAATCTCCATGCTACTTAGCGTTAGTTTAGCGACTTAGCGATGTTTTCGCGATATAGGAACAAACCTCCCGCCGCGCCGGCCCTGCTCGCTTCGCTCACCTCGGCCACGACCGCCTTTGGCCCCGTTGGCCGTGTTTGCCGCGCTTGCCTCGGCCCTCGGCCTTGCTCGCCTAGTTTAGCGACTTAGCGATGTTTTCGCGATATAGGAACAAACCTCCCGCCGCGCCGGCCCTGCTCGCCGTGCTCACCTCGGCCACGACCGCCTTTGGCCCCGTTGGCCGTGTTTGCCGCGCTTGCCTCGGCCTTGCTCGCCTCAGCCCCGTCGGCTGTGTCACACTTGCCTTGGCTCACCGGCCGGCCGCACGAGCTTGCCTCGACGCTTTGCACGGCGATGATTGCATGGGCCGGGAAAATACCATGAACAATTTCCTAAAAAATAGGTAAAAATTATGATTTTGCCTTTCCTTCTTTCCTAAATTTTAGAAATCAGTAAATAAATTCAGAAAATTGGTATTAAAGACTAAAAAATAGATTTTTCACATATCGAAAGTCTATACGTAGCATAAGTACATTGTCTAAAAGGTGTGTGTCGTACACAGTAAGAATTTCATGAAATGTTTGACAGGTATGGATGAACGAGTGCAGTTTACAATATATTACGGAGAGGGAATTCGAACATGGGTGTGGAAGGGTGGAACTAAGTCATTTCTCAAGTGTCGTAGTTGGTTTGTCACGTCAAATGAGCGTTCATGGAGCACAGTTAGAAGATGGTTATACCAAATATTCTCGTTGGACCGTGAGTTGCATGGTGTGAAGTCGCGGAGTAGGGTGTCGGAGGCAGGAACTATGCGTCTTGGGAGTTAGTTGAAATTACAGGTTCGAAATCATGGAGTTCGTATGTCAGAGCAACGATTGAGAGAGGATGGCCATTAGTATTGTTGGCGCAAGCATTTGAGAAAGCAGAGGGCATCCGTGAGGAACAGCAGGAGGTTGTTGGTGACGAAGAGGAGGAAGTTGGGGAGAGCAGCCAAGCAAGAGAATACTCAGTGAGGCATGATGTTAGTTCGGCTCAGGAGGCAGTGCAAGGTGAGGAAGTTGGTGTTCCAATGGAAGACGTGCAGGAACCAATGGGTGTGGCAGACGTGCAGGAACCAATGGGTGTGGCAGACGAGGGAGAACATATTGAATCGCTGGTGATATCAATGGACGCAGAGAGCCGGGACTACGAGGATTTAAGTAACGATGAAGAGGATGAAGAGCCTTTCCCCGCGGAGTGGGATGAGTGTCGGTTCGACAGACTGATGGTCAACAAGGGTGAAGATGTCCAATGGGGGTACGATCGGAATGAAGTGCGGCAAGATGCAATTTACAAGGATAAAGGTGAGGTGCAGGAAGCAGTCACAGCATGGGCAGTGTCACTGTGTAGACCCTTCTGGGTTGCTAAGTCAGATCAGCGGGTGTATGATGTAAGATGCAAGATGGAAGGTTGCCCATGGGGTGTCCATGCTTACCAACCTAAATGGGACACAATTTGGAAGTGTTCTATAGTAGTGCCGCATGTATGTGTGCTGACAGAGTCTACACAATCGCATAGAAATATATCTTCCGGCTTTGTTGCCAATGTAATGTACGGGGAGATTGTGGGCAACCTGGATTTAGAGCCACGTGCTATCATACTTGCAATAGAGCAGAGGTATCAGTACACGATAAGCTATGCGAAGGCATGGAGAGCGAAGCAGAAGGCATTGGAAGCAAGGTTTGGCACGTACGAAGACTCCTATCAGAATCTGCCAGGGTTGCTTCAGGTGATCAAGGAAAGGAATCTTTGGGACTTATGTCGATATTTTCGAGCAACCTTCACGGTGTTTCCCTGGGAAGATGTTGCTCTGCGGGCATTCTTTGCTTTTGGTGCGTGTATCAACGCATTCGAGACATTGCCGTCCGTTGTTATGCGTGGATGGGACTTTTCTGACCGGAAGTACAAAGGCGGATATTGACCGCCATAGGAGTCGATGGCAATAATCGAGTTCTTCCCGTTCTTCGCATTCGTAGAGGGTGAGAACACTGATAGTTGGCTATGGTTTCTAAGGAACGTGAAAGCTGGGGTCGTGGAACAGCGGCCTGGTGTGTGTGTCATACATGATCGGCATCCCGGGTTGCTAAAGGCGATCGTGCAATTGCAGCAAGGTGAAGATGAGACACATCCATGGCCTGATTTGCGTAGTAGGTGGTGTAAGCGGCACATGGGCGCCAATTTTTACAAGCAGTTCAGGAATAAAGAGCTGACAAAGCTTTTTAAGAGGCTGTGCGACCAGAACCAGGAAAGAAAATTTGAGAGACTATGGAAGAAGTTGGACGAGCTAACGTCAAGGCATACAATGAGGCAAATGAAGAAGCCAACAGCTTCCGCAGTGAGGCCTTGATGGCGCTTGCAGAGTTACCAACAGACCCTCCACACCTGGTTCGGAGGAATGGAAGGGCTATGAAATCCTTCTCCGAATGGATAGAGCATGAGCCTAAGGAGAAATGGGCTCAGCTTTATGACACCGATGGCGCTAGGTATGGGGTCATGACGACAAACTTGGCTGAGGTTTACAATTGGGTCATGCGGGGGTTGAGGTGTGAGACCCTCATTTTTATGTCATTAAATAACATAAATATGAGGCTCTTTTAAGTGCATCCTGTGCCATTCCCATGATCAGTGGCTGGCACGCACAAACACAATTTGGATATTACAGCCACACAATGTGATGCCCTAGAATTTGAGAGCGATCATAGGGTTTTCTTTCTTGGTTGTTCCGGAAAGAAAGAGGGTTTTGTCGGGGAATGAAATAATTGAAGATTATGCGGCAATTTAATATTAAAAATTGGAGTTTTGGGCTAGTTTCCGCTGGGCTGAGGCAACTGGGCACAGTAGAATTCCTTTTCCCCCTCTCCTCCCCATGCCTTGGTGGGCGGCCCACCTACCCCTTTAAGTGGCGCCCCTCCAAACCCTAAGGCGCCTCCCTTCCTCCCCTAGCAGCCGCACCCCTCCTCTTCCTCCCCTGCGTGGTGGCTCAAGATCCACTAAACGCCGAAGGAGAAAACGAGAAGAGGATCCGTGGAGGCGAGAAGGACGAACAGATTTCCGTTACGGGGATCGCCGCGTTCTTCGTGGGTTCGCAAGGGGGAACTCAAGGTAAAATTCCCAATCTTTTACCCCTGTTCTACCTAGGGATTAGGAGTGTATTAGATCTGGTGGTGAGTGGTTTGGATGGATCTTGATGGGGGAGAAGGGTAGATGTTCACGTGGTGCTGTTTTTGGAAGGGGAGATTGTGCAGCGCGGATTGTTTCGCGGTTTAAGTGGCATAGATGATTTTTCCTGCAAAAACCTATAACTAGAAAGTTGTAGACAACGTCGAGACCTAGCTTCTGTATTTTTCAGAATTTTTGGGGCGTCTGTCTGAGAGTTATTGCTGTTGGAAGATGACAAACAGAATCTGGAAACAGATTTTGTCCACTGTGTTGGACGGTTGTTTAGGCATATTTAACAGAAGAATTGAAATTTTTGACCTCCATGAAAGTTGTAGATATCGTCAATATCTAGCTACTGTAATTTTTCTGTATTTTTATGAACAGTAGATAAAAAGATACGAAATTGGGAAGAGAGGGTGCTGCTGTTCGATCCGGACAGATCGGGGTTTTGGCGTTTAAATGGGATCGGGGAGTAGGAAGCGTGTGTTTGAATTGTGTGATGAATTGTGATGTCGCTATGTACTGAAATAATGTTTGTTCAGGTGGTGCCACTGCTGGGCGTAACTAGGTTCTTCGCCCACATCGGTAAAGGCAAGTGGAAGCAGTTGTATTGTTAATCGATACATTGTTGTTTGATTCGCCTTCACTATAAACTCCAATTACAGCAATCATACATGGTTTAATCACTTGCTTTGAGGATTGCAATATCTTGACTGGTATTGTGATGTTGTGGTTTAGCTATGAATCAAGAGTAAGGTGAAGAATGATGTTGTTTACCGGATGAATTGTCTAAACATTTCATCTCTATGATATTTGTTTTCTATCCATGCTATATGATGATATGAAAACGTATGGACTCAGTGGGAGAGGTTATGAATGAATTCATGCATGAAGCATTAACTGCATAATCATGCATTGGAAGTTTGTCGACGCCAGCGTGCGATCAAGAGCCGTACAACACCGTGTGTTCTGAGAAAGGGCACGGTGAGGAGGAACATGGCATAAGCATGTGCATCAATCATATGCATTTCTTGAAGTGGTGTGGACTCTTTGATGTGGTATTGTACATGAGGAATGTGGACTCTTTGATGTGGTATTGTATATGAGGAATGTGGAATGATAGATATATGGTGGATGTTTTATTTGTATTAGTTGTTCCGCTTCCGAGATTACCCTATCTCTCTACGTGCTGTTTTGATGTTTTCAGGTAGCGCACGTGAGTCGTAAGCATGAAGGGTGGGCTAGCAACACAATAAATTTTCTGTTGTCATCACGACTCACATGATCTAGTGTTTTAAATAATTCATTAGTTGGATGCAATTTTATTTCATTTAGACCTATTGTTGTTCCCTTTAAACTTGTTCTAGTTTATGGTTGTCCCTTTATAGATGGGTTTTATTTATGGTTAATACCTGGTTGAATTAGACTCGTTGTCTCTAGTTTTAATGTCGTGATATTATTCCTATTCGAATTGCTTCCGTACTATCCTGTTTTAGGGGAAATGCTGTCGATATGTTCTTGTACAACAGTTTAGATTTATGGGGTGTTACAGTTGGTATCAGAGCGGGCTGTAGGTCCTTGGAATGTGTATTTTTAGTGTCATACTATAGGATACAACTAAAATATGATGTGGAATAACTTAGAAACATGGCCTAGGTTTTAACTAAAATTTTGTCATAGGATAGCAACATTAAAACTTGTGTAAGTGGAATCATTAATTTAAAATCTGACACACATGGATGCTGAGGAAAGGGTATGGGTACCGTTGCTTTCCGTTTAAATATTGTATCTAAGCTTTGATGTTGAATGCTACTTTTGATGTTGTATAATGCTATATTTATGATGGATTTGATTGAGTTGCTTCATTTGTGAGGAAGTGGGGTTGTGTTACCGAAGTGTTTCGGTCACCTCTTTTTGTTCATAGTAAGGGTGTGGTTTGATGGTGTGGCGGTTAACGCCATCACCGAAGAATTATTAACCCACAGTAGGAGGAGTGCTTACCCTTTCTATCGTGGATTGGGTAGTTGACTGAGTCAAATAGAAGAGATTGGTGGTAGACTCCTTCGGATGTTCTTTATCGCTCGAAGGTCGGTCTTGGTTGGTTTTCTTGGTTTTAGTTGATTGAAATCAGAAAGAAAATGTTTGGAATTTGGATTTTCGCGGAGTGTGCCTTGATGTTTCTTGGTTTTGTCTTCTTTGGGTGAAGACAAAGAAGGGAGTTTTGTGTTGTGCGTCTTTGGTCGCTTTTTGACTTTGACACTGTTTAGTTGGTTGCCTTGCAAAGAAAGGTATAGCTTTTGGTTCTTGTGTGTATTGCTGGAGTTTAAAAGAAGTTATTGAAGCGTGTGTAAAAGTTAAGTTGTGTCGATTTATGTTTTGTGCCTTTGTTCATAAAGGTTTACTTGATCGCTTGGTTCCCTCAGGTGGGAGTCTTTAAGATTGAAATGTGTTTTGGAGTCATGTCCTATTGCAAATTTGAGAGTCAAGCTTCTTTGTGAGTTTTGGTTGAGTATTAAAAAAAAAAATGCTGCAAATAAAGTAAGTATTCGTTTGGTAAAATTACTTGTTAAAAGTGGAAATTGTTGTTTAGCATGTTATGTAGTATGTAACAATGTGGTTTATAGAAATGATGTACTCCTTAGTTAATTTGCGAGTTGAATCAATTAAGTGTAATTGTTACCTTTAGCTTAAGATTAAATGAACCTATAGTGATGTAGAGTACCAGTAGTGGGGATGATTAAATGTGTTAATGTACATGCTTATAATCTGTTGCTTTGCTTTAAAAGTGCTTATGACCCACGATAATGTTTAAGGTTTTAAACCACGATGCATGGTTAGAACATTAAGATGAGGTAGATCATGTTATTGTTAAAGAAACTTTCTTTGGTTGTTTAAAGATGTTCTAATCTAACGGATTAATAGAGAAAAGTTAATCGTGTTGACTAGCGACTTTAATTTGGAAGTTGATTAGAATTGCCATTTACGTTGTTGTAACCTACTAGTATGTTGTGTTGTGGTAATTTTGTTATCACCTATGTATAGGGTAGCCAAAAGTAATGTTGATGGTTGATGTTTATGCCCATTTGTTGTTATTGATGACTTGGTAGTGTTGTTAATTGTTGGAAACCTTTGATCCAATAGAGAAAAGTGTAAAGCGTGGATTTATGTCGAGTTCATGCTTGTGGTGGGATGAACATTGGATAACAATCATGATGCAAGATTTTAACCTTAATGAATGCATGTCTTAGAATCACATTTAATTTTATCTTGTAGAGATAATACTTATTGGTTGAAGTCATTTTATTGATTGAACAAGTTTTAATTGTCAAGATGTTGATGTATGGATGGTATAAAATTGATACGTTGATCATGCTTAAGTATATGTTGAAGTACTATGTTTGAAATATAGAATACATTGATATATGATGTGTTGTCTGTGGGGATCATGATGAGGTAGTATAGAATGGAAGACGTTTTGTTAATCATCATAAACTGTATTTATAAATGTTGGGAAAGGTAACTAGAGAAAGAATTGGTTATGTAGCTTTTGGTTGAATTATATTGAGGCTTCTCGATGAGTAAATAGTGTATATTGAATGCTTAAATGGTAAGTATAGTGGAATACTAGATATGGTGGCTTTCATCCTGAGCCTGTGTCTAAAACCTTTTGGACTGGTTTGGTTGGTTGCTATTTTGGTTGAATACTTTTGTCGAAGTGTTTCTTTTGTGTTTCAGAGTTTCCCTAAAACTCGTAGTGGTTAATGCCAACCTTTGGATTTGGCTAACTTGTTTAGTTTGCACTATGAGTATGGATTTACACCCAAAAGTCTTTGAGTGGATCGCGCCCCTTCGCGTTCGCGCTGAATTATCTTTGGAATTAATTTTAAAGGAAGCAGATGGACATAGTGGGTTGTGTTGGAAACTCTTGAGATTTAATTTGTAACTCTTTTGACTAGAGTTGGTTTATTTGCATGATGTGTGTGACGTTTGCGAGTACTTCAAAAGGTGGATTATATGAGTGTTTCATAAGTGAATTTGGTTAGTGAAGAGTTCTCTTTTGGGAATGAATTTCCCTTTCGTTCGAGAAAAAAAAATTGTGGCGGTTGTTTGTGCAGATGTTGGACTTTGGAGTCGATGTTCTTTTCCAAAATATTGATTTTGGTTAAAATGCGATGTTTTGCAAGTTTAGCTTTCTATCATTGGTGGGTTTTGATATGATGGGGTGCCTTCGTTAACTATCTTTGACATAGTTTATATGAATTAAGCGTAATCCTCGGTGTTATTCGAGTTTTATTCATGTGTTACAGAGGAAAAGTCGTCTTGTAAATGACTATTCGATAGTGTTGTTACATGATGAATGAATGGTGAAAAGTAAACATGACATTGTCTATAGATGTTAAATGATAAAAGAGTCGTTGAGCAGTCGGTGAGAAAGTCATATATGGATATATGACTAATCCGGAGTGCTCTTGGAAAGCTGCATGCATGTCCCGAATCGAGATTTCAATTGCCTTCTAGTGCGGGAAGTAAGAACGAATATCTTACGATATGTTGGTTGTGGTGTAAGAGATCTGAACTTTCTTTGCATTTGGCTTAGGAAAAAATAAAATGAGTACTGGGGTTGTTGCGAATTTTTTCCAAAGTGGCTTTTAGCGCTTCGAGTTCGAGTTGTTGGATGTGAATCATTTGGGGATCATGGGTCTTGGTTGAGCTTCCTCAATGATTCTACCCTTGGTTCTGATTCTTTGAAAGGAAGAATGCGAGGCGAAACCTTCTAAGAAAGAGGAATTTAGTGTGGGTTGGTAATGACCTAAGATATTAGATGTTGCCGATAGATGATCGTAAATAGTTTAAAAGTGAAGAGTAAAGGAAGGTTGTGGATGACTCAATCCAAACCTTCTTGGAGAATTGGGTCATTGATGTGTACCTAGATGGAACATTTTAAATTATTAGTGGACCACTTGGTGGTTGCTAGTAATTGTTTTTCCTTTGAGTGTATTGGACCTTTCTGTCGCTGAGGTTGAGCGAGGTTGTGTCAACCATAGTGATTTTGTTCGGTTGTTACTGTCTCTTGCGGGTTTAAGGACCCTGGTTGTAAAGTAGGTCTTTCCTTTTGGTGGTAGTGTTGGGTATTGGTTTTTTGTTGAAGATCAATTTTTTTGCAAGGTTCTAACCTCGTTTGTTCAAATAGCTGGTGGTCTTGGAGTGTATGTCTCACCTGGTTTGTCGTCGTCTTGAATACGGCGAACCACAGTAGAGGGGTTGTGGTGTGAAAACATGTTTGTGCGTGGGAGATGAAGAGGGTTCTAGAGACTGGTACCGTTTTCTTCTGGAGAGTGGTTGGAATAAGGAGTGCGAGACCGTTTTCTTTCATGGTCTATTTGGGAATTGAAGTGAAGGTGGAACCGTGAGAGGTTGCACTCTGTTGAGCTAAATCAACATTTTCTCGCTAGTGTTGGTTTTGAGAACTCGCTTGTCGTTTATTAGGTTTGAGTCTTTGTGTGAATGTTTTGTGTTGCAAAGAAGTCTTTTGTCCTTTGGGAACTTTGTTGTTGATTTTGGTGTGTCTTAGATTCGGGGACGAATCCTTTTAAGGTGGGGAGATTGTGATGCCCTAGAATTTGAGAGCGATCATAGGGTTTTCTTTCTTGGTTGTTAGGAAAGAAAGAGGGTTTTGTCGGGAATGAAATAATTGAAGATTATGCGGCAATTTAATATTAAAAATTGGAGTTTTGGGCTAGTTTCACTGGTGAGGCAACCTGGGTCTGGGCCGGGAATTCCTGTTTCCCCCTCTCCTCCCCATGCCTTGGTGGGCCGGCCCACCTACCCCATTCAGTGGCGCCCCCGCCCCCCAAACCCTAAGGCGCCTCCCTTCCTCCCCCCTAGCAGCCGCACCCCCTCCTCTTCCTCCCCTGCGTGGTGGCTCAAGATCCACCGCGAAACGCGAAGGAGAAAACGAGAAGAGGATCCGTGGAGGCGAGAAGGACGAACAGATTTCCGTTACGGGGATCGTCGCGCGTTCTTCGTGGGTTCGCAAGGGGGAACTCAAGGTAAAATTCCCAATCTTTTACCCCTGTTCTACCTAGGGATTAGGAGTGTATTAGATCTGGTGGTGAGTGGTTTGGATGGATCTTGATGGGGGAGAAGGGTAGATGTTCACGTGGTGCTGTTTTTGGAAGGGGAGATTGTGCAGCGCGGATTGTTTCGCGGTTTAAGTGGCATAGATGATTTTTCCTGCAAAAACCTATAACTAGAAAGTTGTAGACAACGTCGAGACCTAGCTTCTGTATTTTTTTCAGAATTTTTGGGGCGTCTGTCTGAGAGTTATTGCTGTTGGAAGATGACAAACAGAATCTGGAAACAGATTTTGTCCACTGTGTTGGACGGTTGTTTAGGCATATTTAACAGAAGAATTGAAATTTTTGACCTCCATGAAAGTTGTAGATATCGTCAATATCTAGCTACTGTAATTTTTCTGTATTTTTATGAACAGTAGATAAAAAGATACGAAATTGGGAAGAGAGGGTGCTGCTGTTCGATCCGGACAGATCGGGGTTTTTGGCGTTTAAATGGGATCGGGGAGTAGGAAGCGTGTGTTTGAATTGTGTGATGAATTGTGATGTCGCTATGTACTGAAATAATGTTTGTTCAGGTGGTGCCACTGCTGGGCGTAACTAGGTTCTTCGCCCACATCGGTAAAGGCAAGTGGAAGCAGTTGTATTGTTAATCGATACATTGTTGTTTGATTCGCCTTCACTATAAACTCCAATTACAGCAATCATACATGGTTTAATCACTTGCTTTGAGGATTGCAATATCTTGACTGGTATTGTGATGTTGTGGTTTAGCTATGAATCAAGAGTAAGGTGAAGAATGATGTTGTTTACCGGATGAATTGTCTAAACATTTCATCTCTATGATATTTGTTTTCTATCCATGCTATATGATGATATGAAAACGTATGGACTCGATGGGAGAGGTTATGAATGAATTCATGCATGAAGCATTAACTGCATAATCATGCATTGAAGTTTGTCGACGCCAGCAGGCGCGACCGTGCATACAACACCGTGTGTTCCCGAGAAAGGGCACGGTGAGGAGGAACATGGCATAAGCATGTGCATCAATCATATGCATTTCTTGAAGTGGTGTGGACTCTTTGATGTGGTATTGTACATGAGGAATGTGGACTCTTTGATGTGGTATTGTATATGAGGAATGTGGAATGATAGATATATGGTGGATGTTTTATTTGTATTAGTTGTTCCGCTTTGAGATTACCCAATCTCACTACTTTGTTTTGATGTTTTCAGTAGCGACGTGAGTCGTAAGCATGAAGGGTGGGCTAGCAACACAATAAATTTTCTGTTGTCATCACGACTCACATGATCTAGTGTTTTAAATAATTCATTAGTTGGATGCAATTTTATTTCATTTAGACCTATTGTTGTTCCCTTTAAACTTGTTCTAGTTTATGGTTGTCCCTTTATAGATGGGTTTTATTTATGGTTAATACCTGGTTGAATTAGACTCGTTGTCTCTAGTTTTAATGTCGTGATATTATTCCTATTCGAATTGCTTCCGTACTATCCTGTTTTAGGGGAAATGTTGTCGATATGTTCTTGTACAACAGTTTAGATTTATGGGGTGTTACACACAAATACACACTTTTATTACATCACAAGTTTTAAAGTGTTATTACAATACCAAAAGTAGCAGGAAATTAAAACCATGTCTCATAGTATGCCATCTATTCCATAACTCCACAGGCAACTGCTGAGATGAACTTAGAAAGATTAGTCGTCGCTAAAATTCGCAGGTTCCTCATACTCATTCCCGTCATTATCGAAATCTTGCTCATCACCTAAAAATATTTGTTGAAGCAAGTTGAGTACATTGGTACTCGCAAGACTTTATAGTGTATGCAATTCCTGGAATATATGCAGGCTGAAATAGATAGTGGGTTTCTCTGATTGTTTTGCATAAAGCGAAAGTTTTGAATGAAGTAATACTGAATAGTAATGGAAAGCGTAAATAAAATTTTTAAGACAATTTGATAAGTAATTGAGATAACAAGTAATAAAAAGATAATAACATTTTACTCACGGCCCTTTGTGAGCAAAATAACGAACAAGACCCTCCATGGTCTTACATGAACAAATGTAACGATAAGTGACATAAAAGGGGTATAAATCATTTCTCAAATCATTTAATTAAAGGTTTTTGAAAACAGAAACAGCTAACTAGTGTCAATTCGCCAAGTCATCCATGACCAGTGGATACGGCTATTCGAATAGTTTTAGACTCTGCAGAGTTTGTACCGCTTTACCCACAAGATATGTTCTCCTTTTTGCAAGCTATAAGACACACTTCCTTTGGTATGCCCGCGAGGAGTTCATAACTAAACTGCTCGATTACTTGAACCTTAACTTTGCACTAGCCCGGTGGCGTTACCCACGACTATGATGGAAGCAACAAACGGTGAAATATAGTATTGAGCCCGCGGCTCAAATGGTACAACAACAGCCCCAATTCATAGCGGCGTACACCGTTACAACGGCAGATGCCAACACCTCGGTGATGACACCTCCTCGAGCAAACCAATACTCGGAATACTCGTGCTACAACCGCCTACCAATGTGCAAAGCTAATTCCCAAATAATTTAATAAGTTAAGACTGTCGATCCGGTACTTGTGGATGTACGGTTTAATTGGATCATGCAACACTACGTTCGGTCCTCAAAGTGACATGGGCGATAACTCCACCTAGCTACGCACACGTTAAAACATGTACAACCTGGCTATTGCCAATAATCACCCACATCAAAACAGTAGTTTTATTTTCATTTTTATCAAACTACCAGTATCCTTTCTCGCTTAAATAAACCATAAAAGATTTCATAAAGAAAGATGTGTGGGTGTAAATGTCATTGACGTTTTCTAAGCATTACTAAGCAAATGCAATTAGTAAGCGTTATTCCCATCTGACATATGAATCTACTCATTCATAGGTTTATCATGGAGCTTATGTAAAAAATATTAAGTAAATAATCAAATATTTGTTATAGCTACAATACAAAATATAATAAGGATTTGCTAGAATATAAGGCATGCAGGCAGATTGTTAATCACATTTTAGTTGATTATGAAATCTGGGTTCAAAATGCTCAAAGGGGTGCTTGCCTTGCTCCTCGACGGTGTAAGCTGGATCCGTGTCGTCGATAGCGTAGTCGGTAGCCTCAGCGTCTATACGTCGATTAAGAACATGGCAAAAAGAATACTTCAATATCGATAAAAGAAGCAAATACACAAACAACAAGGATAGCAGCTGAAAGATCCAAATGAAATCAACTCAAATCAATCAATGATGGCAATCACTTAATCAATTTATGTATTAAGCAAGTTATAAGATTTTGGGCCTAAGGCAAAAGCTTAATGACATACAACATGATTACCTTTCTTTATGTGATATTTCATTTTAATTTACGAATTCAGGAAGCTAAGATTGTAGGATTATATTTAACAAAGTTCATTTGTAGGGTGTAAGACTAATTGTACTAATACAAATTAGTATATAAAGCAATCCCTAATCATATTTAATGAAAGAACATGGTAAATCCTAACTTTTATCTTACTAACTGGTCCTAATCAGTGTAATGAGCTCAAAGAAACAAACTTTATTTATTTTAAATCATTTTTGAATAAGTTATTGCAACTATATCAAATATACGTATTAAACAGAGTCCTAATGTGAAATTTTCACAAATTAATTCCAAATCCAAATCTAATTATATATTTGGACAGTACTTGATCTAAGGATTCCAACAAAGTTTATTTTACTAAATTTGGACTTTATTTGCAAAATCTCTTTATGGCACATATTTAAATTTCAAGCTTTTAATTCAAATACAGATTCAATTTCCTAAACAAGTTTCAAATATTTTTGCATATTATGAAACTAGATGATTTATTATGAATTTACAAATTTGTTTCATTTAATTTAGAGCTATGAATAAAAAGTTATATGCTTTTGAATGCATTCGGTTTTCTAAAATCGTGAAAAGGAAAAAGACGCTTTCCTTAAAGGAAAGCGTATTCCTTAGTTTCTTGTGGTGGCTTCCGAATCGGCCGTCATTTGTATTTGGGCCTCGGGGCGATGACTCATCGCGGCGATGCACGCCATGATTGCGTGGTGGCGGCCGGACCCACATGGCAGCGAGTTATGCCCTTGCTAGGCATGAGCCCGAGTCAGCTGACATGGGGGCCCCGCGCGGCAGCGACTCCGAGCAGGGGAGGCTCTAGCCGAGCTCGCCGGTGACTTTCCGGCGGCGTCGATCGACTTTGGCCGGTGGCACTAGCTTCACGGAATCATAATGAACTTAGGGGTGTGCTTGGTTATAGGTGGTGTTCGGAGAATTTGAGCTCACGGCGACGACCGGCGGAAGCTCACGGCGAGGTCAAGCTCGGCCGCGCTACAAAGCGTTTCGGGTTTAAATCATTAGGTGTATAAGCTTCATGAGGTCCTAGAGGTTCTAACTGAGTGCTTAGACCAAAGAATGAGTGATCGAATAAAGCCCTCACCGTGCGGCGTCAATGGCGGAAGAGCAGACACGGCACGAGAGTTCCTCGAGGCGTTTCGGGCTACAAGGAGACGCGTAAAAGATTCATGAGTATCAGTGGATGCTCGAAAGCCAATCAATTTGGACAATCTCTTACCGAGCCAAGCGAATTCGAAATTTCCCCCAACTTCGGCTTCGCCGGCAACGGAGAAGACGATGGAGGTTTTGGTGGTTTCGTTAGCTTAGGGGAAGAATGGACGTGTTGCCCGAGTTTAGTGGAGTTCGAAGGTGCTAATCATCCCCTTAAATAGGCGAAAGAGATAGTAGGGATTAGGATTGATCGGGGGAGGATAAGGCGGCGGCTCTGGAAGCTCTCCCCTCGGCTCGGCCAAGGGTCAAAGGTACAGGGCAAGGCATGGGCAAGGTGCTCCGTGGCAGTGGCCAACTAGGGCTCCTTCGGGGCACGCGAGATTGCGGCGCGGAAGCGACAAGAATGGAGG
Source organism: Rhipidocladum racemiflorum (assembly GCA_036346355.1). Classification (NCBI taxonomy): domain Eukaryota; kingdom Viridiplantae; phylum Streptophyta; class Magnoliopsida; order Poales; family Poaceae; genus Rhipidocladum; species Rhipidocladum racemiflorum. The sequence continues at coordinate 514,808 of CM070582.1, forward strand.
CGGTTTAGTGAGCTCTGTCGGCAGAGAGAGCGAGAGAGAGCAGAGAGGTGGCTGAGGGAGAAGAAGGCTCTGGCCTTCGGGGTCCACAAGGCAGAGAGGGAGAAGAGAGATAGAGAGGAAAGGGAGATGCTGACGCGTGGGCGGGAGGCTTACGGGTCCTGTCGGGCAGTGGTGCGGTAGCAGTTCTTTGGACACATGGACCCATACGTCAGGATGGGGAGTAATCTCTAGTTTCTTCCCCAGACAGCGCAGAAAACAAATTAATTCACGGGTCAAAACATCTCGAGATTTTTCGAAACTTTTTCTACAAGTTTCTGGGTGAGTTATCTACTTCCAGTAAAAATTTGAGGTTAAAACAATCTACCAATTATTTTTATTAATTCTGACAGTGAAAGCTGCACAGAAAATCAATTTGCTTTTCAGCTTGGTTAAAGGACTAAATAAACATATTTATTTTTTTTGAAATTTTTACTGAAGGTGTATCTCTATACAATGGACCTACCATAAAAATTTCAACATTAAATTCTTATTATTTAATTCTCCATAAATCTTTTATTGATTTCTGCAGAATTTCAAATTTGCCTAAAATAAATGCTAAAACATAGCAAAAATGATTATTAATTTTTGAAACTTTTTGTGGGTGAAGATGATATGTCTGAGGTCTTATGGTAAAAATCCCAAGGTCTAGATTGCTCCACAACTCTCTCTAAAAATCTGACATGGGACTGGCCAGAAATAAAATTTACCATTTTAATTTGTTTTCTTTACTCTTAAATGCATTCACATGGTCTTTTGACCATTTAGGGGTATCTTCTAGGGTTTGGCCAGGTTATACAAGATTTTTACCATGGTAATTTTATTTCTTACCACTTTACTATTTTCTCTTTTCTTTTCTTTTCTTTCTTAACTCCATTATTCATTTCAACAATTAATTCAATCATCACATAAGTAATTGCACAAGAAATCATAAAATGCAACACAAAGATGATTTCACATACTTAATATTTGATTTTTTTATTGCTTTATAAATTTGAGGATGTTACAGATCTACCCCCCTTACAAAAAATCTCGTCCTCGAGATTTGCGAGGGCTAAGGAAAACTAAAAGAAGTCTGGAAATTCTTTCATCAGGTGATCCTCACGCTCCCACGTGGCTTCTTCTTCAGTATGATTACTCCACTGAACCTTCAACATTCTGTGGATCTTGTTTCTCGTGTGTCGCTCGGCTTCTTCAAGAATGTGAACAGGACGCTCTCGATAAGATAGATCAGGTTGTAGATCGAGATCATCGAGATTAGCGAGATCAGTCGGCACACGAAGACACTTCTTAAGTTGAGATACATGGAAGACATTATGGACTTCCGATAAACGGGGTGGCAAGTCCAACTTATATGCCATCTCTCCCATTTTCTCGATAATTGGAAACGGTCCAATATATCGAGGGGCTAGTTTCCCGCGGATTTGGAAACGACGAACTCCGCGAAGAGGAGAAACTTTCAAATAGACATGATCTCCGACTTCAAAGCTTAAGTCACGTCGACGATTGTCGGCGTAACTTTTCTGACGAGATTGGGCTTCTTTAAGTCGACTTCTTATCATGTCAACTTGCTCTTGGGCTTCTTGGATAATGTTTGGTCCAAAGAAATTTCTTTCTCCAGTTTCAGACCAAAAGAGAGGGGTTCGGCACTTTCTTCCGTAAAGTGCTTCAAAAGGGGACATCTGGAGACTGGCTTGAAAGCTATTATTATAGGAGAATTCAGCAAAAGGTAAGCTTTTCTCCCAATTCATGCCATAAGATAGCACACAAGCTCTCAGCATATCCTCCAGGGTCCATCTGTTTGGGGATGATAAGCCGTACTGAAATTCAGCTTTGTCCCTAACAGAGTATGCAAACTTTCCCAGAAACGAGATGTGAACTGGGATCCTCGATCGGACACAATAGTTTTAGGAACTCCATGAAGACGAATGATATTTTCCAAATATAACTCAGCAAGTTTATCACCTTGATATGTGGTTTTGACCGGAATAAAGTGAGCAACTTTAGTCAGTCGGTCAACAATAACCCATATGGAATCATGTCCTTTTCTGGTTTTTGGCAAGCCGGTAATGAAATCCATACAGATATCGTCCCACTTCCATTCTGGAATTTCAAGAGGTCGAAGTAAACCAGCTGGGCGTTGATGCTCGGCTTTTACTCGCTGACATATATCACATTTCGCGATATATTCGGCGATTTCTTTCTTCATGCCGGGCCACCAATATTCTTGCTTTAGATCTTGATACATCTTCGTGCTACCAGGATGGATAGAAAGAGGTGATTCATGAGCTTCACTCAAGATCAACTTCTTGATTTCTAGATCACTGGGAATGTAGATTCGATTCTTGAATTGGAGTATACCATCCGAATTTTCCGAATATCCTGATTCAACCTCGAGTGGCATATCTACTCGGATTTTGGATATGGCCTCATCTTTGGATTGGGCCATTTTAATTTGGGTTTTTAGATTTGGTTGCATTTGGAGACTAGCAACAAATCCTTTTCCAACAATTCCCAAATTAAGCTTCTGAAACTCCTTTACTAATTCGGATTGATCAGTGTATGCTGACACTGTCATACAATGAAGCTTACGGCTCAGAGCATCTGCTACGACATTAGCTTTACCAGGATGGTAATGAATACTAAGGTCGTAATCCTTTATTAGCTCCAGCCATCTCCTTTGTCGCAGATTAAGATCTGGCTGAGTAAAGAAGTATTTTAAGCTCTTATGATCTGTGTAGATGTCACATTTGTTTCCAATAAGATAGTGACGCCAGATTTTGAGGGCATGCACTACTGCAGCTAATTCCAGATCATGAGTTGGATAATTAAGCTCATGAGGTCGAAGCTGACGAGAAGCATAAGCTACGACTTTCATCTCTTGCATCAACACGCAACCAAGACCATTGCGTGAAGCATCGCAATAGACATCGAAGCTCTTATGGATGTCGGGCAACACCAAAGATCGGGCCGTGGTTAACCGTTTCTTTAATTCCAGAAAACTTGCTTCGCATTCTGGAGTCCATTCATATTTCTTTTCTTTCTTCAAGAGCTGAGTCAACGGTTTAGCAATTTTGGAGAAGTTTTCGATAAAGCGGCGATAATATCCTGCTAAACCGAGGAAACTTCGGATTTGAGGAACAGATTTTGGTTGCTCCCAGTTTTGGACTGCTTGAACCTTGCTGGGATCAACAGAAATTCCTCCTTTGGAAAGGATGTGCCCGAGGAATGCAACTTCCTTCAACCAAAATTCACATTTCTCGAACTTGGCATATAATTTATGTTCTCGGAGTTTCTCCAGAACCAAGTGTAGATGTTGGGTATGATCTTCTTCATTTTTGGAATAGATGAGAATATCATCTATGAATACCACTACGAACTTATCGAGATACTCCATAAAGACTTTATTCATTAAACTCATAAAGCTAGCTGGAGCATTTGTAAGTCCGAAGGACATTACGACATATTCATATAAGCCGTAACGAGTGGTAAAGGCTGTTTTAGGAATATCCTCCGGTCGGATTTTTAATTGATAATATCCATGTCTAAGATCGATTTTGGAGAAGATTTGGGCGCCGGTTAATTGATCGAACAGATCATCGATACGGGGTAGAGGATATTTGTTTTTGATGGTAACATCATTGAGAGCACGATAATCCACACACATGCGTAGACTACCATCCTTTTTACTAACGAAGAGAACTGGGCTACCCCATGGAGAAGTACTTGGTCGAATGAACTTTTTGTCCAACTGTTCTTGAATTTGCTTTTTGAGTTCTACTAACTCATTTGGTGGCATTCGATAAGGTCTTTTGGAAATTGGGGCTGTACCAGGTATAAGATCAATGACGAACTCTAAGTCACGATCTGGTGGCAAACCTGGCAATTCTTCTGGAAATACATCAGGAAAGTTGGAAACTACAGGAACAGATTTAATCTTTTCCATTACCAATGTATTTAAGTATGATCTTGATTCGGAAAGATTCTGGGTGGAACTAAAGTTCACTTCAATTCCATCAGGATTAATAAGAGATATGGATCTATTAGCACAATCTATCTGTCCTTTATTCTTAGCTAACCAATCCATACCAAGAATGATATCTAATCCTGGGGTTTCTATAAGGATAAGATCAGCATAAAATAAAACTTCATTTATTTCAATGCTAACCTTAGGACACATTTTAGTTGTTCTCATTTTTGCTCCAGGAGAATAGATTATCATGGACATGGGTAAAGATTCAGTTTGGATTTGATGTGATTCTACGAACTTCTTGGATATAAAGGAATGAGATGCACCGGAATCAAATAACACCAAAGTGGGAATAGATTGGACGGGGAACATACCCAGAACCACATCTGGTGCTTCCGTTGCTTCTTGGTAGTCACATGATGCAAACGCCCTTGATTGGCGGCTTGAGCAGGTGCAGGCCTTTTGGCTTGTTGTCCTCCAGCTCCTTGAGGACGACCAGGGGGTTGCTGAGGAACTCCCTTGCTTGGGCAATTATTGGCATAATGTCCAAGCTGCTTGCACTTGAAACATGTGACATTCGATGTCTGAGTTGATGCTCCGGTAGGACGTGCTCCAGTAGGGTTTGCCGGACGGGGCAAAGGCTGTCGAGGTCGAGGGGCTGGACCTTGACGCCTTTGCTTCTGTGGCGGAGCAGGTGGTCGCGCATTACCCTGAGGTGGAGGGCGAGGCCTGGATGGGCTTGCACTAGCAGTCTTCTGTGCCATCCATTTCCTCTTGCGTGATTCCAAAGCAGCTCGAGTGCTATGCTCCACTCGAATAGATTTGTCCACCAGAGTTTGGAAATCATTGATATCAATGGCAGCTAATGCACACTTGATTTCCTCATTAAGGTTATCCCGAAAGCGTTCCAGCTTACGTGCTTCAGGAATGACTTCAGATGGTGCATAACGGGAAAGGTAATTAAAGCGATTAAGATACTCCATTACCGTCTGATTCCCTTGACGGAGATCAAGGAATTCCCGTCTTTTGATGTCCATCAGACTGGAAGGAATATGGGTTCGGCGAAAAGTATCCTTGAAGGCCTCCCATGAAATCTGATCCACTGGAAGAATAGCTTGGTAGTTCTCCCACCATAAAGCAGACTCCTCCCAAGCGATAAGATGCATAGAGAACTTTCTCCCGATCATTGCCTTTGTGCAATGTTCAACTTGCTCTCCATTGTTCGCGACCAGGTCATCTGCGTCCAATGGGTCGGCAAGATAGAAAATGTAGGAGGCCGAAGTTTTGAAACTTCGAGACGACCTTGATGGTGGAGCACCACCACCACTTCCTCCAACAGGGACTCCTTGATGGGAAGTATTCTGAACTAATCATTGCGAGAAGAAGTGTATGGGTTTGACGGTTTTGCTCGATCATTGCCGAACTTGCGCCATTGTGGGCGGACACGGCAATTGCTCCTCCGAATTCCACCTTCTTGATTAGGATTTGAATCTGGATTGGGTGGATCGGCACTTGATGAGAAGATGAAGCCCTTGCGGAAGGGTGAATCGGATTAGGTTCTTGTTTGGAGTGGGCAATGTTTCGCGAGGAGGAAGGGGTTCTGCGAAGCCTCACTCTCAAGATCCCGCGAAGAGATGCAGTTCTGAGGCATCTGAAATTTCAATTCAGATGAGAAAATAATGTATTGTAATTAAATGATTTAAGGTAGTAATGAAAATTTAAACTTAATCTCATTGGTTAATAGGCAACATTTCATTCCCTAAAATTTTATTATTCTTAAAGAAATTCATTAACAAGGGAGGTGTGTTATTATGTTATGTCATATTGTGAAAGATAAACACAAGGGATTACATCATCGTGAAATTGTAATAAAACATTAGAAAGTCACGAGAAGGAACCAAAACAAACAGAAATAAACAGTAACAGCACTTTTATTCATACCACATATTAACAACATGTACAACAAAAGTATCACAACCTCACAACTCAACGCTACATGACCACATGTGCTGCTACAACTCAAGGTAAACCTACTCCAAACCTGGTGCTACAACGTCCTCGCTTGATGAGACTCAACAGGATCCGCAGGGGTAGAGTCAGTCACCGTGGCGGGAAAGGTACCACGACGCCTGTAAACCTGCGTCACACGGGGACGCAGTACACCTGCAGCGACCTGTCCAAGTCTAACCCGCGACAGACGTGGACGACTAACTCCTGTGGACATCCTAGCCCGTCGGGAACGTCTAGTGGCTCTAGCAGACCTAGGTGTCGGAGTACCAGGCACCTCTGAGCGGCAACAAAGTAGCATCGTCGCCAAGAGCTGACCTAGAGAACAAACCCATAGCCACGAAAGGAGCTATGGCGTTCTCTAAAAAGGCTACTCTCCTACGTGCTACATAGTACTCTAATACTGCCTGACGGTGGTAACGGTCAGCAGCATGAAGGAACTCAACTATGATCCTATAGTGCTCATTAGGCACTGTACTAGGATCTATGTAACTAGTGTCTCCCCTCGGTAACAAGGCAGGTATCTCTCGGTAAACAGTCGCCATCTCTGGAAGAGCGTGGCGCAGTCGAACGATGGCCATATAAGCAACATCGCTCAATGCGGAAGACACCAAGCTCCACGACCATCAAAAGTACGATCTGCCTCTCCGGCTGTGTCCTAGCTGGGATCTCAATCCTAGCTATGTACTCTATCAGCTGGACTCGCCATCGCACGGTAGACGGTGTATCGAGGTGTCTCAAAGCGTGCAAAGTCTAACATACGTGCTAAGACTCCCATCAATCCCGCTCCCAGACGCTCGGAAGTGTGAAAGCACGGCGAATACCCTTCCATCTGCACATTTAATAAGGAATTAGTATTCCAGATTAAATGCAAGATGCAACGATAACGCACAAAAGTAAAGAGTAGAAGACAAAACAGTAAAGAATTATTAGCAGATATAACAAGTTTTATTTTCCTAAGTGTAATGTGTCTATTCAAAATTTTAATTTCCCTCTTAACGACCATTCTAACTAAGGTTCACCTACAGGCAGCGTGGCTCTGATACCAAACTGTGAGACCCTCATTTTTATGTCATTAAATAACATAAATATGAGGCTCTTTTAAGTGCATCCTGTGCCATTCCCATGATCAGTGGCTGGCACGCACAAACACAATTTGGATATTACAGCCACACAAATACACACTTTTATTACATCACAAGTTTTAAAGTGTTATTACAATACCAAAAGTAGCAGGAAATTAAAACCATGTCTCATAGTATGCCATCTATTCCATAACTCCACAGGCAACTGCTGAGATGAACTTAGAAAGATCAGTCGTCGCTAAAATTCGCAGGTTCCTCATACTCATTCCCGTCATTATCGAAATCTTGCTCATCACCTAAAAATATTTGTTGAAGCAAGTTGAGTACATTGGTACTCGCAAGACTTTATAGTGTATGCAATTCCTGGAATATATGCATTTGAAATAGATAGTGGGTTTCTACAGTTGTTTTGCATAAAGCGAAAGTTTTGAATGAAGTAATACTGAATAGTAATGGAAAGCGTAAATAAAATTTTTAAGACAATTTGATAAGTAATTGAGATAACAAGTAATAAAAAGATAATAACATTTTACTCACGGCCCTTTGTGAGCAAAATAACGAACAAGACCCTCCATGGTCTTACATGAACAAATGTAACGATAAGTGACATAAAAGGGGTATAAATCATTTCTCAAATCATTTAATTAAAGGTTTTTGAAAACAGAAACAGCTAACTAGTGTCAATTCGCCAAGTCATCCATGACCGTGGATACGGCTATTCGAATAGTTTTAGACTCTGCAGAGTTTGTACTGCTTTACCCACAAGATATGTTCTCCCTTTTTGCAAGCTATAAGACACACTTCCTTTGGTATGCCCGCGAGGAGTTCATAACGAAACTGTTCGATTACTTGAACCTTAACTTTGCACTAGCCCAGTGACGTTACCCCTGACTATGATGGAAGCAACAAACGGTGAAATATAGTATTCAGAGCCCGCGGCTCAAATGGTACAACAACAGCCCCAATTCATAGCCAGGCGTACACCGTTACAACGGCAGATGCCAACACCTCGGTGATGACACCTCCCTCGAGCAAACCAATACTCGGAATACTCGTGCTACAACTGCCTACCAATGTGCAAAGCTAATTCCCAAATAATTTAATAAGTTAAGACTGTCCCAGTCCAGTACTTGTGGATGTACGGTTTACTTGGATCATGCAACACTACGTTCGGTCCTCAAAGTGACATGGGCGATAACTCCACCTAGCTACGCATTACCGCGTTAAAACATGTACAACCGGCTATTGCCAATAATCACCCACATCAAAACAGTAGTTTTATTTTCATTTTTATCAAACTACGGTATCCTTTCTTCGCTTAAATAAACCATAAAAGATTTCATAAAGAAAGATGTGTGGGTGTAAATGTCGCTGACGTTTTCTAAGCATTACTAAGCAAATGCAATTAGTAAGCGTTATTCCCATCTGACATATGAATCTACTCATTCCTAGGGTTATCATGGAGCTTATGTCAACAATATTCAGGAAATCCTCCAATATGGGTTATAGCTACCATACAACAGATAATAAGGATTTGCTAGAATATAAGGCATGCAGGCAGATTGTTAATCACATTTTAGTTGATTATGAAATCTGGGTTCAAAATGCTCAAAGGGGTGCTTGCCTTGCTCCTCGACGGTGTAAATTTGGATCCGTGTAAATCGATAGCGTAGTCGGTAGCCTCAGCGTCTATACGTCGATTAAGAACATGGCAAAAAGAATACTTCAATATCGATAAAAGAAGCAAATACACAAACAACAAGGATAGCAGCTGAAAGATCCAAATGAAATCAACTCAAATCAATCAATGATGGCAATCACTTAATCAATTTATGTATTAAGCAAGTTATAAGATTTTGGGCCTAAGGCAAAAGCTTAATGACATACAACATGATTACCTTTCTTTATGTGATATTTCATTTTAATTTACGAATTCAGGAAGCTAAGATTGTAGGATTATATTTAACAAAGTTCATTTGTAGGGTGTAAGACTAATTGTACTAATACAAATTAGTATATAAAGCAATCCCTAATCATATTTAATGAAAGAACATGGTAAATCCTAACTTTTATCTTACTAAGCTGGTCCTAATCGATGTAATGAGCTCAAAGAAACAAACTTTATTTATTTTAAATCATTTTTGAATAAGTTATTGCAACTATATCAAATATACGTATTAAGCAGTCCTAATGTGAAATTTTCACAAATTAATTCCAAATCCAAATCTAATTATATATTTGGACAAGATTACTTGACCTAAGGATTCCAACAAAGTTTATTTTACTAAATTTGGACTTTATTTGCAAAATCTCTTTATGGCACATATTTAAATTTCAAGCTTTTAATTCAAATACAGATTCAATTTCCTAAACAAGTTTCAAATATTTTTGCATATTATGAAACTAGATGATTTATTATGAATTTACAAATTTGTTTCATTTAATTTAGAGCTATGAATAAAAAGTTATATGCTTTTGAATGCATTCGGTTTTCTAAAATCAGGGAAAAGGAAAAAGACGCTTTCCTTAAAGGAAAGCGTATTCCTTAGTTTTCTTGTGGTGGCTTCGAATCGGCCGGTGATGTGGCTGGGCCCTCGGGGCAGTGACTCATGCGCGCGTGCACGCATGATTGCGTGAGGCTGAGCGGCCGGACCCACATGGCAGCGAGTTATGCCCTTGCTAGGCATGAGCCCGAGTCAGCTGACATGGGGGCCCCGCGCGGCAGCGACTCCGAGCAGGGGAGGCTCTAGCCGAGCTCGCCGGTGACTTTCCGGCGGCGTCGATCGACTTTGGCCGGTGGCACTAGCTTCACGGAATCATAATGAACTTAGGGGTGTGCTTGGTTATAGGTGGTGTTCGGAGAATTTGAGCTCACGGCGACGACCGGCGGAAGCTCACGGCGAGGTCAAGCTCGGCCGCGCTACAAAGCGTTTCGGGTTTAAATCATTAGGTGTATAAGCTTCATGAGGTCCTAGAGGTTCTAACTGAGTGCTTAGACCAAAGAATAAGTGATCGAATAAAGCCCTCACCGTGCGGCGTCAATGGCGGAAGAGCAGACACGGCACGAGAGTTCCTCGAGGCGTTTCGGGCTACAAGGAGACGCGTAAAAGATTCATGAGTATCAGTGGATGCTCGAAAGCCAATCAATTTGGACAATCTCTTACCAAGCCAAGCGAATTCGAAATTTCCCCCAACTTCGGCTTCGCCGGCAACGGAGAAGACGATGGAGGTTTTGGTGGTTTCGTTAGCTTAGGGGAAGAATGGACGTGTTGCCCGAGTTTAGTGGAGTTCGAAGGTGCTAATCATCCCCTTAAATAGGCGAAAGAGATAGTAGGGATTAGGATTGATCGGGGGAGGATAAGGCGGCGGCTCTGGAAGCTCTCCCCTCGGCTCGGCCAAGGGTCAAAGGTACAGGGCAAGGCATGGGCAAGGTGCTCCGTGGCAGTGGCCAACTAGGGCTCCTTCGGGGCACGCGAGATTGCGGCGCGGAAGCGACAAGAATGGAGGCGGTTTAGTGAGCTCTGTCGGCAGAGAAGGCGAGAGAGAAGCGAGAGGTGGGTGAGGAGAAGAAGGCTCGGCCTTCGGGGTCCACAAGGCAGAGAGGAGAAGAGAGATAGAGAGGAAAGGGAGATCTTGACGCGTGGGCGGGAGGCTTACGGGTCCCTGTCGGCAGTGGTGCCGCCAGGGGTTCTTTGGACACATGGACCCATACGTCAGGATGGGGAGTAATCTCTAGTTTCTTCCCCAGACAGCGCAGAAAACAAATTAATTCACGGGTCAAAACATCTCGAGATTTTTCGAAAATTTTTCTACAAGTTGCTGGGTGAGTTATCTACTTCCAGTAAAAATTTGAGGTTAAAAAAATCTACCAATTATTTTTATTAATTCTGACAGTGAAAGCTGCACAGAAAATCAATTTGCTTTTCAGCTTGGTTAAAGGACTAAATAAACATATTTATTTTTTTTGAAATTTTTACTGAAGGTGTATCTCTATACAATGGACCTACCATAAAAATTTCAACATTAAATTCTTATTATTTAATTCTCCATAAATCTTTTATTGATTTCTGCAGAATTTCAAATTTGCCTAAAATAAATGCTAAAACATAGCAAAAATGATTATTAATTTTTGAAACTTTTTGTGGGTGAAGATGATATGTCTGAGGTCTTATGGTAAAAATCCCAAGGTCTAGATTGCTCCACAACTCTCTCTAAAAATCTGACATGGGACTGGCCAGAAATAAAATTTACCATTTTAATTTGTTTTCTTTACTCTTAAATGCATTCACATGGTCTTTTGACCATTTAGGGGTATCTTCTAGGGTTTGGCCAGGTTATACAAGATTTTTACCATGGTAATTTTATTTCTTACCACTTTACTATTTTCTCTTTTCTTTTCTTTTCTTTCTTAACTCCATTATTCATTTCAACAATTAATTCAATCATCACATAAGTAATTGCACAAGAAATCATAAAATGCAACACAAAGATGATTTCACATACTTAATATTTGATTTTTTTATTGCTTTATAAATTTGAGGATGTTACATGAGGCCACTTCCCCTGGTTGCTATAGTGGAGGGTGTTCTTCGTGGCATAACGAAATACTTTGTGGATCGCTATGCTAGGGCCGTCGCCCGCATGAATGCCCCTGATGTGAAGTACTCCGAGATGATTTGTACCTACATGGAGGAAAAGGGCAAGAAGGGGGAGATGCATAGAGCATTGAAGATGGGCACGAGGGAGCTCCGATTTGAGGTACTATGTAAAGATAAATCAGGGCGTGGGACAAGCCGTGAGAGTTACACATGAATGCACCATGCATAGACAAACATGTGCATGCACTGCAACAAGCCTCAAATGCATTACACAGGCCATGCGCACATGTCATGGCGGCCTGCTCAACAATCCGAATGGATCGGTATATTCTTGTCTCATTTCTTCAACAAGGAAGAAGTGATGGCAACTGGAGTGGGAAATGTACGGTTTTCGAGTGGTGGGTTTATTCACGGAGCATCATACGGGAGGCGACACGGTGGGTTCCGGATTTAAGTAGGCTAAAGGGTGTTGGGCGACGGCGGACAAGGCGTATAAGGAACGATATGGATGCAGCGGAAAGTGGGCGTCGTGTGAAGAAATGTTCGATTTGCAAGGAGACAGGCCACACTTTCAAGTATTGTCCCACGGTTGAGGCGATAAAATTGTTGTACGTCGTTTATGTATGGAGTTTCCAATTAAATTGTTATCGTCGTTTATGTATGGACTTTACAATTAAATTGTTGTACGTTATTAATGTATGGACTTTCCAATTAAATTGTTGTTCGTCGTTTATGTATGTACTTACTGATTAAATTGTTGTACTTCAAATTTATTATGGAATGATTGTTTGCACTTTCTTTATGTAATTGTTGTATTCAATTTGTAACGATATGTTCTTCTATTTTCCTATTGTCGGGTTACACATTGCAGGTATGGCGTACGAGTTGCTTGACCCGGTGATAGATGCGACTCACCGGAGCCACTTGGCCACCGCGCCGCCGCAGCCGGGGCAACTACCTCTTGAGCTTGGCGCCCTACACTTGCGCACCCCCATGAGAGCATGGAGGATTGACCCGCGATGGCTTCCAAGGTTAGTACACTAATCACAGGGTTCTATAAGTTCAATGTACTGTCATCTATGTGTGCAGGCAGCGTACTTACAATATTTTCATGCAGGTTGAGGGCAGCGGGGTTGCTTCCATTAGCCAGGATGGTGGAGGCTACCGTGGCTGACGCCCAGGACAGGCGAGGTTCCTCCAGGAGGTTCCCGTCACGGCCGAGCTTCTTGGCCGCTTGGGTGGACCGTTGGCGCCCTGAGGCGCGCACGTTCCCCCTTCCGTGCGGCGCGGTGGCGCCCACACGGGAGGACGGGAGTTCCCTACTAGGCCTACCTGGCTCGGGGGACGCTGTGGTGCCGGGCGACGTCGACCCTGGTAGCGACGGACCTCTGCACGGTTCGCAGTGTGATACTAGCGGTACAACACTTTCACTTCTACGCACGGCCCTACGCAGAAGTGGCTGGTTGATTCTATGTAAGTTGCGCTTTATTTTGTAGTTTTTTATCCGCTTCGGTTCGCCGCTAACCATAGCCTTTGCAGCCCGAGAGGATGGCGGCCGGAGCGGAGGACTACGTCGTCACCCGCCATTTCGAGGCGTACCTGATCTGGCTATTCGGCTGGGTCATGTTCAGCTCGAGCCACGGAGACACCGTCGACAAGCACTTGATCCAGTTCGCCAGGACGATCGCGGAGGCCGACATGGATCATATCCCACAGTGGCAGGGGCCGGCGATCTTGGCGGCCACCTACCGTGCTCTTTGCGATGGGTGCCGTCGCACCTCGGACTCATCCGTTCTCATTTGGGTGTCCGCTATCGCTTGATTGTGGTCGTTCGAGAGGTTCCAGATCGGACGTCCACATATAGACCTGGAGCCGTATGGCGACGATTTCTACCGGGCAGTTGGAGATGAGGTCGACCGCCCTACCATGGGGTCTTTGTGGTGTCGCCGACGGGTTAGTACCACATAATATATTACCTTGTTTGTGAAATAATTTTACTAATATATTACCTTGTTTGTGAAATAATTTTTATCAATACTATTCTGTACTAACGTTGGTGTATTCCTTGTTTTTGCAGCCCACTTTCGCCCCAGTTACGTCGCACGCTTCGTACCCTGAGTACGTAGCGATGTTTGACCAGCTGACAGATGACCGCGTCATTTGGCGGCCCTACCTTCCAGAGCTTGTCGACGCGCGAGCTCCTCAGGGACTTTCGCTGCAGTGCAGCAGTGACGCCGCATACTGGCTCACACGGCGTCACTTGGTTTTCGACGTGTGCGTTGAGACGTACGCGGCCCACAGCGTCATGCGGCAGTTTGGCCTCTGTCAGGAGTTCCCCCCACCTGCAGGTGCCATCGTCCCGGCTAGCGTCCACTCGTTAGTATTGCTTTCCATCTCTGTTACAATTATTTAATATCTCATTTAATTGCATATTTTACTAATGAAGTTTTCGTTGCAAATCGACTAATGCAGACTGACACGCAAGGGCTTAGGCCCCGATATTTAGCCGGGCGACACGCATGATTCCTCATGTTGAGCGGTGGCGCGAGGCTTTGGCAGACGTGCACGAGGAGATCGCCCCTACGACCACGCCACGTCTGGCGACTACATCCGGTGGTACAGCCAGCGCTGCAGCGTTCGAGTTGTGCGTGTGGTGGAGTCACCTCCGAGGCACGTTCCCTCCACAGCGGACACCTACCCTACACAGCCGGACTCTGCTTTTCACCGCGTGGTTAGTACTTGCTCCCATAAGTTGTATACCCTGCCTGCATAGAACTAACAAGCCATTTTTTTTCACAGGGTGACATTGCTCGGGAGGTGCACGATGACGCGGCCTCGATGGTAGCAGCTATCGACACGGGCAACGCGACCATACATCAGGTGAGAGCGATGCTGCAGGGTGTTGTCGACAAGACCGCTCGCATCGTCCACCTTACGTCGGGCACGAGGTTGAGGGACGATGTGGCGGCACAGGTCCCGGGCCGTTCGTCTGTTATGCGTGGCGACGGGTTCGCACCGAACCCGGCCAAGATCGCGCCACTCGCCCCTCCTCCTGATGTACCGGGGCTCGGTGGCGGCTGACCCTCTACAGTACACCTTTCTGCTCTGCCCTTGTCTACTACATTTTTTACATCATGTGTGCTAACGTGAAACATTTTTCAACAGCCGTCGATGACCGTAGCGCGACCCACTCTGGCGGCTCGAGCCCCGTTGACGACACCGATGTTCTTCACAATTGGCTTCAGTCCCCCCAGCAGGCGACGATGGAGGATATCCTAGGTCCTTCGTAGCTCGCCTCCGCGCCCGGACCCAGTCGGTAAGCCGGCAGTCGACCAGCGCCGGACCCGGTCGATCGACGCAGGACCCCTTCACTACTCCGACTCCACCACGTCGCACTACTAGGAGTTCTCGCGGAGTTCCTGCTGACCCCGCTGACATATTCAGCCGGGCATGTTCAGCGTCGGAGGAGGCCTGGGGCCACACGTGGCGTCGCCCCTCGCTAGTTTTTGCTTTAGTTTTATCTTTTAGTACTATCAGTTCATTCTGTGGAACAGTGACTTTGTTCAACTGGTTTATCTTTTCGTATGTTTTATCTCAAATGAATCCGCCTTTCATGGTTTGACGACTTCCTCCGGCCCAATAAATAACTTCCAACATGCATTTATACGGGCCGCCGAAAATCCTTCATCGTTAGGGTTCGTGCGCGAATATAATACTTAGGGTTGTTGGGCGTTGAGAGTTTATATGCGAAAAGAGTTGTAAATGAGATATTTTTACGGAATATGGTAGTCCGTATACCAAATAGCAGATCTGGTACATTCGGCCCAAAAAATAACTTCCAACATGCATTTCTACGGGCCGCCGAAAATCCTTCATCGTTAGGGTTCGTGCGCGAATGTAATACTTAGGGTTATTGGGCGTTGAGAATTTATATGCGAAGAGAGTTGTAATGGCGAGATATTTTTACGGAATATGGTAGTCCATTATACCAAATAGCAGATCTGGTACATCCGGCCCAAAAATAACTTCCAACATGCATTTCTACGGGCCGAAAATCCTTCATCGTTAGGGTTCGTGCGCGAATGTAATACTTAGGGTTATTGGGCGTTGAGAATTTATATGCGAAGAGAGTTGTAACTGAGATATTTTTACGGAATATGGTAGTCCGTATACCAAATAGCAGATCTGGTACATCCGGCCCAAAAAATAACTTCCAACATGCATTTCTACGGGCCGCCGAAAATCCTTCATCGTTAGGGTTCGTGTGCGAATGTAATACTTAGGGTTATTGGGCGTTGAGAATTTATATGCGAAGAGAGTTGTAACTGAGATATTTTTACGGAATATGGTAGTCCGTATACCAAATAGCAGATCTGGTACATCCGGCCCAAAAAATAACTTCCAACATGCATTTCTACGGGCCGCCGAAAATCCTTCATCGTTAGGGTTCGTGCGCGAATGTAATACTTAGGGTTATTGGGCGTTGAGAATTTATATGCGAAGAGAGTTGTAACTGAGATATTTTTACGGAATATGGTAGTCCGTATACCAAATAGCAGATCTGGTACATCCGGCCCAAAAAATAACTTCCAACATGCATTTCTACGGCCGAAAATCCTTCATCGTTAGGGTTCGATGCGTGAATGTAATACTTAGGGTTATTGGGCGTTGAGAATTTATATGCGAAGAGAGTTGTAACTGAGATATTTTTACGGAATATGGTAGTTCGTATACCAAATAGCAGATCTGGTACATCCGGCCCAAAAAATAACTTCCAACATGCATTTCTACGGGCCGCCGAAAATCCTTCATCGTTAGGGTTCGTGCGCGAATGTAATACTTAGGGTTATTGGGCGTTGAGAATTTATATGCGAAGAGAGTTGTAACTGAGATATTTTTACGGAATATGGTAGTCCGTATACCAAATAGCAGATCTGGTACATCCGGCCCAAAAAATAACTTCCAACATGCATTGGACCACGAGACAACACAAAGCTGCGCGACCTATCACCCTCAGCTGCACGACCTACCACCCTCAATCAAAACTGCACGACCAGTCACCCTCAATGTAAGCTGCATGACCTGCCACCCTCAATAAAAGCTGCACGACCTGCCACCCTCAATAAAAGCTGCACGACCGGTCACCCTCAATGCGACTTGACAACACGCTACTGTCAGCTTTCTCAGACTTATTGGACCACGACGTCGTGCAGCTTTCACGAAGCGTGACAGGTGATGCAGCTTTGCGAAAGGCGTGCCATGTCGTTCAGCTTTGCTAATGATGTGACAGGTTGTGCAGCTTTCGGAGAGGGGAGACAGGTCATGCATCTTTGCCAAGTGGATGACAGGCTATCTAGCTCGCCACCACTATAAAACCGGTGGAGGGATACACTTCCATTACCAACAGACTGACAATCAACTTCTGCACACTTCACACGAATTAGGTTACGATGTCGTTCTACCGTCGCCTCTTTAGCAAGCGAAACTTAATCCCCCCCGAATACCCGGATGCGAGTTGTGTTGACGCTCCAGTTCTTCCGGAGTTGCCCCGACCTAATTGCGCCTGCAACCTTCCGGCGAAGATGATGCAGTCTAACCACGGAGCTACGGCCGCCCGCGCTCATTACTGTTGTGCACACGGCTATGAGGTAAACCTACTGGTGTCATTACAGTTAAGGGTACCACTACCATTTCATGCGTCGTTTTTCTTTTGTAGTGCATGGACCGGTGTTGCTTCTTCCAATGGATCGGCCAGTAGGAGCAGCGTGACTACTGAATTTCTCAACAACTTCCACGACGCCTACCCCACTTCGCCCGAGAACTTCACCGGTGGGAGGCGGCGGGATATGTCCCCTTCTAGATCGATCGGAGTTTAGGGCCGGTGGGCAAGAGAGCAACCAATCGGTGAGTTTTATGCGACATGCTAATGTTACGTGATCACAAAGTAGTAATTCTAAAGCGCTTCCTCATACAGGACTCCAAGAAGAAACTTGCAAAATGGATAAAGTCAAAGGAGAAACCTCCTCAAGGGCCCGCACCGAAAGCCCCGAATTTTGCGATCACGACTGGAAGCGATCGTTGATACTGCCAAGGGATCTAGCGGATAGGAGATTCTACCGGTGCCCCTTGGCCGAGGATGAATGGTGCGCCTACTTCAACTGGGTGGATCCGGAGCAGTACCACCCACATCTCAAACTTCCCATATGGGATAACTGGGGGGAGCAACCCTCTCCGTGGTGCTACTTTCGCCCCGAAAAGCCAGACCCCAAGTACGCCCAAGGTATTTTGCAACGACCACATCATACATACTGTATGGACTGCAAGGCACGCTTCCGATTATACAAGGACAAGCCCAACACGCACCTCCTGCACCACATAGTGGAGTGCGAGCCGAAACAAAGAAGACGTCTCCGCAAGGAACCAGAAGTGGAAGAGGGTTCCTCCACTCTAAGTAGGGACAAGGGGAAGCTGACCCGGTAGAGATGCGCACAACGGAAGAAATCCTTGCCGATTCTGAGAGACCATCGAGGAACCCGAGCGGTATTAACATAGGGGGCCGGAAATCGGGATGGCATGCCCATATGGGAGGGCAAAACTCACGCAGAATGCACACAACCAAGTTACTTCTTATACCCCAGAGGCGTCGGCATAGGCTACCCATTCAAAGAATCGGGAGCACCGCCCACGGCCATGGAGCTCTTTCATAAGAGAGATTGAGCGGTGTCCGAGAACAAATCGCAAAAGAATGACGGGTGATGTAATGTGTAGAAAATGTATGGCATCGTTCCCACTCTACGAACATAGACGGAACGATCACTTGTTCCACCATGACAACCAGTGTTATCGTCACTTCTCCTAGGAATATGGTCACTGTTGTAATGTCATTGTAATATAATCCGTTGCTCCTTTCATCATCTAAACTTTCGTTACATGTGCACTACTAATGTTGAGTTTTGTTCCTAACGTTACTACCTGCATATACGTGCTTTTCACAATGATCGTAAAAGCAGTCATCAATTGGTAGCCTTCTTTGATTGATTCATTTCCTTTCCTGTTGAGCCATGAAAGCCAGCCTATTAGACTGGAATTATCCATGCATGTACAAGTTGTACAACCCTCTGAATTTGCAATGTTTGGTTCTTGACATTGGTTTTCTTGACATTGGTTTTCTTGACATATACGTAAAATGTAACACCTTCGTGAGGAGCTCAGAATTCTCCAGCATTAAAATATCAAATTTCATCATGTCATATGGATACATAGTCACCGGTTTTCGAAAATACAAATAAGCAACAACCGATTATGAAAAAGTCGAATTTAACGTGACTAGTACATCGAAACTTATCTGCATTTTTATCAACTCGGTTTCAAAAATCCGAAATAAACAAAAAAAATAGATTGGCTGGCCTTGTTCCGGGTGAACCGGAGAAGGTACTGTTCACTATTGTCATTTCGGTGTTCCAAATACACCGATTTTCGGTTTAGCGTTGACCGAATAAAACATGTCTGGTTTTCCATATACCGGAGATGCAATTTCAGGTTTCCGCAGTACAGCAGAGCGAATACGGTTGGGTTTTTCGCTCTTACACAAAAATGTTATACAGATTTGAAAATACAGTAAATATTGTGTATAGAATTCCAAAATTTCCTTATACATGTGCTGCATATATATATTAAAGTATATACAGTTCAATAATATTTTTTCACCCTTTCACATTACTTTTCCTTCATAATTGTAATTTTATACATTACAACATCAATTATCACAGCTAAATATGTTTTTTCCTTAATTTATTGAGTTTGCCCTCCTATGTCCATTTCAATTGGCGACAGGGGGGTGTCGCCATTTGAAATGGCGACAGGGGGCAAACTCGACATTTCCACTGCTGCCCCACGCAGCCAGAGGCTGGATGCCCCCTGTCGCCATTTGAATTGGCGACATGAGCTCCTGTCGCCAATTCAAATGGACACAGGGGGGTAGTTTTGCTATTTTCTTTTTCGGTATATTATTTCTGTAAATTTTGATTAAAATAATATTATTTAAAAAAAATTCCAGCAGCAGCAGCATGAGGAGGAGGAGGGTGCCCAAGAGCTGGACGGTCCTGCTCTGCATCGCCAGCTTCTGCCTTGGCCTCCTCTTCACCAGCAGGTTAATTTGGTTAGGTACCTACGTACCGTGCATGATGCCTAGCTAGCTTGTTGCTGCTCATCATCTTCTTACAACTTCTGGATTCATTTCACTTGTGCTAATCCATGATCCAATTTTTGATTTAGTCATATAGAGCTATCGAAGCAGAAGACAGAGAGCATGGGGACATCATGAGGCTGGTAATTAATTTATAGATTATTGCGCATTCCGTTTGTCAGCCGAAGCAATCGTCGGGACGCTAATCGATAATCGGGTCATCTGTCAGGATCATGTTGAGGGGTACCTGGGGCTGTCTGCTAATCGATGCTGACTTCTATGTCAAGGTGGAGGACGATGTGCACGTAAATATAGGTGTTGAACCAACCAACCAACCGATCTGTTTCAAGGGAATTTGGCCTCTTACGTACTCCCTCTGTCCCACAAAGAGTGTATTTCTAGTGTTCAAAATTTGTTCCACAAAGAGTGCATCTTTAGTCTGTAGGGCCAAGCTGTAAGTGTATGCATGCTCATTTAAGTGCCTGTGGAAACCGAAGCACCAGCATGCTTGTGCATGGAGTAATGAGGGTCACATTAGTCATTTACCTTGCACACTAATCTGTCTTAAAAAACCCTAAAAATACACTCTTTGTGGGACGGAGGGAGTATCACTCAACCAGTAAGCTACTTTTTAATCCTTTCCTAGAGAGCTAGCTAGCTTTGCCTTTGCCCGTCTCTGATTTCTCCTCCAACATTTGCATGCTCTGCCTGCTGATGCTTGTGGCTCATCAATGGTGGCAATTAATATTTCAGGCATGTCCTGCACAAGTAGGCTAATGAGGATGTCTCGATCGGGGCATGGTTTATTGGATTAGATGTTGAACATGTTGATGACCGAAGGCTTTGCTGTGTTACGGTGGATAACATGGGTAGTAAATAGTGTTAGTGGAAATCAAATCTAACCATCCATTCCTCAAGGGTATTTTAGGTTTTTCCTATCCATTCATCAGAGGTAATTTAGACTTTTCCTAATTCGTTCACAGTCTTAGATTCACCGAATACCTCTGATGATCTTCAGAGGCTCCTTATCCATTCAACCGCCATTCATCAGGATCACAAGACGTGTTTTACCGTAGAAGACAAATAATACGATAGAATTTTTTACCCTTTTACCTATTTCTAAATTTTACTACCAATAACTAGATGTAAATTAATTTCGATCATTAGATTTAAAGGAATGGACGGCTTATATTGATTTTAATCCACCGTAAAAGAGCTCTTAATTAGTGATCTACTCCCAAGGTGGTTAGCGATGGTTCCATCCATTCATATGAACGCCCTGTGATACAAACATGTGCACAGCAAAGTGGAAAATGCCATGTGATCAGCAGATGGTGCTGGGTGATTTTCAGGCGATAGCTGTTGTTGAAGAATAGCAGCTAGCTAGCAGTGTCCGTCCTTGCCGTTCCAACCGACAAGTCTAGCTATATACTCACTAGCTACTACATGAAGATATATATATATATATATGTATGTATAATCGCTAGCTATAGCTGAGTGAGATCATCAATTGATGCATATACTACTACGGAAAAGGCTTTTAGTACCGGTTTAAAAGAGCCTTTGGTACCGGTTTTTGAACCGGTACAGGCCATCCGGGACTGATGCTCTTGAGCATCGATCCGGTTCCTCACCCGATCGATAGAGTATCGATGCGGTTGGTAGTCACACGTGGCAGCGCATCGTGAGACCCAGTGGACCTTATCAGTACCGGTTGGTGTCTCCAACCGGTTCTGATGAGGCCCTCATCAGTACCGGTTGTTTTATCTAACCGGTACTGATGGGTTGTATATAATATATATGTAAATATGTGTGTGTCCAATACTGGCTATTATATATAATATACTACAATATATTATATCAAATCACGGTGACTTCATGTGTGTGTTAAATCACATGAATTAAAACACATATAATCAATCATGCACATTTGCACGATAATAAAATCACTGTACATTCATTAACAAATTTAATTACATATAATGTACTACAATATGCACACAACTTTAATTACAACTCAGTATTTCTTTTCCTTCATTCATTGGGATTTTTTACGTGCATCGCTCTTGCTAGCCGTAGATGTCGAGAATGACAGTTCACCGGTCCTTATTGAAGGGCCCCACCTATTAAAATTTGGTTCGTGGAACTCGCCTTTTGGATTTACAACCTCATCGTAAATGAAGCCAACGAGTTGTTCTTGAATTGCTCTCACTCGCGCCGGCGAGAGTTCCGAACCTTGTTCCGCCAAATATTGAGGCACTGCCGTTAAGTCATTAACAAATCAATCCTTGAATTTGTACGGATGTAAGGAGTAATATACATCGTTAAAGGTAGTAATTATATTTACTCACCCCCTTGTCGCCTTTTAGCATGCGGTCAGCGGCTCCGGTTTGGGTGTGCAAAAACTCACATACGTAGTAACCGCATAAATTGTTGCCCGCCGACTGACTCAAGATCTGCGGTTGAAAAAGTTGAAAGCGTGAAATGAATGCAAGGAAATTAACTTAACTAACCAAAAAGCTAGCTTTATGATATACGTACTTGAGAGGCTGTTGTAATTTCGAATTTCTCCTTGAATGCGCCCCTATTTTTAGCACGAAACTGTGCGAATGCACTACACATGTGATTACCAATTGTACATGATTAGAATTTGTTTCAAATGGAAGGAAATAGAAGTAATACAATAATGAAAGGAACAAGAATTAATACCGGTCGAGCAAATCGATGAAGGTTTGATACGTTTGAACTGGTTTCCTTCTCGAGTCCATAATTGTGATCCGACTATGATCTAGCTCGATCATAATAAGAATCCAGTGAAAACTGTACATATGTCAACATAGATAACTAATTAGTTCTAACATAGTGTTATGAAAAAGGAGTAGAACAAGGCGATGTAAAACACATACTCATGTGCGTAGGGTAGATATATCCTTGACTTATATTGATGTCCCATTAGCGCATTGTATACGTTAGTACGTGTTTCGCTTGGGCTGTATCTAACGGTTGTCTCGTTGATAACTAATGGGTCCATGAATCCTATGTCAAAAATTTGATCCCTTCGGCATCTTTGTATCTCCATGCTACACAAGAAGAAATTAGTTAGGCTTGCAAGGTCCGTACTCTACAAGGGCACGCACGATGGTTTTTGTAAATAAGACACTTACGAGTCCAAAGAACCCACCAAGGACGCGCGAGGGCGCCTGTCTGGTATAGATCATACATGACGTGCCATTCCATAAAAATTCACCGTCACCGTGATAAAAATCTTGATCCTTGTACTTGACAAAGAAACAAGCGTAGACCATGCTTGGTCGCGTCCAAGTACCATTCATGGAATTGCCGCATCTTTGTCGTTATTTGGAGCGACTCCTCACGCGACCAATGATCCACCCAATGTAAATGGCCATCTTACTTGGGCATACTCAATCTCTGCTTGAGCCTAATATTTGATTTGGGTCAAGCCCGTTTCATCAAAGAATTGTAGCATCGCCTTAGCCTTCTCCTTCTCCTTCTCCTCATTGCCCACTCCTTGTGGCATTCCTTTCGCAATGTGCTTCGTAGTTTGATTGGCGAGGCATTTCTTTTATCCTTCAAATTTGTAATAGTCCTCAAGCCTTTGTGAAATTCTTTCGTGCCAGGTTGAACATTCTTCTTTGGTGACTTGGGTCTAAAAAATTCAGTTACCTCACCTTGTACAATCTTATTGGTCTCCTCGTCGGTCATATCGCACGCCCGGCCGAAAGTGGGCGCAACTTCTTGGATTGGGTGGAGGACGTCTTCTTGGGAGCCTGGTCGAGCTGGCTTGTTTCCTTTGGTCGGCGCCTTCTTGGGAGGAGACGGTCTTCTTGTGGGGCTTAAGTGCACGGGAGGTGGTGTAGAAGTTGGCGCATTCTTGGGAGGAGACGGGCTTCTCGTAGGGCATATGTGCGCGGGAGGTGGTGTAGGAGTCGGCGCCTTCTTGGGAGGAGATGGGCTTCTCGTAGGGCTTATGTCTTGTGGCAGGTGGTGTAGGAGTCGGGCTTCTTCTTGGGCTTGGGTGTGCGGGAAGTGGTGTAGGAGTCGGGCTTCTTCGCAGAGAGGACACATCCATGTTATCTCGAAAAATTATGTGCCGTTTGCGCCATAGGATGAAAGTGTGTACCGCCTCTCCTAGCTTCAGACTCCGTCACCTCCGGAATTTCGAGCTCAAGGTCCTCGTACCACTGGGCAAACCTCCTCCACCGAGACCTTGGAGTAGTTTGACGGTATCTGTTGGCCATGGATGAGCTGCCCGGCTCCACTGGGTGAACCATGCCATGCGCCGCCTTCAAGGAGAGGTTTCGCGCCCGACATGCAGCTCACAAGGTGTCTGCCGCACGATGTCATCTACGGGTACTGTCCAAGTCCGCGCAACCCACCAGGAAGCAGTACTCGCCCGGTGGGGTGATGATGTTAGGATTCTTTGGGAGGTTCTGGCACGTCTCCCGTTGTTGGCTCTGTGCTAATTGTTCCTCTATTTGAGTCATGCGTTCTTCAAGCGCACTAAGTTGTTGTGCATGTCGAGCCTTGCTTCTCATTCGACTCCTATAGGTCTCGGCGTCTGGCGAAACCAACCTTCCAAGGGGCACGCCAACGCCTCGTGTGCGTCCCAGGGTGCTCTGGGTTTTGTAGAGCCCTTGTTAGCTCGTCATTCTCCTGTTTGGCACGAAGCTACCTTGGGAAGTCTCCTCGATGGACTGCACAAGCCTTACAGCCACATCTCTCGGCACCTCCCCAAACACCGCATTGCCGTTATCATCGAGGCCACCATTGTGAGCATAGAACCAATGCTTTGCTCTGTCGAGGCCATTCCATTGTTGCGAGTGTGACACCCTTTGCTAGCAGGTCATGCTCCTCTTCTCCCATTTGGGTATTGCTTGGCGGTAACCACCAGGGCCGAGTCGGTGGTGGTAATTCTTCTTCTGTGCATTCAGCTTGTTCTTCTCACTCAAACTTTGACCTTCCTCCAAGTCTTGTAGTTCACGAACGCTTCCCGGTGATCTTGCAACCGGGAACTTGTTGAAGTCGGGCGTTCGATTCTTCTTGATATACTCTATGTTCAACTTCTTTTTATAAGTTTGGAATGCGATGGCCATCTTCTTGAGAGTGTAACTCTTCACCTTCTCTTCGGTCCCTTGGGGAAGGTGAATGTCTCTCGACATCGTTCCAAAGCATGTTTTTCGTATCTTGAGGAACTGATCCCATTTTGCTATGCTAATGGGCACGTGGTCCCTAACGTGGGCGCCGCATGCGAATTGAGCGGCCCAATCACCGTCAAGGGTTTTACGAGGTTGGCCGTTCTCGTTGACTTCGGTGACAACATATCTTGCCTTCGGCTTCTTGGTTGGACCTCATTTGTTGTGATTGCGCTTGATTGATCGGTGCGAAAGCATGGTACAATCATGAGCGGGTCAAAATGTTGGCTTAGCATGATAGTGACCTCGACAATCATTAACGTGATTGATTGTTACCTCCGCATGACCTCATCGTGCTCTGCGGCCTCATAACCACCATCTCCCGCAATCAAATTTGTCATAAATTCTTCTGATCAAATCCTTCGCCGTCCATCGTTGTTTCTTAGGCTAGAAGAAGGTCTTGAAAAGTAGCAGCGTGGAAGACGGCGAGGAACAAATGTTGATTAGACCAACTCCATACTCATGTGCGTAGGGTAGATATATCCTTGACTTATATGTCAATGTACTCCAAATGACAACTAGCTAGGGCTTGTTTTTCTTTATGCGTATTGCTAGTTGTATGATGAAGTATGTGATCCATATAAGAGCAAGTGGCACGAGTTGAGTGGTTCCCTCTTTAGATATTTTTGTCTCACTAATACTCTATGTTAACTCTTGTTTTACAAAATATGAGTTAGGGATTACGAGTAAATGAACAATTAAGTAGTATCAAACCAAGCGTATGTGTAACATGAATACCCCACTATAAAAGACAAGTTTGCTTGGATTAGCCATGACATTATGTAGTTTGTGTTCCATTTATAAAGGAGAACACGTAATGATGCACCATGCAAAATTGATAGCATCTCTCAATAAACTCAATATCATGTACAATAGAAAGCGGAATTGTAGCTTGTGCTTCATTTATAAAATTGATAGCATCCAATCAGTGCTCTATCTCAACAAGCTCTATCTCAACAACTATCAAGTAGCGAAATGAAAGAACTACCTTATTTGTTTATGCGATTACTATCTGGCAACATAGAATTATTTTTGACTCCACATAACCTATCACAGAGACACGATTCATTCAATATTCGTGAACAAGATCACAACCTCCACGGGACGGCGGCGCGGTCGGGCAAGCTCGGGGCGGCCAGGTCAGGCGAGCTCGGACGGCGGCGGTCAGGCGAGCTCGGGACGGCGCGCCGTCGAAGCGAGCTTCGGGGCGGCCTTGATCAGGCGAGCTCCGGGAGAAGCGGCGTCGTCGGAGAAGCGAGCTCGGGGCGGCGCTGATCGGGCGAGCTCCGGGAGGGCGGCGTCGTCGGAGGGGGCACGAGCTCCGGGGCAGCGGCTGATCGGCGAGCTCCGGGGCAGCGGCGTCGTCGGAGAAACCTGAGCTCGGGGCAGCTGATCAGGCGAGCTCCGGGGCAGCGTCGTCGGAGGGCACGAGCTCGGACGGCGGCGCTGATCGGCGAGCTCCGGACGGCGGCGTCGTCGGAGGGGGCGTGATCGGAAATGGAGTAAATCGGGCGGGAGGAGCACCAAAGTGGGGAAGAAATGGCGGCGGCGAGGTTTATAGGGCCCCATCGGTCCGGTTGGTTTAACCAACGGGATTGATATACATATTAGTACCGGTTAGATACACCAACCGACTGATCGTTCCACATATGACTCACGAAGGAAAACCTAGGTTGGCTATCGATCTGGGTGGGTGTATCCAGCAGATCGATTATATCACATCGATCTTGGTTAAATACACCAACCAAGATCGATTAGAATTAAATTCAAAATCTCTTTAGAATAAAATGAAAGAAAAATCAATTATTGCTTCTTTGCTTAATAAAAAGTAATAAATTATACTTATTCGGTTATTCCACACTAAAATGATTTTTTTTAAAAAAAAAGATTACTAGTCATTTATAAATTCCTTTTATAGTTTCTACAATTCAACAATAATATTGAAAATCTATATTTTCTTTATAAAATTAGTATATGAATTAAAAATATAAAAATAAAATGAAGTAATTTTTTTCACTCTTATAATTCCAATTCAAATTTTCACCTTGTTACATGCATATCACAAAGCATGGGAACACGATGAGACTAGATTTAACATGAAAAATGAAAACTAAGCATCCATCGTTGATAGACTATAACTTGTAACAACGGACTATACAACAAGGTTGGACTTATTTGCTAACATACTTTGTTTTACAAGCGATCCTTCATTATGATCGCGGCGTACATAAGGAGATTGCTCTGTATCATTCAGGGCACTAATGTCTACGTCCTTTGTGAAAGGAGGCAGCTCGTCGAATCGATTATACTCTTCTTCGTCCGTGACGCCCTCAACTCCGACAATCCTTCTTTTACCTGAAAGAACCACGTGGCGCCTTGGTTGATCGCCACTGCTAGTATTCTCATTCTGATTTATGTTTTCGGTAGATTTGTCATGTCGCCTCTTCCTTTTAGTAGGCTTGTCCTTTCGCTTTTCGGTTCTTTGTCCATGTCCATCACATAGAATACCTGTGTCACATCATTAGCAAGCACGAACGGTTCGTCCCTATAGGCCACTTGCTTGAGGTCCACGGTTGTCATACCGTACTCATCGATCTGCACGCGGTGCTAGTTTGACCCATTGGCACCAAAGCAGAGGGACTTTTAAAGGTCCGTACTCGAGCTCCCAGATCTCTGTATGAAACCATAGTAGGTATCCAGCTTTCTATTTTTGTCCAAGGCATCTATACGGACGCCGCTGTTTTGGTTGGTGCTCTTGCTATCACAGGCTATCGTGTAAAATGTGTACCCATTTATCTCATACCCTTGGAATGATACGATTGTCGTGGGCGGTCCCCGAGCCAAGAGTTTCAACTGTTCATCATCTGTCTGGTTGGCCAGATTGCTTTTGTAACCAACCGCGAAATGATCCATTTGCTCATTGCGATCCACTTATCGACTTCTCTGGGTATTGGGCGCCAGACTAATCTCGTGAGCATACATATCTGAGCCACTACAGATTGCTTGTTTCAATCTTGTGAAATGTGCTTGTTTAAATGAAAGTAGATCGCCGCTATAGGATTCTTTTCTCCCTAAAGTCCCTTTTCCCCGGAGCCTCCCCTCATGGCGTGATACAGGAACGCCGATCGGATTCAGATCATCAATGTAATTAACACAAAACTCGATGACCTCCTCTGTGCCAACACCCTGCGCAATGTAGCTATGCAGGCGAGACCGATTCACGAACATACTTCTTTAGGATGCCCATGTACCTCTCGAAGGGAACATATTGTGGAGGAACACGGGTCTGAGAATTTCTATCTCTTTAACAATGTGGACCATGAGATGGACCATAATATCAAAAAATGATGGAGGAAAGATCATCTCAAGGCTAACCAGACTATTGACCATGTCATCATGCAGATTAGATAACTTATTTGGCTCGATGACCTTCTGCGACACCGCGTTGAAGAACGAGCATAACTTTATGATTGTCCCTCGTACCCGATCCGTGAGAATACCTCGCACCGCCACCGGAGCAAGCTGTGTCATCAACACGTGACAATCATGGGATTTTGTGTGTACAATTTTATTCTCTTTTATGTTTATGAGTCTCCTTATGTTCGAGGAGTATCCAGAAGGGACCTTCACACTGTTCAAGAACTTAATCATATTTTTTTTCTCTTCCTTGCTCAGAGTGTAGCTAGCGGGGTGGAGGTAATGCTGTCCTTCTGCTCTCATTTCCGGATGTAGGTCGTTCTGATTCCCCAGCTTGTAGGTCCTTTCGTGCTTGAAGTGTATCTTTTGATTTGCCATACATATCTAGGAAGCCTAGCGAGTTCACGCAGACATTCTTTGTGATATGCATGAAGTCTAGTGAGTGACGGACCTCTAAGTCTTTCCAAGAAGGTAAGTCCCAAAATATTGACTTCTTCTTCCAAATGGGCTTCGTGTGACCTTGTTCTCTCGGAGACAGGTTTGCTACCTACACCTTTTCCAAATACTACTTTCAGATCCTTTACCAAAGAAAATACAAGAGCCCCAGCTGCGATGCAGGGTTTCTTACGTTCTCTTGTCCCATCAAAATTCTCACCCTTCCTCCTTAACGGGTCCTTCGGATGGAGGAATCTGCGGTGGCCCATGTACACAACCTTTCGAGAGTTTTTAGGTACTTGCTGTCCGTTTCCTCTAAGCGGTGGATGCAGGCTTTATATCCTTTGATAGACAGGCCGAAAGGTTGCCAAGTGCAGGCCGATCGTTGATGGTTACGAATAGCAATGCACGCAAAATGAAGTGCTCTCTCTTGTACTCATCCCATACACGTGCACCATCGTTCCACAATGTTAGCAGATCTTCAACCAACGGTTTGAGGTACACATCGATGTCGTTTCCAGGTTGCTTCGGGCCTTCGATAAGCAACGGCATCATAATGTATTTCCGCTTCATACACAACCAAGGAGGAAGGTTGTAGATACATAGGAGTCACAGGCCAAATCTTGGATCGCTGCTCATCTCGCCATACGGGTTCATCCCATACTGTACTCAACCCAAACCTTATGTTCCTTGCATCCTCGGCAAAGTCCGGGTATGTTCTATTGACTTTCCTCCACTTTGGGAGCCATCGCCAGGTGTCTTAGCCTTCCGTCGTCCTTACGGTCTTCTTTGTGCCAGCGCATCATGCAGGCATGCACTTTGTTCGCAAATAAGCGTTTCAACCGGGTATTATAGGGAAATACCACATGGCCTTAGCAGGGGCCTCTTCTTCTTACACGCCCCTCTACCTCACCTCGGTCATCATGCCTGGTCTTATACGAGAAGTTTTGCACAGGACAAGCATCCAAATCCTCGTACTCATTGCGATAAAGGATACAATCGTTACGACATGCATGTATCTTCAGTACCTCCAACCCCAAAGGGCGGATAACTTGTTTGGCATCGTGCGTAGTTTCGGGCGGTGTGTTCCCCTCTGGAAGTAACTTTTTCATGAGGCATAACAACTCGTCGAATCCCTTATCGAGACAATCCATTGGTCGCCTTCCATTGCATCGATTCTAGTGTAGTACGCAACTTTGTATGGCCCTGTTGGCGCTTTGGATACAACAATGTTTTGTGGTCCTCCCATAGGCGCTGAAATTTTCCGTAATGTCTTTCATCGATGTATTCTCCCTCTCCATCAAGCGACATCTGGTCTAGGTCATCATTACCAAACTCCCCAAATGTATCTTCGTTAGAGCCGGGTTGGCCAGCGTCTAAGATATTGTTCTCCGCCTCTTCTTGTTCACCTTCTTCTTGTATAATCTCTTCTTCACCGTGCTTGGTCCAACGGTATAATTTGACATGAAACCTCTTGAGAGCAAATGGAAGTGAATGTGACTGAGTTTGACCACTCCTTCTCATTCTTGCAGTCTATGCATGGACAACATATGTAGCTTTGACGTCGTGTATTCATCTGCACGAAGAAAATCTTGCAAACCCTGCAAGAACTCAGGGAGCGTCGGTCCATGTACATCCATCGCGGTCCATCTACATTATATTCGATCAAGGTAACTTTTAACTCATTTTTCGATAATGAATTATTGAACATTTCCCAAAATCCAAATCAAGACAACTATATTTTTAAAATGGCTTTATTTCATTAAATATTTTTAAAGGCACTATATTTCATTACATATTTTCCCATAAAATGATTATTTACTCCGGTATTCATACTCCGACAATTAAATCTTAGGTTCGCCACACATACAATTCGAGCTAAATAATAATGCAAGCAAAATATAAACTTACACAAGTTTTTTCAACCTACAAAAAAAATTGGTCAATCATAGTCTAGATTCAAAATTGTGAACAAATTTAACGACATCTTTGCTTAAATTTTGAAAACTTTTGTCAAATGCACTATTCTTAATTTCCCCAACTACGTGCAACCAATTTTATGAAAACTTTTCTCAAATGCACCATTTTTAATTTCCCCAACTACGTGCAACCTAATTTGAGCTAGATCGATGGAACTAAAACATAAAATTGAGCTAGATCCAAACCTTAAATGCGAGCTATATTATAATCCAAGCAAATTATAAGCTTACACAATAAGTTTTTGTATCTTACTTCAATTGATCGAGCTTGATTTATACATTTATAATCCTTCAACGATTAATGGAAAAGATCAAATTTTCTTTATAATTTAAGCAAAGAAGAGGCCCCATTTAACACCAAGTGTAGTGAGGAATGATATTACTAACCTTAGGTATCTTGGTTGCGAGTAAAATGACAAAAAAATTTGAATTTTTGGCAGCACCTCCCCTCCTTCGAGCTCCTTGGCGATGAACTCCTGTTCATCTCTCGCGATCAAATGACTCGATGCAGCGAGAGCGGGAGGGCGAAGAGTTTAAATTGGTCGGACACTAGTCGGTTCAAAGCACAAACCGGTACTAATATCCACTTGCAACCGTATTTGTTGCTACTAGATAATCTGGTTCAGAATACAAACCTGATCGATGTGACTATCGATGCGGTTGGTACCTTTAACGATCTTGGCGACCCGAGATAAATGTACACAAATGATTTTCATGCATATAATATAAATATTTATAAAGATATTCATCTCGAATCATACTTTCATAATTTTTCTTGCGATTTTCTCCTGATTTTCACTGTCCAATCGAATGTTTCTCGAAGCCATTGTTTTGAACGACAATGCATTGTGCCGTAATTTTTTTCAACGTTTTTTTATGTTTTATAATTTTTTTTAATATTTCAATTTAACGGTAAAGGCGGCGGAGCTTCAAGAAGGGGGAGGTAAAACATTATATATTATATTAATAATTCATTACATAAAACATTACATATCATATTAATAATTCATAATATAAAACATTACATATTATATTAATTAATTACAATATATATAATATGCATAGCGGCGCCGGGGTGGGGGGTGGCGCGATCACCCATACCACCACTCGTCGTCATTGCCGGAAGCTGTCGTCGCCGAGTCGTCGTCGGCGAAGCGATCGTCGTCGTCGTCGTGGATGACGTCTTCATCATCGTCATCCTCGTCCGACGACGTCGCGCTCCTCGAGCGGACCCCACCCCCACCCGCCTCCTCCTGCTCCTCCTCCTCCTCCTGCTCCTCCTCCTCCTCCTCCTCCTCCTCCTCATCCTCCGCGTCCTCCTCCTCCTCCGCCTCCTCCTCCTCCTCCCGCGCCTCCTCGTCCTGCTCCCGAGGGGGTGATGATGGCACGCCCGAGGGAGAAGAAGGAGAAGCTGCCATCGTTAAAAATGGGCTTACTACTGATCATCGATAAGTCTCCCTTCTGATCGATCGGCGGTTTTATAGGAGGCTGGATCGGAAAACAAGAATCCGGATGAACACGAATTAAGAGTTTCATCGTAAAGGCGCCAGGGATTGATCGGTAGCGGAGGCGAAAGCGCATTAGTACGGTCAAATACAACAACGGTCTTTGATGCTCCATATCGATACCGGTTGGTTACACCAACCCGTACTAAGCGACAGAGCCGAGGAGGCTGCTTGAATCTTGGTTGGTTTAACCAACCGTCTTGTCTTCATAACATCGATCGCGGTTGGTTACATCAACCGGTGCTAGAACCATCCACGGCTCTGTCTTTGCAAATGCGGGTTGGTGTAACCAACCATCGATGTGAGAGCATCGGCACCGGTTGGTAGTTACAACCGTGCGATGATCCCCGGACCTGTAGACCGTTGAACCGGGACTGATGTAAATGTTAGTCCCGGTTCATGCATAACCGGTACTATTGGGCCGGTATGGAAGGCCGGATCTGTAGTATATATGTGTGTGTGGGCTTTGAAATCCCTACCTTGCACCGGTGGAGCCCAGGGCTCGGCAGGCTAGGGCTGTTGCCCGGGGCTCAAAGCCTAATAACCATATACTAAGGCTAGCAAATTGGTCCTCTAGGCCTACCGACGACGGGCCTCCGCTCCGCTCCGACAGAAGTTAGCCCCTTTTCTTGAATTTGGATCATAACTCAACAAACTCCACCTTGAGACAAATTCAGTCTTGTAGCAAGAATGATGTAAACTCTTTCCTGGATAACAAAGAAAACAATGCCGACACCCAAACAGCCACAAGGGCTAAGCGGTAATACCAATTAAGTTTGAGCAAAGCTCAAACTTAGCAAAAGGAACTGGCTTGGTCATCATATCAGCAGGATTATCATGAGTACTGATCTTGCATACCTTCATGTTACCTTGAGCCACAACATCACGAACATAATGATACCTGACATCAATGTGCTTTGATCTCTCATGAAACATTTGATCCTTTGTAAGGCATATAGCACTTTGACTGTCGCAAAATAAATTTATGCAAGATGTATCTCCACAAAACTCAGCATATAAACCTTTCAACCAAGTAGCCTCTTGCATGCTTCTGCAATAGCCATATACTCCGCTTCGGTGGTAGATAAGGCAACTGTCGCCTGCAGACTTGCCTTCCAACTCACGGCACAACCACCAATAGTGAAAACATAACCTGTAAGGGATCTTCTTTTGTCCAAATCAGCAGCATAATCAGAATCCACGTATCCAACAAGTCCTTCTCCAGTTTTGCCGAACTGCAAACAAGCATTGGAAGTACCTCGCATGTACCTGAAAACCCATTGAACAGCCTTCCAATGTTCTTTACCAGGATTAGCCATGTATCTACTGACCAAACTCATAGCATGAGACAAATCAGGACGGGAGCAAACCAAGGCATACATTAAAGAACCGACAGCATTAGAATAAGGTATTCTGGACATATACTCAATTTCTTCATCAGAATCAGGACATTGAGAAGATGACAATCTGAAATGAGGAGCAATGGGAGTGCTTACTGGTTTTGCTTCATGCATATTAAAGCGATGAAGGACTTTATCAATGTAACTTGCTTGGCTAAGGAATAATGAACCAGACTTTCTATCCCTGATGATTTCCATCCCAAGTATCCTCTTAGCCGCACCGAGATCCTTCATGTCGAACTCACTACTTAACTGTGCCTTTAAGGTAGCGACCTCTTTCTGACTCTTGGTAGCAATTAGCATATCATCAACATATAAAAGCAAGTATATAGGTGACCCATCAACAAATTTCAAGTAAACACAACTATCAAATTTAGATCTCTTAAAGTTGTGTGAGAGCATAAATGAGTCAAATCTTTTATACCATTGTCGTGGAGACTGCTTCAAACCATAAAGGGACTTCTTTAATCTGCAAACCAAATTTTCCTTACCAGACATGACGAAACCCTCAGGCTGGTCCATATAAATTTCTTCCTCCAGTTCACCATGTAAGAATGCTGTCTTCACATCTAACTGCTCAAGCTCAAGATTATGCATAGCAACAATACTAAAAAATGTACGAATTGAAGTATGCTTTACAACCGGAGAAAACACATCGTTGTAATCAATGCTTGGTATCTGACTGAAACCTTTAGCGACTAACCTTGCCTTAAACCTCCTGGGTTCACTAGGAGACACACCTTCCTTTATTTTGAAGATCCATTTGCAACGAACGGTCTTCTTTTCTTTAGGCAAGCGAACAATGTCCCAAGTGCCATTCTTCTCGAGGGATTGCATCTCTTCATGCATGGCGGACATCCACTTGTCGCGTTCACTACAAATGATGGCTTCAGTGTAAGTTGAAGGCTCTGCATTACCTTCCACCTCCTCTGCACAGCTCAGGGCATGACCAACAAAATTACACTCTTCAATCAGACGAGTAGGGCGAACTATGTTTCTCCTTGGCCTGTCAACTTCAATAGTCTGTTGTGGAGGCTGCACAACAGGAGAAAAATGCTCAACAACAGGTGAACCATCAGCAGAGGGAACAATATCAGAAACCTGTGTATTTGGGATAGCATCATCATCATTATCAATCACGTGATCTCTATCATCCAAGTGCTCCACCTTCATGCTTACTTTCTGTTGTCCTTCATCAGAGGCATTAGTGGACAGATTCACATGATACATAGTAGATTCATTGAAAACAACACTTCTACTCATTAAAGTCTTTTTGGTTTCAGGGTTCCACAACTTATATCCCTTTACCCCTGAACCGTAACCAAGAAATACGCACTTAACTGCTCTAGGTTCAAGTTTTCCATTATCCACATGTGCATATGCAGTGCACCCAAAAACCCTCAACTGTGAATAATTAGTAGGTGTGCCAGACCATGCCTCAATAGGAGTCTTCTTGTTCAGAGCTCTGGAGGGTGACCTATTTATCAGGTAGCAGGCGGTGGATGCTGCTTCCGCTCCGCTCCGGCCCAAGCCTACCGGCGACGGGCCTCCGCTCCGCTCCGACAGAAGTTAGCCCCTTTTCTTGAATTTGGATCATAACTCAACATTGGCAACAGGCGCTCAAGCTCAGTCCAGACCGTAATTAAATTTGCCCAGGCTCTGAATTTTTTCAATTCCGCCTCTGCTGCCATGTGCTAATTAACCGTATATATATACTAGTTATATGCCCGTGCGTTGTTACGAAAAACAAAATTGATAACGAAAAATAAAGATTAGAAAATAAAGAAAATACTATTTCATAAAATCAAACATCTATCTTTAACGTTTCGTTTCTTGCAAAAGCTGGCTAATTAAAGCAACGCTTCGTTTCTTGTGTAGGGCAATTAATGTGACGTGGGAAGAAACTCTCACTTTATATAGTAGAGATTTGCATTGATACGCTTGTGCAGATTGCGAGGGGAAGGCCAAGGCAGGCAACGTGTGCGCGGCATCGTTCGATTGGAGCTGCAATGGCGTATGCAGATCAGCTGACAGGCTCCGGGAGGTCCATCGACGATGCGCTTTGGACTGCAGGCTTCTGAACCCTTCCAGCTTCACTCCACTCCACCTGTCTGAAGAAACAACTGCATGCAATTCACACATCTTTCACTCGAATGCAGTCGCTGGAGCCGAGGAATTATTATGTCAAGACAGTGTATATACGAAAGATGTGATGCTATCCTTGGTTGGTTCCTTAGGAATCCTAGGGGGTAATTTGTCCGGAAACATATCCTGTGCACATGGATAGACTGTGCACATATACAGTAATTAAATATGAGCTATCAAAATCCCATCCAACGGTAGCTTCATCAGGGTGATAATTGCAAAATATACACAGATTTGCAATTAACACCCGATGAAACTACCGTTGGATGTGATTTGGATGGCTTAGATTTAATTATTGCATATGTGCACAACCAAGGTTTCAAATCTCGTTTTGAGTCAAATCTCGAAGGTTCCCGAAATACGAAATCTCGGCGAGATTCGGAAATTTCGGACAAAATCCGGACGAATTGCAAAAACAAAATTTCAAATCCGGTTTTTTTTCAACCGGGAAATCCGAGATCTCGGCTGAAATCACCGAGATCTCGGCCAAATTGAACCGGCCGAAAAATGGTTCAAAACACGTCAAAAATTTTTGAAAATTTTTTTGGATTGTTCTCACACATCACTAATGTTCCCATAAAAATTACTGTAACAAATGAACTTCAAGTCATTTGAAAAGTTTTATATATGTTCCTATGTATTAAAAAAGTCAACCCTCAACAATTCAATAATCAAATTTCAAAACTATGCTTCAGTAGAAATCTTCTCGCTATCAAATGCATGTGGAACATAAAGCATGTACAAAACTTAAGTTGTAAATCTTATTTTAAAATGTACACATAATACCTATTCACGAAATCTCATTTTTCATGGAATATCGTTTCCATATAAATAGAAGGTATATGTACGTAATAGTAAGTATGAGACTGCAATAATGTCATTAGGAAATATATTACATACATATATGTACGGAGATAAAAAAAAATAACAGCGTAGCATGAAACCAAGTCTAAGGAGGAGAAAGATCAATGCAATATCGTTTATTACTTACCTCCCAGATTAAATGAATCGTGAAGACATTAGGTGCTTGATGGACTTGCATGTGATGCAGTTGCCACAAATGAATGAAATAAGTTCATAAGTTGGACATATAGTACTCGTTAAGTTGGACCATTGTGGTTCATGCCCTGTGATCACGTACCCAGTTCATTAATAGCTTGACGTTGGACCATTTCGATTAGTTTCATTGCACGCTTGGTTGGAAAGTAAACTCTACTGTCCAGATGCTAGTAACAAAAATTACTCCCTACGGTTTGGTAATACCTGTCGTTTTGGACATAGTGATGGTCAAATTTTTGAAACTTTGACTAACAATATATTTTTAAACATTTAAATTGGATACATAAAAATTATATGTGTAGACTTGTCTCGAGAAGTACTTTCATAATATTATAATTTTATTGGGTTTTATAAATATATTATAATAAAAATTAGCGGTCAAAGTTGTATTTTGAAGATCGTGTCGATGTCCAAAACGACATATATTACCAGACTGGAGGGAGTAATGAATTTCTTGAAGCAAGTTTAGCACACTAGAAAATTTTCTATATATTAAAAAAGTTCAAACCATTTAAGAAATTTTTGAAAATTTTTGTGAATAGTCCTAACACATCCATAATGTTCCCATAAAATTTTCAGGTGATGATCAATCTTGAAATTTTTTAAAAAATTCGGACAGTCCTAACCGACAAATTGAAACGACCAAAAAATGATCAAAAACATGTAAAAAAATTTTGAAATTTTTTGTGGATGATCTTGACCCTAAATTCAATCAAATCCAATGCACAAAAATTAAAATCCGGCAAAAAAACACGAGATTTCGGCCAAAATCACCGAGATTTCGGCCGAAATCGCCGAGATCTCGCTGAGAAATCCGAGATTTTGAATTTTTCAAATTTTTTTACCCGGCCGGGATTTTGAATCTCAGAGGGGTCCGAAATCTGAAATCTCGGTCGGGATTTCGGATTTTGGTCCGAAATTTGTATCCATGTGCACAACCCACCCATGTACGCAGGATATGCTCCCAACTTGTCCAGCTTGGAAAGATGCCACGTTTACCCAAGTGGGGAAAAAAAACAGGATGCATGAAGAGTGAGAGGAGAGGAAGACACTGGTCTCCTCCCTCCAATACACTTTTGGCAGGTACATGCATCAACCACCTTGCTGATGGCTATTGAATAGCACAATAAAAATTTGTAAATAATAAATTTTCTACACTTCTATGCTAGTTCCTATGCGCCTTCTTCCAAGCTCAAGTTCTAGTTCCTGTTTTCGGTATTGCAATGAATTGTCATATACATATATAGTATCAGAAGCTGGTTTGGCAATTTATCCAGTGTCTGTAAATTGAAGATGTGAATTTTATATAGTTTTAGGTATAAAATTTTGCGTATAAAACCCAGTATAAAAAAATCTATTCTTCCACTGTTTAATTTTCTGCAATTGGTACAAAACCAACCACAAAATGCTAGCAGAACCAAGAACCAACCTATGCATGTTACACCATCGTATTCCTCATCACTTGTGTATTCCGTTTTTACAAAAATCCTTCACATGCAAAATCCTCTTGGTAATCTTAGAAAGAAGAAAAGGAATAGTGACAGTTAATAGAGCAAACACCATGCAGCACTCCTGCCCATCCCTTCTTTTCGGACAGCAGAGAAGAAACACAAGAATAACTCTATTTTCCTCCGCCTTCTCTCTTCGTAATAACCTTCAAGAACACAAAATCAAACCATGCATGTTATACCGTTGCAATCACTATCGCGTGAGCAATCCATTTTCACAATAAAATTCCGCATGCATGATCATTTGAGTAATTTTTGAAAGAAGAGAAGAAGTAGTGGCAGAGCATATACTATTCAACACACCATCCCTCCTTAAATAGCCAACACACACGCCTTCTCCCCATTCTTCTCTTTCCCGCCATTCATTTTCTTCCCTCTCCAATAGACAGACCACAAGAACAAGAGAGCAAGAACAACTCTGATCTTCTCTCCTTCCATTCATCTCCAAAAACCCAAAACCAACCCATGCATGCCATACTATAGCATTCATCATCACTCATACATTCCATTTTTGCAAGAATCATTCGCATGCATATTGGTTTGAGTGATCTAGAGAGATGAGGAAGAAAAGCCATAGCACTGTGTGTTGTCTATAGAGCTGCACTGGCTCGGCCATGGCAGTGACAACCTACAGTCAGCAGGCGCGGTGCAGTAGCACACGGACCACGACAGGAGAACCGGCAGCTCGGCTGTAGCTCGACGCGGCGGGAGGACGATTCAGCTCGGCTGCAGCTTTGCACGGTGTAGCTCAGTTGTGGCGCGGCGCTGAGGTGCATGGTGGTACATCTTGGCCGTTGTCCGATTTGGAGCCAATGCAGGCATCGTCGGCACTCGGTGCAGGCTACATCGATGGCATGTGGCGCGGGAGTGCATGCGGGCGTGCATGCGTGCAGGAGTGCATGCGGTGCGGGATTGCATGCGAGCGTGCATGCAGGCGGCACGTAAGTGCATGCGGCCATGCATGCGAGCGTTCATGCAGGCGCGGGAGTACATGTAGGCATGGGAGTGCATGTGGGCGTGAATGCAGCGCGGGAGTGCATGCAGGCGGTGACGGCGTGCATGGCGCGCTGTGTGGCCAACACGACCGTGGCAACGCTGGTGGCGGCTCTGGATTTTCAGTGGCAAACCCAGTTTTCGGTCACATGCGGTCAACGAGTTGCCTGTAGCGAATTCATTCGCTCTCGGTGTTATGGTAAAATTTTCGTTGTCAATTTAATTTTCGTGTGCGTAGATTTTAGCTATATATGCATATCGCATATAAATATTAATCATCGCATACTCATGCATGCATGCATGCATGCATTACAAGTTAGTGTGACGACCTTCAACCGGTATAGCTACTAATCAGGTTTTAATTGTTTGGCAGTATAAATAGTTATCAATTTTTGCTTCACATAAGTAATTGAATGGTCAAGTAAAATATGAATTATTGATCCATGAATGCCGCATTGTTTAATTTAGCATATTACCATGTCGTAGTTGAATATTATTAGAGTGGCACAAAAAAATTGGTTAATTAGTTCGACCGTTGGAGCGAAATATTAATTATCGGTCGATGATTAATGGAATTGCTAAATTAATGGATTGTTTGGTCATAGACAAATATTAGTGGAATGACATACAAGTTAGTTAGTGGGTCCATCATGATTGGAATTGTGGAAATCTTCTCTCAAGATAATATTGATGGATGGTTGCAAGATTGTCGATGGATAGATTTTCTAAGCACATAAAGAGATGATCGACTTAGGTGATTATGCTGTATCGGTGAGAATTATCCATATCAATATAAGAGGTAGGTAAATATATTAAATTAATCCTATACATATGGTTGAATTGATGTTTATCACCTAAGGTAGGATCGGTAGAAATGATGACACATATTTAATCGGTGGTTGTATGCCATTTAAGCAACGTATGTGCAATTGGATTTGATATTTTAAATGATGGTTAGATGGGTCATATGTGATGAATATATAAGTACTTGGTGGTTAATTATTAATCATATAAAAATGGGTTGGAGTGTCATATAAATTGGAGAATGAAATATGGGTGCTAGGATACTAGACCTACACCATTAGAGAATGTCTATGCCTTTATTTTGGAATGATGAATGAATGATTATGGATCAATTATGGTGGTCTAGATATGACCGAATGGGTGGAGTACACACATTATGATCTAATAGAGTGAGCACATGTATGAACGATCAATAGGCTATTAGATAGTGAATAAGTGACCTAGAAGCCTCATGTGAATATTGCACATTGCATATGTCTATATTAGTGGAATTTTGATAAGTGTGATTATTGGAATTGATCACAGTTGCATATAATTAATTTAGTGTGTCTGTACATAGCGAGCAACCTAGGTGGATATGGTGTATATAGTCATGCAAATCAAATTAGCTAGTATATCTTCATAAGTTATCATGCGAAGTAAATAATATAACTTGCATAGGATGTGTATGTTTATTGAATGGTTAATCTAGGAGATTAGAGTTGCTCTCACATCCATCTCGCATGCATCTTTCTCATATGCATCATCCTCACATGCATGACCCCTTATATAAATGCTTATATAAATGTTGTTTGTACCGAAGAATAGTAACTTCGGATTTGTTTGCTTATATGTATGTTGACGTTGGAGTGTATGCGTGAATCGTGGGATTATGTGAGATGTTCAGGACTAGGTAACTTAATTGGTACTCCGATCAACCAAAGCAAGACCAAGTGTTCAACAAGCAAGGCAAGCACCCTCCCTTGATCATGTTGATCCCATATTTTACGGTGTCTATTTTGTTTTTATCAAAGTATTATGCATGCATGTAATTTCTATAAAGATACTATGTTGTGAGAATCGGTAGTTGTAATCCTAAGAATTGTGGGATTTCCTTAATAATGTTTACATGAGGACCTTCATGAACCCTAAGATAGGTTTAAACATTCTATGAAATGTTGAATGGGTATAAAACAAATAATAATTGCACATGCTTAGCAATGCTATAGAAGTTAATAGGATGGGAATGCAACTTGATCAAATTTTGGTTTATGTTGGATACGATTAAAGGTTGTGGATATTTTATTAAAAATAAAAATAAAACTATGATCTAGACATGGGCGAGATATATTATAATTGGTTGTACAAGGGATGGACTTGTACGGTGC
The DNA here is from genome assembly GCA_036346355.1 of Rhipidocladum racemiflorum. Lineage (NCBI taxonomy): Eukaryota > Viridiplantae > Streptophyta > Magnoliopsida > Poales > Poaceae > Rhipidocladum > Rhipidocladum racemiflorum. The sequence goes on from CM070582.1 coordinate 556,514, forward strand.
AAGGGATACACTTGCATGTAGTTAGGGGGTGATCTCGCCTGAGTCAACCTAAAGACTGAACATGATGCTATCAACTGAGTCAAATTGTGCAACCACATGTGTTAGTTATGGGAAAGCCTTAACTTAGTAAATTGGTTGAAGTTTAACCTTGCATTTTGGTAGGCCGAAGTAGTATGGATGCTCTGGGTAAACGATGTTGTTCTAGGTGCTCCCTTGTCGAGGCATCGGGTCAGAGCATGCCAATACAACAGTAAATGCCTTGCTATGGGGAGAATGAGGGCGATGTGTTGCGAAACCATCGTGAGTATATGTGGTACAGCTAGTGACTCCTGTCGCCATAGCAAGGGACACAATATTACCAAGCTGATGCAAGGGTAGGCTTTAGCTAATTAAACAGTTTCATCATAGTCTGGCAAAATGGGTACTTGTATATCGCGTGGCATGGTTGACATGATTGATAGAATATGTCATGTGGGTAAAGTGTACACTCTCTGCAGAGATTTAAATCTAATTAATTAGTCGTGCTCACAGTCATGAGTAGCTTGGGAAATAATGTCAAGTATAGCTTTTGATTTTGGTTTTGCAAAGATTTTGGAAAATACGTTGTACCGGGGAGGTACGTTCATGCCGGGGAGGTATGCACTCAAAGCCATGGGTGGCTGTGATTTACTAGCTATTCGTGACCATGAAGGGTCATGAAATGATGGAGATGAACTCTATTTGCCATTATTAGTTCCATAACAATTTCTCTATTCAAATTTTGGTACTATTTTATGTACTACTCTATTGCAAATAAAATATGTCTTATGCTAAAAATAAAGTTAGTGTAGAAGCTTGATCCCTTTGGACTAACCTTGCATATTTATTTATTTCCATACACTAAAGTCTTGCGAGTACATACGTGTACTCAATGTTGCTTGTTGACATTTATTCTGAGAATGAGAAAGAAGATCATCGCCTGGGTACCTTTGTTGACATTTATTCAGAGAATGAGAAAGAAAATCCTAAGAGGCTTCTCACTTCTACCTCTGTATTGTACTACATGTTTATTAAATGTTATGATGAATATATTGTGATGAGTACACAATTCAGTGGACCAGATTGTTTTAGAACATGGCATGAACATCTGGGTCATCCTGGGTATCATGTGATGCAATTGATCATACAACATTTTGCTAGCCACATGTTGAGGGTCAATGAAATCCCTAATCCATCACAATTCATGTGTGAAAGTTGTGCTAAAGATAAGCTAGTTACAAGACCCTCGCATAAGAAGATAAGGGATGAGATACCTGATTTCCTAGAGAGAATTCAACGGGGCATGTGGAGTAATGAGCCCAAGTCTGGATCATTCAGGTACTTTATGGTACTGATTAATGTGTCTACTAGGTGGACAAATGCAAGTCTACTTCCACTAGAAAGCATGCATTATTTCATAATGGCAAAGTTTCCAAATCATCAGATCCGATCCATAAGAATGGATAATGCTAGAGAGATCAGCTCAAAAGCATTACTGATTATTGTATGGCCATAAGCATTAAAGTGGAACATTCTGTCCCACATGTTCATACTTAGAATGGACTTGCATAATTACTAATTAAAAGGATCAAGCTAATTGCTAATCCTATACTGATGAGTTTTAAGTTGCCCATTATGTGTTGGGGACATGCAATTTTACATGCCACTGCATTTATACAACTCTGGTCATTCGATTACTATGAGTATTCACTTTTTTTGTTAGTGCATGAAAAAGAATTATGTATTTTCCATTTGTGTAAAATCGCTTATGTTGTATATGTGCTGATCTCACCACCTTAGCATACATCAATGGGCCCTACTGTAAATTAAGAATTTGAATCTATGTCGATTATGAAATATCTTGAGCCTATGATAGGGGATCTTTTAAAACCCAAATACACTAACTGCATATTTAATGAAGACTTGTTCCCAGCATTAGGGGGAGAAAAGAAAACGAAATTGGAATACTGAGAAATATGGATTCACACACTAAAGAAGCTAAATAAGAGGTTCATAGAAGCATTGATTTGCAATACCTTGTAAACAAGCTACCGGATATATTCATAGATCATAAGGAAGTTACCAGTCGCACATTCCAGCTGTGAATGTGCCTGAGTGAGTAGAGTCATCCCAGGCTTTGGGTTCTACCTTGGAATCCCATTCCAAGTCAAGGGGGAGACTTCTTGGGTTCTAAATATCTCAGACCATGGAGATGTCTGCTTAAGAGATGACTTGAACACGGGCGAAACTCCATGAACCAAATACGAATGAAAATTATCTAGGTGACACTAGTCCACAGAGTCCAAAAGATGAGAATGTCTATTCTAGGAGAATTGTGATAGTTGTTCATCCAAGGATAGATGAAACAAAACCTTAGGACTATGAAATTGAAATAATAGACTTTACCATATTGGGAAATAATGAAGAGTTGATTGCTTTGAATAAAGTGTGTGCCATGATTTATGTGGATACTAGAGAAATATACTTGAGACAAGTATATTCTAATAGCAACTGCTCCGCTTTTAAGATTTCTTTCTATATTGAGAATTCGGATGTCATCCTGAAGACTACTGTTGAATGCAAAAGTCACCCTAATTGGGATAAATAGAATGATGCAATTGAGGCCAAACTAAACTCATTAATAAGAGGAAGGCCTTTGGACAAGTTGTCAAGACACCTCGAGATATCATTTCCATTGATTACAAATGGGTGTTTGTGAGAAAGAAAAATGAAAAGAATGAAGGGTGAGGTATAAAGTGATATTATTAGCACAAGAATTCACGCATAGACCCAGCGTCAATTACGACAAAATCTATTCTCCTATTATGGATGGCAATGTATTCTGTTACCTGATACTTATGGCAACAGGCGTGTATCTGAATATGAAACCCATGGATGTAGTGACTGAATATTTGTATGGGCCACTTCATTCGGAAAGATATATGAATACTCCCGAGGGATTGACTATCCAATGTATGAGCTAGAATGAAAATCGTAACATGTATAGCATGAAATTGCAAATATTACTATACAGATTAAAGAAGTCTAGTCATATTTGGTACAACGGACTGAGTGAATTCCTTCTAACGAAAGGATATGCCAACAACAATGGATGTCCCTATGTGTTCATAAAGAAAACTATGACATGATTATATATCATCTTAGGGTATGTAGATGATTTGAACATCATTGGAACCAATGAGAACATCATCAAAGCCAGATCATACTTGAAGATGGAGTTGGAGATCAAAGATTTGGGTGAAACCAAATTTTGTATCAGATTACAGATTGAGAATATGTATGATGGCATATTCTTGCAAAAAACTATCTATACGAAGAAGATATTGGAGAAATTTTCTCATGGTGAAGCAAAAGCACATAGTAAACCCATGGTTGTTAGGATATTGGGTGTAGTGAAAGATCCATATGGTCCCAGATGAGAAGATGAGGATTTATTGGGGCTGGAGACTCCATATTTGAGTGCTATTGGTGCACTTCTATATTGTCGACGATTGGGAAACAGGTCCCCGCCAAGCTTATTTGTTGAATGAGGGATCAACACGAGCCCCTTTTTCGATGAAGGGTTTACGTCTGAAGAATGCTCCATAGTCTCAGAGTACTCGGAAAATGGACACAATGGTTTATATTGGTTCAGGCCTCTCACAGTGGAGATAATAACCCTAGTCCAGTGGTCTTGGTATTGCTGCTTTGTCAAGTGTTCACGTGTCTTTGTTTTCACCCATGAACTCTCTCCTTTCTTTCTATAACCAGGAGGTATTTATAGCACCACGTAGAACGCGATGAGACAAACTCAATGGTGACCCACCGGACAAATCACAAACTACCGATGAACGACTTCTGAAGCTAATAGATCAAACGCTCATAATTATTAAAATAATGCATGAAACCTAACCAAATTTTACAGAGAGATATATGGGACCCTAAGGCACAATGTGACTCAAACAGATCTGAGTTTTACCTTCTCGATCAACGGGGAACGCGTGACAAAGTTTCCTACTGTTTGAACGCAGTATGATTTAGAAAGATTGAATTTTCTGCGGAAATCCCTTGGACAAAACCTTGAGTTAGGAAGAGCACCGTGTAGAGGACATCAAGATGAGTCTACAGTAAAAAAATCATGGTAAAATTCGTAAAAACGAAGGAGAACGGGTGACGGCAAGATTTGAGATTGGAATGGCCGTAACTTTTGATTATGTTTGTAAAACTACACCAAATTTGGAGGAGATATACATGGGAGTACATGGCTCAAAGTGACATGAACAGATTTTGGAAAAACTCAACAAGATGACGAGGAACACGACGCCAAGTTGCGGCCATCGCGGGCTGCACACCGAAGAGACATGGCGGCGGCTCTAGGATTTTGGAGGTGTCTTGGAGGTTAGATATGTGTGGGAGGGGGGTCATGACACTCCTATACAGGCTTGGGAGCCGTGCCATGCAAGGAGACTCAAAGAAAAACGGGTTCGGATAAAAAAAACAGCTCGGATCGAACACTTGGCGTGCAATGAACAGTAACAGGCCAACCCAGTACTGTTCACGGCATTTTCCAGGGTTTTTTCGATTTAAAATAATTCTGAATATTAAACTAATTCATTTAGGGCAATAAAAATACCCAAAAAATTCCAAAAACAATTCTAGAAAATATTTTGAAACATTTTGAACTCAAATAAAATATTTCCAACAAAACTTTATATAAAATTTTCCAAATGTTTAATTAATTCCATAAAGGCCTTAATTCAAATTAATTCCAAATAAATTCCAGAAAATTCCAAAATTTGCAAATACACATTAAATGAAAGAAAAGTAAAAAAAAAATGGGATGTTACAGTACAATGCAACCTAATGCCAATTCCATGCAAGCACATGCAAGTTCATTACAACAGCCGAAGCAGCAACATCAATAGCATCATATGATGCAGAATCAACAAATGAAGCATCAAATGATTCTACAATTATAGCAAAAGCAAATGCTTCAACAGCAGCTCCCAATACAGCAACAATTACATAAACAACAGTAAGCACAGATGCAGGTTCCACAGCCTCATTCTGTAAATGATGTAAATGAGCTAAAGGCTAGGCAAGGAGCTGCAATGAAAACTGGAATTTATCAACAGTTAGGCCAACGCAGTAACTATTATCATCAGCAGTTGAAACAGGGTGGTGCTTTTCCAATTTCGTCACCACAGAACCTCCAAGCATCATCCCCACAAATTTCACACCATTCTCCTCAAGTTGATCGGCACAATATGTTGCCACCTCCAATTAAAACTGGGACAACATTGCATTTAGCGAACTCACCATTTGTTCCATCTCCACCCCCATCTGTTGCCCCATCTCCTATACCAGTGGATTCAGACAAGCCACTCCCCAATATATCATCACTTACTAATACTGGGTAGGCTGGACATCAGCAAACATCCCTAGCGCCTCAAACACAATCAATTGTCGTTAACACACCAGGGATATCAGCATCACGCTTGCTAGCAGAATTCACAAGTGCTGATGGAAGTCAGGCTAACATTCCAACTCAAGTTCTACTAAAAAAGAACTTCCCCAATAAAGAACTTGAAATTAATCAAGTTCTACAATATATTCAGAACAACGCTAATTAAGCAATGAGTCGACTTTAGATCTAGAAGTTCCAATGACCAGTTAATATTTGAACAATATATTTTGATTGTACAATTTGAGCATATAGATGCTACAAATTGACATCAATTTATTTACATCTTTTTAGTCCGAATTGAATTTGATCAAAATAAAATCCGAGCAGAACAAAACACAAGGCAATCTATATGTACAAAGCAACTCATATGTACTTGATGCCTAACAATTTTTCATAACATCAACACAAAGCAAGATTTTTCACTGCTGATCACAGGATTGTAAGAAAAAGAAGAAGATCTAAATACCTTCTTGACCATCGGTAGAATCGAATCGGTGTTTGGGGGGGGCGATGAGCCGTCGGTTCCAAAGTCAGCGACGGCGGGGGGGGGTGGCAGGAGGCGACCGCAGATGATGAGGGAGGGGGTGGGGTGAGGTTCCCAAGAGGGCTTGCGGTGCCGAATGCAACGAGGGAGGGGGGGTTCTGGGAGGGCTTGCGTCGAGGGGGGGGCGTCGTCGGTGTCGATGGGGCTTGCATCGCCTGGAGTTGATTGCGAGGGGAAGCCGAGAGACTAGCAAAGGGTAGAGGGGTAAAAGAATCTGTGAATCGAGGTGGAACAGGATTATGATCGATTCGGCAACGGCGTGGAAAAAGGTGGATCGATCCGAGTAGAAATGTTCTAAGATTTAGACCGTTTGGCTGGGTTTATCCTAGATCTTAGTAGAAATGGGTCTGGTTCTAAGTTGCTAAACGGGGTCTTAGTCATGAATAACGAATAGTAGATTGAAAGTGGAATTTGTAAAGAGGGTTGACAAGTATATATATAATAAGTATATGTAGCATAAAATATAAACAACTCATAATCCTCGTTGATTGTGTTCATCGATCCATTCCCTAACGTACTTGCCATAAAATCTGAAACAAAGCTTCTCACCAATTTTTCCAATTCAACACTTTTTTTGTAAAAATGCAAAATCTAACTAGTGTCAAAACTCAAAGTCTCTCGCACTACTATAGAATGATACATCACTATCGCTTCATCTGTGTCAGTTCCAAACTTTTGACTAAAAAACCGATTGTGATGCGTGTATGTCATTTATACCTTTTGGTAATAGGTTATCACAATCGGTTCTGAGAAAGAACCGATTGTGCTTATCACAATCGGTTCTAGCTCAGAACTGATTATGATAATCCGTTTGCATGTCATAATCGATCCTGAGTAAGAACTTATTGTAATTAGGGCTATTATCACAATCGGTTCTTTCTTAGAACCGATTGTGATGAGCCTCGCTAGGTTTTATATCCCTTCGGGATGAACTCTCCTCTGTTGGTGTTCTAGAGCCAAAAAAACCACCACCACCTTGAAAAACAAAACATACTCTTGTTAAAACTTAGACTTGGGGAAGAAAATCTGAAATCCTTGAGGATGTGTGTTAAAAGGGTAAGTTGAAGCCCTAGCTTGAGGAGATTTCCCCTCTATTACCATATCTCACCCACGTCAAACCATAGTTTTATTTTTATTTTTATACCAAAACATCATCAACCTTTAATTTCCATCATGTCCAAATTTAATTTTTGAACAAATAGCAACACTAACCATTTGTTCTCACAAAGCTACTGTATGGCTAAGAAACTCATTAGATATTCAAATATACCCAAGTTGGCATTATATATTGCCTATCTCTTTCCAAGGTTGACATGTACACATTTGTTAAGGATGTTCCATAAAATGAAGGTGATATATCTACCATTACCTACAATATAGTAATTTATTGAAGGTAAACGCCTGCATACATATATTTGATGAAAACAATATATCTTGTGAAATAATGGGTTCAACATGGTCAAGGGGGGGTGCTTGCCTTGCTCGTTGATCTCAGGGGTGGGGTCGATGTCAATGGTCGCAATTTCTGTAGCGTTAGAGTCTACACGCGATTCAACTAGAGGCAACAATAAGAAGTAAAAGAAGTCAAAAATATCAAATTTCAAACATAAACTTAGAAATAGAGGCTCTGGAATTTGAAGGGTTTAGAATGTGTTAAAAGTCTCCCCAAGAATCAATTACAAATAATGGCAAATTTTTATACCTTTCTGTGGGCATGGGAATTTGATAATTTAAAAAAGGTTTAGAAACTAGTTTCATAATTTTTGAATTTTATTTGCACATGTTATGATTATTTGAGTTTTTAATTAGAAGAATCATTTTTAATAGAGACTGAGTGTAAATCAAGTTCAAATACAAATATTTTTGCAGAGATAGAGGGTATGGTCTCTGGAGTATTTCAAAATTTGTTTTTCTTGATTTGAAGTCTATTCGCAAAACTTATTAATATTTGAATTTAAATAAAATTAAAAATTGACCTAAATAGGAATTTAATTTAACTAAGTCAAAATGCAAATATTTTTTTTATAGAAATGGAGTTCTTATGGTCTTAGAAGAATTTAGAAATTCATTTCATTAAATTTGGAGTTCATTTGTAAGAATTTTAAATAGTGATCTTTCTAGTTTTATTCAAATTTTGAATTCAAATTATGTACAGAGGTAAAATCATAAATATTTTTGAATATTTAGGAATTTCATGAATTTAGATGAATTTAAAAACTTGTTTGACTAAATTTATAGTCAAATTAAAAAGTTGTTCATATTTGAATGCATCGGTTTTAAAAATCGCAGAAATGGAAAAAAATGCTTTCCAAAAGGGGAAGCATCTTTTCCCTTTTTTTATGATTTTCTCGATTTTTCACATTTTTGTACAGTCACTGACAAAGGGCCTGCACCCATCAGTGAATCATTCTCTAATAATGGTTGGGTTTTTGAATTTAATCCTTTTATTTACTCTGCGCCCACATGTCACTCTCATGACTTAAAGTCCAGTTTAAATAAATTAACCAACATGAAGGATCAGCTATATGTGGGACCCCGGACCTGCTTTCCGGAATCCCATGTGTATTTCTGTCCTAATCCCAGATCAACGCTAGCACACACAGTTCACAATGATGAATCATAACCAAGCAGAATGAAGTTTCAGAATAAATATTAAGTACCAGCCACAAGGCTATTTATTACATTATGCGATCACATGATCAAAGTTAACAGCAACGGAACAAATAACAAAACGGTAAAGCCCAAAAGACGCCATAGGAAAACAACTCGGAACGTGAGCTTAGATATCTTGATGTCCTTCATCGAACTCCTCGGCGAAGTACTCACCATCTTCGACGGCATCTTGGAAATTCTCTGATGAAAATTTTGAGTGTAGCACGTGAGTACAAACATACTCAGCAAGTCTGGGAAAACATGCAACATACAAGGCTTTCCAAGGATGGCTTATTAGGGTTCTTTTGCACAAAGCCAAGGTTCCATAAACTATACTTAGTATTAATTTTCACAAAGCATGTTTTAACAATTATTTGAACAGTAGAAATTATTTAAAACTCTAGTGTAGGTTCTAGCCACCAACACTAGTATACTGGCTCTATCCGCATATTTTAAAAGATCATGATAATCCAGCACATGACTCCATCCATCATGATTAAAACAGGTTCCGACCACCTGACTGGCTTAATCTGCCAGAAACACATCCAAGAGTTCTAACCACTCCCGGATCCCAAAACTCCAGTTTTTAAAACCAAAAACCAAGTCTACCAATATGAAAGCATTCTTCGCTTGCCCTCGACCGTAGGCACGGCTATTCGAATAGTTTTACACTCTGCAAAGGTGTACAGCTTTACCCACAAGACATGATCTTCTCTTGTTGACATGCAATTAACACACTTCCTTTGGTGTGTCGGCAGAGAGATCATGACAAGGCCTTTACAATGCAATAATCTAACCCGACTCCACCCGCTGAGGTTTCACCGCAGTTAGGGTTCCATCTACCCAGTATAGAAGCCCCCTCTTGCGCCGTGTGGGGAAAACGACTTGCCTCCATCCAGCACCCACATTTCACCATCTAGCGAGTCTAAGTTAGACTACTACAAATTATTTAGCCAGGTCGTACACATTATAGACATGTTGTTGTACGGTTGTGCTTAGAATGGGCAATCATAAGCGTCGGTCCTTAATTGACTTGGGGCGGTACTTGCACAATGAAAACTAGTGCTCCATCCGCACCTGCCCACATTCCATCCCGCCGAAGTCCAAACCATTGTCCTTTTATTTTTATTTTGCAAAAATAGTAGTAAATACATTGCTATATTTCTTTAAAACACATTTTAACCATAGTTTCAATGAATCCCACCCTTAGGTAATTTGATCAATTTTGCAACTAAGCACATCTAACGCACTAAACAACATATTTCACAATATAATATGAACATGGCAAATCTCAGTATTCCAGGGTTACAATTGTACATGGATAACAACATCAAGGAGGTATCATCAAATTCGGAGTAACTATCATCATAAACTTCAACATCATATTTATGAAAACAACAATGCAATTTATAAATAATTGTAAAAGCATTTTAAAGCATAGGTTCAACATGCGTCATGGAGACTTGCCTTCAGTCGCAGCGAGGGTCTCGAAGTCTTGAGGTTCGGCGACAGCGTCGGCGACTTCGGCGGGTTCTTCGGCTAAAAATCAAAAAAAATATAAAGTTAGTACTGGTAGAAAGATCTTGAATTTAGATGAATTTACAAATTTGAATAGACCAATTTGGAGTTCGGACGAAAAAGTTACGAGCGTTTGAATTCTCTAAATGCTGAAAATTTGAAAACCGAGGAATATTCCAGGAATATTTCTTTTTTCTCCATTTTAGTGATTTCTCCTCTCTCTTGCGGGTGGGGCCCTCTTGTCATAGGCTTAAGCCTTCCTCTCCATGGCAAGAACAGAGGAGGAGGTGAAGCTCCATGGCGTTGGCAAGGGAAGGCCGGAGGCGATCGGCGAGTGGCGGGCCGACGACAAAAGACAGCGGCTAACGAATAAAAAAATTTCGGATGATGGAACAGCAAAGGATAAGTGAGCACCACGTAGAATGCGACGAGACAAACCTAGAGGTGTGGTCGGATTTTGGAGAGGATCACCGGATTGCGAGTAATTGATGACGAACGGAGCTCCAACCGGCAACTTCAAAAGCAAAATTCATCGCCGTCCTGCAACAAAACCCAAAATTTCTTGAGGGCTTTTGATCGTGGCAACGACGCACACACCTTGATGTGAACGGATTTGGATTTGGCTCACCGGAGTAAAAGATGACACTGTGGTGTCAACGATGGACGTCCGGCGATGGTTCGTGCGAGTTTCTAGAAAAACGGAGTGGAGAGGCAGTGAATCAAGATGAGCACCGGGTAGGGGATGCCAAGATGAAGATATAGGAAGTGGAATCGCGAAGAATGGTGGAGAAACGGTCGAGTTATTGCCAAATCAATGATTTCGGTTTCCACTAGAAATACGCCGTTTCCGGTGAGATTTGAGGGGAATGATGGCAAGGAACGGATTCCCCTCATCAATGCCTTGACAACGCATCTATCCTTGCGTGATTTTGTGAAGTAATAAGGGAGTTATGAAGATTTGAATCCAAAGCGCCATGAACAGGATTTATGAAGCTTCTCTGTCACGATGGCTGGGAAGATGAACAGTGCCAAGCTAACAATGGACCCTCATGAATAGTAACCAAAGCAACGCGCGAGAGATAAAATAGCAAATGGGATCCAAAAATCCTAGAAAAATTGTCAAAAATCCTATGGATTATTTGGAACCAAATGAAATTAGTTTCAAGATTTTTAGATAAAGTTTGGAATTTTGAATGACACCAAGACAAATTTTGAATCTAAACAGTGTTTTGAGGAAGAGCGCGAAAGATAAAATAGCAAAGGGACTCTATAACTCTTGGAAAAATTCTCAAAAATATTATAGAATAGTTGGAACCTAATGCAATAGGTTTCAGGATTTTTGAGGAAGTTTAGAATTTGGATGGAATTTCGAGTAAGGATGGAATTTAGAATTTTGAACTTTGCAGAAGAAGAAGGAATAAATTCCACTTTCGGAAGGATAAGGATGCTAGGATAGGTAGAACTCCGAAGAAAAACCAAATCTTTGAATTAATAAATTTAAATTAGTTTTGGGCAAGAAGACCGAAAATGGGATGTTACATATCAGTGGCGGCAAGGCAGACCAATTAAGTGGGTGGTATGGTGAGCTAGAAGAGGACATGAGAGGACATGAGGAACTCAGGGCACTGGTCGGTGGCGGCAGTGAGTGTCCGGAAGTGGCCAGCAACAGAGGGAGCTTTGAGCAACTGCAGAAGAAAGCAAATGGTGATTAAGCTCGGTAAGTTGAGGGAAAAGGACCCAGGGTGAGCTTGAATCTCGACAGCATGGAATTAAGAAGGTGCGGGCGAGCTTGAGCAAGGGAAATTGGCCTTTATAGGCACGGAGGAGGGGGGACACTCGACGCCTGAGGAAGGAGGACGGCGGTGGGGTTGCACATGCAGGGCGGTGGCTTGCGTGTGATTTCGACTGCCATGGCAGAGCATGGGCAAGGTGGAGGCTGTGCCGCGGCAGGGCATGGTAGAGGGGGTGTCGCGTGCATGCACGGCGCGGTGCCAATAGGGCAGAGGACCAAGGGGCAGCGGGGAAGGCCCACAAGCCAGAGAAAGAGAGAGAAGAAGGGAGAAAGATTACAAAATTCGATTCTTATGTGGGCATCTTCCTATTTATTTGACTTACCAAATTGCGCCCAAAATTTTTGAATTTTTTTATAAGGTCCTAAGGTAGTACTAATTATCATGTAAAATTTTCAGATGATTATCAAACTTCTAAAATTTATAAAATTCTGACAATGCCTCTATTTTTTTAAAAAAAATTACTGTTTTTTTATTTTTCAGATGCACTAAATGGCTGTTACAGTTCGAATGATAGAGTCCACTAATTTTCTTTGGGTTCAGGTGGAAATTATAAATTTTGTGGGCCAGGGTTTATATAAAAGTCAGCAATAGGAAAGGCTGTACCTGTGCGGACTGGAAGTCGACCGTGTTTGTTCGTTTCTGGCTTCAATTCATTCTCTCCGCCAGCAGCGTAATTAATTAATTATATATAAATTATATATATATATATATATATATATATGAAATATATATATATATTGTCCCTTTCTGTCAAGCTTTCTTGGTATGAACGCTTCATCGGGCGACATGACCCTACCCAGCTAAGCTTGCTTCCTGGGAACCCTATATCCATTGCCACAGCCGATCTAAATTGAAAGCATATATATCTTGATGAAAAGGAAGTCTCCAATCAATTATGCATGCTTACTATTGAAAATTACTGGAAATGTTAATTCGTGCGAAATTGTCTATAGTAATTAAAGGAGCAACCTGGTAGCTAGCTAGCTAGGAATTAAGCAGATCGATCGTCTGAAAGGTTAACATTCAACGACACATTGCGATGCAAATAGCTAGCTTACTTGACTTTTTGCCTTTATATTTCTTTGTAAGCTTCGATCCAATCTGTTGCGCTAGTAATTAAATTAAACATCTGCGAGAGAAGTGAACCGAAGATTAGAAGATCGAGTTGCATTAATTTTTTTGTTTGAAATGGGGGCTGCGGGGGATCATTTTGAAGAGGTCATTTTCTGTCAATTTTGTGGTCGTGAGCCATCGCTTTGGCCGCTTAATGCGTTTGGTGCCTCTTTTGAGTTTTCTTCCCACTCTTAACTAACTCGGCGAATGCTAGTCCCTTAACAACAGAAGCTGCCTAGCGAGATCCAATGGTTACATCACACTAATTTTGATAAGTTTACTTTACGAATTCCTTCCTGGCACGTTGACCCAAAAAATAATAAAAATGAGTAAATTACTCCTAATTTTGTTATCACTAATTAAGCACCATGCTAATGCGTGCAGAGAATATAAAGTAAAGATGTATATTTACCAGAGGTATACATAGAGGAAACAGCGCACCGGTTTTGCATTGAAATAGGAAATACGTCGTATATCTATTAAAAAAAACTAGTAAACAATACACCTTACAAATTAACATGTAGTTTTAGTTTGAGTTTTAGCATAGTTATAGGATGACCATGAGGATCTTAGGTACGGCCTAAGTGTGAATATGGCCGGGGTGTGAACGTAGGTCGAGTGTGAAGGAAGGAAATGCAGGGATATATGATCTTAATCTACATGTGCATGATGCATGTATGTACGTGTGGGAAAGCGATGACGAACAAGAAGTGAGCGTGACGGATGGAAAAGGAGGCATGCAAGGATGGATATAAAGGCCGAAATATCGATGGATTGCCAGACGGATATGCACGCAAGGATGCATGGACGACGGACGGAGGAGATGTGTGGTGGCTGATGGGGTCAATGAGCTGGGCGTTATTGAAACACAAGATAGGTTGCCTTTCAATATCCAAAAAATATCATACTACTCGTTACTACACAAGATGTTACTATATCCTGTGTATATAAAATCCATGCAAATCATATGTACAAGTTTTCAAAAATTCTCAGAGCATTACCGTACATAGGAGGGTGAGCTTCTACGTACAACTCTGTACAATTTAAGGACCAAAGTCAATCTCAGTTGAGAGATACGGAAAAGATAAATCCGGCTAAATAGTGAATACATGTGATTTTCGTAAACAAGAATTTAGTTCTGTATGTCAGCCCTGCAGTAAATATATTTGAAATATTCTCAAAAAATTACCGTATGTAGAGGAGGTGAGCTTCTACAACCCTGTAAAATTCGAAGACCAAATTCAATCGTATTTGAAAGATATAAAATTGACAAAGTACTAAGGAGTAGGATATTTTGCCTTTTACTATCCAAAAAATAATATTTCACTGCCTATTACTCAAAATGTTACTATATCATGTGTAAACCACCCTTATAGTGTAAAATCCATGCAAACAATATGTACAAGTTTACAAAAATTCTCAACAAATTACCATAGTAGGGGAGATGAGTTTCTACAATTCATTAAAATTTGAAAACCAAACTCAATCGCATTTGAAAGATATGAAATTGACAAAGCTCTAAACAATGAAAAATCACTATTCAACCAAATCTTTCAACTCAAATTAATTTTGGTTTTTAAAGTTAAAGAGTTGTAGAATCTCATCTTCCTTATGTATGGTAATTGTTTGAGAATTTTTGAAAACCTGCACATATATTTTCATGAATTTTACATGATAGAAGTGGTTTGCACAGAATATGTTGTATTTTATTATCCAGAACATGTCATTTGTTTTAATAGTAAAAGGCAGCATATCCAATGTTTTCAAAAGATCAAGAAAAACAAATGTACATATTTTAAAAATTCTCAAAAGAACTATCATATGTATACAAGGTGAGATTCTACGATTCTATAAAATTTGAAGACCAAAATCAATTTTATTTGAATGTTATAGCTAAATCAATAAAAGAAATATACATGTACAAATAAGAAGTAGCATTTATTAGTCATTTACTAGTTGGGTGGCATTTTCGTTGCACGAAGTATTGAATGACTCGGTCGGTATGTGTTAAATAACATTCGGGGCACGTGAGGTGCCAGGGTGTTATAATAAACCGATACGGATTTATCGGATTATAGCTGATATTTTCCTGAAAGAAAATATCGTGGGGTAGGTTGAAGCCGATACGAACAGTCGTGAAGAGACCAAGGAGGACATAATCGGACCGGATGCTATAAAAAGGGCCAATGCGCGGCATTGAAGGGGAGCCAACAAAAAATCAAACAACTTATCCTACTTTTTACTTTATTTTCCGTCGATTAGGAGTAGCTTGTATATTTGTAATCTTTCTTTTGTAATTCGCTCAATCAATAAAGTTGTGCATCGTCAATTATTGATTCAGTCGACTTATGCCAATTCAGTTTCATTTTTTCTCCGATTTTGTTGCGTATCGCCTTCTTCAGGAAGAAATGGCCTTTACCCCCCCCCCATCTGATCAACTCAATTAGGTTGATTAGATATGTCAGTACTTTTTGTCTAAATCAGCTCGAACAATCCAATTGGGCTAAATCGCTATTGATATTAGATCGAATTAATAGCCGATTGAATTACATATTATCTCCTTGCCAATTGCAGAATCAAATTGGCTGTAAGAGTACATACTTACGGTAGCACACTTTTTTTTTTTTTTCTATATAATACATGCTAGGTCCAAACATACGGTTAATCTCTCTGCAAGAGACCAAAACAAAAATGTAACCAATGTGTTACACGTACGTAGATGCGCCTCTCACGATGGACGAGGATATCGAGTGCAATTTGGACCTACACAGCCATCGGCGAGGACGAAACCGATCGAGCCAAGCGGCAGCGGCGGTTGGTCTATCACCACATATCGGAAGGACACGTGGAGCAGTTGGGTTGAGCCGGTCTTGCGTTCGCATACTGGCACTGCCGCTTAGTACTTTTGCTGAATGCAACCACACGCAGGCAGGCAGCATCGACGTCGTCTTCCCCCTGAGCTGAGCAGAGCAGAGCAGGGCAGGGCAGAGCAGGGCAGGGCAGGCTCGTCGTATATAAGGGGAGGGCAAGCCGGGGTGGCCACCGGAGCAGGCAGAGCACGCATATAAACACTAGAAGCTAGCGAGGAGCGAGAGGCAGAGTACACATATGCATGCGCCATCGGTATCAACACCGATCGGTTGTTCCGAGGGCCCTATAGCCTGACTTGAATCGATCGTCCAGTTTGCTAGGGATCGATGGCGCAGCAGCAGCAGCAGCAGCAGCAGGAGCAGGTTGCGGCGGCCATGGGCGTGAGCAGGAGCCCGAGCTGCTGCGCCGTCGACGGCGAGGAGATGATGACGGACCTGGAGAGAGCGCTGGACGTGCCGCCGGTGGTGCGCCAGGACTCGCTCTACAGGGATGCCTCCCGAGCCGCCGGAGCCAACCACCACGGCCAGGTAACCATTATATATGTATATATTTCAGGATGGATCGGTTAACTGGGGGGAATTAAACAGATTAAACAAACTTCATGGCTGCTTGCTTGCATGGCTGCTTGCTTGGAGCGCAGGATGGCTGGGCCAGGACGCTGCGTCTCGCGTTCCAGTGCGTGGGCGTGCTGTACGGCGACATCGGGACGTCGCCGCTGTACGTGTACTCCAGCACCTTCACCGCCGGCATCCGCCACACCGACGACCTCCTCGGCGCCCTCTCCCTCATCATCTACAGCTTCGTCCTCTTCACCATGATCAAGTACGTCTACATCGCCCTCCGCGCAAACGACGACGGAGACGGTAAGAACTACCACTACGACTACTCTTCTCCCGGCGTACGTACGTAGCTAGCTAGCTAGCTTCGTCGGCCGTGCATCAGGACAGGAGACCGATAGGAACGACCCATCATGCTTTAGTTTGCTGCTGGTACCGCGGTACGGTCGTCTTGTGTTCTACCGAACGAACAAGTTTGAAAAAAGCAGTGCATGGGACAAGCGACCGTACTGCTGCTTTGCGTCCATGCATCTCCCCGGGTCAACGGGCCGGAGTGCAAATTTGCCATCATTTAGACTCATGTACAACATAAGTTAATTAATAGGTAAGAGATTAATTTGCATATATGTATGTATTTATGTATATTGAGAGATTATATGTATGTATGTATGTATGTATGTATGTATGTGTGTAGGCGGCACGTTCGCGCTCTACTCGCTGATCTCGCGGCACGCCAAGGTGAGCCTCGTGCCGAACCAGCAGGCGGAGGACGAGCTGCACATGGCCGACCACGTGTCCAAGTCCTTCAGCCGGCGGTGCGGCGGCGGCGGCGGCACGCTGCAGCTGGCGTCGCCGGCCGTGCAGCGGGCGCAGCGGGTGAAGGAGCTCCTGGAGACGAGCAAGCCGGTGCGGATCTCGCTCTTCCTCCTCACCATCCTCGCCACCGCCATGGTCATCAGCGACGCCTGCCTCACGCCGGCCATCTCCGTGCTCTCCGCCGTCGGAGGCCTCAAGGAGAAGGCGCCCCACCTAACCACAGGTCTGTACGTACGTACGTACGTATATATATATATATATGCATCCCTTCGTTATATATACTTACCTACGATACGTACGTACTATCTACGATGGCGCGCGGTGTACGTACACGCATATATATATATAGCATACCAACCATGCATGCATGTATATATATATGTCCACTGCTTCTACTGGTTAATTAGTTAGCTGCTCAATCATCATGCACAACAATTAATTTGAGAGGGGGAAAAAAAACCATCCTACTTTGTGTCAACAGCCAGCGTAAATGCAGGCTGCGATCGATGGAACGCAACAGCTTAACCACCACGTACATACTACTACTGTATCTGCGGTGTAGCGTAGCGTAATGTCCATGCAAGCAGCCGGATATATAGCTACCTAGCAAATTAAACCAATCAAAAAAAAGTTGCCGTTTTGGATATTAATTAACGCTCGACCACTAATCCATATTACTAGATTAATCTGCTTGTAAAATCTAATAGACTTATTATATTACAAAAAGAGCGCGCCGATGTAGCTATCAAGGTATTAAGCCAAGCGAGGACTTTTTCGTAGCGCCTGCAGCGTCGCCATCCGGCAATTTGGAGCAACCTGTGGCTCGCGCAGCGTCGGCATCATCCACCACTCGCTCCATGGCAAGCTTGACATGGATTGCCAGGCAGGCTAGCCCTGTAGCTGAAACAAATTCTATGCAACGGTGCTACATACCACGGTCCGTACAGCACCCTACGGATGTGTGTTTTGATCGTACGGTCCAAAGTTTGGATGTTTTTTGCGGCAAAAACATCCAAAAAACATCCGGATGATGCCTATACACTTAATTGTTTTTTGCGTAGAGATTAACGCAGCGAGACACGTGGCATTATCTGCATGGTTAGTGCTGCACGGGCCGCGATGTACATCATCCTTGCATAGGATTTTTTTTTCCGCACTGTGCATGCGATCGATGCGTACTGTGCACACCTGAGAATCGATCCAAGCTAGGTAGCTAGGCCTAATAATTGTTCCTCGCCGCCGGCCGCGTCACTTTTACGTGCAAACGCCGCACGTCTTCTGCGGGCGTTAATGCAGCGATGGTGTTGGCGTTGTCGTAAGCGAAAAAAAAGAGAGAATCCGTCCATCTTACCGGTTAAGCTTGATCAATGGAGGACGGGGTAGCTAGGATCGATATATATTTCTCCATCTCTAGACAACTACCAGATACGTACGTACGTACATGTAGCGTCGTACCACGTGTGAATGAAGGACCTACGTAGGGACTTGGGACTGTACTTACTCTTTAGCTTAGCTAGTAGGGTTTCATTCATGGCAGATGAAATGTCACTCTCGAAAGCAGCAGTGGTAACTACAGCGAGCGCTAGCTACCAAGCCGATGGATCTTACTAGCTCGAAAGCACATGCAACCTGTGGCGCACGCACCCTGATTGGACTGTTAATTGCAACCTGCTGCAGTTGATGGATGCGATGCGATGCGATGCGTAGTAAATTGACCAACTTAACTTACGATCGATCTGATCTGAAGGAAGGAAGATGGAAGTAAGACGGTGGTTGGTGGAGTACGTCGTAGTAAATTGACCAACTTAACTTCAGTTAACTTAGGATCGATCTGATCTGAAGGAATTAAGGAAAATGGAAGTAAGCCGGTGTGATTCACGTTGCGTTGCAGACCAGATCGTGTGGATCACGGTGGGCATCCTGGTGGTACTGTTCGCGGTGCAGCGGTTCGGCACGGAGAAGGTGGGCTACTTCTTCGCGCCGGTGATCCTGCTGTGGCTGCTGCTCATCGGCGGCGTGGGCGTGTACAACCTCATCAAGTACGACGTCGGCGTGCTGAGCGCCTTCAACCCCAAGTACATCGTCGACTACTTCCGCCGCAACGGGAGGGAGGCGTGGGTCTCCCTGGGCGGCATCCTCCTCTGCTTCACGGGGACGGAGGCGCTCTTCGCCGACCTCGGCTACTTCAGCATCCGCTCCATCCAGCTCAGCTTCGGCTTCGGCCTCGTCCCCTCCGTGCTGCTCGCCTACACCGGCCAGGCCGCCTTCCTGCGGCGGCACCCCGAGCACGTCGCCAACACCTTCTACCGCTCCACGCCGGGCTCCCTCTTCTGGCCCACCTTCGTGCTCGCCATCGCCGCCTCCATCATCGGCAGCCAGGCCATGATCTCCTGCGCCTTCGCCACCATCTCCCACTCGCAGGCGCTCGGCTGCTTCCCGCGGGTCAAGATCCTGCACACCTCCAGGCAGTACCAGGGCCAGCTCTACATCCCCGAGGTCAACTTCCTGCTCGGCTTCGCCGCCTGCGTCGTCACCGTCGCGTCCAAGAACACCGTCGTCATCGGCGAGGCGCACGGCATCTGCGTCGTCCTCGTCATGATCATCACCACGCTGCTCCTCACCGTCGTCATGCTGCTCGTCTGGGAGGTCAACGCCTGGTGGGTCGCGCTCTTCTTCGCCGTCTTCGCCTCCTCCGAGTCGGTGTACCTCTCCTCGGTGCTCTACAAGTTCCTGCACGGCGGCTACATCCCTGTGGTCATCTCGGCGGTGCTCATGGCCATCATGGTCGTCTGGCACTACGTGCACGTCAAGCGGTACAAGTACGAGCTGGAGCGCACGGTGTCGCACGGCAGGGTGCGGGAGCTGCTCGCCGGCCGGGAGCTGCGCAAGGTGCCCGGCGTGGGGCTCTTCTACACGGAGCTGGTGCAGGGCATCCCGCCGGTGTTCCCGCACCTCATCGAGAAGATCCCCTCCATCCACACGGTGCTCCTCTTCGTCTCCGTCAAGCACCTGCCCGTGCCGCACGTCGACGCCTCCGAGCGCTTCCTCTTCCGGCAGGTGGAGCCCAAGGGGGAGCACAAGCTCTTCCGCTGCGTGGCGCGCTACGGCTACCGGGACCCGCTCGAGGAGGCCAGGGACTTCGTCGCCAACCTCATCGAGCGCCTCCAGTACTACATCCGCGACGTCAACCTCTACGGCGTCGACACCGAGCGCGAGCAGCAGGCCGGCAAGGTCAGCTACCCGAGCTCGCGCTGCGACAGCATGGCCAGGGCCTCCATCAGCCGCAGCAACATCGGCGCCGCGGCCATGCGCTCGGCGTCCTACACGGAGAGCCTCGCGCGGGCCAAGTCGCTGGGGCGCGCCGCGGTCGCCATGCCCGCCGTGCCCGTGCACTCGGCGTCCTACACCGAGAGCCTGGCGGCGAGGGAGGGGCAGCTGTCCCGGGCGAGGTCCATCTTCGCGGAGGAGATGCTGACGCCGGCGGAGTCGTTCTCGGAGCTGCAGGCGAGCGGGTACCACCACCAGCTGTTCCAGGCGGCGAAGATGAGCCTGGAGGAGATGGCCAAGATCGAGGAGGAGCAGCAGTTCATCCAGAGGGAGATGGAGAAGGGGGTGGTGTACATCCTGGGCGAGAGCGAGGTGGTGGCGAGGCCGCACTCGTCGCTGCTCAAGAAGATCATCGTCAACTACGCCTACGCGTTCCTCAGGAAGAACTGCAGGCAGGGGGAGAAGATGCTCGCCATCCCCAGGAGCCAGGTACTCAAGGTCGGCATGTCGTACGAGATCTAGCCAAGCCAGCCCAACCATGGCGCCCTAGCTGCAGATCAAGGCTAGGACCGACGAAGACGACGATCCTAGCTAGCTAATTAGTTACGTACGTGACCGATGGATCGATCGACGGATTAAGACGATGCATGATTTCGTGTGCAATACAAGTACTACTGGCTACTGCTCCACTCCATTAGCTAGCTAGGGATCGAGCACGTACGTACGTTGCTGGCGTCGCCTGCTTGCATATAATTTACGCGGCCGGGCAGGGAGAAATTGTTGATCCTCCTCCTCCTTCCGTACTCATGCAGCTGACGAACCGCGGGCGTCCATCAGCACGTATATCCATCGATCGATGCTAGTGTTGTATACAAAGCATCCATGCATCCATATGTTGTTCATCTTAATTCATCTCTTCTCTTACTTTATTTCTTCTTTTCAGTTCGTTAACCCCATCCCTTTAACTGTATATGGGATGTCTTAATTTCGAGTCTACGCCGTCTAGCTTCTTTTCAGTTCGTTAACCCCATCCCTTTAACTGTATATGGGATGTCTTAATTTCGAGTCTACGCCGTCTAGTTTTGAGTTCCAAGACCTTCAATCAAGGCCCGCCTTCTCGTAGCTTCTCCGCTTGGAATTATCGGCTGTACCCTGCAGCCTGCGGCCACCAAACCCTGGCGAATCAGCAGGCGTGGGTCGGGAAAGTAACGACCAAATCTCCTGGTGGTAGTTGGGTTCGGCAGATAGAGAAAAATAGGATACACATGAGTCTACCTGGTCCAACGCCAGGTGGCGCCCCTTTGTAACATGCCCTCCCCCCAGTATATAAGGCGGGATGAGACAACACTGTGAGGAAGGAAGAAAAAAGGGGGGAGAAAAAGAAGAAAACTCATATACACAAGAACACAGGACTAGGGTATTATCTCGATCCAGAGAGCCCGAACCTGTCAAAAAAACCCTCGCATCCTGTGTTACCATCGAGCTCTGGTCACGCACGCATCCCCCTCGAATCAAAAATCTTACTGTCGACGAAACCGACCGTCGACAGTTGGCGCGCCAGGTAGGGGGCCAAGCGTGTGAAGATCTCCATCGAGCTTGATGGCTGCAACTAATGGAGTTTCTACAGTTTTTCTCCTGGATCAGGCTTTCCATTTTGGAAGCCTGGTCTTCGTCGCCGACGACCTGGGAAGCCTTTCTCTCTTGGAGGCGGGCGCGCCGCTGCACAGAGAGGCCTCCGGGGAGTCATCGTCGCGACCACTGCCCGGATCGGGGAGTCTCGTCGTTCCGTGCTCGCAAGCACCAAGCGGGGGGCTAAAACCCCGGTCCCGCCAGGGAGTCGACTCAACAGGCGCCGAGTCACGGGTGGTAGGTGTCCTTGCTACCAAACCACTCGGGACCTTCGATTGCCTGGAGTTATCTCCGTCGGGCTCCTCTAGCTCGCGGGCCGAGTCGGAAGAAAGCCTGGAAAGTTGCTGGAACTGAAAGTGCATCTAGGCCCCCTAAATTGGTTTTGGATGATTAATGACAAACGATTAAAGATTCTAATGTGTTCAACTAGTTAATGAACAGGTAAAAGGTTCGAGAAGAGATCATCTATGTAATTGGGTATCCTCAAGCTTCGTAGAGTAAGAAAAACGGCATCTCCGATTGTAATTTTTGATCTGTTGAAGTCATAGGACTGCCGTACTATTAAGATGGATGCATTGAAATTGATTTAAAGATGGTCTTCTTGCTCAAGATGAATATTATCTAGTCTCTCAAGAGCGAGTAGTGTCCTCTCTCGCTTCGGAATAAAGTTTGTTTTAAGTTCAGGTCAGACGTTCCGAAATTGTATCGGACATTCCGATGTTTCAGAAGTTCCGAAGTGTAGTTGTGCTTTAGTCTGTTGTGTTCTAGTAGGGTCGGACACTCCGATGAGGTACATCGGATGTTCCGATACTTGTTGGTTTTTGGTTTGAGAGCTCTCTGTCTAGTTCGGACTATCCGAAGTTGCCTCTTCGGATGTTCAAGTGGCATCTTTCGATTTGGGAACTCTCTGTTTGTTTGGATGTTCCGATAGTTTAGATCGGACATTCCGATGTGGACTTAGTGTTGTCTAGCTTGGTTCCCTCTCTGGGTGTCATCGGATGTTCCGAAGCTGTTATCGGACATTCCGATGCCTATTGTTTTTCGACCGATTGGAAGCTTTCCAAGTCTGGTGGTTTGCACACATCGGATGTTCCGAAGTTCGTATCGGACATTCCGATGTGAAATGAATCTTGAGGGTAACGGCTAGTTTTGAACCAAAACTATAAATACCCCTCTCCCACTCCTTTTGCTGGTTACACATTTGCTTGGGCTGATCTCTTGAGCTTCTTGAGCACTTTCTAGAGCAATCTTGAGCCATCCTCCTTCTTGATCTTAGGGATCATCTAGTGAGTGAGGTTTGGTTGAGTGTGGTTGTGTGGCTAGAGCTAAGCGTTCATTCATCTTGAGCAAGTAGAGGATCACTCCAAGATCACGAATCAAGAGCATTCATTTCTCTTGGAGGTTGAAGGACTCCTAGACGGCTAGGCGTCGCTCATGAGCCCCCGACGGTTGTGGGACGCCGTGAGAACTTTGTGAAGGCCGGCTCCGCCTCCGAAAGGAAAGGATCCAATAGTGGAACCAAGCCTCAAGTGTGACCGAGGTTTGGGAGGAAAGGGTTGGAAAAGACCCGGGCTCTTTGGAGCCTCCTCAACGGAGACGTACGATCCCCTCAAGGATCCGAACTCCGGGAATCAAACTATTGTGTTCTCTCTTGTGTCTAGCTGCTTGATTAATCTTATTGATTTTCTTTAGTGCAATTTTTAGTTGTCTAGAGCTAGTTGTCGTATTGCTCATTCTACTTGACTCTTTTCGTCAAGTGCTAATCGGATAGTCCGGAGTAATTACGGAAGTTCCGAAGTTTTCGGAAGTTCCGATATTAACTCGGAATATCCGACCCTTTTCCGCTGCATTAAATTGTTTTAATTTAAAATTAGCCTATTCACCCCCCTCTAGGCAATCTTCTAACCTTTTCAATTGGTATCAGAGCCCAACCTTCTCGAAGGCTTAACCGCTTGAAGGAACGTGATGGCCAACACCGGGTTGAAGGTTGTCGTGACGGACGAGCAAAATAGTCCGAGAGCCGGAGATGGAACTCCCGGCAAGAGCAAAGAGGAAGCTACCTCTACATCTACTCAGGGAGCTCAAATTCCTTTCAATTATGAAAAATTAAATACTTCCTCTTCGCATTCATATATCACTGTGTCCTCCGGGCGTGCTCCCTTCTTTGATGGCACTTATTATTCCGCTTGGAGGCACAAGATGAAAATGCATTTGATGTCTTTTCATCCTAGTGTTTGGAAGATTGTGTGTACAGGCTTAGATATGCCGGAGGACGATATGGAGCTCACACCGGAACAAGAACAGAACATCCACCGCAATGCACAAGCCACGAGCGTGTTACTTGGAGCGTTGAGTCCCGAGGAGTTCAACAAAGTGGATGGCTTAGAAGAAGCTAAAGAAATATGGGATACACTCCAAGTAGCTCATGAAGGAACCTCAAGTGTAAGAGAATCGAAAATCGAGTTGCTAGAAGGAAAGTTGGGGAGATTTGTCATGAATGATGACGAGTCACCTCAACAAATGTATGATCGATTGATGATCCTCGTGAACAAGATCAGAGGGCTTGGAAGCAAGGACATGACGGACCATGTAGTGGTGAAAAGGATGTTGAGAGCCTTTGCTCCAAGGAATTCGACTCTCGTAACTCTTATACGAGAGCGAAAAGACTTTAAAAGGCTTACTCCAAACGACGTGCTAGGAAGAATTCTTTCACATGAGCTCATGGAGGAAGAAGCAAAAGAAGTGAAGAACCTTTCCAAGCAAAGCTCGAGCTCAAGACCGAAGCAAATAGCTTTGAAGGCAAGCAAAAAGGAAGAATCAACATCAAGTGATGATGAGGAAGATGAAAGCGAAGATGAGGAATACTTGGCGTTGTTTGTGAGAAAGTTCAAGAAATTCCTCAAGTATGACGGGTCAAGCAAATACAAGAAGAACTTCAATGATAATTCAAGGAAAAGAAGAAACGTAAAGAGGTCTTGCTATGAGTGCGGTGAAGTTGGACACTTCATCGCCGATTGTCCGAAAAAGAAGACCACCTCAAATGAGCAGAAGAAGATTGAGCCAAACAAGAAGAATAAAGGCTACAAGAAGTACTCGGGGCGAGCTCATATTGGCGAAGAATGGGATTCAAACGACTCCGACTCCGACACCGATGATGAAGGAGTCGCCACCGTTGCCATTGAAGCCGCTCCTTCAACAAAATCACTCTTCGGCGACATGAGCGACACTGACAACGACGACGCACCCGTTTGTCTCATGGCAAAAGGGCGAAAGGTAATGACTAAGTCAAAACCTCCGAGTAGTGATAGTGAATTGGATAGTGATGGCAATGATGATGATGATGCTCTATTTTGTGATTTAAGCAAATCGGCTATTGATAAGATCCATAAGCTATTGAAAAGAATAGATAGCCAAGAGGAAACTCTCGAGAAGCAAGAAGAGTTGCTAATTTGTGAAAAGATGAAAAATCTTGCTCTCGAGAAGGTCCTTACAAAAGAAAAGGAGACAATTGAATTGTTAACCAAAAAGCTTAATTTGGCTAATAATTCAATAACATTACTTAAGGGTTCAAATGAGTCACTTCAAGAGAATGTCATAAGTCTAGAAAACAATCTTCAAGCTCTTGAAGTGCAAATTGAATCTTTTAATGATCTTAATTCTCCAATTGTTAATTCTTCAATGGCTTCTATTCCTTCCACTAGCAATGGTTGCTCTCGATGCTATAATGTTGATATTAATGATTGTACTACTAACTCTCAATTTGTGCAAGTATTAAAAAGCGAAAACGAGAGATTAAGTGCCTTGGTTAGATACGGTTGCATGAAAACTTATCAATCCAAGGATGCCCTATACAAGACCATAAATGGTCGAGGCAACAAAAACAAAGAAGGGCTAGGATATGATAAGTACGAGTGTAAAGGAAATGACCGTGTGGTGGTAAAAGGCAAGGAATGCATCAAGTTTGTCAAAGAAAATGACAAACAACCATTGACCACCACACAAGTCATCAAAACCGGGCAAGATTCAAAGAAGCATCCTCAATGCCATACATCTCATTCCATTCACTTTGCTTCTTATGTATTGAAGAGAAACCACTGTGGTAAAGTGGTTGCTCATTTTGTCGGTGCCCACAACTCTAATGATACAAGCAAAAGGAAAGTGTGGGTACCAAAAGTTTTAATTACTAACATGCAAGGACCCAAAAGAATTTGGGTACCTAAAAACAAGACATGATGCGTTTTCGTAGGATTATATCTCCGGAGGATCAAGTTGGGTGCTTGATAGTGTTTGTACAAACCACATGACAGGAGAGAAGAAAATGTTTTCATCTTTTGATGAAAAAGGGTCACAATATGAAAACATTGTGTTTGGAGATAATGGTAAAGGTGAGGTAATGGGATTAGGTAAAATTGCTATTTCTAATGATCATTCCATATCAAATGTTTTGCTAGTTAAATCTCTAAATTACAATTTGTTATCCGTATCGCAACTTTGCGAGATGGGTTATAATTGTCTATTTACTAATGTGGATGTGACCGTCTTTAGAAGAGACGATTCCTCAATTGCTTTTAAAGGATTTTTGAAGGGTAAGCTCTATTTGGTTGATTTCAACACAAATAGCGCTAAACTTGAAACGTGCTTAATGGCAAAGTTTAGCATGGGTTGGTTGTGGCATCGCCGGCTAGCCCATGTTGGCATGAGGAATCTTGACAAACTTCTCAAAGGGGATCACATCAATGGACTAACGAATGTTGAATTTGAGAAAAATAGGATTTGTAGCGCTTGTCAAGCCGGAAAGCAAGTTGGAGCGCGTCATCCCGCAAAGAACATCATGACAACGACAAAACCATTGGAGCTTCTGCACATGGACCTCTTCGGTCCCGTTGCTTACATAAGCATCGGAGGTAACAAATATGGTTTGGTCATTGTTGATGATTTTTCACGCTTCACGTGGGTGTTCTTTTTGCAAGAGAAAAGTGAGACACAAGGAATAATCAAGAAGTTTGCAAGAAGAGCCCAAAACGAGTTCGAACTGAAGATTAAGAAGATTCGAAGCGATAATGGAAGCGAATTCAAGAACACTCAAGTCGAAGAATTTCTTGATGAAGAAGGGATCAAACATGAATTCTCTGCTCCATATTCTCCTCAACAAAATGGCGTGGTGGAAAGGAAGAACCGGACGTTGATCGAGATGGCAAGGACAATGCTTGATGAATACAAGATTTCCGATCAATTTTGGGCGGAAGCAGTCAACACCGCTTGTCATGCCATTAACCGATTATACCTCCATAAGATATTGAAGAAAATAGCGTATGAGCTTCTCATTGGTAACAAACCAAATGTTTCATATTTTAGAGTTTTTGGTAGTAAATGCTTTATCCTAAACAAGAAGCCTAAGAACTCCAAATTTGCTCTAAAGATCGATGAAGGTTTCTTGCTAGGATATGGATGAAATGCTTACGCCTATCGTGTTTTCAACAAAACCTCGGGTTGTGTTGAAATAGCGAGAGACGTGACATTTGATGAATCTAACGGCTCTCAAGTAGAGCAAGTTGATTTGAATGTGTTAGAAAATGAGGAAGAGCCAAGCATTGCAATCAAGAAGATGTCGATAGGTGAAGTGAGGCCTCAAGAAAAGGAGCATCAAGACAATTCATCCATACAAGTAGAGCCTCCCACCTCAAATCGAAGTCAAGACATTTCTCATGATAGTTCAAGTAAACTCTTGGAGGTTGATCAATTTGAAGATAATGAGCCAATACAACAAACTTCCCAAGTGCCACATCCAAGAGTGCATCAAAGCATCCAACGAGATCACCCCGTCGACAACATTCTAGGCGACATCCAAAAGGGGGTAACTACACGCTCAAGAGTAGCTAATTTTTGTGAATTTTACTCTTTTGTATCTACTTTGGAACCTTTAAAGATGGAAGATGCACTAAAAGACTCGGATTGGGTAATGGCAATGCATGAAGAGCTCAACAACTTCGTGAGAAACAAGGTGTGGTCGTTGGTGGAAAGGCCAAATCAAAACGTGATAGGAACCAAATGGGTCTTCCGCAACAAACAAGATGAAAACGGAGTTGTCACAAGAAACAAAGCTCGGTTGGTAGCTCAAGGATACACTCAAATTGAAGGTTTGGATTTTGGTGAGACTTACGCTCCCGTTGCTAGACTTGAGTCAATTCGTATATTGGTTGCATTTGCTACTCACCATGATTTCAAGCTTTATCAAATGGACGTCAAGAGTGCCTTCCTAAATAGTCCAATCGCCGAATTGGTTTACGTTGAGCAACCGCCGGGAATTGAGGATTACAAGAACCCTACGCATGTATATAAACTCCATAAGGCGCTCTACGGGCTTAAGCAAGCACCTAGAGCATAGTATGAATGTCTTAAGGATTTTCTCATTAAAAAGAGTTTCGAAATTGGTAAAGTCGATCCTACTCTCTTCACAAAATATGTTGATAACGATCTATTTGTATGCCAAATATATGTCGATGACATTATATTTGGTTCTACTAATAAAAGCTTTTGTGAGGAATTTAGTAGGTTAATGACAAGGAGGTTTGAGATGTCAATGATGGGTGAACTAAAATTCTTCCTTGGATTTCAAATCAAACAACTTAAGGAAGGGACGTTTTTATGTCAAACAAAATACATCAAAGATATGCTCAAGAAGTTTGACATGGAGAGCGCCAAGCCTATTTATACACCCATGGCTACAAACGGACATCTTGGTCTAAATGAGGAAGGTAATTCCGTGGATCAAAAGGTATATAGATCCATGATAGGTTCATTGCTTTATCTTTGTGCATCTAGGCCAGACATTATGCTCAGTGTTTGTATGTGTGCAAGATTTCAAGCCGCTCCGAGAGAGTGCCACCTAGTAGCCGTGAAAAGAATTCTTAGATATTTAGTTCACACACCTAGTTTAGGGCTTTGGTATCCTAAAGGATCAAAGTTCGATTTGATTGGATATTCGGATGCTGACTATGCAGGTTGCAAAGTGGATAGAAAAAGTACTTCGGGGACTTGCCAATTTGTAGGTAGATCACTAGTGTCTTGGTCCTCAAAGAAACAAAACTCAGTAGCTCTATCCACCGCAGAAGCTGAATATATTGCCGCGGGAAGTTGTTGTGCACAATTGCTATGGATGAGGCAAACCTTGAGGGATTTTGGACTAAGAATGGATAGAGTGCCACTCTTATGTGACAATGAGAGTGTTATCAAAATAGCCAATAATCCCGTCCAACACTCCCGGACCAAACATATAGATATCCGCCACCACTTTCTTAGGGATCACTCACTAAAAGGAGACATTGACATTACCTATGTAAGAACCGAGAAACAATTGGCCGATATATTCACCAAACCTCTTGATGAGAAACGATTTTGCGAATTGAGAAGTGAGCTAAACATCCTAGACTATCGGAATTTGAATTGACATCTTGCTCGCATTTGATTGCTACTTCTCTTGGTGTTCTCAAAATAAAATGTTTGCAAAGTTAATTATCTGTCTTTGAAAAAGGTCTTCTTGTCATTTGCATCTTCAGTCATTCCACTAGTGATCATTGCTTTGGTTGTTGCTATGTTCTCTGATCACAAGTAGGATGACTGCCGAGTTCACTAGCTCAAAGTCTGGATTCCTCAAATCTCAGAAATCCTATCTTTTCCTTCCTGTCAGCTGGAAAAATACACGCATCGGAACATCCGATACATACATTAGAATATCCGAATTCTGTGTTTTTAAACTCTTCGGAACATCCGATATTTCTATCGGAATATCCGAATCCTGCTCAACTTCTGGTTCGCTGGAAACTTGAACTCTTCGGAACTTCCGATGTACTATATCGGACCTTCCGACTTTCTGGGAAATCAGACCTTTCGGAACTTCCGAACCCTAGTTCGGAACTTCTGAAGTGTGTGTAATCACTTGAAAAGGACGGTTCGGTTGGCCCCTCTCCTCATTTCTTTATTCTCTAGCCACCGTACGTCTCTCTCTCCACTTTTCATCTCTTGTCGTCTTCGGAGTCTTCAACCTCTCGGAAACTCCGATCCACCTCAAGGAGGGGTGCACCTTGGATTGGAAGATCTTTTCCATTTCATAAATTTGTTTCTCGCCTCCAAGGTAAACCCTAGATCATCCGTTTGTCTTCCCTCATTCCATGGATCCTTTGCTCGAATCGTTTGGGTAGATTTGTTGTTATAGTCTTCCTTCGCTTAGATCTCAATTTTCATCCATTTCCTGTGGTTAATCTGGCTGGATCCTAGTTTTAAGGTTGTACCGAAAATGTCGGAACTTCCGATATGGAATCGGAACTTCCGATGATAATAGTACAGCACTAAAACCAGTGTTCTCCCTAGTTTCTTTCGTCTTATCAAGCCATTCCTCTATCAGCTGTAGTCAATGGACCCAAGTCAAGGTGATCAGCCTTCTCAGGATCCGTCTAAGGTCACATTCAGTCGAAACCGCAAAACTCCAACTGGGGCAAGAACAAAGCGAGCTTCAACTCGAGGATCTCAACCTGGCATTTCAATCAATGAACCAGCTGCACAGGGTGCTCAGACAGTAAATGTACCGCATGGAGCAACTCTGCCTTCAAGGAAAGGAAAAGGGATTGCAGGTGCTTCAGGATCTCAAGCTAGAGACATGCCAAGGCTGAGACTGCCTGAGAGAAACCCCATATTGCAAAGAAAACCTGTGAGCTACAAGGGAAAATCAGCACAAGTAAGAAAAGCTCGTGAAGAAAATCCAAAGCGGACCGATAGGTTCTCCACTGAGTCCCGTTTCTGGACGTTCTTTCAGCAAGACTTTTATGCTTCAGTCTTCTTTCCAAGGAAGAATCCTGTTATCACAATGCAGTGGATTGATTGGGAGTATATGGCAGCGGCAGATGATGCTGTATTTAATGAAGTCATTGCTGCTTGTGAGAGGACCGGAACCAAGAGAATCATGGCTTTTAAGCATGACTGGAATGTAGAAATAATAGCTCAATTTTATGCTACCATGTATGTCTCCAGAGATCGAGTCTCCACTCTTCACTGGATGACTGAGGGAACCTGGTATGAGGTAACGTATATTCAGTTTGCCAGGTTACTTGAATTCACAGAGGCAGACTCCAGGGACAGAGATCAGATTCATAATGAAACTTCTCTTGTTGCATCAAATTTAAATTTCTTGTATGAAGAAGATGCAGAGTTCGAGCCAGGTGACACCAAGGGGATGAAGCCTTTCTTTGCTATCCTGAACAAACTGTTCAGAAAGACTCTAGCTCCAAAGGAGGGTGATGCATCTCATGTCCTCTCATATACAAGGAACCTCCTGAGCAGAATGCAAGACGGTCAAAGGCCCTTTGATGTCTTTGACTTTATCTGGAATGAGATCAGACTAACAAGTCAGGAGCCCAGAAGGAGCTGTGGATATGCTCCATTCATCATGCATTTGATTGAACAAGTGACCGGGCAGCAGTTTGAGTGTGATGGGAAGCACGAGGGTCTTCAAGTCAGGGCAATTAAGACCCCATCTCAGCGAGCCACCAGGGCTTCCACCAGAAGGACCACCACTTCTGCTGCTACACCTTCAGCTCCTGCTCCTAGTGGATCTTCTTCACCCATTCTGCGGGCTTTGAAGTCCATATTTGTTCTTTGCAAGAGCAATACAGAAAAGCAGAAGAAGAATACCAAGCGACTCAAGGACACCCAAAGGCATCTCAATCTGGAGTGTTCAGAGGACGAGGAAAGTGAGGAAGAGATCGAGGACCCCTTTGCTCCAGCGCCTGATGCGTCAGAGGAGTCCGAGGATGACAACGACGAGTCTGAGTCTGATGGAGCTGCGTCAGACGAGTCTGATTAGTCCTTCCATCCCTCTCTCATCTATCCTTTGTGGTGCTTGATGCCAAAGGGGGAGAGATGCAGATGCAGACAAATTTCCCGTTATCTATCCTTTGTTGAGTCCTGGTGTCAGTGAACTTGGTTGAATTTAGTTTAAAGTTTAAGTGTTTGTTGGTTTAAAACTTCGTTGTTTAATCTCTTTTATCGATTGTTGCATGGAGATCTTAGTTGACTTGTTGGTTGTTATTTGCTTAAATTACTCATACTGTTTATCCTGTCAATCTTGTATTAATCTCCTATGCAAGGATATAGGGGGAGCTCTCTCATATTCCTTTCTCTCAAAAAGTGCATTTGTCCTCAAGATCTATTCTCAATGCACATTTCGAGGGGGAGTTCCGTCTATATTCATTCTCTCATATGCTTTATAAATTTGTCCTTAATCGTGTTGTCATCAATCACCAAAAAGGGGGAGATTGAAAGTGCATCTAGGCCCCCTAAATTGGTTTTGGATGATTAATAACAAACGATTAAAGATTCTAATGTGTTCAACTAGTTAATGAACAGGTAAAAGGTTCGAGAAGAGATCATCTATGTAATTGGGTATCCTCAAGCTTCGTAGAGTAAGAAAAACGGCATCTCCGATTGTAATTTTCGATCTGTTGAAGTCATAGGACTGCCGTACTATTAAGAGGGATGCATTGAAATTGATTTAAAGATGGTCTTCTTGCTCAAGATGAATATTATCTAGTCTCTCAAGAGCGAGTAGTGTCCTCTCTCGCTTCGGAATGAAGTTTGTTTTAAGTTCAGGTCGGACGTTCCGAAATTGTATCGGACATTCCGATGTTTCAGAAGTTCCGAAGTGTAGTTGTGCTTTAGTCCGTTGTGTTCTAGTAGGGTCGGACACTCCGATGAGGTACATCGGATGTTCCGATACTTGTTGGTTTTTGGTTTGGGAGCTCTCTGTCTAGTTCGGACTATCCGAAGTTGCCTCTTCGGATGTTCCGAAGTGGCTGTCTTTCAGTTTGGGAACTCTCTGTTTGTTTCGGATGTTCCGATATTTTATATCGGACATTCCGATGTGGACTTAGTGTTGTCTAGCTTGGTTCCCTCTCTGGGTGTCATCGGATGTTCCGAAGCTGTTATCGGACATTCCGATGCCTATTGTTTTTCGACCGATTGGAAGCTTTCCAAGTCTGGTGGTTTGCACACATCGGATGTTCCGAAGTTCGTATCGGACATTCCGATGTGGGGCTGAGTGCGGGGGTAACGGCTAGTTTTGAACCAAAACTATAAATACCCCTCTCCCACTCCTTTTGCTGGTTACACATTTGCTTGGGCTGATCTCTTGAGCTTCTTGAGCACTTTCTAGAGCAATCTTGAGCCATCCTCCTTCTTGATCTTAGGGATCATCTAGTGAGTGAGGTTTGGTTGAGTGTGGTTGTGTGGCTAGAGCTAAGCGTTCATTCATCTTGAGCAAGTAGAGGATCACTCCAAGATCACGAATCAAGAGCATTCATTTCTCTTGGAGGTTGAAGGACTCCTAGACGGCTAGGCGTCGCTCATGAGCCCCCGACGGTTGTGGGACGCCGTGAGAAGTTTGTGAAGGCCGGCTCCGCCTCCGAAAGGAAAGGATCCAATAGTGGAACCAAGCCTCAAGTGTGACCGAGGTTTGGGAGGAAAGGGTTGGAAAAGACCCGGGCTCTTTGGAGCCTCCTCAACGGAGACGTACGATCCCCTCAAGGATCCGAACTCCGGGAATCAAACTATTGTGTTCTCTCTTGTGTCTAGCTGCTTGATTAATCTTATTGATTTTCTTTAGTGCAATTTTTAGTTGTCTAGAGCTAGTTGTCGTATTGCTCATTCTACTTGACTCTTTTCGTCAAATGCTAATCGGATAGTCCGGAGTAATTACGGAAGTTCCGAAGTTTTCGGAAGTTCCGATATTAACTCGGAATATCCGACCCTTTTCCGCTGCATTAAATTGTTTTAATTTAAAATTAGCCTATTCACCCCCCCCTCTAGGCAATCTTCTAACCTTTTCAGGAACTTCCGTAGAGTCTGAGTGATCGGAGGCTCGCGTACGGAATCACATCAACACCTCGACGACTTGGCGGCCGCCGAGCAGGACGGCGGCCGTAAGGAGGAGCTTGACACGTGCGCGCGAGCCCTTCGAGGTCGCGGACGTGATGTCAATGAAGATATTCTGCAAGTCAAAATGGGAGACCAGGCCGTCTTCCATACCCCACAGCAGAACATCATCGCCTCCAAAACGCTCCTTGACACATTGAGCCCAATGCTGGAGGCCGGCAGTCCAGTTGCCCCGATCGTGGCCCAAGTAAAAGCCATGGTGACGGCGATAGCGATCCAGCAAGCTCAGAGTGACCAGCCGGTAAGGGCGCATTCACGCGCCCCGACCAGTACTCAGACGGACAGCAGTCAGCCAGGTCGTGAAGCTCCCCACCAGGGACACCATGTTCCTCTCCGAGGGGACGACCTGCGCCGCAGTCTCAACCGCGACCTCCGTTCTGACCTCGACGCCAGATGGCGCGACCGGGAAAGAGACGAGCAACGCCAACACGCCGACGAGTACGAGCGCTTCGGTGTCCTTTCGGGGAATTAGGGCGCTCGTCAAGCCCGATCCCCCCGACGTCGCTCACCACCCGAGCGGCGTGAGGGGGTCATTGAGGGGGTTCGTGCGTTCACCCCCCACCTTCGCCGAGTGGTTTGGCCCGATGGGTTTAATCCCAAGGGCATCACCAAATTCGATGGCGAAAGGGACCCAGAGGCCTGGCTGCAGGTATACGCGTTAGCAGTCAGGGCGACCGGGGGAGATCAGAACGTGATGGCTAACTACCTGCCGGTCACGCTTTCACCCCGGGCCCAGGCGTGGCTCACCGGACTCCTGGCGAATTCCATAGATTCCTGGGGAGATCTGTGTGAGCAGTTCATCTCAAATTTCCAAGGCACATATGAGCGCCCTGGCATTTGAGTGAAGATTGTGTGCCAAATGAGTGATTGTAAGGGGTTGTGTGCCAATTGAGTATTTAGAAGTTTTGCCTTGGTCAATTAAGGACTTAGCCTTGCAAGCCTTTGAACTAGGCCAAACATACAACCAGATGTTTCGAATAGGATAGATCTAGCTGACTAATTAGTAATGTCTAGATTTTTGTACTGTCGTGGTGGTGTGGGTTCCGAATGTACAGGTAAACTCATATGGCAGTATTAGGTTTAGGCTGAGTATTAAAGGCTTTGTTACGATCGCTTATTCACATACTTTTGTACGGCGATTCACGGCAGACGTGATGAGTTGATTATATCTTATGGGTAAAGTGTATAACCTCTGTTGAGTATCAAACCTATTTGAATAGCCGTGTCCGTGGTATTGGACAATGTTCGGGAGTTACAGTCAATGGTTAGATCTTGAGAAAATCTTTGGGAATGGGAGGCTGTGTGCCAATGAAACTTGGAAAGTAAATGAGAAAGTTATTTAGTAATGGTATTTGGTTTACAATCATTTCAACCTATACATGATAATCATTTGAAAATATTGCTTTGTGCAAATAACCACTTCAGCGATTCGATTGGAATAAGCCATCCATGTAGTAATAGATTTACATTCTGTGCATGACTTGCTGAGTGCTTTATGTACTCACCCCCTTGTAACAATCCAAATCACCAGATGTGGAGGAGTTTACGCTAGCTCTTAACGAGGAGTTCTAGGAGGAGCTGAACAATTTGGGTGCGAGCCAAGTCAGTTGCATGTGGTATATTGATAGGTTACTATGAGTATTCATTTCCGATGTAGTTTTCTTGATTTTTGAGTCTTTACCTTGCGTGGCATATTATTGTAGGTTGATCAAATAGGTTATATTAAAAAATAAAGTCTTTATTAGCGTATCTGTATGATCCATGTGAATAATGTACACAGGATATATAGGAGGCGGCCATATATAATACAGTCAAGCTAGGAGGAGGAGGAGGAGAGGAGGAGGAGGAGGAGGAAGAAGAAGAAGAAGAAGAAGAAGAAGAAGAAGAAGAAGAAGAAGAAGAAGAAGAAGTTTGATCTGGGTATGTATATATGTATACATGATCCAAGTTGGCAGAATACAAATATGAGTACTCTACTTGCAACGAGCAGATTCGCTAAATTAACCTATACAAATATGGTCTGATCAAGGTTTTCAGCTGAGACTATAAATCTTTTGTTTCACCGCATAGCAAGGCTTGTCTTTCTGATCATCCATTCTAGCCTCCATAAGCTTTTCCTTGAGGCTTCGCCTGTGCACGCCGCCGCCTCCTCGCGGCGATCCTTTAGGTTCACGAGTCCCCTGCAGTTGCACCGAGCCTGACGGACCGCACTGCTCTGCCGCCGGCAATGTCGGAGCGGTGGCTAGAGCTGACCTCCTACCCGAAGATGGTGGCCAGCCGTTGGTCTGGGTTCCCGTCCCTCCTGATCCAGCTTTCTCTCTGCTCTCGCTGATGGCTGACCTCCAGAGCCTGCGTATCAGTGCGGTGTTCTTCTTTCCAGACCGCCTGCTCGCAGCCGAATGGACCTCGGTTACGCCGCTGCCGGCGTCCCAGCCTTCGCCATTAGGCAAGGACGCGTCGCTTGCTCGTGCCGCCGCCGCCGAGGGAGGATCGCTGGATCCAGCCGAAGCGCAGGAATCCCGCCGCCTACCATGGCGGGGAGTCGCCCAGCCACTGCCGCCATTTTCCAAGTCCACCGAGCCATTGGCGCCGCAGGAGGCGTCGTCGGGTTTTCCCAGGAAAATGTCGGTCGCCGGGCTCACGGAGTGAGCATCGCTCGCCGCGGCCGGGCTGTGCCTGCCGCCGCCGTTTGCCATTGCGCCGCCCTCTCTCCGACCAGACTGCCGGGACACCAGCTCCACATGAGGATTCCGATGATGGAACTCCTTGGCACCGAGGAATCCACGGCCGTCGGCATCATCGGCCTCTCCATCTCTCCCAAGGAAGGATTCCATCTCGGCCTGCAGCCTGTCAAGCTGGGAGCACTTGTGCTCCAGCGCCGCCTTGGCATCCGACAGCTTCATCTGGACCCTCTCCTCGCGCCACACCTCGGCCATCTGAAGCATCCTCCTCTCCTCCTCCATCTCTCCCCGCAGGCTTAGGCATTCCCGCCGCAGGAGCTCCACCTCCGCCTGGTCCTCCTCGGCCTCCCTGGTCAGCTCGTCGCAGGTCACCTCCATCAGCTCGCGCGCCTTCCTCTCCACCTCGTAGCTCCGCGCGAGCCGCTTCGCCGACAGCTTCGCCTCGGCCAGTTCGTCCATCAGCCTGGTGTTGGCGGCCTCCAGCCGCCGCCGGTGCTTCCTCTCCGCCTTGACGTCCTCCGTCAAGGCCGCGACCGTGTTCCGAGCGTTGGCTCGCATCCTGCTCTTCCACAGCGCCTTCTCCTCCGCGAGCCTCCTCAAGAACCGTTCGAGCTTCTTCCTCGTCACACGCTCCTCATCCGCGAGCTCGCGGATTCGGGTTCGGCTCTGCTCAAGCTCGGCCTCGAGCACCACCGTAGCGCGAGGTAGCTTGCGAGGATCATGCGAGCCGAACATGTCGTCCAGATTGTTCAGATAGACATGGTCCCATTTCGTGGCCTTCTCCATCGAACAATACGGCAATTCCGCACAGGCTTCGATCTAATGAATGCGCTCGGAAAAAAACAAGAAGAAGAGGGGGAAAAAAACCCAAATCGGTCAGTCAATCAGAGGATCAGAACAATCCAATGATCACAGAGGAAGGCCGGGAGGCAGCGAGGACGCGCACCGGACCGTCGCGCCGCCGAGAGGCGGGGCCGAGCGCCTGCCGCTCCGCGTGGCGCAGCCTCCAGAGCCCGGCGGCGAGCGCCCTGGCCGTAGCCGAGCCGCCGACGAGCGGCGTCCTCGCCGAGGCGGCATTGCGGCGACGCCTCCTGCGGGCGACAGCGCGGGGCCCACGGGGGCTCCGGCGAGGGGTGGCGGAGACGGAGGGGGTCATGGGATCATGGAGGAGGAGCTGGGAGGTGGCAGAATTGTTGGCATTTCTCTTCATCTGCATGCACATGCCATGTGTGACACAAGGGAGACCATCACAGGGAGAATAGAAAGGGAGAGGCCTTCTCTCTCTCTCTCTCTCTCTCTCTCTCTCTTAAACTTGGGAGGGAGACTGTGGTGGTTTGCTATTTTAGATTCTCCATTTCTCACCATGTCCATCCATTCTTCTTCACATCTCCATTGTTCTCGCTTTTTGCCTTTTTCTTGAGTTTATCTGCTCGGTTGTGTGTGTACAATCATGCATTTCCTTTTCTTACCAAAATGATGCATGCATACTGTTTGATTAATCTCCATGTAAGTAGGGATGCAAATGGGCTGGCCCTAGGGTCTTCTTTGACCCACTCTAGTTCATTTGTTTGCACTAAAAACTTAATTTTTAGTCCACATTTTAAGTTTTAGTGCAAACAAATGAACTAGAGTGGGTCAAAGATAACCCTAGGGCCAGCCCATTTGCATCCCTACATGTAAACCTTTCGTCTTTACTTGATTTGATTTCGTGTGTAATATCATCAGTTTGGGTTATATTGAGGCCCCCTTCGAGACAGCTTCTGGATTATGGGAGAAGCTGTTTCTGATTATGGGAGAATCGGATCGAGCCGGCTACAACTTCTAGGTTTCGGACCGAGCCGGCGAGAATCAGCAAGAATCAGTTAGAATCAGATTTCAGTCAGATTCTGATTCTATACAGAAATCAGCTTCTGATTCTCAGAGAAGCTATCCAAAATCTTTCCGTTCGGCAAATAATCATCTTTTTTCTAAAGTAGAAACTGTCCAGAAGCTGAAACGAACGGGACCTGAATATCTGAATTTTACTACTTAAATGATGCTCGCCATTGGCATGACCCCAATCATGAGGTCTTGTCCCGATTTTACTGACCCCACCCTTGATCGAATGTATGCATCTACTGCAACAGATATAAAAACATTTAAGATTTATCTACAGAAATGTAAAGGCACGGCTGGCATGAATAACACTCCAATAATTAATTATGAGAAGTTATAGAGATCAAAACTGAAATACATGCAGCGAAAATACTAAAAAAAAGGGGCAAAGTTGTGGAATCGTGTGCTAAAAAATTGGTTTAATGATGCATGTGTGGTGCTTGTGCATGTGCTGTTTTAGATGCTTACTTGATATGCTTGTGATAGCATGGTAATAGTTTTGCTTGATGCAATACGCTCGTATGAGTGGTTGCATGGATTGATTTTGAGCTCGTGCACGGTTTCATAGACTTGTGCTCGTACACGGTTTCGTGTTTGTTCATGTGCAGGTGTTGCTTGAGGGTGAACGTGGTAGATGACGGGGATCGGAACTAGGTTCTTGGATGAATCGATGTTCAAACAATTAAAGATGTTATGCAAAACGTTCGGACTAGAAAACAATGTATATGAAATCGAGAACGACGCAGCGCAACGGCAGATTGGGTCAAATGTATACGTATGCATACAGTTGCAGGAAGGATGCCATCAGCGGCAGCGTGCTGTGCGCATCGATCCTTGCCTTCCCAGTACTTCTGCTTCCTGTTTTCTTTCATGGCAGACTCAAGCACTTGTACAATCACCACGGAACAGTGTTCGGCACTCCAGCCAAGTCTAACTTCATCTCGCTTGATCGATCCAACATAGGACGTTCTGATTGCATGCAGCTTTATGCCTACTTTTTGAGAGATTATTTGAGGATGCTTTTATAGGTATCTTGTAAACATATCCAAGCGATAAAGATCAGGTTTTGCAAGTTGATGTGTTGGCAATCTCGTTCCTCTTTTCTATTCTTCACTTGCGTATATACCTGTTTGGGTTTATGGATTGATTCATTGTTTCGCCGTGATAATTTTGATTTGATTCATCCAAAACCTTTCTAGGGTATCAAATGATTGATCTGAAAAGTTTGATTGGTTAATTCCAAGTAGATCCTGATTAATCTCGTAATTAGGGTTTGATCAATTTTCGTCATTATTTGGTACAGTCAACTTGCGAAGGTCATAACGCTAGATCCGTAGATATGATTGAGCCGATTCTTCTTGGGTTAGTTTTGAAATTGAATCTAGCAGGTTTCTATAGTCCAAATTTTACATTAATCCAACCATGGGATCTTCGGACATTACTATTTTGGTAAACGTATATCAATCTGTTTTTATGGAAACCGAAGAAATCTTTTATAATTCATCTAGGAGTGTATTGAGAATCACTAAAAAAAATTAGTTTTAGCCTCTGTGCAATCATTCACCCCCCTATGATGGCTATATTAGTGTATATCGATCCTACAAAAGCTCACCATACACACTCACAATTCTAATATGGATGGTCCACCTTTCATAAGAGGATAATCTATGAAGACTACACTCACAACCCTACGACCTACCCTAGGTGAATGGTCCACCTCTAGCAGTAGGATAGAGATTGGTCCATCTAGGCAGAAGATGGTCCATCAAAATGACACTAGTCCACCTAGAGAAAGAGAATACAAGCCATATAAGGCGAGGCTTCAAAACGCATGTAACTTGCACTAAGGCAAGATCAAACCCCAAGGAATCTAAGACATGAATGAATCTAGCAAGAACTTTCCAAAGTTGGGAGTTTTTTAGCTTCCAATGATGAGGGACACCAAAACCGGGTTAGAACCAAAAAAACAAGATTAAGAATAGCTCGTGGGAGGATTGTGTAGTATCCCTTGTAACATCCTCGTTTTGGCTTTCTGGAGAAAAACCTAATTTAAATAAAGTAGATTCAAAATTTGGAGTTTCTTTGGTGTTTATATTAACCTGGCATCCTTTCCCCTTCGAAATCGGGAATTAATTCCCTCCCGGGCGAAAAATCGGATTTTCGAGCATCACGTGCAGAAAATTCACCCGAGTCCAAAAGTGCTCCAAAAATCTCCAAACCACTTCTAAAATGTCCCAAAATATTCCGAAATGATTTTAGGAATCATTCCCGGATTTTGGACCTCCGTTCCTATTTTATCTCGCGGCTTTTGTTTAATGCCTGCGATCCGCCTCCGATTATTCAATTCCACAAAAATCATCCAAATTCAAGCCAAACCACTTCCATTGAGTTCAAATATTCTAAAATGGCTCTAGGAATTTTTCCGAATTTTTAGGCCATTTTCCTTATTTTTCCTAGGGTGGAACATTTGCGTAAAGAGGGGCCAATGAGGAGTCGCCACGTGGCACATGAATAGTGTCATCTTCAACCTCTTGCCATGCATGAACTTTGGAGCTCCAAGCAAGCAAAAATGGTGGATGCCCTCTTTAAATCCATCTAACTCCTCACGCAGCTCCAAATCAATCACCACGGATCCGTTGGGATCACAACGGACTCCTCTTCCTATCCATGGGGATAATGCCCCGAAATCTCGCTAATTTTTGAGCGGTTGCAAGAAACCGAAATCCACTCTTTTGGAGATGTGGCCCGTTTCTAATCCGTTCAGCGTGATTCCACCTCTCATCTCTCCGTATAAAGTCCTCTTTCCATTGGTGAAACCGCCGTTAGCCTCTCAAACCCAATCGGCCGCAAGATCAAGAAAAAGCGAAGCGAACTTGGTTGTTCTTCGCGTTCTTCGTGTTCTTGCTCATATCTTCCTCCTCGGTGGTTCATTCTTCTCACCGTTTGTTTCTTTGGGTTCGTGGGGAGGTCTAGCTTCTAATTCATCCGTTAATTTCAGATTCCTCGTAGTGGCGGCGAATTTAGCGTTTTGCTCGTTTCGGCCGAACCTCGGGTTTTTCATCAAATTCATCTTGCTCGGTGAGTTTTGGTTCGATTCTTTAGGTTATAGGTTCCTAAGGATGTTATCTAGATGATCCTAGTTTTTGTTTGATCCAAATCCGGCCAAAAAGGAGAAAGAAATCAATTTTTTTGGGAAAAAGCTTGTGCTGTTCTTATGGAATTGCTCTGTTGTTGGCCATGGAGCTTTGCTCCTGTGCAGGTGCATGTGAGGCCATGCCGCCGCCCGGCCGCCGCCATTGCTGCCCTTACTTGCCGCGCCGTGCCGCCCGCCAGCTGGCCACGCCCGCATGCGCCGGCGCGCTTACGCGCCAATCGCCGCTTAGCGCGCCAGCGCCTCAGCCCGCTTCGCCACTGCCGCCCGCGCCGCCGCGGCGACTTCGCCGGGCGCCACGCCCCCTCCCACCGCCCCCCTCCCCTTCCCTCTCTCTCCACTCTCTCTTTCGCTCTCTCTCATCCATTGGCATGACCAAGCAAGCTTCATGGAAAGCCTCCTCCATCCCAATGACATGTGGACCCCACTTTGTCATAGGCTCAAAGTCCAGTCAAAGTCAAGTCTTCGGTCAACCTTGACCGGTCAAACCGAAGGGAATATTCCCTAATATTCCAGGTTTTATTATTCGAAATTCAAACTTGGAAGCTCATAACTTTCTCATCCGAACTCCGTTTGACCTCATTCAAATTTCTAAATTCATCATAAATCAAGACCTTCCTGCCAGTACTAATTTTATAATTTTTGGATTTTATTTATTTTCTGTTATTTATTTGTTGCCTCGTTTTGCGTGTAGTCGACGATCCGCTTGCTGACCGCCCGATTTCATGCCGTCGAGCCTTCCGAGTTCGACCCGCCCATGCCCCTTATGAAGGCAAGTCTCCTTGATGCACTTTGCTCCTATGTTTGCAAAATGATTTAAAACTGTTTATAAAGTTGCATGGCTATGTTTAATAAAATATGTCAAATATAAGTGATAGTTAATCCGAATTTGATAATTCCTCCTTGACATTGTGAATCATATCCATTGTAACCCTAGAACATTGTTTATACCATGCCTACGTTTATATGGTATCCGTTGCTATGTAGTACGGTAGAATTGCTTAGGACCTTTTTAAGAAAAACAACCCAGGGGGTGGGATTATTCAAAAAGAATGATATTAAATGTGATTTGAAGGTTATTATTATGATTTTGGTCCTGTTTTCTAAAATAAAAAGAAAAGGAAAATGATTTTGACTTGGGCGGCATGGAATGTCGGGTGGAAGCGGATCAAGTCTTGATCCTTTTGTGCAAGTACCGCCCCAAGTCATATAAGGACCGACGCTTATGATTGCCATTTTAAGCATAACCCGTACTACCACATGTCTATAATGAGTACGACACGGCTCACTAATTTGTAGAAGCCTAGTTTAGACTCGCCTTGCTCGGTTGTTGTGTGAGAGGCGGGACGGAGGCATTGTTGTGGAGGTTGTTTTGCTCACACTGGCGCAAGAGGGCTTCTTGGGTGGAGGGAACCCTAACAGCGGTGAAACCTCGGCGGGTGGAGTCTAGCTAGGTAGATACATTAACGGCCTTGTCAAGATATCCCTGCTTGGCACACCTAAGGAAGTGTGTTAATTGCATGGCAACAAGAGTATATCTTGTCTTGTGGGTAAAGTTGTACACCTCTGTGAGTATAAACTATTCGAATAGCCGTGCCTACGGCCAAAGGCAAAGCAAGAAATGCTTTCATATTGGTAGAGCTTTGATTTTGTTTTGAAACCGAAAAGTGTTTTGTTTTGGGGTTCGGGAGTGGTTAGAACTCTCGAATGTTGTTTGGCGGAAAGAGCCAACCAGGTGGAAAGAACACGCTTTACATTTGACGGATGGAGTCACATGATTAACCTTGTTTCTTTAAAATGTTGGCGGATAGAGCCTTTATGTTAGTGATGGTGGATAGAACCTCGCTACAATAATAAATAATTCAATTATTAAAGAGTTGTAAAATA
Organism: Rhipidocladum racemiflorum; assembly: GCA_036346355.1. Lineage (NCBI taxonomy): Eukaryota > Viridiplantae > Streptophyta > Magnoliopsida > Poales > Poaceae > Rhipidocladum > Rhipidocladum racemiflorum. The sequence continues at coordinate 600,335 of CM070582.1, forward strand.
TGCTTTGTGAAATTTATTACTTAAGTATGATTTAATCAAATGTGGCTTTATGCAAATAAACCTATTAAGCTTCCTTTTGGAAAGCCCCTCATGATCATAATTCCCGACTTCTTGAGTACTTTTGTACTCACGTGCTACACCAACATTGTAATCATGAGAGATTTATCAAGATCAGAAGAGGAGGAGGAGTTCTTCGAGGAGGATTGCCAGGAGGACTAGTTGCGTTCTAGTCGTCGCTGTGGCGTGTGGCGTCGCTAGTTGCTTTCTTTGCTTATTGTTTTGTGTGGCGGTCGTTGGACCGAGTATTGTAATAAGTGGCCATGTGGCCCATATTTGAATATTTACATTACAAGTTTCTCGTTATGTTCGGCAATGATGTATCATCGTATTTGTGTGTACTAGCTACGTCCCGGGACTAGTGCGGAAATACACGGAGATCTGGATAGGCGATCAGGGGTCTCCGGGTGGTATCGAGGCACAGACGCATCGTGGGGGCGTGACCTAGTTAGCATGGCAAAGCCTTAAGGACTTATATTTCATAAAAATGTAATTGCAAAAGTTTAAGTTTCTTTGCTTCTATCTCTTCTATCTTAGTATCTTGTGCTCATCCTCTCTTTTATTTAAATTTTGGTTACTAGTGCATCTTGCTTTCAAAATCTGTAGATGTCGGTTTCACCACCTTTGCCGGCGGTGGAGGCTTACTGAGCATCGCGATGCTCGAGGGCTGGGATTTCCCCATCGCCGGATGCTCGCTACGATCCAATGCCTGGTCTTGTCCAGGACATGTGGCGGTCCGCTTGCTAGTCTTCGCGAGAGCCGCCAGCGCGTTGAGACCGGCCGTTCTACTTCACGTAGAACCGACCGGTCCTGGCGTCTGCGCAGGGCGCGGCGGAAGGCTATCCTCATGTTGGGGCAGAGCTACGCGACATCTTTGGAGAACTTTCCGTCGCACCGGCTGTTTCGCTTCGGGTTGGGGCGGGTGTGCGGCCAGTTTAAAGTTTGGCCGAGAGAGGGACCCGAAGTGGTGCACTTGGGGTCACTTTCGTCTGTGCGCGAGATGAGGCCTACGTCCGGATGTCCGACGAGCGAAATTTCTTTGGAGTCTGCGTCGGGACTTGGCGGCAGCGAGAGAGCGATCTTCGGTTTGAGGAGGAGAGGAGGAGCCTCCCATCGCCTCACCGCCAGCTCTCGGGAGAGCACGGCCAGTGGTGCCGCCACCGGCCGGTCGGGAGGAAACGCCGGCGATATCGGAAGGGCGCGCGCCGACCAAGCGTCATCAAGGCCTGAGGCCGGACTCACTGGCGCGCAGAATCCGTTCGTCCCCCACTCGCGCGAGGTTTTCTCACGATTGCTTTGGTCGCTGAAGGAAGCGAGGATCTTGGCGGCCGCTTCACCTTCCCGGCGGAGGCGAGGAGGAGGAGGAAGAAGGACCCGTCCGCCCAGCGTCTTCGCCGGCGAGTTCTTAGATAGTTTTAGTCTGCGGGATCTTAAATTTGTCGCGTTAGGCGTTGAATAAGTGATTCTTTGTGGATTGTATCGTGCCTTTAGGCATTTGTGATACAGCCACCACCAAAAACTATTTGATTTTAATTGAAGTTTAGTTGGTTTTTCCCTTCGGTTGTGTGCTCTTGTGGTTGTGCCCTTGTGTTGAGGATGTGGTTTTAGTTCCCGTTGCTTACCTATGCTTCTCCTCTTTCCTTGTGCTTGACCGCCTTGTGCGAGATGGAGAACGTTAGTAGTCGTGGTCGTGGTCGTGGAAGGCCGCAGGCCGTGGTAGAGGCGTGGGCGAGCCCGTGGACGGTGCACTTTCAAGAGAAGCGAGTATGTGGAGCCACCAACCGCAGAGACAAGAGCAAGTGCAACACCGCCGCTTCGGCATGATCGCCGAGCCCCACCACCATTTCGGTAGCCAAACATGGAACAAATGATGGCGTGCACGGCAATTCTTCAGCGGTGCTTCGAACGTCTGAACCAACCTCAAGCCGGCAAAGACCGCTCAAGCTCAACGCCTTCTTCAATCAAGTTCGGGAGTTCATGAGGACTCGACCCCGACTTTTCTTTGGATCCATGAGATCCATTTGAATCTGGATATTGGCTCAAGGAAGTTGGCGTAAACTACACTTGGCTCAGTCTGATGACGTCGAGAGTGTGCAGTCGCATCTCACCGGCTCAAAGGCTGCGACCAATTGGTGGGAGAACTCTGTGCCGCCCATGCCGACCGAGAACATTCCATGGAATGAGTTTGTGGAAGCCTTGGGGCTACTCATATCCCAAGGGATTATGGAAATGAAGCGTCGTGAGTTTCACAAGCTTCAAGGAAACTTGCATCTGCGTCTCGGAGTACCTTAACCGCTTCACTCGAATTTGTCGATGCCTTGTGACGCGATCTCGCGGCCAGAGGCCAAGATTTGGCGATTCATGGAGGGCCTTGACCCGACTTGAAGAATCTACTGGTTTCAGCGACTACCGTCGTTCCGCACATGATCAACAAAGCGCCGATTCAAGAGGATGCTCAGTCGGCTTTTGAGTCGCGCAAGAGAAAATGATGTTTCGAGACTCAGCGTGCAGATTCCAGGCCCGCACTTTTCGGCGGCCAGCGATCCTAGCAGGCCAGCGGTAGTGATGGCCCCAGGACCCCAATGTCTACCCCGCGCCCCTTGGACAAGCCCCTGCGCAGCGATCTGAGCTCAAGCTTCGAAGAGTGGGACAATGGCAGGAAGTCAGTGCTTTAAGCTGCGAGGAGATGGGGCACTCGCCAACAATCGCCCCGAAGCGTCATTTGTCACCCCAGTGAGTTCAACCTGGGATCGACGCCCGGCCCGCGCCCCTGCGGCTCAAGGAAGAGGAACCCCTCGACTCGCGCGCGCCAAGGACTGCGAGGAAGAGGCGTGTGAACCCATCACGCGTGAAGAGGCTCAGGATGCGCCAGGCGTGGTCTGATCGTTCGTTGTGAACTCGATGCACACTTGATTGTTTGATTACGGTGCAACTCATTCATTTATTTGGAGTACTTGGTTAAAAGCATAAGCCAGGGACACCTTACGCTTAAGAAAGCAGTTGTTAGTACAATCCTGGAAAAGAATTAAGAACAACTTACATGTAGAAAATGGATATAGTAATAAAAGGGGTAAAGTTCTAGCGAACTTAATCTGTTGGATACTAAGGGTATAGAAGTAATCCTTGGAATGGATTGGTTAACCAAGTACAAGAGTCGAGATAGACTGTGCTAGTAGAGCTATCTCTTACCCGATCGAGGGATTAGAGTGGAGTTCTTATCTAATCTTGCCTCTAAGGGGGTAGCACCTAAACCGTTTGAAAGGTACTTCGTTGGAGAAGGTACCGATCGTCAATGAGTACCGGATGTGTTCCGGATGAGTTGCCTGGTATGCCACGATCGAGATGTGGAATTTGTGATTGAGCTAGTACTGGTACGCTCCAATCTCGAAAGAACCGCATCTGTGCCTTCTAACGCAGTTGGTCGAGATGAAGAAGCGATTGAAGAAGCTGCAAGAAAAAGGATTCATCAGACCGATTCGTCACCTTGGGGATACTTTGTGATCTTTGTGTCCAAGAAGGATGGTAGTGCGAGAATGTGCATCGACTACAGTCGTTGAATGAGTCACGATCCAGAACAAGTATCCGTTGCCTCGGATAGATGATCTGTTTGACCCGATTGAAGGGAGCTCAAGTCTTCTCCAAAATAGATTTGAGATCGGGATATCATCAGAAGATAAGAAAGAGGATATTCGAAAGCTTGACCTTCACCCCGATATGAATTTGTATGAGTTCACTGATCATGTCTTTTGGGTTAACCAATGCTCCTTCTTATTTCATGAATCGATGAATAAGGTGTTTATGGAGTATTTAGACAAGTTCGTCGTAGTATTCATCGGCTGACATTCTTGTTCATTCAAGAAGCAGAAAGAGCATGAAGACCATCTGCGAATAGTCTTGAAACACTAAAGGGAGCATCAATTTGTATGCTAAGTTTAGCAAATGTGACTTAACCCCGTGAAGGAAGTGTCTTTCTGGTCATGTCATTTACTGTGCGAGGAGTAGCGATGAGATCCAATGAAAGTGAGAGATGTTTTGGATTGGACTGGCAAAGTCAGTCCGGAGATCCGAAGTTTTCTTGGATTAGTGGTTATTATCGGAGATTCATTGAAGGTTTCTCGAAGATAGCGGACCTCTTACTAAACCTGAAAAGGAAAAGAAGTTTGAATGGACTAAAGCACGTGAGCAAAGTTTGAGGAGTTGAAAAAGAGATTAACCTCGGCCCAGTGCTTATTTTTGCAGACATCCATAAGGGCTTTGAAGTGTATTGTGATGCTTCGAAGCAAGGACTTGGATGTGTTATGATGCAAGAAGGAAAGGTAATAGCCTATGCTTCTAGACAATTGCGACCTCATGAAGAAAACTATCCTGTTCATGACTTGGAGTTAGCCGCTGATTGTGCAGCTCAAGATATGGAGACATTACTTAATCGGCAATAGATGTGAAATCTATACGGATCATAAAGTCAGAGTATATCTTCACTCAATGATCTTAACCTCGAGGCGAGAGAAGATGGTTGGAGTTGGTGAAAGATTATAATCTGGGAATTCATTATCACCCTGGAAGCGAGCGTAGTTCACGGATGCTTTTGAGCGGGAAAACTCCACCGCAACAATATGAGGTGCAACAAAACCAACAGTACTTCCACGATGAATTTGGCGCCTTAACACAGGATTAGTAAATGAAGGTGCATTTATTCTTTGGAGGTCAAATCAACCCTTGAAGATCAGATCCGAGAAGCTCAAAAGGACGATAAAGGTATTGCCAACTTTGAAGGAAGACCTAAAGAAAGGAAAGCACCGATTTTGAGGAAGATGACCAGGAACTGTTTGGTTCGGGAAAAGAATAGTGGTCCCTAACCAAGAAGAAATCAAACGTGATCTTGAAAGAGGCTCACGATTCAGTTCTCCATTCACCCGGGAGGCACCAAAATGTATCTTGTCACGAAGAGAAGTATTGGTGGTCCAATATGAAAAAGGAAGTTCGACCGAGTAGCGGTGTGATGTGTGTCGGTGGTAAGCGAGCATCGAGACCTGTGGTCTATTGCAGCCTTTGCAAGTGCCTGTATGGAAATGGGAAGAAATTGGAATGGATTTTATAAGCGGCTTACCCAAAACCAAGTCCGGTTATGATTCCATCACAGGTTATTGTGGATCGATTGACCAAAGTGGCCCACTTTATCCCGGTAAAAGGCGACTTATACGGAGATAAGCTTGCCGAGTTGTATATGGCTAAGATTGTGTGTTTACACGGTGTGCCAAAGAAGATTGTGTCGATCGAGGTTCCCGAGTTCACCTCGAGATTCGCAAAGACAATTGCATGAGGTATTAGACACGAATCTGAATTTGATCTTGCCTTACCATCCCCAGACGGATGGCCAGGCCGAGGGTCAATCAAATCTTAGAGGATATGTTGAGAGCTTGTGCTCTAACATATAAAGGCTCGTGGGATCGAGAATTTGCCCTATGAAGAGTTTTCCTATAACAACAGATTATCAAGCCGAGTTTGAAGATGGCACCTTTTGAAGCTTTGTATGGAAGAAAGTGCGAGAACACCCTTATATTGGAAAGAGACCAGAAGGAGGACAAATCATTGGACGAGATATTCTCGAAAAGCGAAGAGCAAGTCGACCAGATCCGGGCAACCGTCGAAAACGGCTTTCGATCAGACGAAAAAGTTATGCGGACAATCGTCGAAGGGAATTAAGCTTTGTACACTGGAGACCATGTATTTGAAGGTATCCCCAGATGAAAGGAATGAGGCGATTCGTGTCGGTGGAAAATTAGCACCCGCTATATCGGACCATTCAAGGTGATCGCGGAAAAGCGAAGTTGCTTATAAATTGGAATTACCGCCACAGCTTGTCGGTACATGATGTTTTTCATGTGTCTCGATTAAAGAAGTGTCTTGAGTGCCAGAACATCGATTTGCCGTTGGAAGGCGTGGAACTCAAAGAAGACTTGTCTTACGGAGTATCCGTCAAGATTTTGGATAAGTAGTCGGGCCAGGAGAGTAATCAAGTTACGCAGGTTCGGTGGAGCAACCATTCGGAAAAGGAAGCTACTTGGGAGCGTGAAGAAGATCTTCAGCGAGTTCAGGACCTCTTTCTTTCTCCGTCTGAATCTCGAGGGCGAGATTCTCTAAGGGTAGGTTTGTAACATCCTCGTTTTGGCTTTACGGAGAAAAACCTAATTTAAATAAAGTAAATTCAAAATTTGGAGTTTCTTTGGTGTTTATATTAACCTGGCATCCTTTCCCCTTAAATCGAGGAATTAATTCCCTCCGAGCGAAAAATCGGATTTTCGATCTGGCCGTGCCAGAAAATTCACCCAGAGTCCAAAAGTGCTCCAAAAATCTCCAAACCACTTCTAAATGTCCCAAATATTCGAGAAATGATTTTAGGAATCATTCCCGGATTTTGGACCTCCGTTCCTATTTTATCTGTGGCTTTGTTTAATGCTGCGATCAACGCCGGAATTATTCAATTCCACAAAAATCATCCAAATTCAACCAAACCACTTCCATTGAGTTCCAAATATTCTAAAATGGCTCTAGGAATTTTCGGAATTTTTAGGCCATTTTTCCTTATTTTCCTAGGGTGGAACATTTGCGTAAAAGAGAGGCCAATGATGAGGCGCCACTGTGGCACATGAATAGTGTCATCTTCAACCTCTTGCCATGCATGAACTTTGGAGCTCCAAGCAAGCAAAAATGGTGGATGCCCTCTTTAAATCCATCTAACTCCCTCCACGCAACTCCAAATCAATCACCACGGATCCGTTGGGATCTGCGGACTCCTCTTCCTATCCATGGGGATAATGCCCCAGAAATCTCGCTAATTTTTTGAGCAGTTTGCAAGAAACCCGAAATCCACTCTTTTGGAGATTGCGCGCCGTTTCTAATCCGTTCAGCGTGATTCCACCTCTCATCTCTCAGTATAAGAGTCCTCTTTCCATTGGTGAAACCCTTCGTTAGCCTCTCAAACCCAATCGCCGCGAAGATCAGAAAAAGCCGAAGCGAACTTGGTTGTTCTTGGCGTTCTTCGTGTTCTTGCTCATATCTTCCTCCTCGGTGGTTCATTCTTCTCACGTTTGTTTCTTTGGGTTCGTGGGGAGGTCTAGCTTCTAATTCATCAGATTAATTTGAGGATTCTCGGCCAGTGAGCGGCTTAATTCGCGTTTTGCTTTCGTTCGGCCGAACCTCGGGTTTTCATCAAATTCATCTTGCTCGGTGAGTTTGGTTCGATTCTTTCAGGTTATAGGTTCCTAAGGATGTTATCTAGATGATCCTAGTTTTTGTTTGATCCAAATCGGCGCAAAAAAGGAGAAAGAAATCAATTTTTTGGGGAAAAGCTTGTGCTCGTTTTCTTATGGAATTGCTCTCTGTTGTTGGCCATGGAGCTTTGCTCTGTGGGTGCATGTGGGGCCATGCCCACGCCCGGCCGACCGGCGCCCGCCCGCCGGCGAGCTCGCCGCCGCCGCCGGCCGCCGCCCGCCGCCGTCCGCCATGCGCCAGCTTGCCATGCCTGCCGCCGCCGCCAGCACGCGCAAGCCGGCCATGCGCCTTCGCGCCCGCCTCCAGCCCCGCCGCTGCGCCTGTCGCCACCGCCGGCGACTTCTCCGCCCGCCCCCTCCACCGGCCCCCTCCCCTTCCCTCTGCCACTCTCTCTTTCTCGCTCTCTCTCATAAATTTGGCATGACCAAGCAAGCTTCATGGAGAAGCCTCCTCCATCCCAATGACATGTGGGACCCCAGTCATAGGCTCAAAGTCCAGTCAAAGTCAAGTCTTCGGTCAACCTTGACCAGGTCAAACCAGAAGGAATATTCCGGAATATTCAGGTTTTCGATTTATTCGAAATTCAAACTTGAAGCTCATAACTTTCTCATCCGAACTCCGTTTGACCTCATTCAAATTTCTAAATTCATCATAAATCAAGACCTTCCTGCCAGTACTAATTTTATAATTTTTGGATTTTATTTATTTTCTGTTATTTATTTGTTGCCTCGTTTTATGCGTGTAGTCGACGATCCCACTTGCGACCATGCCCGATTTCGCCGTCGAGGCCTTCGAGTTCGACACCGCGCCCCATGAATCAAGGCAAGTCTCCTTGATGCACTTTGCTCCTATGTTTGCAAAATGATTTAAAACTGTTTATAAAGTTGCATGGCTATGTTTAATAAAATATGTCAAATATAAGTGATAGTTAATCCGAATTTGATAATTCCTCCTTGACATTGTGAATCATATCCATTGTAACCCTAGAACATTGTTTATACCATGCCTACGTTTATATGGTATCCGTTGCTATGTAGTACGGTAGAATTGCTTAGGACCTTTTCCGACAAAAACAACCCAGGGGGTGGGATTATTCAAAAAGAATGATATTAAATGTGATTTGAAGGTTATTATTATGATTTTGGTCCTGTTTTCTAAAATAAAAAGAAAAGGAAAATGATTTTGACTTGGGCGGCATGGAATGTCGGGTGGAAGCGGATCAAGTCTTGATCCTTTTGTGCAAGTACCGCCCCAAGTCATATAAGGACCGACGCTTATGATTGCCATTTTAAGCATAACCAGTACTACCACATGTCTATAATGAGTACGACCTGGCTCACTAATTTGTAGAAGCCTAGTTTAGACTACGCCACTCGGTTGTTGTGTGAGGCCGGACGGAGGCATTGTTGTGGAGGTTGTTTTGCTCACAGCGCAAGAGGGGCTTACAGATCTGGGTGGAGGGAACCCTAACGGCGGTGAAACCTCGTGAGATGGTCTAGCTAGGTAGATACATTAACGGCCTTGTCAAGATATCCTGCCGGCACACCTAAGGAAGTGTGTTAATTGCATGGCAACAAGAGTATATCTTGTCTTGTGGGTAAAGTTGTACACCTCTGCAGTATAAACTATTCGAATAGCCAGTGCCCTCACGGCCAAAGGCAAAGCAAGAAATGCTTTCATATTGGTAGGCTTTGATTTTGTTTTTGAAACCGAAAAGTGTTTTGTTTTGGGGTTCGGGAGTGGTTAGAACTCTCCGAATGTTGTTTGGCGGAAAGAGCCAACCAGGTGGAAAGAACACCTTTACATTTGACGGATGGAGTCACATGATTAACCTTGTTTCTTTAAAATGTTGGCGGATAGAGCCTTTATGTTAGTGATGGTGGATAGAACCTCACTACAATAATAAATAATTCAATTATTAAAGAGTTGTAAAATATGCTTTGTGAAATTTATTACTTAAGTATGATTTAATCAAATGTGGCTTTATGCAAATAAACCCTATTAAGCTTCCTTTGGAAAGCCCCTCATGATCATAATTCTCGACTTGTGAGTACTTTTGTACTCACGTGCTACACCAACATTGTAATCATCAGAGATTTATCAAGATGCCGAAGAGGAGGAGGAGTTCTTCGAGGAGGATTGCCAGGAAGGACTAGTTGCGTTCCTAGTAAATGCTTTGTGGCGTTGTGGCGTCGCTAGTTGCTTTCTTTGCTTTGTTTTTTGTGTGGCCGGTCGTTGGACCGAGTATTGTAATAAGTGGCCATGTGGCCCCATATTTGAATATTTACATTACAAGTTTCAAGTTATGTTCGGCAATGATGTATCACTTTGTATTTGTGTGTACTAGCTCTTGTCCAGGACTGAAATGCGGAAATACCTGAGAGTGCGGATAGGCCCGATCCGGGGTGGGAGGTTTTGTAATTAAACTTAATTATGTTAATAAAGTGATAATTAGTGCTCCGATTTGTTTTTTATTCTTAATTTGGAGTTATTCGTTTGTCAAACCCTTTCGTCGTTTCGTTCGATCGTTTTTCCCGTTTGAAGCCCGAGTTTCGATTTTGGTCGAAACTCTGAACCGATAGAGCTAGAGCTAAAACCTTTGCTCTAAAACCTTCGTTAGGATCCCCTGAACCTATTCCAAAAGACCCTAAGTTAGTTGGTCAATCGCCGAAGGAAAGCTGCAAAAAGTTCCAGAGTCTCAGCCCTGGAGCGGCAATACCGCAGACGTAAGCCCGGTATTGCCGGCCGAGCGGTAGTACTAGCCGTTCCGGGTGGTACTGCCGGATTCCGCTTTTCAACACGCCGCGCGGGCGCACGTCGCGCACGTCGCCGCCCACTACTCCCATGTCGACTTGTCCCTATCCTAAAGCCAGGGGGAGCTACCCCAAGCCTCCTTCACTCCCTCATTTACTTCCTCACCCTCTCCCTCAAGCTCTCCTCTCCCTTTTCCTCCTCCTCCCTAGCGATCTTCTCCCTCCATTGACGGCCAGTTGGAGCTCATTTGGAGCAAGGAGAAGCAAGGACAAGGTGCTAGGAAGCTTCATCAAGCTCCTAGCAAGCTCCTCAAGTGGTGGATTTGAAGTTGGAGCTCATTCCATTAGGTTTGGATCAAAACCCTAGCTCCTCCTCTTTTCTTTCTTTTCATTCCTTTTGATTTAGCCCTAGAAACCCTAGTTCTAGTGGTAGATTATCGCTTAACTAAGTTGCTATACCTAGGTTAAGCTTGTAGGAATTAGTTAGCTCGATCGATTCGATCTGAAAATTAGTCCTTCAAGATTAGTTCATGTCCACCGGATGGTCCATCTAGGACTAGAAGGAAACACTCAGCCAAACTTGCGACCTTCACAAATCAAACTCCATCACAATGGTTGTCAATAACAAGTCATGAGGTCACTTGTACATGATCTCTTTTTCTGAAAATTGGCCAGTAGTTCTCGTATTCATTAAAGAAGAAGAACAGCTAAGCTACAAACGCACATTCACATCCACACCCGCACGCACCCGTACACACACACACACACACACATGCTTGCACTCGACTCGGTATGCGTCCGCGTTGAGCTACGCTCGAACACACAAGCACTGCAAACACCAATCAATCGAGCAAGAGCTCGGCCGCCCCTTCTTTCTTTTTCCCTTCTAGGAAGTCATGTGAACATCAGAATTTGAATTACGAGTTTGTATAGTACATATAGATTCAAATGATGGATGCCTCGTAAATGAGGCAGGCAGAGAGGAGATTCGGCCTTGGTTGTAACAATCGCAAGTGTAAACTATATATACTTGGGGGACCTTCCTTGGTTTTTAGATAGTTAATTTCTTCACCCCACGAGTGGTCGAGTCAGTGTAGGTAGCGTTTGTCACACATATCGATCATTGGAATATCTTAAAGATCGAAATTTACAATGCTCAAATCTCACTAATAGATTATTTCGACCTCATACATATATAGTACTAGATGTTCATATCCGGTTAATAAAATAAGTTGAAACAAGGATCGACAGTGTTGTTGATGGAAGTGACCAAGCTAGCTAGGGGAGGGTACTATATATATTGCAGGATGGAAAAGTACAAGAGAAAGGAGAGGCGACTAGCTAAAGAATGGACAAGCGAATCCAAGGCCATGTTAGTGTTGGTGCTGATTAAACTAATACCAGATCAGAACACCTTTCAAGTTCCAACTCAGCCTCATCGTCGGCTAGTTCGGTCCCCCAGGTTCATGGCATCATCCGCACTCAGCTGTGTGTTCGAGAGAGGTTGCTGTTCGTCAATCGTGACACAAGAGAGAGAGAGAGAGAGAGAGAGAGAGAGAGAGCTATAATCCATGCTAATTTTGGAATTGCACAAGTTTGATTTCTTAGGATGTGTCCATGCATCAGCTTCTAGAAGCGGTTCGAAACCACTTCTAGAAGCGGTTTTACAACCGCTTCTAGGCAACCGGTTGTGATACCTCGAAGGGTATCACAAGCGGTTCTAGGAACCGCTTGTGGTGGTGCGACACCAAGCGGTAAAAGGTAGTAATAATATCGTGGGAACGAGATTCGAACCCACGACCAGCACTCCAACCTCGTGACTCGCCTCATCCATCTAGCCAACCCACCCACGCGTGCTCTCGACAGAGAGTAGGGCACGCATTCCTTTTATTATTTCTAAAGCGGCTTCTACAAGCGGTTCGTGACACGAACCCTTCGAAGGGTCTTTAGAAGCGGTTAGTGTCACGAACCGCTTCTAAAGCCCCACCTTTAGAAGGGTTCGTGACCTAACCCTTCTAAAGCTTTAGAAGGGTTGGGGACACCAACCGCTTGTAAAGAGCTTTAGAAGGGGTTCGTGTCACGAACCCCTTCTAAAGGTGGGGCTTTAGAAGGGGTTCGTGCCACGAACCGCTTCTAGAGATCCCCTCCAGCCTGTTGCCATAAACCGCTTCTGTTGTGAGCATTATAACCGGTTCGCACCAAACCGTTGCTAATAGGCCGCTTGTGATACCCGGTTTTGTAGTAGTGATGACTGTTACCAGTAGCTTGTTGTAATATCAAGGTGATCAATCTGTTGCGTCTGTTCCTGTTTATGGAACCTGATAATCTACAAGCATCGGTATCTGTTAATGAATGAATCAGAAAGGTCTAAATTTTTTCAAGTCAATAGCTTTGTAGTCTATCTGCCAAAAAACTTGAAGAAACAACCAGAAAAGTGCAACTGTGTAACAATGTAAATAGAACAGCTAAATAGGAATGCATGATCAGCACTGCAGGTAGATAACATACATTTATTGAAAATGATGCATCAGAAGGCATACTTGGAAGAAGGCATCCAGATTCTGCATACAACCGCAGAACACTAATCAGCACCAAAATAATATCATTTTGTCTTCCATGCTAATGATGTGAAATCTAATGTAGCTAGTAAGGCCTTAAAATGATATCTTAATGACTTCAGGTAGTATAACAGAATTAAGCTGTCAGCTAGGTAAACAGAATGTATACCTGCAAACAAAGGTTACATAATGCTTCGCTATAAATTAAGGCACTTAAGAGTTGTGTTGGTTTCTTCTTAGGATTATGAGCCACTGGTCTTTCTATCAGTTTGGTCTTTGGATGTAAGCATTGTTTTTCTATACGTAAATCAATCTGCCCAGTTCAGAGGACAATGGCATAATGTTAAAATCAATGCAATGTTACATGGATATAGTTTCCAACGTTCTCTCAAAGATTTGAGACAGCGTGGTGCATTTATTCTACTTCACGTGCAGAGAAATTAAATGAGAACTAAGCTGAAATGCTTAATGCTGTGAGCATGTGAGCAAAATAGATGGAACTAAATTCCGTGGAGATGGTATGCAAACTTTTTCCCGTGCATAACTGACGCTGATTGATGCCACGTGGACAATCCTACAATCCAACGCCACGACATTAAGTCTGAATTAAGCAACTAAATTTGCATCGAAATAAGCGTCAGGTATTTATTTCCACCTGAATTAAGTCGCGGCGTTGGATTGCAGGGTTGTCCACGTGGCATCAATCAACATTAGGTATACACAGGAAGAAGTTTGCATACCGGCTCCACGGAATTTAATTCAAAATAGATCAGATGCAGGGTATATGTATGCAGCCATTCTAAAAGGTACCAGATGACAATATTTAAAACTAGCACATTCAAAAGAGTTGTTAGTTTGGAAGTACCTCCATTGGCATTGCAGTTTCCGACAGGCCTCTAGGAGCTTGGACGAGTCGATGACACCCTCAAGCACATCGACAGTCAGCAGACGCGGTGGAGATCATCGCTGGCACCCTGGCCCTAGGCCCCTAGAGCAGCTGCTGGACATCCGAGCAACGGTGGGATCCAACGCGAGGGACCCGTCTTCTCTCTCGGCGACATCTTCGTTTTCGACCTTCGGTGTTTCGGCCGCTACTTCATCTACGTCGCATGGAAGGTTTAATCCAGAAGCACGGTTTTTCCACCCACCTTTGCTGGGCCAGCATGTCAAGACCACTCGCCAAGGACAGCCCATATGCCAAGGAAGGCCTATGATGAAGCCCAATTCGTCGTCGAGTTCGGTTCGGCCATCCAGCAGCACCTCAACTTCAAACGGGCATATCTCGGGCTCCCGAACTCCGTTTTTGACGTACGATCACTCGTTTGAAAGCTTAGGAGATAAGCTTTCCAATGGATCTAGTCCCATGTCCAAATTCGCTTCAGATCGACGGGAAAACGCAGAAGAGTGTTATAGGCCAAATCTGTCCGGTGTTGCGTCACCGTATTTTTGGACCTATGGCCCATGTATCTTTAGGGTTTGGTGGTGGATGCCCCTAGCTTGGGCGCCCCACCCCTAGCAGCCCCTCTTTATATGGCCACCACCCCCATACGTTATTCTTTAGGTTTTGTTGTGTTTGGTAGACCCCTTGTGTGTCCCTCCTCGTGCTTGCGCGTGTCGACTAGACCGCCCGAGACGAGAAACAGAACCTCAACTTTGTGTTCATGAGTTTTATTCGTATCCAATTTTCAGATTGCTTCTCACTTATTCTTGCAAGTTTCTCGATTGCTAGCAGGGATAAAGATCCATCACGTCTAAACGTGGTTTATCGACTCACGTTGGTGGCGTTGCGATTGCCGGTTTCCTTTCCTCGTTGGTTGGAAGCCAAGATCACGAGATCATCAACTCATCAAATCGACGTATCGTTCGAAAATCGGGCACCCCCGTGTTGCCTCCTTCAATTGCTGGTTACAAGCTTTTTTGCCCCTGGTAGTATCAGTAAGGGTTAGCAATGTTGCTTCAGTGAAGTACAGTAATTTGTTGTCTTACAGAGTAGGGTGTAAGTGGAGTTAGTTCTCTGTACTTAACATGCTTATTATCCTGGAGGAGACTGCCATGCAACCGCCAATGTTGTGACTCTCCCATGCCGATGCCACCGATGTGCGATGGCGATATTAAAAATGAAAACCACAATTACATCCGGATACATTCCATTTTATGGCTAGATGAAAACGCTTTTACTGTGCTGACGAATTTGCTGGACACGTTGTTAGAGTTTAGTGCCACACATAACTGTAAAAATGGAATGCACATTTACGACCAGATACATACCAACCTACGACCAAGATGAACTGCGCGACCCACGGCGCGCTGGAGTTAGCAGCGAAAATGAAAACCATAATTACAACTAGGTACGTACTATTTTACGGTAAGGTGAAACTCCGTACAATGTCCTAACAAATTTACTGGACACGCCGTTAGAGTTTACTACCACACCTAGCCATGGTGCATGCTGGCAACCACAAGTGACGGTGACAGTAAAATTAGGAAATCACAATTACGTCGAGATACATACTATTTTATTGGACGTGTCATTAGGGTTTACTGCCAAATGACAATAAACACCACCACTTGATTAGAAGTCGAAAACTATACATTTTATACAAACACCACCACTTGATTACATTTTCGTACACGTATCTATGCTCATAATTAAGGAAATCAGACCTGGATAAGCACGGTACAAAACCATCACGAATCGCAAATGGACCATACCTAGACTCGCCGAATGCGATCCCCACATCTAGTACTGCCGGCAGATACGTCTGCAGAAATGTTTTTTTTCTTCATCTCAGATGACGCCCAACGAATTGAAGCCTAGCTTCTCTGCTGCGCCATGGCTTTGCTCGCCCAATTTGTCCTTACTCCCCTGGAATCCATCTTAGCAATGATTCCCTCCATCCGACCATCAATTGAAAAATCAAAATGGAGTAGGTGGCACAATCAAGACTACTTCTGCAATCGTAATTTATTAAGAAATCAAACGTGGAGTGGAGTCCATCTCTGAGAGAGAAATTCTCACCGGCTAGCCATTGCTGAGTCACTAGCTACTCCATTGCGTGCTCTCGATCGACCATTCATGGAGGCTTCCTCCATCTTGGCAGCTCTTGCAGCAGTAATCCTTGCTGCGCTTGTCGCGTCGCTCCCGGTGTTGCACCACCGCAAAAGGCGGCAGCGCTCGGCAGCCGATCATCTCGTTGGCGACGACAAGAAGCGGCGCCAGCTGCCTCCCGGCTCCTTCGGGCTTCCCATCGTCGGCCAGACGCTCGGCCTACTGCGCGCTCTCCGCGCCAACACTGGCGAGGAATGGCTCCGGCGGTGGTCCGCCGCGTACGGTCCCGTGTCGAGGCTGTCGCTCTTCGGCTGCCCGACGGCCTTCCTCGTCGGCCCCTCGTCCAACAAATTCCTCTTCACCAGCGCCGCGCTGACTGCCAAGAACACGCCGTCCTTCAACCGGATGGTCGGCTGGCGGACGATCCGGGAGGTGATCGGCGACGAGCACCGCCGCGTCAGGACCATGATGGTCCGGTTCCTCAAGCTGGATGCCGTCAAGAAGTACGTCGGCAGCATGGATAACGAGGTCCGGCACCACCTCCGCACCTGCTGGCGCGGCCGGGGCACCGTCGCGGTGATGCCGTCGATGAAGTCGCTGACGTTCGACATCATGTGCAGCGTCATCTTCGGTCTTGGGAGGGGAGCCCACGACGCCGTCAGGCGGCAGCTGTCGGCGGAGTTCCAGCAGCTGGTGAGGGGCATCTGGGCGATCCCGGTGAACCTGCCCTTCACCACCTTCGGCAAGTGCCTCGCCGCGAGCCGGCGCGGCCGGCGGACCGTCACCGGGGTCATCGAGGAGAGGCGGGCCAAGCTGGATCGCGGGGAGAGCACGCCGGGCGACGACATCGTGACCCACATGCTCGCCGAGGGCCTCCCCGACGAGGAGATCATCGACAACGTCATGTTCCTGATGGTGGCCGCGCACGACACCACAGCCATCCTCCTGACCTTCCTGATCCGGCAGCTGAACGGCGACAGCGACGCCTACGCCAGAGTGGTGCAGGAGCAGGAGGAGATCGCGAGGTGCAAGGTTGCAGGGGAAGCTCTGACATGGGACGACCTTGGCAAGATGAGGTACACATGGGCGGCGGCGATGGAGACGCTGCGGATGGTTCCCCCCCTGTTCGGTCTCTTGAGGAGAGCGCTCGACGACGTGGAGTTGGACGGCTACCTGATACCGAGGGGGTGGCAGGTGATGTACGCGACGAACATGACGCAGTGGGACCCGGCCATCTTCCCGGAGCCCGGCAGGTTCGAGCCGGCGCGGTTCGAGAACCCGTCGGCTCCGGCGATACCGCCCTTCAGCTACGTGCCGTTCGGCGGGGGAGTGCGCGTGTGCCCCGGGAACGAGTTCGCGAGGGTGGAGACGCTCGTGGCCATGCACTACATCGTCACCGAGTTCAGATGGAAGCTCGCCGCCGGCTGCGACGGCAGCTTCTCCAGGTACCCGCTGCCGTGCCCGTCTCAGGGCCTCCTCATCGACATCGAGCCAAAGGAAACGAGCACTGCACGACCTCATGAATGAAGTAGTAGTATTAATTTCTATTAGTTTCTACTAGAATATAGAACCGTAACAAACGGGACCTTAATTCTGATTCCGATTCCTAAGAAAAGTAAACCAGTAATTAAGCCGACTGAATGGCGTATGGATCATCCATTCAGTTTGTTGAATATGTGTCGAATATGTGTACGGTTAAGTTACAACTAGACTTGAGTTGTATTAGGGGGCTAGGGTGGAGTCGTAGTCCAACTCTGTACCTAGGGGGCTTTAAATATGAGGCCAACCCCTGTTGTAACATCAAGGCGACTAGGTAGCTCGGTTTGGGTCGCGGCATGGCCACGGTATCGCCCGGATACCAGCATAGCCACCATTATTGGGGAGGAGCGCCCGTAGTCATGCCCCGGGGATGTAGGCTTCGGCCGAACCTCGTTAACAAATATCGTGCCTCTGGTGTCGTCTTTGATTGCATTCTTTATCTCGGTTAGATCTATTATCGCTTCCGCTCTCACGGTTTCTCTAACAAATGGTATCAGAGCCCAGGTGGTCCCAGGTGTGGCCTAGGGAGAGCCCAAGGGGCTTAGGGGGAGCCCAGGTGTGACCCAAGGGGAGCCCAAGTGTGGCCCAAGGGGAGCCCAGGGGGCCCAGGAGGAGCCAAGGGTGGCCTAGGTGTGGCCCAAGTAGCCCAGGTGGTTCCTAGATAATCTCAGCCCAATATGTGAGGAGGAGATTGTTGAAATAGTCCCACATTGGTTGTGGGGAGGGCTTAAGCATGGTTTATAAGGGTGAGGGGGCACCCTTTTATTGAGCTAGCTTTTTGGGGGGAGATGGCCCAAGAGACCTTGGTCCGCTGCTCAGGTTGGGCCTGACCTAGAATCCGGACGCGCTAGGTGTGGCGGTCCGGCTAACACAGTTGCATGTGCAATTACAGGCAACATTTGTTGTTGTTGTTGTTATCTCGAAGATGCATGAGGTGGCAGCTGAAGCTCTGCGGTGCTCTTCTCCAGCATCTCGACGACCCTGCTCATGGAAGGCCGATCCGAAGGCGACATCTGTACGCACCACAAGCCGATCACCACCATCTTCCTCACGAGCTCCGTGGCCTCACCGTTGATCTCGCAAGCGCTTGCGCAAAACTGGTCTAAGCCCTCGTACAGGCACTCCGGAAAGTACTTGCTGCTGCTGGTTTCTGAGCCGGCGGCAGCATCGATGCTTCTCCTAGCCCCGGCCATCTCGAGGACCATCATGCCGTAGCTGTAGACGTCGGACTTGCTGGTGACCGCCCCGACCCCCCTGGAGAACAGCTCCGGCGCGATGTAACCGATGGTGCCCCGGGCTCCGGCGACGGAGACGGAGATGGTGCTCTCCTTCTGGGGGCACAGCTTGGCCAGCCCGAAATCGGAGATCTTAGGGCGGAGATCCCGGTCCAGCAGGATGTTGTGAGGCTTGATGTCGAAGTGCACGATGTGAGCGTTGCATCCCCGGTGCAGGTACTCGAGCCCTCGCGCGATGCCGCCGGCGATGTCGAACAGCTTCTCCCAGCTGAGCGACAACGGCGTAGCCTCGCCGTGAGAGGTGGCAGGAGCTTGTCCGAACGTGTACCTTTCCAGCGAGCCGTTGGGCATGTACTCGTAGATGAGGCCTCTCCTCGATCGTTGCAAGCAGAACCCTAGCAGCGTGACGACGTTGACATGGGAGGTTCTGCTGATGCTGGCCACCTCGTTCATGAACTCCTCGCCGTCGACCTTGCTGTCCTTGAGCATCTTCACCGCAACCTCACGCCCGTCCGGGAGGCTGCCTCGGTAAACCACGCCGTTGCCGCCTTGGCCTAGCTTGTGAGCGAAGGATTTGGTCATGCGCTTCACCTCCGAGTAACCGTACCTCCTTGGATGCTGATGCTGCAAGAAGGATTCCACCATTGGTGTGCTCCTCCACCTCCAGGGCCAGCTGGGCGGCGAGCCATGGCGCTTCCTGTAACACAGCAGCAAAGCTCCGACAAGGGAGAAGCACAGCAGCAGCGCCAATGCGCTTAGGATGTCTGCACCAGCAACGATCGAGCAGTCCAAAAAGGATCAAATTAAAGTGAGCTACTCCGTGTCATTAACAGTTGATGCTAGCGAGATTATTAATTGTTGGTTGCAGCTTACATATCTTCTTCCTTGAGGAATTCCCAGCAGCACTCGAGGGATTCGCTTCTGCAACATGTAACTAGGTGAATGAATGATCGATGCGACGCCTCTCGTAATTACCAGCGCTAAAATGGCGTACGTACGGACCAATTCATACGAGAGAGAGTTGAACTAGAGTACCTGGCACAGACGCCGGAGGCGACGGCTGGATCAGCGGCGTCATGGACGGCGGCGTACCGGGCACGAAGCCCATGAACTCGTAGCGCAGGTAGCAGCTTGGCCCGTTCAGACGGACGCCGTCCATGTGCGCGCAGCATCCGGCGAGCCAGGCCATGTGCGACGCCAAGCACCGGCTGCACTCCTCGGCGGCCAGGTCCTCCGTGCACTGCGCAAGACCGTGCAGCGTCTTGTTCGCGCCGGTGACCTCCTCGTCGTCGAACCTGAACCGGAGCGGCGAGGCCGCCGCCGCGGGGAGCATCCGCCCGGCCAGCCTCTGACGCGCCGCGTCCAGGCGCCTCGGGTCGGTGGAATTGTTGGGGTTGGTCACGGGGAACCGCCGCGCCGGCGACGTGTCCGCGGCGCCGAAGAAGGTGGCGTTGTCATAGCGCACGACGCAGTGCGCGTACCAGAGGACCATGTCCCTGCGGCCCGCGCACCGGGTCCCGGGCAGCTCGGCGGCCGCGTCGGCGAGGCAGGCGGCGCAGTCGGACTGCTCGGCGTCGGCGAAGCACATGGCAAGGCCGTAGACTGTGTCCCCCGCGTCGCCGCCGTCGAAGGTGGCGTTCAAGAAGCTGGCGTTGGCAGCGGTCATGTGTTGCAGGGAGGCCTGGAACTGGAGGAGGTTGGCCTCGAAGATGGCGCCACGGTTTGAGGTGGCAGCAGAGGCGGAGCAGTCGGTGCAGATGTACCTGCCATTTTTTTTGGTTCCGCAGGCTGTGGCGGATTGGGAAAGCCGGCGTGGGAGGAAGGCGAGGACGATGACGGCGAGAAGGAGGCGGTGGCGCCGACGAGACGACGACATGGCATCCATGTCAAAGCTGAATCTTGCACCGACACGGCAGTTAATTTGGAGTGTGGATTAGTTGGGAAAGCTGAATTCACAACAGTTAATTTGGAGTGTGGATTAGTTGGCTTCTAGACGGTGCAAATGCAATCCATAGCAAATTCATCCAAGGATTGCATGCGCTATAGAAATGACCTAGTAGATGGAAATGACCTAGTAACTTGGAGCTAAGATGAAGGCTTGTTAATTCTTGTTGCAAGTGGAAGGAGATTAATTGGCGCAGCCACCGGCAGGAGTAGGAAGGAGGAGGATTACTTGATGATTTGCCCTGAAGTTCATGTGCAATTGATCATTTGTCTCGTGATATCTCACTGACATGTGGGTTCTAAGGCTACATGTCATTGAGACACATAAAAGACAAATGGAGCAAATGATCAATTGCACCGTGAACTTGAGCAAATGATCGAAGGAAGACGAAGCAACAAGTTGACTTGGAGGAGAGTGAGTCTCCGCAGGAGCAGGTCAGAGAAGCCGGCGGCCCATCTGTTCCAACGAAACCAATCTACACGGCATCTTCAGGTACTTATGGTGGTCTTCAATTAATTGGTTTGCTCAGGCCGGCCGGAGAAAGACTCCAACAACAGAGCACCATGCACTGGTATTATTATCAAACAAAAGCTGGAGTCGTCAGTGTTAATCCCCCTCCTTGACACATGGACCCGAAGGCCCACATGTCAAGCGCCTCTTCTCCTCTCCCAGCTCACCTCTTTTCTCTCTCTCTCTCGCTCGCGCAAAGCTAGGGATGAAACTGGTAGGGATATTTTTCGACCGACCGACCGACCGAATTGATTTGGATAGTTTCACAGATATCCAGTTGATTTCTCGGATAAGGATATGGATACAGATAATTTATATGGAGACGGATATGGAACACTGATTATCCGACGGATACGGAATATCCGAGTTTTTGTTCGGATAATATCCGAATATGACATATGGATATTATCCGAATAACAGTTGCTTTGTTTGTGTTGTGTTGACTCTTGAGTCCTTAACCAACTACTTAAGCCACTGAAGCCTTCTTTATCCCCAAATTAAACCTTCCTCGTCCAAGCTGAGCTCCATTAACAGCACCCCAGGCCAAATCACTTTGCAACTCATCTTGCGTGAAGCTTCCTCGGAACCCCGTAAGTGTTTCTCTCACAAGCACGGGTTAATTTTTAGTTGGGAGTGTATAGGCATCATCCAGATGTTTTTGTCCTAAAAATCATCCAAACTTTGGACCGTACGATTAAAATACACATCCGTAGGATCAACCCACCTTGAATTTAGGGGGGTGTGCATCGATCTGAAAGCAAATCCAATGGCCCAGAATTTGAATGATAGTTGCTAAAGAAAACATCCGGATGAAACTTATCAAAACCCTTTTTAGTTTCATCACTAGTAGCACTGCTGTTCTAAGGGCCTTCTTCCCTAGTGGGCCCTAAGCATTAGTGGGTGTCGCCCACTGACCCACCCGTGCTTGTGAGCTTCTCCAAACCCGTGCATGCGCCCACGATCACCCACTGACCAGTGGACCCAGGGTGTCAGCAACAGCCGTGCTAGCCCACATTTACTTCTGCAGTCGCTGGCCAGTGGGCCCTAAGCATTAGTGGGTGCGGCCTGGTTCAACCAGAAGCGCACAAAAGCGAGAATACGCTTTTCGCCATTGGAAACGATTTTGTATCTCCTCTGCTTTAGTAAAAACCGAGAAGATTCAAATTGAATGAAACAAGTTTCTAAATTCATGATAAATCATGTAATTTTACAATACGCAAAAATATTTGAATTTTGATGAACTATTTAAATTAGATTTCAAATTTAAAGTGTAAATCTGAAACTAGCTCAATAAAGAATTTTGTGCAACTCAAATCCAAATTGAATGAAACTAGTTTCATTAGAATCCCTATGTCATATGCTTTCTAAATATGCAAAGAAATTTGAATTCTAAGTTAGTCTGTATCATTTTCCTATTAGGGTTTGAACTCAACGTATAAAATAGTCAAAATGCTATAAGCTGTTCATATGATGTCCAAATGAAATGAAATAAGTTTCCTTGTGCTAATTAGACAATAGTGAATATTTTTATAACACAAATAGAAAAAGTTATTTATAAATTCCAGAAATTCACCAAAAATCTCAGAAAATTACAAATAAATAAGTAAACTAAAATATGAAAATTTTGGGTGTTACAAATCTATCCTCTTTAAAAAGAATCTCCGTAGTACCAGTCTATGCTGATGATACTGTGATAACTGGAGATGATAGCGAGGAAATCATAAAAGTGAGGGGCCAAAGAAGAGGCCAATATCATTCACACTGAACATCTGAATTTCACATATAAGACGGTCCATCAAGAACGCTCTGATGCTTTCATAAACACAGCTCATACACCAGCATTCAACTCTTTGCCAGGCGTGAGTTTTGGACGATTTGAGTTTATCTATAATTCTTAGCGCAACATCTTACAAACAAACCCTCTAGCTAGTTCCTCTAGTTAATAGGGTGGTATTGCGCTGATACTCGCTTAGGAGGAAGCTTCCGGAGGATGAAAAGGACAAGAGCTGAAGGCAGTATCTCTGTCAACTGGAAATGGGAGTTCAATCATAAGAGTGTTAACAGAGGGAAGCATACCTATAAGAGAATATTATCAGTGGTAATGATTTGTCATTGGTACTTACCATGTAATAGAAGAAATCCAGGATTGGATGATCCAAAACCTGCAGAGATACATCAGGATCGAATGCAGATAATGCCACCTACCATCGGGTACAAGCAAGGGACAAGGAGAAACATTACAAGTAAGACGACAAAAGCACACATCTATTGATCTATATACATGTGTGATGTTTCAGAACTGGATTTGCAAACCACAAAAACGGTGGGTTTTTTTTATCACAGTTGTGCATAACAGCATCAGGTGCAGTAAATATTAGGTTGAAACGTTCGGTGGCTTCACATTCTTACGAAACTGTCCACACAGGTCTACATAAGAGCTCTACTTTCAGACCACCAAAAAGAGCTAGGCATGATTCTTGAACGCATATCAATGAATCATGAAGAAGAAATACTCACCACAATGCATCTTGTCAGGAAACAGGTACAGCAGATTGCGGTCACAGCGCCAACCTAAGAAGATATTTCAAGAAATGCAACATTAGAATGAAAATTCTGAAGACCACAAAAACACCTCTCAACAATTTTTTATTGATAACCAAACAGCCCCATCCTTCATATTGTATCATAGGAATATCATAAACTAGAGTTGCTATGCAAAAGGACAAGACAACACATCATTTCACTACAGTTGCAGAACTATGAACACCAAGTTGTGAGCATCGGAAAATAATTTCATGTTCAGTTGGTATCATCCTTCCAGCATTTCAAGTTGAAACTAGCATCTGTTATAAGGAAATATGTTGATAGCTGTTTATTGAAGGGTTCAGTCACCTCATAAAGCTTCTTTCTTCGCCCCTTCGATTCAATGGGGAAACGCCTCAACAGAAAAAATAACCTACAAGAGAACAACAGCACAACTTACCAACACAACACTGAACAATTAAGGCAGGGAGTACAACAACAAGAGACATGGGACGCTGAGTTACCTTCCACCATACACTGAGAAGCCAAGAAGAGCCACAAAGGAGACGGCTACGACGAAGATTTTGCTCACCAGCTCAACCAACGGATAATCATTTATTCCGAGGTATACCCAAATACAAACCTGTCCAGATCAGGGATCACCGATCAAAGGTAGCAATCATAGTCAAGAAAGATCATCGAAGGCTATCAAGTGACGCAACAATGTGTTAGAATTAAAGGCACATCTAGGTTTAATTTAATCCAAAAGTAAATCATGAACAACATGTGATTGACTATCAGTAACGAATAACAGGAGCATACTATAGATGCATATGCTAGAAGACTACACATATATCCATCTAATGTGCTCACAATCAATAGATTGAAAATAAACAGTAGAAACATTGTAACGCATCTTGGTGTGCAGATGGAAGCGATGAAGCGTTGTAAGCGCGTCTGATGCCGAGGACGGAAGCGCGCCGCAATGAGCGCGATGCCTAGCGGCCGCTCTGAACGTCGAGGAAGACGAGCCGTGGCGGTGGCGTGGAAGCGATCGCGCGCTTCCCAAAAACCTGATTCGTCCTCTCCGGTGCAAGAACGCGAGGACGGACGGTTTCGGAGACACCTTTCCCGTTCATTTGGTGCACGCCGCACGGGACGGCAGAACTTGATGGCGGCGCGGCGAGGGAAACTAGCAAAGCGCTAGGGCGCGAAAACTCTATTTCTCCCGGATGACGGCGACGCAAGATATAAAGGAGCCACAGTAACGATCAGAATCGAACACGACTCGAGGACGTGCCACGATCGGAGTCCATTACGGGATGCATTACGGTGTCCTTATCTCATACTACAACCGCGATTCCGAGTAGCAAAAAGTAATGTCTGCAAAGGAGGCTGCGCCACGCAAAGCCCTGGACCGAATTTGGCGGACCATTCACGCAGTGCCGTGACGCCCGCGCCCGCCCCGCCTGCGTGCTCGAGCCCGGCCGAGGCGAGGCGAGGCGAGCGTGTGTATTCTTTCTCCCTTTCTCCACATGGTTCTACCATGGTGTAGCACACTCCACTATTTAAACTAGTGCTCACCACTTTAGGCTAGCAATGTGGTACTATTGCTAGTGCACATGCTCCTCATGAGGTGGGCCTTTGAGATTTTCTAGGATTTATTGTCTCAATCAAATGGGCTTGGCCCAAATAATCCAACAATCCCCACCAGATCTCAAAGTCCCACCGATCTTGCCTGTTCCCAAAGTTGTTAATATACCAAAGATTTCGGTGACAATGGACTATGCCTTGAATTGCACCTAGGACTCCAAATTACACTCACCACAACTTGAACAATGGACTAAGCCTTGAATTGCAAGTTTTGTGCGATCGAGTTTCATTTAAAGCCTTAGGCGATACTAGGTCGCCAATAGGCTTCCTCGGGTGGAGCATATAAGTCGTACTCCATGGTCTCTTCATGAGCTTACTAGAGATTACCCAAGTCTCATAGGCTGCGACTTTCATGATCACTCTCATATAGGTGTGTTCTTTCAAGATGCTCTGTAGGATGACATCTTCGCTAAATAAAGCCAACGAGAACACATTAAGGCAAAAGCCAATCGCCATCTGATTTCGAGAGTATTGCATCTTCACTTGGAACTAGTTAGAAAATTACTCTCCTCAGGTTAACCAAGTAGCTTGTTTTTCCCAGGACCTAATTCACGGGATCTCCGATCCCATAGGTTGGGTTACCGCTATGGTATAACTCACATGGGTCTCATGCCTAGTTCCTTTGATGCGTTATCTATCACATTCCGTGATAGCCCTTTAGTGAAGGGATCTCGCCAGGTTTTTAGCCGTCTGGATATAATCCAATGCTATCACTCTGGAGTTTTCAAATTCTCGATGGACTTCAAACGTCTTTTCACATGTCTTGAGGATTTCAAGTTATCTTTAGAAGCTATTCACTTTAACAATAAGCTGTTTGATTGTCACAGTTCATAAGAATGGCGGTATTGGTTTTTCAACCAGGAAGATCCATCAAGAGTTCACGTAGCCATTACGCCTCAACAGTTGGTTGTATCCAATGCGATCAATTCTGCCTCCATAGTTGGCCAGTGTCAAAATAGTCTGCTTGCAAGACCTCCACGACAGCGCCCCACCAAGTGTAAACACATATCCACCGGTGGCCTTAATCTCATCGACATCGAGAGATCCAATTTGAATCACTATAACCCTCTAGTAAATGAAGGGTACAGGTATAGTGTATTCCATAATTTATCAGACCCACCAAGTAACGCATAACTCTTTCGAGTGCACGCCAATGATCATCTCCGGGTTAGAAGTAAATCGGCTCAATTTGCTTACAAAGAAATGAGATATCGAGCCTTGTAGCGCTAGCCAAGTACATGAGAGATCCAATGATCCGAGAGTATTTCATTTGATCTCTAGCAATTCTCTTGTTTTAGAAGAATCACACTTGGATCATAAGGTGTTGGAGAAGGCTTGCTATCCGAATAGCCAAACCGACTCAAAACCTTTTCCACATAATGGGATTGAGAAAGACTAATCCCATCCTCACTTTTGACTAACTTGATGTTCAAGATCACGCCACCTCTCCGAGATCTTTCATATCAAAATTTCAGACAGGAAAGACTTGACCTCATTGATCACATCAAGGTTTGTTCCAAAGATCAAAATGTCATCCACATATAGGCACAGAATAACTCCCTCACCCCCACCATGGCGATAATACACACACTTGCTCGGCCGTTTACATGAAGCCCGACTTGTGTCAATGTTCTATCGAACTTCTCATGCCATTGTTTAGGTGCTTGTTTAAGGCCATAAAGAGATTTGATAACTTACACACCTTGCTCTCATGTCAGGGTAGCACAAATCCATCTGGTGATCCATGTAGATCTCCTCATCTAGCTCTCCATTAAGAAAAGCTGTCTTCACGTCCATTTGATGGACAATGAGACCATGAGAGGCGACCAAGGATAAAAGTACAGGATGGTTGTGATCCTAGCAACAGGTGAATAAGTATCAAAATAATCCTCTCCTTCCTTTTGCGTATAACCCTTAGCCACAAGTCTAGCCTTGTACTTTTCAATAGTACCATCAGGCCTTAGTTTCTTTTGAACACCCACTTACCCACAGGTTTGCAACCATAAGGCGATTCTGAGCTCCCAAGTTCCGTTAGGCAGAATAGAATCCATCTCACTACTGACCGCCTCCTTCGATGAGTGCATCGGAAGATGCATAAGCTTCGAAATAGAGGTGGGAGTATCATCCACAAGGTACACAAGTGAAATCATTACCAAAGGATTTAACCATCCTTTGTCTCTTGCTCCTCCTAGGAGCCTCACCATCATCCTCCTCGAGATTTTGCTCGGAGTATCTGCTCGAGAATCCTCGGTTTGTGCAATAGGTTCAGGAATTATCTCAGGATTTTGACTAGAAACGCTATGCAAATCTTTCATGGGAAATATGCCCTCAAAGAAGGTGGCATTTCTGGATTCCATGATTGTATCGACGATCATGTCAGATACCTCGAGACTTTACTACTAAAAATCTATAGGCAATGGTCCTGTGAGCGTATCCCAAAAAGACACAATCCACTGTCTTAGATCCAAGTTTGCGCTTTTTAGCTATGGGCACATTGACTTTCGCCAAGCAACCCCACGTGCGCAAGTATGAAAGTGATGGTTTTCTCCCTTCCCATTCTTCATATGAGGTTTTCTCCTTATTCTTAGAAGGAACTTTATTCAAAACGTGACAAGAAGTCAACAGGGTCTCCCCCCACTATTCCTTAGATAGACCCAGTTGTCCAACATGGCATTTACCAAATCGGTTAGAGTGCGGTTCTTTCTTTGGCAACCCCATTAGATCGGGCGAATAGGAGGTGTCCTCTCATGAATAATTCCATGTTCCTTACAGAATAAGTCGAACTCGAGAGAAGTACTCACCGCCACGATCGACCTAAGCCTTTTGATTTTTCTTTCTAATTGATTTTCAACTTCAAATTTTATAGACTTTGAAGTAGTCTAAAGCCTCATCTTTAGTTTTCAACGAGATAAACATAGCGATATCTAGATGCATCATCAATCGAGTCATGAAATATCTTTTTCCTCCTTTAGTCAACACACCATTCATCTCACAAAGATACGAATGTATGAGTTCTAATGGTGCCAAGTTTCTCTCCTCATTTGCATTGTGAGGTTTGCGAGGTTGCTTTGATTGCACACAACTTTGGCACTTAGAACCTTTGTGAGGGAATTTTTGGAATTAAATTCATACTAGCGAGCCGAGTCATACAACCAAAATTTAAATGACATAACCGTGAGTGCCAAACATCGGCTTCACCTCCATTGGAAATATCACAAATATGGTTCACAACTTTATTGCAAAAATCGAAAGGGAAAAACGGAACAAGCCTCCGTGATTCATAGCCTTTACCAATAAAAAGTCCATGCTTAGACACGACTACTTTATTAGACTCAAACACCACTTTGAACCCTTCTCTACATAGAAGGGAGCGTGACTGTGTTTTTATTTATTGAGGGGACATCTGCGACGTTCTTTAGTCGCACGATCTTTCGAAGTAAACTTCAGATCTAGTGCCAACACCAAGAACGAAGTATTCGATTGTTTCCCATCAACACGAGCAATCCCGCACGGCCTGGTAAGAAGAGAACAAAGAGAGATCGACACACAAATGAACATTAGCTCCAGATCAATCCACCAATCGGTGGTCCGATTTCTTGAAAGAACAATAGATGCGTTACCATACCCGAAGTTCCTCCTCGGATTGCCAATGGTCACGTTGATGACTTTGAGTTACATCCTTGCTCACCCTTCCTACCCTTGCGATTTGGACCTTTGTTTGGCCCAGTGTCCAATCTCACCGCAAACAAAGCAGGGCTTCTCATCTTTGTTCATTGACTTCTTCTTCTTGAAATTAGTGGTTTGTTTGGCTTTATTTTTCCCTTTGTTCTTGCCATGTGAAGCTGTTGCACCACATTGGCGCTAGGCGCCTCAGTTCCTTTCACAGTGCATCCTTAGCTCGAGCTTTCTCCTCAACATCTAGAGACGCAATCGATTCTCAACAGAAATCTCTTGTCTCTTATGTTTTGAAGATGTGGCAAAATTCCTCCATGAAGGAGGTAATTTGGCAATAATGCCTGACCACAAACTCGCTGTAAGCTGGATTTTGAGAAGTTCGAGTTCCTGGCGAGAACTCGTATCTCATGAGCACGCTCAACTACGTAACGGTTATCCACCATCTTGTAGTCATGATATTGCTCCATGATATACGCCATCACAAGATCGGAAGCACCGAACTTAGCATTGAGCATCCCATAGTTCCTTCGGCGTCTTTAATGTGCATATACACATCGCAGACGATCGGCAAGAACACTAAGAACGGCTCCCACAAAGAGTGTGTTGGCATCCCGATATGCCTTCTCCTTTCAGTGAGTTGGATCCATATCCTCTGGTTTGCCGTTCGACACCCGAACACGTTCATATTTGTAAGCCACAAGGTGACCCTTATGTCCGCCATCTTTTGAAGTGCACACGGTGAATTTTAGGCCTCGATTGCCTCGGCAAAGCCCGACCATTGATAAACCTAAGCGCCTATAATCGTGTTTTTGGATTGTTAGAATTAAAGGCACATCTAGGTTTAATTTAATCCAAAAGTAAATCATGAACAACATGTGATTGACTATCAAGAACGAATAACGAGGAGCATACTATAGATGCATATGCTAGAAGACTACACATATATCCATCTAATGTGCTCACAATCAATAGATTGAAAATAAGCAAGAGAAACATTGTAACGCATCTTGTTCGTGTGCAGATGGAAGCGATGAAGCGTTATGCGCGTCTGATCCGAGGGCGAGCGCGCGCGCGCGATCAGCGCGATGCCTAGCGCTCTGAACGTCGAGGAAAGACGAGCCGTGGCGGTGGCGTGAAGCGATCGCGTAGCGCTTCCCAAAACCTGATTCGTCCTCTCCGGTGCAAGAACGCGAGGGCGGACGGTTCCGGAGACACGCTTTCCGTTATTTGGTAGCCGTCTGGGGACGAAGCGAACTTGATGGCGCGGCGGCGAGGGAAACTAGCAAAGCGCTAGGGGCGCGAAAACTCTATTTCTCCCGGATGACGGCGACGCAGATATAAAGGAGCCACGTAATCCGTAATCGAACACGACTTCGAGGACGTGCCACGATCGGAGTCCATTACGGGATGCATTACGGTGTCCTTATCTCATACTACAACCGCGATTCCGAGTAGCAAAAGTAATCTGCAAAGGAGGTCGCGCCACGCAAAGCCCTGGACCTAATTTGGCGGACCATTCACGCAGTGCCGCGACGCCGCGCTTCGCCAGTGCTCGAGCCCGGGCGAGGCGAGGCGAGGCGAGGCGGCGAAAGGCGTGTATTCTTTCTCCCTTTCTCCACATGGTTCTACCATGGTGTAGCACACTCCACTATTTAAACTAGTGCTCACCACTTTAGGCTAGCAATGTGGTACTATTGCTAGTGCACATGCTCCTCATGAGGTGGGCCTTTGAGATTTTCTAGGATTTATTGTCTCAATCAAATGGGCTTGGCCCAAATAATCCAACACAATGTACCTGAATTACATATATGATGCTATTAACGGCTATGTATATAATCCTTAACCCATCTGTGGGAAGGCTCCTAGCCTGCAAGACACAAACATTTTTTCCTGCAGATCTTTTCTAGGATAAAGATGAGCAATAGAGACAGAAAGATGAAGGGTAAAAAATCCGTATTAAGCACCTGACCTGATGGTAAATTTCTGCCCAGAAGAGCACAAGCAAGGTGTAGGTCGAGAAGAACAACAGCCCGGGGAGGTCTAGCAGCACCAACTTATATACCTGTTGAAACAAAAGAAGAAGGAACCCAATTTTTAACCATGATCGTTAGTACAACAAGAACCCCTACTGTATGTTCGAGTAAAGTAGTCTGAGTAGTAGTACTGCACAAATTTGTTACTTGTGTTCGGAGAAGGAAGACGGAGACGTGGAATCCGAATACAATAGCACGAACTGCAGTGAGAGGTGATTGGTACTTCGGTTATTGCATACTCCATGGGATAGTAGCGTATGACAGATGAGAGGAGCAAGATAAAAAAGAGAGAGAAAGAAAGAAAGAATCGGGAGATCCCGCATTGCATTACCCCCATTGACAAGGAAGTTCATGAGGTGGAACACCTTCTGCGTGGTCCATCCGAATTCG
The DNA here is from genome assembly GCA_036346355.1 of Rhipidocladum racemiflorum. Lineage (NCBI taxonomy): Eukaryota > Viridiplantae > Streptophyta > Magnoliopsida > Poales > Poaceae > Rhipidocladum > Rhipidocladum racemiflorum. Next base: position 631,527 of record CM070582.1, read on the forward strand.
GGCACTCGCCGCTGGATCCTGATCAATTGAATCTGCAAGCGAGCAAGTAGCGACACAACCAAAGATAAGGGAATAATAATAATGCACCGAATACCCTCAAATCATCCGTTGCAAGAGGGCAGAAAAGATTCGATTTTTACGGCAAGGGGCGACGCTAATCGGCGAAGACTGGTTCAGATTAAGCAATAAGCACCAGCCATTCGCCAAAGAGGAGGTCGACAGGTAGAACAACACTCAGGCTAGCATTACAGTTACGGTCAGGGAGTGGGAGAGGGACTGACCAGGGCGACGGCAGAGATGAGTACGTAGGCGGCAGAGAGGGAGAAGAAGGCGCCGTCCTGCCACGCCGGAGAGTCGGTCATGTCCTCCCACCGCCCCCGCAGAGCCGCCGCCGCAGAGGTAGTGGCCACGACAGCCGGCGAGGAGGAGGAGTAGGCCGCGGCGGTGAGGGAGGAGACCAACTCCCTCATCTCTCTCTCTCTCTCACTCATCTTCCTCTTGTTTCTTCACGCACTCTTGTCTTTTGGCTTTGGCTTTGGCTTGGCTTTCTGTGTGCGCGACGACGAAGAGAGAGAGAGAGAGCAGAGAGAGCAGAAGCAGTGAGAAAAGAAATTAAACAAGAGAGAGAAAGAGAGAGGCCCACATGTCAGCAGAGAGAGGGGAATAAGTAATAGAGGGAGGGAGGGAGATTTTTTAAAAATAATATTATTTTAATGAAAAATTACAGAAATAATATGACAATTAAAAAATAACAAAAAATACTCCTCTGTAGCCATTTGAAATGACGACATACTCGTCTGTCGTTATTTCAAAAAGCGACAAAGGCCTCTTAGGCAATTGTGAGACTCTCTCTTTTATGCTACGGTGTAACATAAAAGACAGGTTATTTAGTGTATTCTGTGCTAGTCTCATGATCAGTAGCTAGCACGCACCGACACAATTCGAGATCACAGCCATACAAAAGTTTATAAGTTTTATTGCAGCAGAAGTTCTTAATTTACATAACATTAGACAAAGCGTTAAAAGCATAAAAGTAGCAAAACTTCACCTTGCAGTGTGCCGGCTAGACTCATAACTGCACAGGCAACTGACAAGGTGACCTTAGAAACAGTCGTCGCCATACAATACGAGTTCGTCATTAGCATTGTCGTCGACAGGATATTCTGGTTCTTCACCTAAAAACCACATTAGAGCACGTTGAGTACAAAAATTGTACTCGCAAGACTTTTACAAATCCTGATTACATGCAAGCTTTATAAAAGTGGGTTTCTACGGTTGAATTGCATAAAGCTAAATTTGAACTATAGGACTGAATGATAATTGAAAGCATAAATAAAATTAAGACAGTTTGACGATTAATTAAATTAACAAGTAATTAAATGAAATATAAAGCAACAATTCACTCACGTTCCTTCGTGAGCGAAAAGCGATAAATTACTCACAGTTCTTCGCGAGTAATAAAACCATTATATCAAATTCCAAGAAGGTATCAAAATGAGTTTAATCAAAATTTGAATCACATGTTCCTTTTTGCCAAAACTAAATAATCTAACTAGTGTCAGTTCTCCGAGTTATCCATAACTGTGGATACGACTAATCGATTATTTTAGACTCTGCAGAGTTGTACAGCTTTACCCATAAGGAATGATCGTCTCTTTGTGGCAACATGTATTAGACACACTTCCTTTGGTGTGCCACCAGAGAGATCATACATAACCGTTACATTATTCAATTCTAGCTTCGCACCAGCCCGGTGACGTTTAACCCTTGCTACTGTAGAAACAAATAACCATAATAATCATAATCTTTTCTGAGCTCAAATAAAACAACCGTCTCTAACCATAGCCAGGCATACACCGTTGTATCGGTAAACGTTGATTCCAAATCACCTCGGTATGGACGTCCCTTCGAGCAAACCTACCCGGATTGCCCGTACTACTACTGCCTACCAATGTGCAAAGCCAGTTTCAAATAACATTGTAGGTTAAGGCCGTCCCATTCCAGCCCTCATGGTTGTACGTTTAGACTTGGATCATACAACACTACGTTCGGTCCTTAACGTGACATGGGCGATAATCTCCCCTATCTACGTGCAAGTTAAAACTCGCACAACCGGCTGTCGGGACCCGAACATGCAAATCCGGACCCTCTGTGTATTCAGCACTAGTCCAGGATCATGCTAGTGCACACAGTTTCAACATCGGTAAATACCACAATCATACTCAACGAAATAGTAAAGTACTTTATTGAAAGAAAATATAACTGGTTGCTCGACCTTATGGTCAAGTTACAAAAGTACGCCTCGCAGGGCTTAAGTCTTACTTAAATAATCTTGCATCGGAAAATGAAGAAAACGCTTGGCGCCAACCAATATGCCACAGGCAACTGACTGGGCTCACACCTAGTTCGTCGGCTCCTCCTGGAACTCCTGTAAGTACAACCTCCATTAGGTTGATCCATTAAGTTGTTTTTGGTGATTAATGACAAATCCTAATATGAGACTAATGTTTATGTAATTACTATTTTTGTCTCATCAAGAATGACTGGTGATCATTGACAAATCTAATTTTTTAACGAGACTAACATATTTATTGAGCTTATGTTTAGTAGCTGTCGGGACCCGAATTTGCAAATCCGAACCCTCTATGTATTCAGCACTAGTTCAGGATCACGCTAGTGCACACAGTCTCAACATAGATGAATATCACAATCATACACAGCGGAATAATAAAAATAACCCAATTATAAAATATAAACTAATGTACGACCTTAAGGTCAACCTTACATTTGTGAAACCTTGACGGCTTCAACTCCAAATAAGCAGCAGCGGAATGAAGAACATCGGTGAATCCCATCAATACGCCACAGGCAACTGACAGGGTTCGACTCCTAGATAATCGCCTTCTCACGGAACTTCTTCTTCTTCGACGATGTAGACTTCTGCTCACTGGTGATTGTTTGTTTGCAAGGGGTGAGTACATAAAGCACTCAGCAAGTCATGCACAGAATGCAAGTCTAATAACTATATGCATGGCTTACTCCAAATGACAGGCTGAATGGTTATTTTGCAGAAAAGCAACAATCACAAATAAATATAATAGATTGTAAAGCAATAAAACAAGTAATAACAGTAATAGATTCCACAGTTATTTCACAAGTAAACCATACCACAACCTTAACCAGTTATCTCTTTTCCACAGGCAAACTGCCTCCAAGCCCAAGTTCAATTTTGAGAAAAGCTAACCCTTAACTGTAATCCCCGAGCAATGTCCAGTACCGCGGACACGGCTATTCGAATAGATTTTACACTCTGCAGAGGTTATACACTTTACCCACAAGATACAATCCACTCACCACGTCAGCCGTGAATCTCCATACAAGAGTATGCTAATGAGTGATCATAACAAAGCCTTTCGGAAACTTCTAACTATACAAGTGAACCTTTCCGGTTTTTTCCCTACACCATCCCTTCCCTTATCAAAGGCGAAGTGTGGGACCGACATACCGTTGTACGGGTACCATGCCTCAGCCCTGGTACGCTCCCCTTTCAAGCTACACAAAAGGTGTAGTTGACACCCGAGGTATCACATGCAAGTTATTAGTAACTAACTCAACTAGGTCCGTCCCATTACAGACATGTGGTTGTATGTTTGACTCAGTTCAAAGGCTTGCAAGGTTAAGTCCTTAGGCGACCAGGGCAAGACTACCCGAAGAACCAAATCAACCTTCCCGGTGCCACACCTGGCCCACCACATCAAAATCTTGCCACTTGCCCCGGTCTAAATCTGTCGGTGTTTCGTGCACCGGCAATACGAATTTTTGGTTAGTGGGGGTCGCGCGCTCCCTCTCCCCGAATGGTTGACTCAAGAAGCCAGAGGTATATACTGGTTTGGGCTGAATGTCCCTACTCCAGTTCGTGTCGTTGGGGTATATGGTATTCGAGAGATGGTCCGAAGGTTATAGGCGAGACAGGGAGTTCGATTGATCTCCCTTGTGCTCGGTGAGTTTTCGTGCTTTATTGGTCTCTCCCCTCCCCCCGGGGCCCTGCCTCTCCTTATATATCCGGAAGCGGCAGGTTACAATGAGAGTTGGAGAGAAAAAGGAAGGGGTACTGTACGCCTTGGAGTCTGGTCTTCTGTCTTGTCGTCCGACCGGGCTCCGACTACCTCCACGCCGGGTTGGTAGCCCTGTGGCGGGGAGTCTTCGACCGTGCTAACGAGGTGACGCACCGCTCCGTACGGACGTCAGCCCCGGCAGTTAATGGTATTTGACCTCAGCTTGGTCTCGGGAGGGGGCGCTTCTCTGCGGTGTGTCAGCGACGATGGGACCGGGGGCTTGACTTCTTGGCGCACCCTCTGACATTCTCGGGAAGGGACCGCCTACTCTGGCACGGACATCAGGGGACGTCACGTACGCAGAGCGGTTGGCCCTTCACCAGCGCGGGTCTTGGCCTTTCGAGCGTTAGCGGAGCCGGCCGACCATGCGCTCCGACCCGGGGGGTCGGAGTCTACCGACCACCTGGGGCTGGCTCTAACAGTGCCAGGCCAACTCTTCGCGGCCCACAGACCTTTTGTCAGAACTAGGTTCCGAAGAAGATCAGCCCGCTCGTGGTTCCGGGCTGAGGGGGGTACCCATGGTATGGGTACTCGTTAGTAGCCCCCGAGTCCCCGTTCGGGTCGGAGAGCCGGTCGGGGGTTTGACGAAGTCGACGTCGCGCCGGGGTCATCTGAGAGAGTCCGATCGGATCAGTCTGCTGGGAGCTGCTTCGCCCGGAGAGACGAGGGTGCACGCGAGCGCACCCGGTGGGTGTAGCCCCCGAGCCCCCGAGCGGGTCGGAGAGCCGGTCGGGGGTTTACCCGGTCGAGGCGGTCCGCCGACCCGGAGGTCGGCGGGGTTTAGTCGGCACAGCCTGCCTGTTGGCTGTGTCGGCCGAGTGGCCCGGGTGCGCGCGAGCGCACCCGGTGGGTGTAGCCCCCGAGCCCCCGAGCGGGTCGGAGAGCCGGTCGGGGGTTTACCCGGTCGGACTCTGGTTGGGCACGGTTTGTGGGACCAAGAGTCGGGTGAGCGAACGCGCGTTTACCTTCGTCGGTTTGAACGTCGTGCTCATGTGAGCTACTAACGGGCAATCTGAGTGGAACCTTGGCGATCTCCCTTGAGGGGGATCGTTTCCAAGCGGACGTGGATCTCGGCGCGGGCGTCCGACCCGCTGTGGGGCGTCCCATGAGAACCTTTCCTTACTCGATCCTGTATCGGGCTACCGGGTCGTCCACCAACCCGGAGCGTGGCTGGCCGCCACTCATCGATGAGTTCCGCGGAAGAGTGTGAGGTGTGGTCTCGGATGCGGGTCAGGGTGATTGGGTTGTCCGCCGACCCAACTGGAGGCCCTCTGGGAGCTCACCCTGGCCCGCCCCTCGCTCTGTTTTACATGCTGGGGTGGCTTCAGTGCCAGTCGACTGGACTTAGCCTTCGTAACCCTCAACACGGTGCCGGGCCTTGGGTGCGAGCCCGGAGGCAATTCGCGGCCCAAGGCCGGGCGGCCCAATGGGCCGTTCGTACCTTTTTTCGGGGCGCTTTGGCCCGTTACGCCCGGCGTGGTCCACGGTGCTGCGCGGCGTGCGGCGCGAGGCGGCTGTCTTGTTAGAGCAGTTAATGCTCGGTGGGAATTAAATGGATTAGCACGTTACCGGGGTGGTGACCGAGGTGGCAGGCGAACGGTCGGTGGTTGCGCCGGTTCGCGTGAGGAGGGGCCAGTTGGCGCGAAGGGGCGTCCGTTCCCGCCCGGTGCCTATAAAGGAGGGCGAGGGTGGCGCGAGGAGGGAGACAACTGCTTGTGCTTTCTGCAAAAAAGGGAAAAGGCCAAAAGAAGAGGAGAAAAGCTCCCTGCTTCCTCGCGCTTCGCCTCGTCTCCTCGCCTATTTCGGAGATGCCGTGGCCTCCGTGCTCGCTGCCGGCCGGCCGCCTCCTCGGGCTGGAGAGGAAGGAGTTCCTTCCTCCGAGGGACCAGTCGGGGTGGAGGGCACCGGTGAGAGGTACAGCCCCCGCGCCTGGCGACGGGGAGATCGTTGTACTCGCCTCCTTCTACGAGCGCGAGTTCGGCCTTCCCCTGCACCCGTTCGTCCGCGGCCTGCTGCACTTCTACCGAGGGGAGATGCACCATTTGAACCCGAACGGTGTCCTCCACATCGCGATCTTCATCACGTTGTGCGAGGCCTTCCTGGGCATCGAACCCCACTGGGGGCTCTGGAGGCACTTCTTCTTCGCGCGGCCGCCGTCAGACGCGGGCGTTCCCCTGGGCGGCGTTGCGGTCCAGCTTCGGGGCGGCCGCAAGGAGTTCTACGTCGACGTGAAGCTGCCGTCGTCGAACCGGGGGTGGCACCCCGAGTGGTTCTACGCCCAGAACCTAGGCAACAATGCCCCAGCCTTCACCGGCAGGCTGCCCGAGCCGGGTCCCCACTGGAATTGAGGCCCCGACTCAAGAGACAAAAGGAAGGTGGAGGCGGTCCTTGAGCGGATCGCGGGTTTGAAGGCGTGGGGCTTGACGGGCGAGGTTATCGTCCGCACATTCATGGAGAGGCGTGTCCAACCCTTTAGGGATCGGGTGCGCCCCATGTTTGAGTACACCGGGGTGTCCGTCCCCATGAGGTTGTCCGAGGCGGAGCTCCCGGGGTCGGAGGTCTTCGCTCGCGTATCTACTGTCGTTCGCGTGGACGACACCGAGGCGGTGGGCGAGGTGCCCACGCCGTTTTCGGCGCAGAACCTGCCGAACTTGGTGGGTCGGGCGGTTCCTTCTTTCCGACTATTTCCCCCTCGCTCCTTCCTCCGCTTACCCGAGTGTGCTTTGCAGGGGCTCGGCGGCATGATCTCCCGGGCTCTCCTGCCGGGAGAAAAGGAGGCAAGAGCCGCGGCGCGCATTATTGCAGATCAGCGCGGAGGGAGGAGAAGAAGGCTGCGAAGGCGCGGAAGAGGAAAGAGCGCGCGGACCGGGCCGCGCGAGGCGAGGAGGTCTCTGACGAGACCTTGAGTGTTGGCGACGAGGACAGTCTGAACGCCGGGGGCGACTCGGGCGGCTCCGACGCGGGTTCCGACCAAGGGGTCGGTGCTTGCGATCCTAAGGGGGACGCCCCGACCTCGGGGTTTCTTCTGAGGAGACGGAGGGCCACCACGCCCCCGCGCGGGGGTCCGGCGAAAAGGGGGCGTGGGGCGATGTTCGTCCGCTCGACGCGGTAAGTGTCCCGTCCTCCCTCTGACAAGCCTTCGGTTTTCTCGCGCGACCCCTGACGGGTCGCTGTTGAAAAGGTTAGAAGATTGCCTAGAGGGGGGGGGGTGAATAGGCTAATTTAAAATTAAAACAATTTAATGCAGCGGAAACAGGTCGGATATTCCGAATTAATATCGGAACTTCCGAAAACTTCGGAACTTCCGTAATTACTTCGGATTATCCGATTAGCACTCAACTGAAAGAGTCAAGTAGAAAGAGTAGTTCAACAACTAGCACTAGATATTAAAAGGTACCGAAGAAAATCAATAAGATTAAGCAGTGACTAGAGATGAGAGAGAACACAATAGTTTGATTCAGGAGTTCGGATCCTTGAGGGGATCAGACGTCTCCGTTGAGGAGGTTCCAAAGAACCCGGTCTTTTCCAACCCTTTCCTCCCAAACCTCAGTCGCACTTGAGGCTTGGTTCCACTATTTGGTTCCTTCCCTTTCTGAGGCTGAGCCGGCCTTCACAAACTTCTCACGGCGTCCCACAACCTTTGGGAGCTCGTGAGCGACGCCCTAGCCGTCTAGGAGTCCTTCAACCTCCAAGAGAAATGAATACACTTGAATCTCGATCTTGGAGAGGTTCTCTACTTTCTCAAGATGAATGACAACTTAGCTCTTAACTCACAACCACACTTAACACAACCCTCACTCACTAAATGATCCCTAAGATCAAGGAGGAGAGAGTGCTCAAAAGAGTGCTCTAGAAAGTGCTCAAGAAGCTCAAGTAAACAGCCCAAGCAAGTGTGTAACAGGCAAAAGGAGTGAGAGGGGTATTTATAGTTTTGGATCAAAACTAGCCGTTACCCCTGACTCAGCCCCACATCGGAATGTCCGATACAAACTTCGGAACATCCGATGTGTGCAAACTCCCAGGCTTGGAAAACTTCCAACGGTCGAAAACAACACGCATCGGAAAGTCCGATAACAACATCGGAACATCCGATGACTCTCAGAGAGTGAACCCAACAAAAACAAGCTAAGTCCACATCTAACGTCAGAAAAGACATCGGAACATCCAAGAAAGCGATGGGCTCCCAAACAGAAAACAACCACTTGAACTTCCAAGAGCGCAACTTCGGACAATCCGAACTAGACAGAGAGCACCTTTACACAAGAAGGCACACATCGGACCTTCCGATACTCAATATCGGAACATCCAACCAAACAGAGCTCCTATCTAAAACACAAATGTATCGGAACATCCGAAGCGTAACATCTGAGTGTCCGACCCAAACAGAACACATCGGATCAAGCACAACTCCACTTGAACTTCAAACATCGGAACGTCCGATACAAGTTCGGAACATCCGACCTGGACTTAAAACAAACTACATTCCGAAGCGAGAAAGAACACTTCTAGCCCTTGAGAGACTCGCCTAAGTTCATCTTGAGTGAGGAGAACATCTCCAAGTCAATTTCAATGCATCCCTCTTAATAGTACGGCATTCCTATGACTCAATAGATTAAAATTTCAAGCTTAAATACCGTTTTTCTTACTCAGCGCTACTAGGGGACACTTCACGTGCATAGACGATCTCTTCTTGAAGCCTTTGCCTGTTCATAAACTAGTTGAACACATTAGTTTCTTTAATCATTTGTCATTAATCACCCAAAACAAATTTAGGGGGCCTAGATGCACTTTCAATCTCCCCCTTTTTGGTGATTGATGACAACATGATTCAGGACAAGTTTATAAAGCATTGAGAGTATAAATATAGACGGAACTCCTCAAAATGTGCATTTAGAATGGATCTTGAGAACAAATGCACTTTTCGAGAGAAAAGAATATGAGAGAGCTCCCCCTATATCTTTGCATAGGAGATTAACACAAGATTGACAAGATAAACAGCAGTTTAGATAATTAACAACCATCGAGTCAGCAAAAGATCTCCATGCAAAAACAGTAAAGAGTTTAAAACGAAAATAACATTCAACAACGAAGTTTTAAACCAAACACATAAACTAAGTTCCAAGTTCACGGACTCAACGACTTTGAACCAAGGATAGACAGATAGATAAATTTGTCATCTCTCCCCCTTTGGCATCAAGCACCACAAAGGATAGAGAGAGAGAGACTAATCAGACTCCTCTGATGCAGCTTCATCTGACCCAGATTCTTCGTCGTCGTCCTCAGACTCTGACACATCAGGTGCTGGAGCAAAGGGATCCTCGATCTCATCTCACTTTCCTCGTCCTCTGAGCATTCCAGATTCAGATGCCTTTGAATATCCTTGAGTCGCTTGGCATTCTTCTTCTTCCTCGAGTTGCTCTTGCAAAGAACAAATATTGACTTCAAAGCTCGCGAATAGGTGAAGAAGATCCGGGAGTAGAAGCGAAGGAGTAGCGGCAGAGGAGGCGATCCTCTGGTGGAAGCTCGTGGCTCACGAGAAGGGGCCTTGATTGGCACGACTTGAAGTGCCACATGCTTTCCATCGCACTCAAAATGCTGCCTGTCACTTCCTCAATTAAGTGCATGATAAATGGAGCATATCCACAGCTCCTTCTGGGCTCCTGTCCAATGAGTCTGATCTCATTCCATATGAAATCAAAAACATCAAAGGGCCTCTGACCATCTTGCATTCTGCTTAAGAGGTTTCTGGTGTACGAGAGGACATGAGAAGCATCACCTTCTTTTGGAGCCAAGGTCTTCCTGAAGAGTCTGTTCAGGATAGCAAAGAAGGGCTTCATTCCCTTAGTGTCACCTGGCTCAAACTCTGCATTCTCCTCATACAAGAAATTCAGATTTGATGCGCCAAGTGAGACTTCATTGTGGATCTGATCTCTGTCCCTGGAGTCCGCTTCTGTGAAATCAAGCAATCTGGCAAACTGAACGTATGTGGTTTCATACCAAGTTCCCTCAGTCATCCAATGGAGAGTAGAGACTCGATCCCTGGAGACATACATTGTGGCATAGAACTGAGCTATGATCTCCACATTCCAATCATGTTGAAAAGCCATGATCCTCTTGGTGCCAGTTCTTTCACAAGCTGCAATAACATCATTAAACACAGCATCATCTGCCGCTGCCATGTACTCCCAATCAACGCATTGCATTTGGATTACCGGATTCTTTCTAGGATAAATGACTGAAGCATAAAAGTCTGCTTGAAAGAATGTCCGTAAACGTGAGTCAAGAGAGAACCGGTCATTCCGCTTTGGATTCTCTTCACGAGCTTTTCTCACTTGTGTCGCTTTTCCTTTGTAGTTTACTGGCTTTCTTTGAAGTCTAGGGTTTCTTTCAGGCGGTCTCAATCTCGGCATGTCTCTTGGCTGAGACCCTGACGCTCCAGCAATTCCCTTGCCTTTTCTAGAGGGTAGCGGTGCTCCACGAGGCACATTTACCGTTTGAGCGGCCTCGAGCAAAGAGTTCACTGATTGAAATCCAGGTTGAGATCCTCGAGTCGAAGCTCGCTTTGTTCTCGCCCGATTGGAGTTTTTCTTTTGCGAGTGAAAGTAACCTTCATTTGAACCCCGAGGAGGTTGATCACCTTGACTTGGATCCATCGACACCGGTGATAAGAGAGTAGCGAGATATGATAGATGAAACTAGAGAGAGCTGGCTTTAGTGTTGTATCATCAACATCGGAAGTTCGATATAGTATCGGAAATTCCGACTTTACATCGGAAGTTCCGACAGAGAATTTCGGAAGTTCCGATATATTCGGTACAACCCTAAAACTAGGATTTCAACCAAATCAACCAAAGGAATTTGATAAAACTTGAGATCTAGGCGGGAAACACTAGAGCAACAAGTTTACGAAAGATATGATCAAAAGATTCACGGAAAGCGAAGAGACACCGATTGCTCTAGGGTTTACCTTGAGGGTGAAGAACGAGTTTTGATAGGATTAAGATCTTCTAATCCGTGAGGCTCTCCTCCTTGAGGTAGATCGGAGTTTAGAAGAGTTGAAGACTCAAGACGACAAGTGATGAAAGAGTGCGTGGAGGGAGAGAGAGAACGTCACGGAGGCCAAGTGAAGGAATAAAGAAATGAGGTAGGGGCCAACCGAACCGTCCTTATCATGCGTTTACACGCACTTCGACGCTCAATCCGAGGTTCGGAAGTTCCGAACGATTTGATTTTCCAGAAAGTCGGAGTGTCCGATATAGGATATCGGATTTTCCGAAGAGTTCAAGTTTCGGTGAACCAAAAGTTGAACAGATTCGGATATTCGATAAAAATATCGGACATTCGAAGAGTTCAAAAACACGAGTCGGATATTCCGATGACTGGATCGGATATTCGATACGTGTATTTTTCGGTGACAGAAGGAAAAGACAGGATTTACGAGAAGGAAGGAATTGAGACTTTGAGGCAGTGAACTCGGATCATTCTACTTGTGATCGTGAGACCAAAACAACGATCAAAGCTATGATCACGAGGTGGAATGACTAAAGATGCAAGCTCCCACTCAACTCTTTAAAACGCAGAGAACGCATTTTTGCACTCCTTTTATGGTGAAATCACCAAGAATAGTACCTATATATGCGAGCAAGATGTCAAGTCACATTCGATAGTCTAGGATGTTTAGCTCACTTCTCAATTCGCAAAAACGTTTCTCATCTAGAGGTTTGGTGAAGATATCGGCCAGTTGTTTCTCGGTTCTCACATAGGTAATATCTATGTCTCCCTTAAGAGAGTGATCTCTAAGGAAGTGGTGTCGGATATCGATATGCTTGGTCCGAGAGTGTTGAACAGGATTGTTGGCTATTTTGATCGTACTCTCATTGTCACATAAGAGTGGTACCTTCTCCATGTTAAATCCAAAATCCTTTAAGGTTTGCCTCATCCATAATAATTGTGCACAACAACTTCCAGTGCAATGTATTCGGCTTGGTGGATAGAGCCACCGAATTTTGTTTCTTTGAGGACCAAGACACTAGTGATCTACCTAGAAATTGACAAGTCCTCAAGTGCTTTTTCTATCCACTTTGCAACCCGCATAATCAAGATCCGAATAACCAATCAAATCGAATTTTGATCCTTTAGGATACCAAAGCCCTAAACTAGGTGTGTGAACTAAATATCTAAGAATTCTTTTACGGCTACTAGGTGGCACTCTCTAGGAGCGGCTTGAAATCTTGCACACATACACACACTAAGCATAATATCAGGCCTAGATGCACAAAGATAAAGCAATGAACCTATCATGGATCGATATACCTTTTGATCCACGGGATTACCTTCTTCATTTAAACCAAGGTGTCCGCTTGTAGCCATGGGTGTATGGATTGGCTTGGCGTTCTCCATGTCAAACTTCTTAAGCATATCTTTGATGTACTTTGTTTGGCATAGAAATGTACCTTCCTTGAGTTGTTTGATTTGAAATCCAAGGAAGAATTTTAACTCGCCCATCATTGACATTTCGAACCTCTTTGTCATTATCCTACTAAATTCCTCACAAAAGCTTTTATTAGTAGAACCAAATATAATGTCATCGACATATATTTGGCACACAAATAAATCATTATCAACAAATTTTGTGAAGAGAGTAGGATCGACTTTACCAATCTCGAAACCCTTTTAATGAGAAAATCCTTAAGGCATTCATACCATGCTCTAGGTGCTTGCTTGAGCCCGTAGAGCGCCTTATGGAGTTTGTAGACATGAGAAGGATTCTTGTGATCCTCCATTCTGGCGGTTGCTCAACGATACCAATTCGGCGATTGGACCATTTAGGAAAGCACTCTTGACGTCCATTTGATAAAGCTTGAAATCATGGTGAGTAGCAAATGCAACCAATATACGAATTGACTCTAATCTAGCAACGGAGCATAAGTCTCACCAAAATCCAAACCTTCAATTTGAGTGAATCCTTGAGCTACCAACCGAGCTTTATTTCTTGTGACAACTCGTTCTCGTCTTGTTTGTTGCGGAAGACCCATTTGGTTCCAATCACGCTTTGATTTGGTCTTTCCACCAACGACCACACCTTGTTTCTAACGAAGTTGTTAAGCTCTTCATGCATAGCCATTATCCAATACGGATCTTTTAGTGCATCTTCAACCTTCAAAGGTTCCAAAGTAGACACAAAGGAGTAAAATTCACAAAAATTAGCTACTCTAGAGCGTGTAGTTACCCCCTTTTGGATATCACCGAGAATGTTATCGACGGGTGATCTCTTTGGACACTTTGATGCACTCTTGGATGCGGCATTTGAGACGTTCGTTGAATTGGCTCATTATCATCAATTTGATCATCCTCCATTAATTTGCTTGAACTATCTTGAGGAATGTCTTGATTTTGATTTGAAGTGGGAGGCTCCACTTGTGTAGATGAATTATCTTGATGCTCCTTTTCTTGCGGCTTCACTTCGCCTATAGCCATCTTCTTGATTGCAATGCTTGGCTCTTCCTCATTTTCTAGCACATTTAAATCAACTTGCTCTACTTGAGAGCCGTTAGATTCATCAAATGTCACGTCTCTCGCTATTTCAACACAACCCGAAGTTTTGTTGAAAACGCGATAGGCGTAAGCATTTGATCCATATCCTAGCAAGAAACCTTCATCGATCTTTGGAGCAAATTTAGAGTTCTTGGGTTTCTTGTTAAGAATGAAACATTTACTACCGAAACTCTAAAATATGAGACATTTGCTTTGTTACCTGCAGAAGAAGTTCGTATGCCGCCTTCTTCAAGATCTTGTGGAGATACAATCGGTTGATGGCATGGCACGCGGTGTTGACGGCTTCCGCCCAAAAGTGATCGGAAATCTTGTATTCATCAAGCATTGTCCTTGCCATCTCGATCAACGTCCGATTTTTCCTTTCTACCACTCCATTTTGTTGAGGAGAATATGGAGCGGAGAATTCATGTTTTATTCCTTCTTCATCAAGGAATTCTTCAACTTGAGTATTCTTGAACTCACTTCCATTATCGCTCCGAATCTTCTTGATCTTCAAATCGAATTCATTTTGGGCTCTTCTCGCAAACTTCTTAATTATCCCTTGAGTTTCACTTTTCTCTTGCAAAAAGAATACACACTTTAAGCGAGAAATATCATCATCAATATCTAAGCCATACTTGTTACCTCCGATGCTTATATAATCAACGGGTCCGAAGATGTCAATGTGTAGAAGCTCCAATGGTTTTGTCGTCGTCATGATGTTCTTCGCGGGATGACGCGCCTCCAACTTGCTTTCCAGCTTGACAAGCGCTACAAATCCTATTTTTCTCAAACTCAACATTTGTTAGTCCAATGATGTGATCGCCTTTTAGAAGCTTGTCGAGGTTCCTCATGCCAACATGAGCTAGCCGGCGATGCCACAACCAACCCATGCTAGACTTTGCCATTAAGCATGTTTGAAGTTTAGCGCTATTTGAATTGAAATCAACCAAGTAGAGCTTACCCTTCAAATATCCTTTAAAAGCAATTGAGGAATCGTCTCTTCTAAAGACGGTCACATCCACATTAGTGAAAAGACAATTATAACCCATCTCGCAAAGTTGCGACACGGATAACAAATTGTAATTCAAAGATTTAACAAGCAAGACATTGGAAATTGAATGATCATTAGAAATAGCAATTTTACCTAATCCCATTACCTCTCCTTTACCATTATCACCAAACACAATATTTTCATATTGTGACCCTTTTTCATCAAAAGATGAAAACATTTTCTTTCTCAGGTCATGTGGTTTGTGCAACCACTATCAAGCACCCAACTTGATCCACCTGAGATATAGTCCTACTAAAACACATCAAGTCTTGTTTTTAGGTACCCAAATCCTTTTGGGTCCTTGCATGTTAGTAATCAATACTTTCGGTACCCACACCTTCTTTTGCTCACATCATTAGAGTGGTGGGCACCGACAAAATGAGCAACCACTTTACCACGGTGGTTTCTCTTCAATATGTAAGAAGCAAAGTGAATGGAATGAGATGTATGACATTGAGGATGCTCCTTTGATTCTTGCCCTGCTTTTGATGACTTGTGTGGTGGTCAATGGTTGTTTGTCATTTCCTTTGACAAACTTGATGCATTCCTTACCTTTTACAACCACACGGTCATTTCCTTTGCATTCATACTTATCATATCCTAGCCCTTCTTTGTTTTTGTTGCCTCGACCACTTATGGTTTTGTATAGGGCGTCCTTGGATTGATAAGTTTTCATGCAACCGCCTAACCAAGGCACTTAATCTCTCGCGCTTTTTAATACTTGCACAAATTGAGAGTTAGTAGAGCAAGCATTAATATCAACATTATAGCATCGAGAGCAACCATTGCTAGTGGAAGGAATAGAAGCCATTGAAGAATTTACAATTGGAGAATTAAGATCATTAAGAGATTCAATTTGCACTTCAAGAGCTTGGAGATTGTTTTCCAAACTTATGACATTCTCTTGAAGTGACTCATTTGAACCCTTAAGTAATGTTATTGAATTATTAGCCAAATCAAGCTTTTGGTTAACAATTCAATTGTCTCCTTTTCTTTTGTGAGAACCTTCTCGAGAGCAAGATTTTTCTTCTTTTCACAAATTAGCAACTCTTCTTGCTTCTCGAGAGTCTCCTCTTGGCTATCTATTCTTTTCAATAGTTTATGGATCTTATCAATAGCCGTTTTGCTTAAATCACAAAATAGAACATCATCATCATCATTGTCATCGCTATCCAATTCACTATCACTACTTGGAGGTTTTGACTTAGTCATTACCTTCCGCCTTTTGCCATGAGACAAATGGGTGCGTCGTCGTTGTCGGTGTCGCTCATGTCGCGAAAAGTGATTTTGTTGGAGGAGCGGCTTCAATGGCGGACGGTGGCGACTCCTTCATCATCGGTGTCGGAGTCGGAGTCGTTTGAATCCCATTCTTCGCCAATATGGGCTCGCCCCGAGTACTTCTTCTTGTAGCCTTTATTTTTCTTGCTTGGCTCACTTTTCTTTTGCTCATTTGAGGAGGTCTTCTTCTTTGGACAATCGGCGATGAAGTGTCCAACTTCACCGCACTCATAGCACGCCTCTTCACATTTCTTCTTCTCCTTGACTTGTCATTGAAGTTTTTCTTGTATTTGCTTGACCCGTCATACTTGAGGAATTTTTTAAACTTTCTCACAAACAATGCCAAGTCCTCCTCCTCTTCGCTCTCTTCTTCTTCTTCATCACTTGATGTTGACTCTTCCTTTTGCTTGCCTTCAAAGCTATTTGCTTCGGTCTTGAGCTTGAGCTTTGCTTAGCAAGGTTCTTTACTTCTTTTGCTTCTTCCTCCATAAGCTCATGTGATAGAATTCTTCCTAGCACATCATTAGGAGTAAGCCTTTTGAAATCTTTTCGCTCTCGTATAAGTGTTACGAGTCGAATTCCTTGGAGCAAAGGCTCTCAACATCCTCTTCACCACAACGTGGTCCGTCATATCCTTGCTTCCAAGTCCTCTTATCTTGTTTACGAGGATCATCAAGCGATCATACATTTGTTGTGGAGTCTCATCATCATTCATGACAAATCTCCCAACTTGCCTTCTAGCAATTCAATCTTTGATTCCCTTACACTTGATGTACCCTCATGTGCTACTTGAAGTGTGTCCCATATCTCTTTGGCTTCTTCCAAGCCGTCCACTTTGTTGAATTCCTCGGGACTCAACGCTCCAAGCAACACGCTTGCGGCTTGAGCATTGCGATGGATGTTTTGCTCTTGTTCCTGGCGTGAGCTCCATATCGTCTTCCCAAGGCATATCTAAACCTGTGCAAACAATTTTCCAAACACTAGGATGGAGAGACATCAAATGCATTTTCATCTTGTGCCTCCAAGCGGAATAGTACGTGCCATCAAAGAAAGGAGCACGCCGAGGGCACTGTTGATATACGAATGCTAAGAGGAAGTATTTAATTTTTCATAATTGAAAGGAATTTGAGCTCCTCGACTAGATGTAGAGGTAGCTTCCTCTTTGCTCTTGGGAGTTCCATCTCGGTTCTCGGACTGTTTTGCTCGTCGTCATGACAACCTTCAACCCGGTGTTGGCCATCACGTTCCTTCAAGCGGTTAAGCCTTCGAGAAGGTTTGGCTCGATACCAATTGAAAAGGTTAGAAGATTGCCTAGAGGGGGTGAATAGGCTAATTTAAAATTAAAACAATTTAATGCAATGTGAAGCAGTCGGATATTCCGAATTAATATCGGAACTTAGAAAACTTCGAACTTCCGTAATTACTTCGGATTATCCGATTAGCACTCAACTGAAAGAGTCAAGTAGAAAGAGTAGTTCAACAACTAGCACTAGATATTAAAATGTACCAAGAAAATCAATAAGATTAAGCAGTGACTAGAGATGAGAGAGAACACAATAGTTTGATTCGGAGTTCGGATCCTTGAGGGGATCGTGCGTCTCCGTTGAGGAGGTTCCAAAGAACCGGGTCTTTTCCAACCCTTTCCTCCCAAACCTCGGTCGCACTTGAGGCTTGGTTCCACTATTTGGTTCCTTCCTTTCGGAGGCGGAGCCGGCCTTCACAAACTTCTCACGGCGTCCCACAACCTTTGGGAGCTCGTGAGCGACGCCTAGCCGTCTAGGAGTCCTTCAACCTCCAAGAGAAATGAATACACTTGAATCTCGATCTTGGAGAGGTTCTCTACTTTCTCAAGATGAATGACAACTTAGCTCTTAACTCACAACCACACTTAACACAACCCTCACTCACTAAATGATCCCTAAGATCAAGGAGGAGAGAGTGCTCAAAAGAGTGCTCTAGAAAGTGCTCAAGAAGCTCAAGTAAACAGCCCAAGCAAGTGTGTAGCCGGCAAAAGGAGTGAGAGAGGGGTATTTATAGTTTTGGATCAAAACTAGCCGTTACTCCCGACTCAGCCCCACATCGAATGTCCGATACAAACTTCGAACATCCGATGTGTGCAAACTCCAGGCTTGGAAAACTTCCAACGGCCGAAATAACACGCATCGGAAAGTCCGATAACAACATCGGAACATCCGATGACTCTCAGAGTGAACCCAACAAAAACAAGCTAAGTCCACATCGAACGTCCGAAAAAGACATCGGAACATCCAAGAAAGCGGTGGGCTCCCAAACAGAAAAACAACCACCGGAACTTCCGAAGACGCAACTTCGGACAATCCGAACTAGACAGAGAGCACCTTTACACAAGAAGGCACACATCGGACCTTCCGATACTCAATATCGGAACATCCGAACCAAACAGAGCTCCTATCTAAAACACAATGTATCGGAACATCCAACATCGGAGTGTCCGACCCAAACAGAACACATCGGACTGAAGCACAACTCCACTTCGGAACTTCTGAAACATCGGAACGTCCGATACAAGTTCGGAACATCCGACCTGGACTTAAAACAAACTACATTCCGAAGCGAGAAAGAACACTTCTAGCCCTTGAGAGACTCGCCTAAGTTCATCTTGAGTGAGGAGAACATCTCCAAGTCAATTTCAATGCATCCCTCTTAATAGTACGGCATTCCTATGACTCAATAGATTAAAATTTCAAGCTTAAATACCGTTTTTCTTACTCAGCGCTACTAGGGGACACTTCACGTGCATAGACGATCTCTTCTTGAAGCCTTTGCCTGTTCATAAACTAGTTGAACACATTAGTTTCTTTAATCATTTGTCATTAATCACCCAAAACAAATTTAGGGGGCCTAGATGCACTTTCAGCTGTGTGCAGGGGCCATGCGAGCTCGGCGATGCTGAGCCCCACCTCGGGAGCGGGGAGTCACGTTTCTCCCCTCCCGTCGGCAGGGTCCACGCCGACGACCGTCCGGAGCGGAGGCCCCACGGGTGCTGTCCCCGCGGCGGGGTCTGCGGGAGAGGAGGTGGCGTCGCTGGCGGGGGGACTGCAGGGGCCGACGCCCACCGTGACGCCAGTGGGGGAGTCCCGCTGGGTCTGCTTCCCTTCGCGACACTAGTCGAGGAAGCTGGTGAAGTCCTGCCGCCCCTGCCGCCGGGGCAACCGTCGGCTGGGGCAGTTCGAGTGTCACATGAGGCCCCGCGACCGGTCGTTGGGGATGCTCCGGAGGGGCAGGATGCCAGGGCAGAGCGGCCGGGGCTCGCCGTGCTGACCTGGCCGGGCAGCGACCCGTCCGGAGAGCCGTCGTTTGTCTTGGATGATGAGGCAGAGCGTCGCGACTGGAACACTCTGGAGCGGAGTGAAAGGGAGGTCGAGAGCGAGATAGGGCGGATCCGCAATGATCTTCTCCATGCTATCGAGGCTTCCTCCAGGGCGATGAGCTCCATTATCCAAGGATCCCGCCCGGCCGGATCGGTAAGGCTGAAAGAGACTCGTCCTTCGTATGTGTTTTTCTTTGAACGGAGCTAAGATTGACCGGGCAGGTGATTTCTTGCAGCGGCTGCAGTCTCGGGCGTTGAAGAAGTCGGGCTTCCTCCGGCGTTTGCACAGTCGGGGGAGTGCGGTGGAGGAAGAGCTGCGCGGCGCCCAGGGGGCGCTTGTTGCCGAGCGAGAGAAGGCCACCGCCGCCGGTCAACAACTGGGCGAAGTCACTGAAGCCCTGCGAGAGGCTCAGCGACTAGCGTAGTCGCTGAACGGCGAGGTGGAAGAGGCCAGGTCGTCCCTGGCGGAGGCTGGGAGAGCCAAGGCCTCGGCAGTCAGCACGGAGGAGTCCGCTCGGGCGGAGGCCGTCCTCTACCGGGAGGAATGCGAGTCGACTCGGAGGGAGGCCGACCAACTGCGCGCCGAGCGAGACCTTCCTCGGGGGGAGCTGGCATCGGCGCAGGCACTTGCCGACCAAGCGGCGTTCGATCGGGAAGCGCGCGCCAGGGCTGAGGAGGAGCTTCATGCCAAGGAGGCTTCCGTGGTTGGTGAGTAGTCCGACCTCCCGGTGGTCGTCGCAGCGGGCGTCTTTTGACGCTATCTCGTCCTTGTAGAGCTGCGGAGGGACCTTAGCGACATGCTGGAGTCGCGAAGGTTGGCGTCGGAGCAGCGGGATGCGGCAGTCGAGTCGAGGGACGTGGCCCTGTTTGACCAGCGGGTAGCGGAGAGGGAGGCGGCCGACACGACAGCCGAGCTGACGACCCTCCGGGTGGTCAGCCAGGCCATCTGCGACCGATTGCTTGGGCTTACTCCGGGCCCAAGCTCTACCTCCGCCCTGCTGGGGAGGGTTCCGGAGCACATCGAAGCTTCGATGCGGGAGGCGGCGGTGCTTGGCGCTTCCTCGGCGCTGGTCAATGCCATCTCCTACTATGATGGCATCGACCTTGAGATGGTCGGGAGCGGAGTCGCCGCGAACCGGAGCGACGAGGAAGTCGACGCATTCGCGGCTCAAGTCGACCCGTGCGCCCGGGAGATCGCCGAGCGGATTTCGCCGCAAAGTATCCTCCACCGAGGAGGAGACCAATAGTTTAGTTGTTGCTGTTTCTTTTGAGATGTAGATAAAATGAATGAACGTGTCGCAAATGAGCCTGACCTGCTGGGTCGCTTTAAGTTTTCGGTTTGCTCTTCTCACGTTTCTTTTTATGTGATGGACAATCTTACGACCATAGCCACAGGACCCGCAGGGGCGTCCCGCGAACGTAGGTGTTGTATCGATCACATCTGAAGAAAATGCGGGATGAGACAAGGACTTAGAGCGCTCACTTCGCGGAGAAGGGGTGTTTTTCGACCGGAATCGGTCTGCCTTAGTTCAGATAACTTCCTTTCCCCGCGAAGTGCCCGTTCGGTCGGTCGGATTGTTAACCCAAGTCGGGATGTCCCGAACGGCCTTGGCCTCTCTTGCTCGGGTAACTCCTTTTTTCCGCGAAGTGCTACTTCGAAGCCGTAGCCACAGGGGCGTAGGCCGCATCACTTGGGTCGAGGATGTTACCGCGAGGAAGATGGTTCGGTCGGTCAGGAGGCCAACCTGGGTCGAAATGGATCGTTCGAACGGTCAGGCTGTTGACCTAAATCGGAATGTCCCGACCGGCCTTGGCCTCTTGCTCGGGTAGCTCCTTTCTTCCGTGAAGTGTTACTTAGAAGCCGTAGCCACAGGGGCGTAGGCCGCAGCACTTGGGTCGAAGTGGTTATCGCGAGGAAGATCGTTTGGTCGATCGGGTTATCGACCTAGGTCACCGACCCATGGGGTCGTAAGCAGCCCACGAGTGGTGCGCGGGGACTGGAGGTATAGTCGCCGTGTACCATTTTGAGCTCAGGGTAGGCACGCGAAAACACAAAGAAGAGAAGTTTTCGGGATAAGGCTGGCTTAACTCGCTTGGAGGGCCGCGCCGAGGTTGGAACTGGTGCCGAACGCTTCGTTTCTCGCTCCGCGCCATTACTCGCCGCGCGCTTTGCCTTCCGCGCCACGGGGTATAAATGGAAGTATGCTGGCATCCTTGTGGGCTTCACCAGGACTTTCGCTAGCCAAGCTCCCCTCGCACGCCATGGCGGATCGCTACACACAGCTCCGTGGGCAAATGAGCGACGAGCAAGCCTGGCTGCAAGTGGTGGCGGAAGTCGAGGCCGAGGCCCTGGCCGGGGACGCGCGGCGGATTGACGTCCTCGTTGCGGGTGTTCCTCGCCTTTGGGAGGCGAGGGCGCCGCTGATTCGGGCGCTGACGGAGCGGCGCTACGTGTCGTTCGGCTGGCTCGGTGCGTACCTGGAGGGGTACCGTCACGAGTGACGGGAGACTCCGACCCCGGTGGGTGTCTTTCGCCGGTGGGGCTGACGCCCCCCTTGTAAATGAATAAAGTGACCGCTGATTTCACTTCCCTCCTTCGTTTGCCTGCTTGTTCTTCCTTTTATGATCTTGCCCTTGCGCGCTTTGACGACCGTAGCCTTTAGGGACCGCAACGGGTCAAGCGTAGGTCTGTGGTTGTGCTAACGCGAGCCTGCGTAGGGGAAGGGTTGCTCTGACCAACTGTTGGTTGGTCGCCTTCGAATTCGCAGCTTTCGCGACCCGCGGGGCACTATTTCGGGACCTCCACTTCCGGGGCGGTGATCATAGTGCTCGGGGTCGACAAATCGAGAAGAAGACGCAAAGAGAGGAGAGGACGGCTGTTCGGTCGGACGTCCGACCGCCGTGATTTCTTGGTTCAAGTATTTTTTGAGTGGTACAAGGAGAAGGGAGGTCTGCTAAGGATAGAACCTTCTCAGCTTCTCTATGTTCCATGCGTTCGCGATGAGGTTGCCTTCGGTGTCCTTGAGACGAAAGGTGCCGGGCCGGAGGACCTCCGCGACGGTGAAAGGGCCCTCCCAGGGCGGGGAGAGCTTATGCCTGTCTTTCGCGGACTAGACTTGACGCAGCACTAGGTCGCCGACCTCGAACGTCCGGCCGCGAACCAGTCGACTGTGGTACCGGCGTAACGTCTGCTGGTACTTGGCCGACCGCAGGACTGCGACGTCCCGTGCTTCGTCGAGTTGGTCGAGGTCATCCTGTTGTGCCTCCGACCCCCGCGCGCTGTCGTAGTTTTGTACTCTTGGAGAGCCGTACTCGAGGTCGATCGGGAGGACGGCCTCCGCCCCGAACACCAGGAAAAAAGGCGTGAATCCGGTCGATCGTGTCGGCGTGGTTCGCAGGCTCCAGAGAACGGCGGGCAGCTCGGCCGCCCACCGTCCCACGAATTTCTTCAGTCGACTGAAGATCCGTGGCTTGAGCCCTTGGAGAATCATGCCATTGGCCCGCTCGGCCTGGCCGTTAGCGCGGGGATGTGCAACTGCTACCCAGTCGACCCGGATGTTAAAGCCATCGCAGAATTCAAGGAACTCCTTCCCTGTAAACTGCGTTCCGTTATCGGTGATGATGGAGTTCGGGACTCCGAAGCGGTAGACAATGTCGCGGAAGAAGCTTGCCGCCTGTGCGGAGGTGATGGTCGCCAGCGGCTTGGCTTCAATCCACTTCGTGAACTTGTCTACCGCGACGAGCAGATGAGTAAAGCCTCCGGGCGCCTTTCTGAAGGGCCCGACCAGATCGAGCCCCCAGACCGCAAAGGGCCACGTGATGGGGATCATCTGCAGGACTTGTGCCGGGAGGTGCGTCTGTCTGGCCAAGAATTGGCATCCTTCGCAAGCTCGGACGATTTGCGTTGCGTCTGCCACAGCGGTCGGCCAGTAGAAGCCTTGTCGAAAGGCTTTCCCTACCAAGGACCGTGGCACAGCATGATGCCCGCAAACTCCGCCGTGGATGTCGACCAGCAGGTGTCTTCCTTGGCTGGCCGGGATGCACTTCTGGAGGATCCCGGAGGGGCTCCTCTTGTAGAGGATGTTGTCGACCAGGAAAAAGGACTTGGCCCGCCGAGCGAGGCACCGAGCCTCGGTGGTGTCGGCGAGGAGTGACCCGTCCGTCAACCGGTCGATGAAGGGTTGCCTCCAGTCGGACTCGATGTTCAGAACACAAGGGTCCGACCCAGGCGGGTGCGCGTCCGACCGAAGGTCGGTCGGAGCATCCGCTTTTAGGGGGTCGGCTGTGCCCTCAGCGCTTGGATCCAACTGGATGGATGGTTTGTGGAGATCGGAGATGAAGATTCTGGGGGGGGACCGACCCTTTGCTGGAGGTGAGGTTGGCGAGGGAGTCGGCTTCTTCGTTGTAGCGGCGGTAGCTATGGTGAAGCTCGAATCCTTTGAACCTTTCCTCGAGCTTGCGGACCTCCAAACAGTAGGCAGCCATGCGGGTGTCGCGAGGCTCCGTGGCCTTCATGACTTGATCGATGACCAGCTTGGAGTCGCCGTGGACGTAGATCCGCTGAGCGCTGAGGTCGGCGGCGATCCAGAGGCCGTTGACGAGGGCCTCATATTCGGCGACATTGTTGGTGGCGTCGAAAAGCAGTCGGATGGCGTATAGGAGCTTGTTGCCGAGCGGGGAGATAATGACGACCCCCGCACCGACCTCGTTCTTGATGTAGGACCCGTCGAAGTACATCGTCCAGTACTCGGGGTCCTCGACCATCGGTGGGACTTGCGCTTCAGTCCACTCGGCGACGAAGTCAGCCAAGACCTGCGACTTGATCGCCGTCCTAGGGATGTATGATATGTCGAGGCCGTTGAGCCCGAGGGCCCATTTGGCGATCCTTCCGGTGGCGTCGCGGTTGTGGACGATCTCTCTGAGAGGTGAGTAGGTCACCACGGAGACGGGATGCCGGTCGAAATAGTGGACCAGCTTCCTCTTGGTGATGAGCACCGAATACAACAGCTTCTGTACCTGAGGGTACCGAACCTTTGTTTCGGAGAGTACTTCGCTGACGAAGTAGACTGGCCTCTGCACCTTGAAGACGCGGCCTTCTTCCGCTCGCTCTACGACTAGCGCCGCGCTGACGACCTGGGTCGTGGCGGCAATGTAGAGGAGCAGCGGCTCTTGCGGTTCTGGGGCGACCAACACCGGAGGCGAAGTCAGGAACGCCTTCAGTCGACTAAGGGCTTCCTGAGCTTCTTGGGTCCAGCATAAGCGGTCGGACTTCTTCATTAGCTTGTAGAGTGGCATCCCGCGCTCGCCGAGGCGGGATACAAAGCGGCTTAGAGCCGCGAGACACCCCATCAGCCTCTGGACCCCCTTTAGATCGTTGATTGGCCCCATCCTCATGATGGCAGAGATCTTATCGCGGTTGGCTTCAATGCCGCGCTCGGAGACGATGAAGCCGAGCAATTTTCCCCTGGGGACCCCGAAGATGCACTTCTCGGGGTTGAGCTTTATGCGAAACCGTCGGAGGTTCACAAAAGTCTCCTCCAGGTCGGTGACGAGGTCGTCGGCGTTCCTGGTCTTGACAACGATGTCGTCGATGTAGGCCTCGATGTTACGGCCTATTTGGTAGGAAAACACGCTTGCATACATCGCTGGTATGTTGCGCCCGCGTTTTTCAGACCAAAGGGCATCGTGACGTAACAGTACGAGCCATACGGAGTGATAAAGGAGGTCGTGAGCTGGTCGGACTCCTTCATCGCAATCTGGTGGTAGCCTGAGTAGGCGTTCAGAAAGGAAAGGGATTCACACCCGGCGGTGGAATCCACGACTTGGTCGATGCGGGGCAATGGGAACGGGTTTTTCGGACAGGCCTTGTTGAGGCTTGTATAGTCAACACACATTCTCCATTGCCCCGACTTTTTCTTTACAAGAACGGGATTGGCGAGCCACTCGGGGTGGCGCACTTCCCTTACAAAGCGATCTCTTCCCCAATAGCCCGGCGCTTCTCTTCGTCGAAGCGGTGCAGGCGTTGGGCGAACAGTCTGGAGCCCGGTCGGATATTGAGGGTGTGCTCGGCGACTTCCTTCGGCACTCCCAGCATGTCTGAGGGCCTCCAGGCGAAGACGTCGCGGTTTGCTCGGAGGAAGTCGACGAGCGCGCTTTCCTATTTGGCAGGGAGGGCGGCCCCGATCCGAACGGTCTTGGCGGGGTCCTCGAGGTCGACTGCGACCTCCTTCGCGTCCTCCGCGGACTTGAAGGAACTCGGCCCCGACTTGCTGGAGTCGGGGGCGGATTCGGGGGTCCTTTCCTGGAGACGGGCGAGCTCGGCGGAAGCGACGACCGCCGAGGCTAGCTCACAACTGCTCCGCTCGCAGTTGTAAGCGAGCCGGAATGGCGCGGCCACGGTGATGACGCCCTGTGGCCCCGGCATTTTCAGCTTGAGATAGGTGTAGTTGGGGACCGCCATGAACTTCGCGTCATCACCGTGGTAGGAGCCGGGAAAATCCACGACCTCAAAAGTGAGGTTCTCGGTGCGGAAGTTGTCCGGGCTCCCAAAAGTGACGGGTAGGTCGACCTGCCTGAGTGAATGGGCCTGTTGGCCCGGGACGACGCCGTGGAAAGGCACCTTGCTCGGCCGAAGGGCGGAGCGTGGGACCCCCAGGGCGTCCAGGGTCTCAACATACATGATGTTGAGACCGCTGCCGCCGTCCATGAGCACCTTGGTCAGGCGCTTCATCCCCACGATGGGGTCAACAACGAGCGGGTAGCGTCCTGGGTGCGAGACGTGGTCGGGGTGGTCGGTCCGATCGAAGGCGATCGTGCACTCCGAGCACCTCAAGTAGTCGGGCACGGCGGGAGTCACCGTGTGGACTTCACGGTGGGCGAGCTTCAACCGACGCTTGTCAGCATAGCACTCCGCCCCACCGAAGATCATGAGGCAACCGTCGAGTTGCGGAAACTCGTCGGTCGTCTCATCACCCTTCGCCCCGGCGTCGGGCACCGGGTCGCGCTTCTTCCCCTTACCCCGCGACGTCGTGGGGTTCCCGGAGAGAAAACGCTTCAGGACTTCGCAATCCTGGTACTTGTGTTTGACGGGATAGTCATGGTTCGAGCATGGACTATCCATCAACATCTCGAAGCGGTCGGGCGTCTGCCGAGCCTGCTGCTTGGCAGGGCGGTCGGCAGCGGCGACCATGCGGCTTTCACGGCCTTGCTTCCCCTTCCGTTTCTTCTTGTCGGAGCGGTCGGAAGGGGTGCTGGGCTCGGAGCCGGACGCTCTGTGGGCCACCTTCCTCTCGAAGATGGCCCCCACGGCCTCCTAGCCGGAGGCGTGGTTGGTGGCAATGTCGAGGAGCTCCTTGGTGGTCCGGGGCTTCGCGCAGCCCAACTTGTGGACCAGAGCCTCGCAGGTGGTGCCGTAGATGAACGCCCCGACGACATCGGCGTCACGGATGTCGGGGAGCTCGTTGCACTACTGGGAGAAGCGCTAAATGTAGTCCCGGAGGGTCTCCCCCGGCTGCTGCTTGCAGCTCTTCAAATCCCAGAAGTTGCCAGGGCGTTTGTATGTGCCCTGGAAGTTCCCGACGAAGAGGTTCGTCAGATCGGCCCAGCTCCCGATGGTGTCGGCGGGCAGGTACTCGAGCCAGGCTCGAGCAGAGTCCGTGAGGTAGATGGGGAGGTACTGGATGATGAAGGAGTCGTCTGTCGCTCCCCCTGCCCGGCAAGCGAGCCGGTAATCTTCTAGCCACACACTAGGGTTGGTCGCCCCTGTGTACTTGGCTATGTTCGTCGGGGCTCGGAATCTGACCGGGAAACCGGCGTTGCGGATGGTGCATGTGAACGCCCGCGGCCCCGGTCCATCGGGACCCGGGTCACGGTGCTCACGCCGTCCGCTGTCGGCGACCTGCGACGGTGCCACTGCGTCGGTGGCTCTCCTCCCGCCGATCTTTGGCGCTGGTTGTCGAGTTGTCCCCCAGGCGATGGCGCACCGGGGTGCGCGATGCCTGGGGGAGCTCGTGGAGTGGGGTCTTGGCTGGGCTCTGACGACCCCGCGAGGGGAGCGCCCAGCGACCAAGTCGCGCCGAGTGTCCGGGAGCCGAACCTGGGCGTCTTTGAATGACAAAGACGTTCTACTAGTCCCCGGAGGTTCTGGTAGGTAGCCTTGGCTTCCGGGTCCGTTGGCTCAGGCAGCTCGTGTAGCAGCATTGCTGCCGCGGCGATGTTTTGGTTGGCGTGGGGGAAGAACGGAAGATCGCCGGTCCCCTCAGCCAGCTGTTGATGCACCTGACGTGCGCGGGCGCGCGCGCCAGAGGCAAGGGGCGGCTCGGGCTGACGTTGCTCCAGGTCGGCCTGGAGTTTGTCGAGCTCGGCCTTTCGAACCTCCAGCTCTTCGCGCTGCTGCTAGAGGTCGGTGAGGCGACGCTGGTGGTGCACGTCGTCTTCCCGCCGGGACTCTTCCCGCCGCGCTTCGTCGCGCGGGAGGAGGGTCTCGAGAGTTGCGGGGGTGGAGGATGGCTCCGCCGCGCTCGCCATGTTGCACTCACGAGAGTACATCCTGCGCGGGGATGCTCCCTGTCGGAGCTAGAATTGTGACTGGAGGAGCCCCCCAGCAGGTCATGGAGGGAAGTAGGCGCGTAGCCGGTCATGGCCACGAGCCGAGAGCTCGTGGAGGGCGAGACGGTCATCCGCCGTAGATCGCACGCAGCGTCGTCGGGGGCGACGCCGGTGCGCGATGGGCACGCCCGTGAGGCCCATGCTGGGGCCTCGAGGCGGAGGTTGCCGAGAACGTCGGCGATCGCGTCCAAGCTTATGGAGGGTGCCCGCTCTCGAATGGCAGCGGGGATGAGGACGAGCTCCCCCGCCGTAGTGACGACGAAGTCGAGGGCGCCGAAGCGGATCCAGCCCCTCGACGCCGGCGAATCGTCACGAGAGAAAGAAACCATCGGGGAAGAAGATGGGAATCTGGAGTCGAAGATGACGATGGCGCGCGGAGCCCCTACCTGGCGCGCCAACTGTCGGTGTTTCGTGCACCGGCAATACGAATTTTTGGTTAGTGGGGGTCGCGCGCTCCCTCTCCCCGAATGGTTGACTCAAGAAGCCAGATGTTTATACTGGTTCGGGCTGAATGTCCCTACTCCAGTTCGTGTCGTTGGGGTATATGGTATTCGAGAGATGGTCCGAAGGTTACAGGCGAGACAGGGAGTTCGATCGATCTCCCTTGTGCTCGGTGAGTTTTCGTGCTTTATTGGTCTCTCCCCTCCCCCCGGGGCCCTGCCTCTCCTTATATATCCGAAAGCGGCAGGTTACAATGAGAGTTGGAGAGAAAAAGGAAGGGGTATTGTACGCCTTGGAGTCTGGTCTTCTGTCTTATCGTCCGACCGGGCTCCGACTACCTCCACGCCGGGTTGGTAGCCCTGTGGCGGGGAGTCTTCGACCGTGCTGACGAGGTGACGCACCGCTCCGTACGGATGTCAGCCCCGGCAGTTAATGGTATTTGACCTCAGCTTGGTCTCGGGAGGGGGCGCTTCTCTGCGGTGTGTCAGCGACGATGGGACCGGGGGCTTGACTTCTTGGCGCACCCTCTGACATTCTCGGGAAGGGACCGCCTACTCTGGCACGGACGTCAGGGGACGTCACGTACGCAGAGCGGTTGGCCCTTCACCAGCGCGGGTCTTGGCCTTTCGAGCGTTAGCGGAGCCGGCCGACCATGCGCTCCGACCCGGGGGGTCGGAGTCTGCCGACCACCTGGGGCTGGCTCTAACAGTGCCAGGCCAACTCTTCGCGGCCCACGGACCTTTTGTCAGAACTAGGTTCCGAAGAAGATCAGCCCGCTCGTGGTTCCGGGCTGATGGGGGTACCCATGGTATGGGTACTCGTCAAAATCATTTTATCACCCCAGTTGATTATTGCGCAACACAATGCCAACAACTCAACATCCTTGAAGAAGTACGAATTCCTCCTCATATCAACTTCATCATGTCGGTAACACGTCACACCGTTCCAAAATACATTGCATATTCCATTAGTCAATATTGAGCTTTTGTATTTCCAAAACGATGTCAAAGGTTCGTTGCATGGCTAAGCAAACTACTGACGGTCTAAATAACCCATGTCGGCAAAGTATTTAGCTACCAACTATTAATCAACAAACCTAGGATGACAAATGAATCATGGCGTACAGCTATTATAGACAAGGTGGCAATAACAAGTAGGTTGATTATCTAATCCCAAATTAATTGAAAACAATTTAACTCAAACTAGCATGCAATAATTTGAAACAACATAAGTTTCGAAAATGGGATCAACATGGTCAAAGCACAACTTACCTAGCCCTTGCAGCATTTACTGTTCTTCACTCTTTATCTTTGATTCTTGGTCCTCGATCTTCAACTTCCACTTTCTCGATCCTCATCTCGTTCGAACGACTTCCGGACGACACATCTAACGATAAAGAAACACAAATACAACAGAACTCAAAAGACAATTCAAATAAACTCCAAATTAAGAACGAACAGCATTGGGCACAATGGCTTGGATGAATTTAGGAACTTGAACGGATTAGATCAAAGAGTTGACAAAAGAGAACGGGCTTTCGGCAAAACACCGAAAAGGGAAGGACTAATAACTGGGAAAGAAAGAATAATATTCCGAAGAATATTTCTTCCAAAGTTATTATCTTGATTGGACAATGATGACATATGGGCTCTCGATCTACAGATCGGGTCCATAAGGATATGTTAGTTCACAATGAACTAAACTGATTCTCGAAGTTGACTTTTGTTGACCGACGAAACACGATCAAACGAAAGAGACACGGTTAGATTAGATCGGGCACAAGGTTATGGCACATGGCCAGTGGTCTATCAACCAAGTCCACGAACGAAGTCTAGGTCAATGGTAGATTAGGTTTTCAGGGATAAGACAAGACAAGTGTCTTACCACGATTGAAACAACGGGAGAGATTGCAAATATAATAACGCGGCTCACGATGAACTTAGTTCATCGAACCGGTCTTAGGTTAGGGTTTTGATTCGGCATTGAAGATGATATGACGATGAGGCTAGGCTCACGTCATGATGATAGAGAAGACGAGGACATCGCATTAGGGCTCTTGCATGAATGCACGCATGTGATGACAACGAAGCGATGAGAGCCAAGCGTTAACGATGGAACATTAACGACGAAACGTTAACAGTGGAACGTTAACGACGGAACGTTAACGATGAAGCGTTAACGGTGAAACGTTAAACGTTGACGGTGGAACGTCAACGGAATGTTAACGGCGAAACGTTAACGGCGAAACGTTAACGACGGAGCGTTAACGGTGAAACGTTAACGACGGAACGCTAACGGTGGAACGTCAACGGAACGTTAACGGGGAAACGTTAACGGCGAAACGTTAACGACGGAGCGTTAACGGCGGATCGTTAACGGCAGATCGTTAACGGCGAACGTTAACAACGGAGGTCAAACAATGATAGGATACTCATGAAACAAGGTAGCGACTGTTGGTGCAACGACATGACCGCGATAAAACGCTACCAAGGATGGCTAACCGATACGCAAACCGGTAACAACGGTTTAGGCCGAAAGACGACGGTTTTATGCCGGAATCGGCTCCGACGGCAAACGGAGATCAAAAGAATTCTAAGGATGATCCAAAACAGTACAGGACGACCCGCCGAAAGAGACAACACGGCCGGAGCGAGCTAAAATAGCCGGCGTCAAAAGGCGACGCGCGGCGACGGCTAAACGGCGGCCTAAATATATAAAAAAAATTCCGTAGGATGGGATGGCAAAGGGGGAATGTTTACTGCGTAGAACGCCGCTAGACGAACTCAACGGTATAGGCGGATTTTGCGGCGCCCCTCCGGATTAATCACAAACTGCCGTTTAACGGGTTTCGGATAAAAACTTTGGACAGCCATAACTTCTAGAATAATGATCGGAACTTAACGAAATTTTACCGAGAGCTAAATGGGACCAAGAGGCACACCGTGACGCAAGTGGATTGAAGAAATACCTTCTGGAACAGCGGGGAACGCGCGAGGAAGTTTGCCGCTGTCTGAAACGCAGTCTGATCGGAGAAATTATTTTTCTGCGCCAAATCGATGGGGAAAAACCATAAGGCAAGATGTGCATCATGTAGAGGACATCCCCAGGAGTCTACACAAAAATTTTCACGGTCAAACTCGAAAAATTGAGGGAGTTATGGCCTTGGCAAGATTCGAGATTGAAACGGCCATAACGTTAGATCCCGTGGGCCAAATTGGCTGAATTTTGGATAGCAAGCAGATGGTACCTTGTGTCACACCATGGCGAAGATGGATCTCAAAAAGAGTCGACGAGCTGCCCGGGACATGGCTGCAAAGTTTGGCCGATGTTGGGCGACATCTCGAGGACATGGCGGCGGTTTCGGAGTTTTGGAGATGATCCGGAGGTTGAAGATGCGTGGGAGAGGTCATGGGAGGTCTACACTGGGTTGGGGTGGCGGCTAGGTCAAGAAAAATCAAGTTTGGACGCGTTTGGAGCAAAAACAGATCTTATAGGCATTAGATCGAGCAGTTTCCGTGCGTGGATCGGACACGGGGTGACGTGGCGGCCTCTGGGCGCTCCGATCACGATTGTGTGGCTGCTGGCGCGCAGGCGACGTGGCGGCTCGGGCGCTCGGCCTGGCGAAGGCGCGGCCCAACGCGGCCTGGCGCGAGGCGCGCGCTCGCATGGGGGCGGGCCGGCGCACGTGGGCCGGTGGGGCTGGCTCGGTGGGCTGAGCAGGAGAGAGAGGAAATTGAGCCCAAAAACCAAAATCCGAAATTCCAGCTTTTTCCAATTAAAACAATTCCCAAAATTTAAATAATTCATTTGAGGCAATAAAAATACCCAAAAAATTCTAGAAAATATTTTGAGACATTTTGAACTCAAATAAAATATTTGCACCAAAACTTTATATAAACTTTTCCAAATAATTAATTAATTTCAATAAAAGGGCTTAATACAAATCAAATTCAAATAAATCCAATAAATAGCAAACGAGCTCCGAAAAATCTCAAAAATTATAGAAAAATTTATTGAAGCACAAGGAACCCAAATAAAATTAAATTTATTTTATTTGAGGTTTAGAATAATCAAATTAAATTGTTTTAGCTTTTAGAAAATTCAAATCAAGCTTTATAAACGCGAGAAAATCAACGAAATTTTTTGGGAAGCTAAACTAAACCAAAAATTTTGAAAACCCAAATTTTGGGATGTTACAGTAGCCTCACATTTGGATGGAAAATAGAAAACCTAAGGTATGCATTGTATTAATGTTCATTATTTTATTGCATACTTAGAA
Source organism: Rhipidocladum racemiflorum (assembly GCA_036346355.1). Classification (NCBI taxonomy): domain Eukaryota; kingdom Viridiplantae; phylum Streptophyta; class Magnoliopsida; order Poales; family Poaceae; genus Rhipidocladum; species Rhipidocladum racemiflorum. Next base: position 664,184 of record CM070582.1, read on the forward strand.
TTTAAGTTGAAGTATGAATTTCTCCACTGCTTTAACCAAAAACTATGTATCATATTTCCCAATCCATATTCAAATCAAGCTTTATAAACGCGAGAAAATCAACGAAATTTTTTGGGAAGCTAAACTAAACCAAAATTTTTGAAAACCCAAATTTTGGGATGTTACAGTAGCCTCACATTTGGATGGAAAATGGAAAACCTAAGGTATGCATTGTATTAATGTTCATTATTTTATTGCATACTTAGAATTTAAGTTGAAGTATGAATTTCTCCACTGCTTTAACCAAAAACTGTGTATCATATTTCCCAATCCATATATTACATGGATGCACACATTTAGGGGGAGTTCATACTCTAACTTAATGTTTCATTGCATTGATCTATTTTTCATTACCACATATAAAGGATCAAGACATTGAAACTAGATCTTTGAGTATACATTTAACATGCATAGTTGTAGTATACTCATGGTATCATAGGATATGCTCCAAAGCAGTAAAATTGAATATGTGCATTTTGGTTCAAAGTCAACTATATGTATGCACATATACTTGTGGAGTTTATTCTATAGTTGATGGTTTAGAGTAATGATCATTTCCATACTTTCCATCAACATGAGTATATGAAAACTCGTGTAGTTGTTATATACTCATATCAATTTAAATGAAGATTTAAATTGAGGTCGTTTATCTTCTAATCATTAAAGAACATTGCATCATGAGTTGATGGTGTTCTTGTGATCGATTAAGGATAATCGATAGTTCTTAAGTATAACGAAACATTAGTTGCATCAATATACTTAAGACACAAATACAATTATTCATTAAAATTGATTTAGGTTGTGCTCAATCATTATGGAGGCATCCATTATGTGTTAATGGAGTGCAATAGATGATTGTGGCAACCATGTGTGTTGGACTAACGCTTTCAAATGAGTTGTGAAAGTAGGATTTAATCCAAGTGGTTGAGAAGATGAAGAAACAGCACAATGATGACATCATGAAGTGATGAACGTCAAGAGGAGATCCCGATAAGAAGAAAAGAAAAGAAGGTTCATCAAGAGGACATAAACAAGATGTTGTGAGAGTCGGGTAATGATCTGGTAAAAGAGAAGTAGAGCTGGGTGACGATCTTTAAGAGAAGATGATCGTAAATCATGAGGACTTCAAGAGAGAGCAAAGTGACAATCCCGGAGAAATGAGGTATGATTGAAGATCATAAAGACCCCAAAGGGGATTGATCGCGTGCGGCATCAAAGGTAACTAGATAGAGTGTCTTGTTATAGGCGTGCCGTACTATTAAGTGGGATGCAACGTGGATGATTTAGAAGTGTCTCTATGCTCAAGTGTTATCTATCCTTAAATAGATGAGAGACACAAAACGCATCACGTACACCGGGAATGTTTGTCTTTTTGTTTGGATCTGATGTTCCGATTAGTGGATCGGATGTTCCGATCCATCGGTAAGTCCGATGGTTTGCTATCTTGTATTGGATTGATCTATCTAGGGTTGATTATTTCTCTAACTAGCTTTACTACTAGTTGTTGATACTTGCTTGTGCTAGCTTTGAGTAGAAATCATTTTGTGTTTAGGCGTAATTCGTCTTCAAATTTCTAGACTCTGTTCTAATCAGATATTCCGATTAGACACCGGAACCTCCGACTCCATATCGGAAGTTCCGATCTCTTTTCTGCTGCGTTGTTTTAGAAAATTGTAAATCGCCTATTCACCCCCCTCTAGGCGTCCATCCTCGATCCTTTCAACTCCTCCAGTGCTGGCGTTGATTCTTCTTCAACTGACGTTTGATGTTGCAAGGGTGAGTACTTAAAAGCACTCAGCAAGTCATGCACAGAAATGCAGTCTAATACTCTACATGCTTGGCTTATTACAAAGGATAGGCTATGATGGTTCATTTGCGATAAAGCACATTCACAATATCGATAATAGATTGAAAGCAGTAAAACAGTAATAACTTTCATAAACAATTTCACAAGTAAAGCATTTGTCCTCCTAAGCAAATTCATCATTTCCAATACCAAGTGTCCGTAAACCAAGTTCATTTTCATAAAATCTAACCCTTGACTGTAATCACCGAGCAATGTCCAATACCGTGGACTCGACTATTCGAATAGGTTATGGCGACGTGGGAGGCACGGGAAACGAGGGAGGCGGCTACGTGCACGCATAGGAGCAGGCATGGCTGCCCCTGCTTGAGCGCTGACCGCTCGACCGACAGTACCACCCCAGTGAGGCCGGTACTGCCGCTAGGCCGGTAGTACCGCGATTAAAGCTGCGGTACTACCGCTCCAGCAGTTGAAAACTCTGAATTTCGCGGCTTACGCAACGGCGCTTGATCAAATATTTTGGGGACTTTTGGGATAGGTTCGGGGGATCATATTGAGGGTTTAGGAACTTAGGTTTAAGTTCTAACCTATATGAATCGAGACTTCACCCGAAATTGAATCCAGGAGCTCCGATCGGGGAAAACGACCAAACAAAACGACAAAAAGGAAAACAAAAGCGAATAACTCCAAATTAAGATTCGAAAACAAATCAGAGCACTAATTAACACTTAATTAGCTTCATTAAGCTTAATTACAAAACCCGGGTGTTACACTATAGCTCTCGCAGGAGGAAGAAGAAAGAGTGGAATCGAAAAAATTCAGTCATTTGGCTTGGACGTCTCCAAGTCTTATATAGTCTGCAACCAGTAACTGTCTCCATTACTCACTAGTAACTGATAGCATTAAGCACTGGTAACTGACCGAATTTAAACAGACTTAATGCACTGGTAACTGCTAATTCAAACAAAAATAATGGTCATTATGCAGTCTCCTAACCAGTACAGAAAGCTAAGCAGTTGCATGATTCAGCAAAATAAAAGGTGAATTCATAGTGCCAGGAGACATACTACGACGCTGCGCGATCGCTCGTCGCAAGTCACAAGTCACGCGGATTTTCACGTGAAAATACGCGGATACACGCGTGTGTGTGCGCGCGCTTAGCCACGTCTACCCTATGCCATTCCTATGCCAAATGTCGCATTAATTAAGAGGTGGCAAGGACTCCACCTTTTAAGTTGCCTTTCCTCTACTTGGCTAGGCCATATGGTACTAAACCATGCAATCTTTGGAATTAAAGGTAATGGGCCGTACTCAACGTCCAATTCCAACAAAATCAGGTATCACAATGCACGATATTAAAATAAATGGGTTTGACGGCAATTCTAACTTAATTTAATTTATTCAAATTATTTTTTTAACTTCAGTCTAATGCATAATTAACTTTTTCTCCCGCAGGTTGTACGAAGAAGATTCATAGGACAACGAGTTAAATTTTTATTCTTGTACTCTTCTGCATTCAAACTGTAATATTTATTATTGTAATTAAAATTCAAAAATTGTAATTAATATTTATTGTTATAATTTGATTTTCATACTCTGGTTGTATTGATTAATTTGTAATGTGAATTCTTTGATGATTGATTGAATTTAATTCGCTGGTCTTATCTCTTATTCACTCCGTTAAATGATCAATTAATTGTTTTTACTATTTCCATTAGTCGGTTAATTAGGCGGGTTATTTCACTCACATGGACAGCTACCATGCCCACCCAACTCTCGTCAGATCCCCTAGCCTCCATCCAACCATAGTTCCTCGTCGCCTACCCGGCGGCTGTCGATGGCCAGTTCGTTTCAGCTTCTGGATTATGGATTCTGGATTATGAGAGAAGCTGCTTTTGATTATAGGAGAATCGGGCCGAGTCGGCTACAACTTCTAGGTTCCGGGCTGAGCCAGCGAGAATCAGCAAGAATCAGTGAGAATCAGGTTTCAGCCAGATTCCTATTCTATATAGAAATCAGCTTCTGATTTTCAGAGAAGCTGTCCAGAATTCTCTCGTTTGGCAAAAAAATTGTTTTTTTTAAGCAGAACCTGTCCAGAAGCTGAAACGAACGGGGCCGATGTCCATATTGTTTCCTGTGTATTACAAGAGAACAACAGCTTCTTGTTGTGTCGTATCTTCATGCTAACACTTAGTAAATTACTGCACAAGACCGAGCGAATTTTGTCCAACAAGTTCAGTTTTTTTTTTTTTGTCAGTTCAGGGTGTATAAAAATGGCTCACCTTATTTCACCGAAACTCTGCAGTGCAAATGTGTCAGTGTCGGAATATTAATTTACAGGTCCATCTGCAAGCCGTTCTGTCGATTTTGTTTCTTTGAGCAGTGTATGATGTATATATTATTTGATAAGAAAGAAATTTCGCTGACTCTATATTATAAGGATAATGTGTAAAAACTGTTTCTAGTCATAAATATTCAGAGATTGCTCGCACTTTGACATAGTACAGAGAAATTTGATGTGTACTGAATCGTACGTGGATTGTTTGATGTGTATTATATCAGAACAAGTTTACAGAGAGCTAATTGATGCGAAGCAAGAAGAAATTATTACAACCTAGCTTGTGTATGAATACGATAGCAGCCAGTCAGTTTTATTCAAGGCCTTTGAACAAAAAAAGGAAAGTAACAGGAAAAGAGAAGAAAAGAACTCGTCGCCATGGTCAGAGACGGCACACAGATCTAGCTCATGGATCAGGCAGACACGCGCTGCGTGTAGCAGTTGACTTGCGGGAAGTGAGCTAGACGAGGAGAGGAGCCGGAGGAGGAGCGGCGGCCGCCCGTGCTGCCGCCGGCTTCCCCCGGCCCATGGTGAAGCCGCGCGTCCCGTCGGGCATCCGAGGGCCGTGGGGAGGCTGCCGGGGGCTCAGCGGGCACTTCTGGGAGGCCTGCGCCTGCCGGGGGCTCAGCGGGCACTTCTGGGACGCCTGGCGGGGGCTCGACGGGTCGAAGTGGCCGAGCACGCCGGCGGGGGCGGACTGCGGGCTGTGCGGCGCCGCGACGTGCAGCTTCCCTCGCCCCCTCGCCCACCCTTTCTTGCTCCCGTTCTGGTGGTCCTCCGCCTGTCTCGGGTTGCGCGCGCGCACCACGTCAGTCGACGGCTGAGCTACTGCACGGAATTAAGTTGAGCTGGGACGGAAGTGAATTCGGAGACTCACGTGTGCTTCCGGCGAGTAGTCCGCCGTCGGGGAGTCGGCTGAAATCTGGGAGTGCGGCGACTGGTCGTCGTCGGAGCCGGCGAAGTGGTCGAAGTCAGGCCGCTTCAGCCTCATCACCGACTTGGGCTGCGACAAGACAAGGAAAATTAAAGATGGATTGCCTTGCCTGTAACTCTGTAAGGAGAGGAGAGGAGAGGAGAGCTTCGCTTACGGAGCGCCTGAGCACCGTGCGGACACGGAGGCCTTTCCTCCAGTTCCGTTCATCGTTTAGCTTCTCCACCTGACAAAAATCAAATCAATGGCGCATGTAACTGCGACGCGACGCGACGCGACGCGAGAGCCAATCAAATCTGCGTTCCTGATGAAACACGCATAGCTAGACAAGGAGGACTCACTGCTTTCTCAGCTTGCTGTGAGGTCTCGTACTCCACGAGGGCATGCATCTGTCAGATTTGGGTTATGATCAAATTTGTGTCAAATTTAGGAAGTGTTCAGCTGCAGAGCATATATGTGACGTACGTACCTTGTTGCTCACGAGCGTGTCCGACTTGGAAGCCCTCGCCGAGCTAGGCTCCTGAGGGTGGCAGATCTTGATGTTCTTCACACTGGTTGGCACACAGGTTACATACAGGCGTACAAAAACACACCGTTAAAATCGACGACGACGATCATGTATTGCAATCTGCGACATTTAGGAACTGTCTTGTCTGACCTTCCGGCGACTCCGAAGATCTTCTCGAGGCTGTTTCTCGATGAGTCCTCTGGCAAATTCTCCACTATGATCATCCGAGACTGAGTAGAGAGAGAGAGAGATCAGTTCTCGGTGGTAAGGTGTGGAGTACATGGCACCGCAGAGAGAACCTGGAGCAGACATGGTAACTCACTGACCTGAAGTTCTTCTTTGTGCTTCTCAGTGAACGGCTGCCTGCGCCGGACTTTCTTGCCATCATCGCTGACAATCTGCAGCAACCAGAAAGGGGCAGGAGAGAAATTCATGATCCTATATGCTGAATACTCCCTCTGTTAAAAAAAAGGCAACGTTTTTTAATGTTGCCTCCTCAGTCGCTCCCTCAGAGCGACTTAGGAGGCGACTCCACTTCCGGCGAGAGGCCCCCAACCACCAAGCTCCTCTTCCCGCCGCTGCCGCTGGTGGCCTTCCCTCCCCTCTTCAGATCGATGCGGTGCCGACCGAGATAGAGGTTGTCGCCCCCGCCGCCGAGGTCGGGCGGAATCCACGAACGGCGGAACTGGCGCGGCTCATGATGAAGGACCAAAGAGACCTTCGTGCGTGCCCAGCAAGGTTGAAGTCTACCGAGCACTTGCAGATCTAGGTGTTGAAGTCACAGATCTAGGGCCCCTCAAGATCCCCCTTGAGCAAGCATGGTCTGGTGGCGGGGAGAAAGAATGGGAGCAGGTTGACGGTGCTGTGGAGAAGTTGAGGGTGAAGGCCTGCTGGTCGGCGCCGAGGTAGTTGTTGTGAAAGTTGAACGCATCGGGCTGGTCGGCGCCAGATGCACCGCCCGATGTAGACGAGGTCATATTGTGGCCGCTCACGTTGATGTTTTTCTTGCTCTACTGCTGGAAATCCCGCTCCAGCTCCGAGTACAGGAACAGCTGCAACGGAGCACTTCTCACCCCACCACCATCGCCTCACGGCATGCCCGGATGGTTGAAGCGCAAGGGCCGTGAGGGGGAACACAACTGTGAGCTACGTCGTGGAGTGGACTGGTGCGGATTGGAGCATCGATGTGGTTGGGAACCGTTGTGAAGGGGTCAGTGGTGTCTTCCCTCTGGTTCCGCCCGTTGGGGATTCAGGGTGGAGGATATTCCGGTCGACCAGCTTGCCGACCTTGAGAGTGGCGTGAGGGCGTCACGTTATGCGCGGCATGGCTTTCCGGTGAGCATCTATGCAACAGTTGCTGAGGAGGTGGTGTTGCTTGGGTCGACGAGCTCAAGGCGTGTGCTCATCTCAGCTCCGGTCGACAGGAGGAAGTGAAACAGGGCCGGCCAAGAGCCTATCGAGAGCCGCGGAGTGTTGGATCCTACCAGGTTCAAGGAGGTGTGCTCGGCCTGGGGAAGGCAAGGTAGCTCGGGGAGGGTCACAGAGATCGCAGCAGTGCACAAGGTCGTGCAAGGTCTCCGGTTCGGATCGGGTCAGGTCATCTCAGCTCGATGGTAGTTTGGTTGTTGCAGGAATCGAGCGCCGGTGTCTGACCGACGTTAAACCCCTTAGTATCGGGTTTGGTTGGTGGTGTTGTTGGCAGTGCTGTGTCCGTAGTGGGCGACACAGCACTGCGTAGGCGTTTTTGGCTAGTTGGCCTAGCTGTTCTTCTCTAGTGTAATTTTCTTTTCGGAGGCTTTCTTTCTATCTTAATGAATCCTACCCTTAACTTCAAAAAAAAATATATTCATGATCCTAATTCCTACACGAAGAATGTTTCATCTATTGCAACTAGCAATTGTTTGGGAGCAGTAACTTACAAGCTTTGTCGAGGTGCGAAGAGCCTTAACAAGCATTTGGTTGGTTGCCCCAAGAGACTTGATTTTCTTCCAGGATGCAACGACTGACAAGGGAACTGCCCAAACGTTGAAAAGAAAAGGCGTTACCATCTAGCCCTGACATATCATTTCATCCTACGAAAACATCTTATACATCTGATCAAGTAGTTTACACAAATACGTATGTATGTTGGACATCAATGAACACTAAGGTATCTTATACTCCTGAACACTGGGGTGTTACTAACAGAACCTGAGAGGCAGGCTAGGTAGCTGTTGCCGCTTACCATAACCTTCGTATTCTTTGTTGATGATCTTGAGCAAGAACTCGTTCGCCACCAGATTAATGTCGCTGAATTGGTACTCAACCTATGAAAAAGTGGAGGTATATAGTCTGTCGATCAGTATGCCTAGATGGGAGAGATATGGAGCAAGAAGAAGAATACCACCATTACGGTTAGTTGAAGAATCAAGGTTGCCGTTAAGATACCTGCTTGACGATCTTCTGCGCGATGTCAGCGGCGCCGCTCCCCTTGGCCTGCCCGCTGTTGCTGGCGGCGGCGGCGGCGGCGGCGCCGAACTTGGCGTGCGCAAAGTCGGGCATGAAGAAGACGGGCTCTTGGTCGTGGAAGAAGCTCCAGTCGGGGGCGAGCCCCGCCTGCATCTGCAAGAAGGGCGAGTAGTAGCCGCCGGACATGGGGCTGGCGGCGGGCGACATGGGCACGAACTCCGGGGCGTGCACGTTGAACTTGAACGGCGTCGTCGGCGCGGCACCGTCGTCGGCGACGTCGGCCACCTTGGTGGACTTGACGTCGACGCCGCTCTCCTGCGCCATGCGGTCGGTCGGCTCCTTCCTTGATCGATCGGCGTCCGGCGAGGAGGTAGTGATCGGCAGATCGATCGGCGTGTGGGATGGAGGAAGGCGTTTATATATATACAGTTACGAGAGAGAGAGACGATCGATGAAGAGCACGTAGGCGTGTGCCATGCATGGCCGCGCGCGACTCCGACCATTCCATTGGATGGAAGGGAACGAAGACCGTTGACCACTCCCTTACATGTAGGGCCAACGAGGGACTCTGCTTACATCTAGGGAACCCAAGGGACCGTATCCGTTGGATTGGATCACCAATTTCGGTGACCGACCGCAAGGACGTCGGTAAACTTTGGCAAAAAATAACATATATACATATTATATATATATATATATATAAAATATGTGTGTATATATAATATGTTTGGAAACTAGTTAGTGGGTTTAGGTGAGGAGTTGAAGGCTAAATTTTGGTTGCGGCTACTGTTTTTTGTTGGTCTGTCTGGGTACGTCAAAATAATGTTGTTTTTGATAAAAAAAGAATATCTAATCTATTGCAGGTTATCTGTATGTGTATCAGCTGGTTACGATCATTGCCCGTGTTGCATCGATAAAGAGGATCGCGGTGTGTTTTAGTGACTTGCAGATCGTTGGAAGTGCTGATCAGGGACTTATTCATTGGGTATAGATGGAGATTTAGTAGACGTCTATATGCGGGTTGAGAGCTTTACTTTATACTTTTCGTGGATCGTTGAAACCTTACTTTCTAGCGTGTACCTTTCAAACAACATTTCGGTCGTAACTTTGTAATAATTGATGGGCTATGTATATCTTAATTAGCACGCAAAGACCAGGAGTTAATATATTCTTCTATTATTTTAAAAAACAGGTTGGGTGATCAAGTTGGATCTGTTGGAACTAATTTTGTTACGTGGTGATTTTGTCCGAGTATGACATGGAGTCTAGACCGTTGCCGTGTCCGAGTTTAACTTCATGCATACAAAGTCGAGTCGGATGTCAAGAAGTAGTGCTTTATAAGCAGATGTCTGTAACGTGGGAAGGGCAAGATCAATGCAATACAAGCAAAGCAAAAGTGCAATAAAGAGCAATGCAAGGCAATGTATGAGCATAGCATGAGTTTTTCTAGTCGCTTTGTTGCACCTGTAGCCGGCCAAATACAAGCATCTACCTTGCAAGCAGCAATTCGTCGTCTTGCCGAAGCCCGATCGTGCCATTATCCGATCCTACAATTGGTATCAGAGCCCGGTTCTAACATCTTTGGCCCGATGGACACTAGGGTGTGAAGGCCTGATGGACCGTGACCCCGAGGGACCGTCGGTGTACGGTGAAGGGGCGGTGAACGGCTGAGAGATACCAATGTGTGAAGGGGGACTGTTAGAATAGTTCCACATTGGTTGTGAAAGGGCAAAGAACCTAACTTATAAGTGGGGAAATCCCTCACCTCTTAAGCTAGTTTTTGGGGTTGAAAAGGCTCTTACGATCCAACAAGATCATCTATGAAAAGACTGTTAATTATCGTAGGTGATAACCTGCATGAAGGCACACAACAGTAATACATCATGCCCATTAAGCACCGCGCCTTTACACGCTAAAAGTCTAGATTCTCTTGGAGGTAGGTTATTTCTGAACGCTACTGTATTAATCACTACCTCTGATGGATCGTCAGTCAAGTCTTGCTGTCAAGATCGAGAAGCAAAAGGATCTTGACTACTACTCGCTCTTCATTTTTATAAAAAAATAACTTTATTTATAAATATAAAATTTATATGTAGATTTAATAACGAGACATTTCCTTCTATAACACTATTTATTCTGTCTCAATCATATATATTTATGCATTACCATCCACACAAATTATATCTTTCACCTTTCAAAAAAATTAAGTGATCAGGGTATCTAGATCATTTTTTTATACATTTTTCAATTTCAATACAACATTAATCTTTATGCAAAGTCAAAATACATTTTATAGAAAAGAACGGAGAGAGCAACAGTTCAGGGGCCTATATATATGAATATATGCGGAACCCAGTGCTTGGAACCTTACAGTGATACATTAATCCATGTGTCGCGGTATCGTCATTAGTAAATGCACGAATGCATGCAGCTAATTACTAAGAGCAGCGTGCTTGCGTGCTGATTAATGGCGTCCTCTGTCAACAAGGAACTCCTCAGTTTCTCTCTCAACCTCCTCAGCTTTTTAATACCGCTCCTCGCGCAACCACCTCAGGAGCCCGACGACCACAGTACGAGCAGGATCAACTCATCCTGTAATGGCGCAGGAGCAATTAGCCAGCGGCAGCAGCAGCCGCCGCCGCCGCCGGTGGCCATGCACGTACAGTGTTGGCCGCAGCTGCTGCTCGTCAGCTTGATGCCGACGCTCTTGGCGTCGCTGGCGTCGGTGATGCTCCAGCCGGTGCTCCCCGCCGCCTCTCAGGTCCTCGACGCCGTGGCGGCGGCGCACGCCGCCGTTTTCCTCGCGCTGGTCGCCTTCACGGTTCTTCCGGTGCACCTGCGGTGGGTTCTTGGGGCTTACCTCCTGCTCCTCGCGGTTTCGCTGCTGCATGTGGTGCGTGTCTATGGCCGTGATGAGCTGGTCCGTCGCTGCTCGCTTCTCCGTGCCGCCGTCGACCGAGCTTCTCATGCCGACAGCAGCAGCTCGCCCTCCGGAAGCTCACGCAATGGTCTCGCTGATGCCGACTCCGACTCCGACGACATCAGCAACCACCAACAAGTCGAAGATGCAGTGCGTAGCAGAGGCGCTCCGTGATACGGTGATAGTGAATTAGTGAGTGGTGAATTGGTGATGGTAGTATGATCAGAAGCTCTTTTTTGGATATAATTAAGCTGGGATTACTGAATAAGATGGCATGCTATATGCTGTTTATTGTCGACATAGTTTCCCTAGCTAGCTACTTGCTCAATTCAGTTCATATGGCATACTCTATCGGCTACTGATTTGACACAGCTTGAAGTCGAGGTACATGCATGCATGACGTGTCAGTTTATGCAGAAGTGAGAACGAGCAAGTTTTAACGGTATTTCTGTGAGGGACCGCCCTTTTTAGGGAGGCCGTTTAATTACCACTACGACTACCCAGGAAGATTAACCGTAGGGAACTAAATGTACATTACCAGGTTAACATCTAAAAGCAACAGTTTTAAGCAAAATAAGGCCTAACGACCACAGTTTACAGTAGTGCAGCAAGCACAAATCATAGTCTTTACATCACAAAAGAATCCCCACAGGCAGTTTGAGTGAAGATCGAGACTAAAACCACACGGTGTCGCCATCTACGACTTCTTGGAATTCTCCCACATCTTGATACTCTAAAATAGGTTAATTAAGCAAGAGTGAGTACTACAACGTACTCAACAAGCCACACAGTAAAACCTAATTACCACATGCAAAGGATAACAAGAGATAGCCGTATGTCTCATTTGGTGGATGCAAGATTTCATAATATTTGACATTTCATTTAAAACACAATCCATAATAATAAGATTAAGGGGGGTTTCCAAAGTTATATACTTCCACACTTGTTAATCAAAACTACTTGAGCTCAGGTTCGGGAGTCACCCATTTTAACTCAGCTTCATTTACCGGAAGCACGGCGTATTCGAATACCATTTGATTCACTCTGCAGAGGTGTTCAGCTTTACCCACAAGATTCCACGATTGTTAATGCCACGCGATTAACATGCAACTTTTATGCATGCGGCTGGATCGAGGTTATCATAGCTTTTCGTTGGATCTTCCCCTTTAGCCCCTATCCGGTAGAGTTTCGGTCTACATTAACCCGGGGTCCCCACTGGCCAGAGTGGAGTTCGCGATCCCGCCTACTGTGGACACCTACCGTTGTGAACCCGAAAATGCCACACTTTCCTTGTGCCCATTTCCGTTTCACCCCCATAATCGCGGACCATCTCCCACACCGGGAAGGTAACCCTGCTCCTATAGGTATTCCGGGGAAAGTACAATGTACCGAGCTACGTTGAGTCAAGCCAACGTAGTTGACCGGCCCAACCTGTGGTTGAACGAGTTCTTAAGTTATTTACTTTGCCCAAGGTTGTGAGTCCTTATTTCGTCATAGACCAAACCATTACGTTCCTCAGCCCCGGGTACCCAGTGTACCACCATCCGTTCATACCTTGATATTGGTCCCTGGCCGGGGATCAGACTAACACCCACCCGGTGGTTAGCCCAATACTGTCCCCCAGACCGCAACGTTTCATAAACATTCCAAAACCAAGTTCCATCGACATTTCATTTTTGCATTAAAATGGTGAATAAAATACAGTAGAAATATCCAGCCGAATACGGACAATGGTATTTTCCTAGGGTTATAATGGATTATTAGTATTCAATATTTTTCAAGGAAGTTCCATGAGCCTTTTTAGCATTAACTAGCTATCATGTCATTCGAACATACCAACTTCGTGATATTTCAACATATAGTTCGGAAATAATGCGGTAGAAAATAACTGCTAATTATTTTAGGCAATATTGGGTTCAAAATGATCAATGGAGTATGGCTTGCCTTGCGAGGTGGAGGGGTGTCCTAGCTCGGAGTCGGTGTAGTCGTACTCTGCTTCACGTGGGTCCGGCTCCTGTTCCAAGTACTGCTCCTGCTCCTGTGTCTGCTCCTGAAGCTGGTACTGCTCGGACGTCGGTTCTAGCGTAAACATCCACCATAAGATAAACAATAAATAATTAATACAAAAAGAAAGAAGAGAAAAGAAAAGAGAAAACTGAGGGAGAAAATAGGCCGAAAATGGGTTGTAGGGGCTTTTTCGGAATTTTCTGGACTTGGTTTGGCGAAACGGAGACCATTTTCGGACTCAGCGTCTCGAAACGGTTCGGAAAAGTATATTTGGGCATTTTCTTGGATTTTTGGGTACTTTTGAAGTATTTTTGGATATTTAAATGAATTAAAACGAATTTTGGAAATTCAAAACCGAAAAAGAAAAAGGAAAAGGCACTGTTCCTATCGGGCTGCCAGCGACCGAATTCGGCTCGGGTTCGGTGCGCGTGGGAGAAGGCCACTGGGCCGGCCCAACCTGTGGCCAGGCCGCACTGACGTGTGGGCCCTAGCGGTTAGCGGCGAGAGAGAGGGAGGGGGTGACTGGCGAGTGGGCCGTGGGCACGGGGAGGCTGGCTGGTGGGGCTCGAGTGCGCGTGCGGCGGGAGGTGGAGTGGCTGCGGGTGGGCCACGGGTGCAGGGGAGGCTGGCTGGTGGGGCTAGGGGTCGTGGCGGCGGTGGAGGCGCTGGCCGAGCGGGCGGAAGCCACGAGCCGAGGAGACGCGCTGCTGCTTTAGGGCTCCGGAGCATTGGGGGTTTGGGGGAAATGGAGAGGGGCTTACCCTGGTTCTAGGGCACGGCTCGGGGAAGGCCGAGCGGCGACGGTGAGATCTGGCGACGGTGCTTGGCCGGAGAGGAGGAAGGCGCCCGTGGAGCAGCCACGGGAGGGCATGGGAGCGAAGGAGATAGAGGGGAATCGAGAGAGGAGGGGACTGCGGGCTCGGTGGGCAAGAAATCGGGGCCGGAGGAGGCTTAAATAGCCGGACGAGCGCGGCGAGGTCGTCGGCTTCATGATTGCGAAGGGGACCAAGCGGAGCTTGTGGCGATGGAACGGGACGGGCGGCGTGGGGCTCGGGGCGAGGGCGGCGTGAGCAGCGGCGGAGCTGGAGTGCCCTACGGGCTAGGGCGGCGAAGGGACATGGCCCTGGCAAAAGCTACCATGGCAGCTCCTTCGCTGGAAGATGTCTGAAGGCGATGGCGCACTTGCGCGGGGCGCCATGAGCGGCGGGCAGCGCTGGTGCGAAGCAGTGGGAGGCGACTGAAGGGCGAGGCGCGGGCGCGAGTGGAAGGCGTATTCGCCGAGAAAGGAAAGCGCCTGGCGAGGAAAACTTCCAAAAACGGAAAGTGACCGAAATACAATCAAATAAATCCGAAAAAAATCCAAAAAAAATCATAAAAATCATAAAATGCAAATAAAAGCCCAATTAAAACTGTTTTAAGGATTTTTAGGGTATTTCAACCTACCCCCCTTAAAATAAATCTCGTCCCCGAGATTCATTCCGCCTGGGGAAAGAGGTTGGGAAAATTTTGCTGCAATTTCGACTCCTTTTCCCATGTGGTTTCTGTGAGCGTGTGATTTTTCCATAATACCCGGCAGACTCTGACATCTTTGTTTTGAAGTTTCCTTTCAACTGTCTCGATAATCCTGACTGGTTCCTCTGTATAGGTCAGATCATTTTGTAGATCAATCTCCTCTAACGGTACTTGTTCTGTAGGTTGTCGAAGACACTTCCTTAATTGCGACACATGGAATACATTGTGTACTCGTGACAATTCAGGGCTCAACTGTAGTTTGTAGGCTACCTCTCCAATTCGGCTTATGATCTTATATGGTCCAACGTATCTTGGTGCCAATTTTCCTTTGATCTGAAATCTATGCACAAGTTTGAATGGCGTTACCTTCAGATAAACAAAATCTCCAACGTGGTAACTGATGTCTTTTCGTCTTATGTCTGCATAGTTCTTTTGTCGTCCTTGTGCTATCTTTAAGTTTTCTCTGATGATTCTTACATGGGCTTCTGCATCATGCACAATCTGTGGCCCTAATACCTGCTTTTCTCCCACCTCAGTCCAGTTTAGTGGGCTCCTACATTTTCTCCCATAAAGTGCTTCAAATGGTGCCATTTGTAGACTGGCCTGATAACTGTTATTGTAGGAAAATTCTGCAAATGGTAAACAAGTGACCCAAGACGCTCCGTATGTCAGGGCGCAGGCTCTCAACATATCTTCCAGTATTTGGTTGACCCTTTCTGTCTGTCCATCAGTCTGTGGGTGGTATGCTGTACTGAAGTTCAGGTCTGTTCCCATGGCTTCATGTAAACTCTTCCAAAATTTTGATGTGAATTGGGCTCCTCGGTCTGACACAATCTTTTTGGGAATCCCATGCAATCTGACTATCTGTGTCAGGTATAGCTCTGCTAGCTTATCCTTGCCATATGTCTGCTTGACTGGTATGAAATGTGCTACTTTAGTTAGTCTGTCAATTATTACCCATACGGAATCAAATCCTTGTTGTGCTTTGGGTAATCCTGTGATAAAGTCCATTCCGATCTCATCCCACTTCCACTCAGGAATTGGTAGGGGTTGTAACATTCCAGCGGTTTTCTGATGGTCGATCTTAACCTTACGGCATACGTCACAACACAGTACGTATTCGGCTATCTCTTTCTTCATGCCTTTCCACCAATATTCACTCTTCAAATCATTGTACATCTTCGTACTGCCTGGGTGTATGGTGAGCTGAGATGAGTGAGCTTCGATCAAAATCAATCCTCTTATATCCTTATTATTGGGAACACATACACGATCACGGAATCGTAATATGCCTTGTCCATCTTCCGAGAATTCCGACGGACCGTTTGTATTCACTTCTTTGCGATATCGGTGGATTTCTTCATCTTCTTGTTGAGTTGTTTTGATTTGACTGAGTAGGTCTGACTGAATTGTAATGGAGGCTAAAAATCCTTTCTCAACTATCTGCAGGTTCAGCCGTTCCATTTCAAATTGCAGCTGTTGTGAGATGTCTGTTGTCTTGGCTATGTGGTGGCATGATTTTCTACTTAATGCGTCTGCTACTACATTAGCCTTTCCGGGGTGGTATTGTATCTCTAAGTCGAAATCATTGATTAGTTATAACCATATTCTTTGTCTGATATTCAGGTTTGGTTGGGTGAACACATACTTCAATCTTTTGTGATCTGTGAATACGTCGCAGTGATTTCCCAATAGATAATGCCTCCAGATCTTAAGTGCATGCACCACTGAAGCTAATTCCATGTCATGAGTTGGGTAGTTCTCCTCATGTGGTCTTAATTGTCGAGACGCATAAGCAATTACTTTCCCGTCTTGCATCAGAACACAGCCTAATCCCTGTTTTGATGCGTCGCAGTAAATTTGAAACTCCCTGCTTGGGTCAGGAAGTACAAGTACTGGTGCTGAGGTTAATTTCGTCTTCAAAGTCTGAAAACTCTTCTCACATTCTTCTGTCCACCGATAAGGCTTATCCTTTTTGAGAAGCTGGGTTAGAGGTTTGGAAATTTTGGAAAAACCTTCAATAAATCTTCGGTAATATCCAGCTAATCCTAGGAAACTTCTGATTTCCTTTACTGACGTGGGTTGCTTCCATTCCATCACTGCTTCTATCTTTGTTGGATCCACTTTCACTCCTTCTTCGGTGATGATGTGTCCCAGAAATGCAATTTCTCTCATCCAAAAGTCACATTTGGAGAACTTGGCATACAATTGATGTTCCCTGAGTCTCTCTAGAATCAGATGCAGATGCTCTTGATGCTCTTCTTCTGTCTTTGAGTAAACCAGTATGTCATCTAGAAACACTACGATGAATCGGTCTAGGTAGTCCATGCATACTTGATTCATCAAGTTCATAAAATAAGCTGGGGCGTTTGTGAGTCCGAATGGGACCACTGTGAACTCATACAGTCCGTATCTGGTGGTAAACGCTGTCTTTTCCCTGTCCTGTTCTCTGACTTTCAGCTGATAGTATCCGGTCCTTAAGTCTATCTTCGAGAAAATCCTAGCTCCTTTGAGTTGATCGAATAAGTCGTCAATCCGAGGTAAGGGATACTTATTCTTTATGGTTGCGGCGTTCAGCGCTCTGTAATCTACACAGAGTCTTACACCTCCATCTTTCTTAGGGACAAATAGGATTGGAAAGGACCATGGTGATATGCTTGATCGGATAAATTCCTTTTCCAGTAATTCGTCCAGTTGCTTCTTGAGTTCTCTTAATTCCATTGCCGACATTGGGTATTGGCGCTTGGTGATGGGTACTGTTCCTGGTGCCAGTTCTATGGTTAACTCTATGCTCCTGTCTGGGGGTCTTCCTGGTAATTCTTCTGGGAAAACATCTGGGTATTCCCAAACAATGGGTACTTGATCTATGGTTGGGGTTAGGGCATTAAGGCTTCTTCTTTTGCCCTTTTATAAATCGGGGTTGGTCCTTACGGTTACCCATTGCCCTTTATTGTTGATAACTGTTACCAACTTCTTTTCACAATCCAATGTTGCTTTATGTTTGGACAGCCAATCCATCCCTAGGATGACGTCCAGTCCGTTTATCTCTAATAGCAACAGTTCAGCTGTAAACTTAATTCCTTGAAGTACTAATTCTAACTTCTCGCTCTTATATCGAGCCATTAATTTACTGCCCAGCGTTTGAAATGCACAAGGATTTTGTAACGGTAAATACGGAAAACCATGCTTGCATGCAAAAGCCATCGAAATAAAAGAGTGGGTTGCTCCAGGATCAAATAATATCAAAGCCATTTGAGATTGGACTCGAAATTTACCGATAATCACGTCGGTGGCGGCTGCAGCGTCCTTAGCTGACATGTGGTTGATCCTGCCTTGGAAGTTTCTGGAGTTGTTCGGATTGGAGCTCCCTTCGCTTCTTGCGGGTGCTCTGCCTTGTAGCATCCCCTGTTGCTGTGGTTGCGGTCGGTAGGCTGCTGGTTGACGGTTTACTGAAGCTGCTGTTACTTGTGATCTGGCCACCTCAGCTGGTTGATTCTTTCTCGGGCAATTCTGTTTGACGTGTCCCTCCTGACCACAGTGATAACAACTCGTAGTCTTCTTAGTGCAGTTATTGGAGTAATGATTTCCTCCACACTTGAAGCATTTTACTACTCCTGGCTGGCTTTGAGCAGGAACTGGCCGGGATCCTCTTACTGCTTGTCTCTTAGAAGGAAAACCGGGTATGGGGGCTGGAGCTCTTCCTCTGAGTTGGTTGGGAGCATGAAACCTTATCTGCTGGGCTCTCCTTTTCCGAGTGTCTTCCAAGTCGTTTCTAGCTTCCTCTATCATCATCAACTTGTCGACCATCGTTGCCAGGTCCCTAAATTCTAGAGCTGCGATATGGAATTTTAAGTTTTTCTGTAAACCTTCAGAGAATCTTTCCGTTTTCTTGGCTTCAGTGTCCACCTCGGTTGGTGCGTAGCGGGCTAGCTGATTGAACTGTTGGAGATATTCCATAACGGTCCTACCTCCCTGCTGGAGGGCTAGGAACTCTCTCCTCTTGGAGGCCATTAGTCCAGTCGGGATGTGAACTTTGCGGAATGCTTCCTCAAATTCGAGCCAAGTGATGTCCTGTTCGTTCTTGGTGGCTTGAAGCCGCTGCTTGTCCCTGAAGCTGGTGTGAGGCAAACAATACTTGCTCCTTGTCTGTGCATTGGATGGTTTCTAGCTTTCTTTTTATGTCACGGATCCAGTCGTCCGCGGCTAATGGTTTTGTTGATGTTGAAAAGATAGGTGGTCGAGATTTCTTGAAATCGGACCACTTTGTCCCTCCAATGTGGCCTTCTTGTCCATTGTGGTTGCCCTGAGGGTGTCCTTGAGGCCATGCTGCTAGCTGTTCTAAGACTCTTTCCATTAGCTGGGTCTGATGTCTCTCTGCCTCATATCTGTTACGTTCCATCATGGCCAATACTTGAGCCATACTGGCTTGCTCAGCGTTGGAGTTGCCTTCTTCGCTGTTGTTACCTCGTAAATTGGGTCTCACCACGATTGTTTCTGATTATCTTTTCGGCCTGCAGCAGTGTTTTAAGGGAAGTGAAAGGTAAGCGGGAGTTAAGATTTTTAGATAAGGTTAGAATGAACAGATGAGGGTTTAGATGAAAGGGAGGGAGAATCCTTTGAGTTAGGTAGGATTAATTCCGATACATTACTGCAACAAAAATACAAGGATAGGGATCATAGTTTTCATACAAACCATAGGTTGTACGCCATACCATTTTAAGCTAGGGTACCACCTATTTTACAATACCAAAAGATAGCTCTAATACATAAAGAGGGGTTCACATCTAAACTTAACGATCTTGACAATCTAAGGGTTCCATCCTTCGTCAGGGCCGTAGAAGAAGCGTTCTTCCGGGTCCTCTTCATCTTCCATGGTAACATCTGGGGGCGGCGGATCGTCGACCACCATCGAAGGTCCATCCACCGAGGTCTCTTCTACCGGGGGCCCGACTGGCTGCTGAATAAGATCGATCTGCATCATCTGATTGACCAGTTGATCTACCTGGGCTTGAAGCTGGTTCAGCTGGTTCTCCTGTTGATCCACCAGATCCCACATCTGATGTAGATGCTCATGTTGTTCCTTATTCTCTCGAAGCACACGGTTGTACTGACGTTCCATTAGTAACACGTAGTCAGAGGTCTCCTCGATCCTCGGGTCTGTCTCCTCAAGAGGGAAGGAGATGCCAATTCCTTGGGGCGCATCGCATATCTGGGGAATCAGTTGAAATTGGCTGTCATCAAATTCTCTTTCGAAGTGGCCTCAAAGATAGTGCACTGCTTGGCGGGCGGCATCCTGAATTGCTGCAGACTCGTAAAGTCGTCTCCCCACAAACCGACGAGGAACACCAGGGCGGAGTGGTAGGGGCTATAGTTCGACCCATGCCATCCATTGACAACGGAATTCATCCCGGAGCATCTCTTGTGTATGGAACTCGGGACGGTGCTCATCTTCTGCTCCCACCTGCTGCATCATTCTCCATAGCAGATCGGCTCATCCACCAAAAACACTCGGGTCCGGGTAGGTACGATGAACCATCTGTGATCAACGTAAAATTTGAAGTAAGTTAAGAAGGGAAATATTAAAACAAAACCAGAAATAAGAACTCTAGGAGGGTTGAGGTAGAAAGAGGTAGAAGGGGACAACAATAATACTTATATTTTCACAACTCATTTTGTTTATAAGTTTAATTAATTTTCTGCAAAAGATCTTTAAGCCAATATAGGGTCTCAATCTACGGTCAAACCTAGGCTCTGATACCACTTGTGACGGACCGCCCTTTTTAGGGAGGCCGCTTAATTACCATTACGGCTACCCAGGAAGATTAACCGCAGGGAACCAAATATACATTACCAGGTTAACATCCAAAAGCAATAGTTTTAAGCAAAATAAGGCCTAACGACCACAGTTTACAGTAGTGCAGCAAGCACAAATCATAGTCTTTACATCACAAAAGAATCTCCACAGGCAGTTTGAGCGAAGATCGAGACTAAAACCACACAGTGTCGCCATCTACGACTTCTTGGAATTCTCCCGCATCTTGATACTCTAAAATAGTTTAATTAAGCAAGAGTGAGTACTACAACGTACTCAACAAGCCACACAGTAAAACCTAATTACCACATGCAAAGGATAACAAGAGATAGCCGTATGTCTCATTTGGTGGATGCAAGATTTCATAATATTTGACATTTCATTTAAAACACAATCCATAATAATAAGATTAAGGGGGGTTTCCAAAGTTATATACTTCCACACTTGTTAATCAAAACTACTTGAGCTCAGGTTCGGGAGTCACCCCATTTTAACTCAGCTTCATTTACCGGAAGCACGGCGTATTCGAATATCATTTGATTCACTCTGCAGAGGTGTTCAGCTTTACCCACAAGATTCCACGATCGTTAATGCCACGCGATTAACATGCAACGTTTATGCATGCGGCTGGATCGAGGTTATCATAGCTATTCATTGGATCTTTCCCCTTTAGCCCCTATCCGGTAGAGTTTCGGTCCACATTAACCCGGGGTCCCCACTGGCCAGAGTGGAGTTCGCGATCCCGCCTACTGTGGACACCTACCGTTGTGAACCTGAAAATGCCACACTTTCCTTGTGCCCATTTCCGTTTCACCCCCATAATCGCGGACCATCTCCCACACCGGGAAGTTCATTTTTGCATTAAAATGGTGAATAAAATACAGTAGTAATATCCAGCCGAATACGGACAATGGTATTTTCCTAGGGTTATAATGGATTATTAGTATTCAATATTTTTCAAGGAAGTTCCATGAGCCTTTTTAGCATTAACTAGCTATCATGTCATTCGAACATACCAACTTCGTGATATTTCAACATATAGTTCAGAAATAATGCGGTAGAAAATAACTGCTAATTATTTTAGGCAATATTGGGTTCAAAATGATCAATGGAGTATGGCTTGCCTTGCGAGGCGGAGGGGTGTCCTAGCTCGGAGTCGGTGTAGTCGTACTCTGCTTCACGTGGGTCCGGCTCCTGTTCCAAGTACTGCTCCTGCTCCTGTGTCTGCTCCTGAAGCTGGTACTGCTCGGACGTCGGTTCTAGCGTAAACATCCACCATAAGATAAACAATAAATAATTAATACAAAAAGAAAGAAGAGAAAAGAAAAGAGAAAACTGAGGGAGAAAATAGGCCGGAAATGGGTTGTAGGGGCTTTTTCGGAATTTTCTGGACTTGGTTTGGCGAAACGGAGACCATTTTCGGACTCAGCGTCTCGAAACGGTTCGGAAAAGTATATTTGGGCATTTTTCTTGGATTTTTGGGTATTTTTGGATATTTAAATGAATTAAAACGAATTTTTGGAAATTCAAAACCGAAAAAGGAAAAGGAAAAGGCACTGTTCCTTTTGGGCTGCCAGCGACTGAATTCGGCCCGGGTTCGACGCGCTTGGGAGAAGGCCACTGGGCCAGCCCAACCTGTGGCTAGGCCGCACTTACGCGTGGGCCCTAGCGGTCAGCGGCGAGGGAGAGGGAGGGGTGACTGGCGAGTGGGCCGTGGGCGCGGGGAGGCTGGCGGGTGGGCTCGGGTGCGCGTGCGGCGGGAGGTGGAGTGGCTGCGGGTGGGCCACGGTGCGAGGAGGTGGTGGTGGGGCTAGGGGGTCGGCGGTGGAGGCGCTTGGCCGAGCGGTGCCACGGAGCCGAGGGGGACGCTGCTGCGTTTAGGGCTCCGGAGCATTGGGGGTTTGGGGGGAAATGGAGAGGGGCTTACCCTGGTTCTAGGGCACGGCTCGGGGAAGGCCGGGCGGCGACGGTGAGAGCTGGCGACGGTGCTTGGCCGGAGAGGAGGAAGGCGCCCGTGGAGCGGCCACGGGAGGGCATGGGAGCGAAGGAGAGAGAGGGGAATCGAGAGAGGAGGGGACTGCGGGCTCGGTGGGCAAGAAATCGGGGCCGGAGGAGGCTTAAATAGCCGGACGAGCGCGGTGAGGTCGTCGGCTTCATGATTGCGAAGGGGACCAAGCGGAGCTTGTGGCGATGGAACGGGACGGGCGGCGTGGGGCTCGGGGCGAGGGCGGCGTGAGCAGCGGCGGAGCTGGAGTGCCCTACGGGCTAGGGCGGCGAAGGGACATGGCCCTGGCAAAAGCTGCCATGGCAGCTCCCCCCCCCCCGCGGGGAAGATGTACAGTGCGATGGCGCACTTGCGCGGGGCGCGCGGAGCGGCGGCAGCGCGGGTGCGAGCGCGAGTGGGAGGCGACCGAGCGGGCGAGGCGCGGGCGCGAGTGGAAGGCGTATTCGCCGAGAAAGGAAAGCGCCTGGCGAGGAAAACTTCCAAAAACGGAAAGTGACCGAAATACAATCAAATAAATCCGAAAAAAAATCCAAAAAAAATCCTAAAAATCCTAAAATGCAAATAAAAGCCCAATTAAAACTGTTTTGAGGATTTTTAGGTTATTTCAATTTCTATCACGCAGAAACAACAAAGTGTCACGTCCATGAGCAACATGGAAGCTGTTTAGCTAATACAAAACAATTTGCAGCCAAAAAAAGAAGAAAAAAGATGTAGCATTCAGGATTAGATACCTGGAGGACACTAGCAGAATTGAAGTCAAGACCAGGATCCCTGCAAATTTCTTGTCGAGGATCAAAACAAGTGATCCCTGCAAATTTGCTCAATCAATAGAGAGTTGTAGTACATGTTTATCATCTCCAATTTGCATCAAAACAAGCAAGGACGTAAAACCTAGAAATGAGGAATCCCCAGAAGAAGAAGAAGAAAGAATCTAATTAGCCTCACAAGTGATCCCCATTTGCCCCCAGATTTCCCCTCCCCTGACCAAAGCCGGCAGTATGCGCTAGCACAAGCACAGATTGGAAGCGAGGCGAGGCGAAGCGAAGAAATCCGAGCATGTAACTCTAAATGGGGATATATAAAATTATAAGAATAAAAACGGAAGCATATATATAAAGTAGGATGCAAAATTCTCTCTTTTATTAGATTGATTTTTCTGTACAAGACAATACCTAATATATAGTAAAAAAATATCTGAAGATCAATTCGGATTCGCCCACTAATGGATAGAGTCTTTTCTACCTGGAATATAGATTCTATCTATACCATAACACTCCCTCTTGGGCGAATACCGCGTAATGTACATGTCTCATTAAAAACTCCTCCCAAAATCCAGTGGAAAAAAAGAATGAAAAAAAGAGTACATTGCCCTCGCATTCTGTATTGCACTAGTTGCCTCATTAAAAACCTTCGTATGAGAAACTTCAGGAAAACTCACTAAAAAAAGAGCACAACTCATAATCTTTAGGATATAAAGTATGGTCTTCAGGATCATGCAAATGAGTTATAGTTCAGGAATTTACTCCCTTGAACTCTGCAAATCTCTAAGTCGTCTCATTCCAATGCCATTAACGTGCCTTTGCAAAATAGACTTCGGTAAAGATTTTGCGAATAAATCTGCTAGATTTTCACATAATTTAGTTTGCATTATTTTTACCTCACCATTCTTCTTGAGTTCGTGAGGATAGAAAAATTTAGGGGCAATCTGCTTCGTGATATTGCTTTTTCCATAACCCATTTACATTTGTGCAACACAAACAACATTATTCACATAGATAATAGTGAGGGTATCAACGGTAATAAGACCATATGACTTCTAGATATGGTTAATTACACGTTTTAGTCAAACACATTCATATGAAGCTTTATATAAAGATATATTCTCTAAGTGATTGGTAGAAGTAGCTACCATGGTCTGCTTAAAAGACCGCCAAAAAACGGATGAACCACCGCAAAGAAATACAAAATCAGTCTTATATTTGGCACTGTAGGGATTAGAAAGATATCCAACATCCACACATCCCCGCCATGGTTAAGTCTTGGTTCTTCTGGAAAAATAACCCATGATCCTGAGTACCTTAGAGGTATATGAGTAAAGTATTGACACTAGCCCAATGTCTTCTGGTTGGGACTATGATGTTTCATGCTAGCAAATTTACTGCGAATGCAATATCAGGTATTGTGCACTTCGTAAGATACATAAGTATGGGAATTCAGATCCAAAGACTTTTTCATTTTTCATCCTTAGTCTAAAAATGGTCTTTATCCGCTTCAAGAGATCTCATAACCATGGGGTCTTTAAAGGATGAGATTTATCCAAATTAAATCTTTCTAATACCTTTTAAGTATAAATAGACTGGCGTTCAAAAATTCCTTCAGGAAAATGCTTTAGCTGCAGGCTTAAGCAATATTTGATTTTACCCAAATATTTCATCTCAAACTCCGTCGTAAGGTAAGTACTTGCTTCCTTTATTTCCTCTATGGTTCTGATGACATTCACTTCATCGGTTTATAACGAGATGATAAAGAATCCATTCTAATATTTCTTTATAAACATACAGGGGAAATATTCCTTCTTTAGTTTGACGCTATACATGTCACGATTATTAGGATTTGGACTTGTAACTCCTTCAGGAATTCTCATACAAATGTCTGTATCCAATGACCCAGTGACCCATATAAGTATGCGGTCACTACATCCACCAACTACATTGATAAGTTTAAGTTTGCTGCCATTAATATTAAATTTCATAACGTTATTCCACTTATTACAGGAGAACACGTTTCATCGTAATCGATGACGGGTCTCTACGTGAACCCTTGTGCTACAAGCCTCACTTTATATCTCACCACCTGGATATTTTCATTTAAGATGAAAAACTTATTTGATCCTATAGGGAACACTTTTAAGAGATGTTCAGTCAACGTGACCAAAACTTTCCTCTTATTAAACGAGCACTGCCTCAATTGTTTCTTTTCATTTGACCCTATTTGAGTGCTTCTGACATTCTGCCATGGACTTTGGTTCTTGATCCAGCTTTTAGCAATTTTTTTAGGCGAAATATGTAGATAATTGTAGTCTTAATTTTATACAATTCTCCTACACCACTTCAAGGATATCTCTTTACTAATTTCTTCCAACTCCTCGTGATTTCCCACAACGATGGAGTCTGGGTGTTCCGACTTCCCAACATTGGATTATGCGCGCAAATATACACTGGGGTTATCAGCATCTTCAAAATGGATCACTTCAGGGATATTACCATCTGCTGGATGGCTCACTTCAGGGATTTTCTCAACACCAGGTTGAGTTTTTTCCACTGTTACAGGTAGTGTTTTCTCATTTGTTTGGCTCTCTATTTCTGCGGACGTCTCCGTAGAATTAAATCCTATGCACCTGGAGGCATCCCCCTCATATTATCATGAGGGTCTAGAGGGTTCAATATCCTTCTAGGATATTTTCACTCATTCACGTGCATATATTGCAGGTATATAAGATCTTTCCACTCCCTTATAACATGTGAAGGTATTTGACATATTATAAGCTTATTTATTACAGATTTATTACCCTCCGAACTTCAAACTCGGTCTCTTTAGTGCGTGGATCTAAGGACTAGGCATTTTTTAATGTGGTACTTATCTCCAATGGTCTCTTTAATGCTTAATTATTTTCCACGCACTATCTGCAGTGGGGAAATTTTATGATGTGCAGTTGGTCTGAGTTGAATTAATACCGTAGAGTGCAGCACTTCGTGGCCCCAATAGCTGGTGGGTAGCATTCTATTCTGCAAAAGTGGCCAAGCAATAAATTTTATTCACTTAATTAATGACTCTACAAAGTCATTTTGAGTGTGGATATAGGGTAAAAATATGCTCTACATTAATGCCCAGAGTTATACAATAATCATTAAATGTTTTTGAGGTAAACTCACTAGTATTGTTCATTCGAATAGACTTGATCCTTTCTTCTGGAAATGAGGCTTTTAACTTAATTATTTGGGCAATTAAGTTTTCAAAGGAATGGTTTCTAGTAGATAAGAGACATATGTAGGACCAATTATTAGAAGCATCTTATAAGTACCATAAAATATCTAAAAGGACCCAGTAGGTGCTGAATGGGTCCACAGATATCACTTTGAATATTCTCCAGAAAATTCAGTGATTCTTCCGTAACTTTTAGGTAAGAAGATCTTGATGCACGGGCGTGCGGGTGCACCGCCACGTGAGAGGATGTTTTTTTGTTGATGAACAGCAATCTTGGCTTGATGATTATTAAGCGATATTGATGATCTACTGGATCAAAATAGCATAGATGTAATCCACTCACATAGCATCAAACTCACATAGAGCTCGTAGTAGATTTTATCGCTTGTAGTCGGATGATTTGGATGCTATGTAGGTCGATGCAGGTATACGATCACTATCGGCCTCAGTAGAACATTGTGCATTCATCCATGCATACAATTTTGTCTTTGCGTTGATGAAATCGAATCGATCTCTCATATGAGCAGAATTGTCACAGCGCATCCCATGCGAATCAAAATCAATCTGTCATTAAAATCGGCAAAACAAAATTGATCTAATATACAAGATATAGAATGACATTCCTAGATAAAGAGCAGTCGTGCTGATGATGTCTTGTAAAATATGGTCGTTCAACCACGATCAATCAACGGCACACCAACGAAATCACAAGAATAAAAATAGGAGCACGCACAATGCATGATCCGATTGAGATAATGTTATTAACATGTATTCTTCTCTCTTCTTGTTCAATTCCATACTATAGCTTCAATTCTATCTCTTGTTTTGCCTCTCAAAAGGTAAACGTACATTTGTTAGCCAATGGTTAATCATAGCTAGGGTCTGCTAAATTAAGGGTTAGATATTTTTCGTATAATGTGCTCCTCCTAACTTTATACTAAAATCTAAATCAAGGTAAGAGAAATGATGTTTTCTATGGCAATACTATTTCTTATCGCCCATCATTGTACCAAAATTATGAACACAATTAAAAGCATTGGAGAGATTAGGAGCCAAGAAAACGTACCATCAATCACAACTTCTATTTTCCTTCTTTCTTCATCTCCCTATTTGTTTGTCTTTTGGGAGCACTTTATTCCCATGGATGCATGCTCCCCCCCGCCAATCTACTTCTTTCTCTAAGCTGATCGACGCCAATCTACTTCTTTCTCTAGTCTAATTCGTATAGCAATATGTAATCTGTCTGTCCAGTTTTTGCGTTATGGGACTGCTCAGTAGTTGCAAATTTGGTTTTAAGCTACAAGATAATATATATCTCTAAGCAATAACATCTAATGGCCACAAAAATAATTTTTTAATTAGGGTCCACCTGATCAAAGGCAAAGGCTAGATGTTTTGCTTTTTTGTGAGAATTTCTTGCGCATTTTCCTTCCTTTTAATAACATCTAACGGTTAATATAGTTCAACTTTAATTATAGTCCACCGGATTAAGAATTAGATGTTTCTTTTTTTTAGAATTTCTAGCTTATTTCTCATTTTTCTTATCATCTCGAAAAGACATAATATGAGCTTTTAATATATAATAAATGTAATACTACTAGAATACGAATGCACTATGATCCATTTAACACGCGGTACAAGAAGACACGGGTAGGTACTAGGTAGAGTAGGTAGGTGTCAAAGACCAATCCAATCAACATGCTTGAGATTGAGGGCATTTAGGTAATTTCCTAGTTTCTTTCTTTTTCTTCTATCTTCCTCTCCTTCTCCACCCATCTCTCTCCTCACTTTTTTTTCCTTTTCTTTCCACCGCCCGAGCTCCACCTGGGGGACGCCGCCGACGCCGCTTTGCCTCGCCAAAGCTCGGCCGCCGGCCTCGCTGACGCTTCCACTCCGCCTCTCGCCGTTTCTGGGCCGCTGCCTCGGCTGGCCGGCGCTTTGACGCCTACTGGCCGGGTTGCTTTCGCCCGCGCTTCACCTGCCGCTGCCCTCGCTTTCCACTCACTCTGGCCGGCTCGCCACTGCCACTTACCTCTAACGCCGACGCCGCTTCCAATGCTCAAGCGCTTCTCCTCCCCTGAAGGCCGCCGGGCCTTCCTCTCGGGTCGCTGGCCGCCACCGGCTCCCTCCCTCCTCACGCTCGGTGAGCTCCTTCTCCCCTTCCAAAGGTTTCTCTCTCTCTCTCTCTCGGATGCCGATTCCTTCCAAATTCAAGGTTAGTGGTTGCATGGGGATAGTTGTAGTATGCGGTTTTACACAATGGATTCCACTAAGCTCGATTCTCCGTGATTTGTGATGCTTAAGTGATTTGGTCGGGAGATCCTTTGTACCTTATACATGGGTGTTTAGCAGTTGATGATTAGATTAGTGCTAAACATGCTTGAATGTCTCTGAAATCTTAGGTATGGCATGAGGATACTAATTCCTTCAATGTTCTACTCACATGAGCAATGATGGTATGCTATTATGTCAGCGATGTTTCTTTGAATACTTGATTGAAGTATAGCGATATTGTCATGGTCCTGACATTTGTCTTGTGAGTGAGCATGATGACTATGTCGGCATCAAGATTCAGTTCATAGTAAATGGTCAGGGGTTGATGATTCGATGGTTGCTAGTTAGTGTAATCGTTAGTTGTGGCTAATGGGTTTCTTAAATGATCAATGTTGAAGCTTAATGCTATAATCAAGGCTAGCCATCGTTTCTTCGATTTGTGTATGGATTTTGTTAAAATGTCATCCAAGCTTAGGTGTAGGGTGTTCCCAAATTTAATGCTAGTGCATGCTAATTGAATACATGATGCTACCCTAGCATTCTCAAGCTCTGAGACCAAATCCCTATTTCCTTCATTCAACCCAGACGCTTGTGTTCTATTCTAGTTCATTGTCTACTAATTGTGCTTGTAAAGGATCGACTGGGATGGATGGAGCACTATACGTCGATGCAACCTGAGGGTCGTGCTAGGTTTGGTGTCCTGGGTTGTATTTCATATGGCCGAAGCCTCTTGTCTTTGATAAATGAATCCATTGGGGCGCTTATGATCCGAGACTTGTGGGGTTCATGGGGGATGAGCCTCGGCTGCAGTCTTCGCTTCTGATGCATAATGTGCCTTAAGAGTTTCTTCGGAGGTTGTTGACCCTGGAATTGTTACCAAATAGGAAGCTTAGTGGATGGCGAACAAATAAATCACGAACTATGAAGGTTTTGATTGAAGTAGTGTTGAGCCAGTCCTAGGGTTGTTTAGCCCTGGTTGTGGAGTTTCGCAATCGTATTTCACTTTGGCTTGATGAATGCTCGTGTTGTTGCTTTCAATTCTCATTCCATGTTCATATGCATAGCATGCATCTCATTGGCATACATTGAACTCGTGTAGGGAACGAAACCGCGGAGGGTGACGTGGCTGTGGTCGAGGGTGATCACGGTGAGCAGGTTGTTGTTGAGGATCCGGCAGAAGCATCAGGCAAGCACCTAAGCATATTCAACCCTTATGTGATATTATTTTAGTGAATAAACTGCTTAATTGATCGATTACGTCTTGCATGAGAAATTAAATTTTGGGATAGGGCTAGATCCTAATTGCTGCACATACACTCCTTGGTAATTGTTGACCACATCCTTTGGAACTAGTTTTCGGGTAATATAACTGAGTCCATGCTTAGTTTGCTTAGAAAATGGGGTTGGGCCAAGTGGTGGACGGTTCCATCACTTGAGAGTACTAAATACTACACATGTGAACTATGTTGGAAATGGGTTCGGTCATGTTACTGGGATGGATATTAATAATTGGCATCGCATGAGAGTAGGATCAATTGGGTATGGAGACTAATTGGCATAGTCCCGCCTGTACAATTAAGGACCGATCCGCTTGTGTGCCATGTTGATCGAGCACCATTAGGTTGATCGTGATGCCCGATTATGGTTGGGTAAGCCACTCTTTCATCACATGCCGCTCGATGGATCATGCCCTCGCGCGTTGGACGTGGTTGAGGGCGCAGGCTTAGTCGACCGAGGCCAAGTCGGGCTTGGGCCGCCGAGGGGTGCTATAGGTGCTCTGACCGCATGAAGATGGTTCAACGAATGGGTACATGGATGGGAAGGGGTTGGCATGAGGTACTTTGTGGCACATGTCGTATGATCAACGCTCTGGCAGGGTTAATTAAGCGATTCGAATTGCCGCGCCTCGATATGAGCACGCCGCCATCCGACACTCAACGAGTAATAACTTAAATTCCTCGGCCTGTCGTTGTACTTGAGCTTTAAAATGGTTGTAAATGCTTTACTTTAGCGTTGTTACCTTTCAACTTCATGTTAGAAGTAGCGGTCAATAATCGCTTTAAATTTGTAATCGGGTTTAGCTGTCATACTCATATTACAAATGTTAATGCTTTCCGCACTATTACCTTCAGCTTTATTCCTTTCTCAGCATCTAAATGCATAACCCTTTGAGTCGGCGATATGGACCACGGTAGTCTTAAGTAGTACATTCGTACTTCATGCTTCGCTGTGGTTTTCAGGTGAGGATCGAGGGTCATGCGAAGTTCTGTCTCCATCAGCTTTCGGCACAAGGGCGCCGAGTAGAGGTTACTTATGCGATGTCAAGACACGCCCTGGAAGTGTTCTGGCGTAACACTTCCGAGATGCCGATTTTGCGAGTGTGTCGCTTTAAATCACTTTTGTTGTATAGTTAGCTTTATATCTCCGTCCCGGTGAGGCTTGTAGACTTGGTTATTCTCTTGTTGATCGTGGTTGTGTCGCGGATGTCTTTATCCTGCGGTATGTTGCTTTTATCCATGTCATATTATCATGCTATATCAATCGCTTTTCTTGTCTCGCGAGTGGATGTCCTAGAATCTAGGAAGGTCATGCCGGAAATTTCGAATTTTGTGCTACCATGGTTTAGGTTGCATCATCTTAGTTATCTAGCATGTTAGTTGAGTTGTTTTAGTTGTGTGGTTGTCGGGTTTGTCTTTGTGCTTTGGGTTAGTCAGTCTTGTTGTGCTTCGCTATGTTCTTGGCTGTGGGGTTTTGAGTTCGCTGCTCCTTTATGCAAATTGAGTTGTGATAATCTGGAAAACCGTGATGCGGACGATCTCCGGCGAGTCTGGGTCGATACCGGGAATATCGGCTCGCTGGTCGAGTTATTCGAAGGGTCCCATCATATCTCATCGGGCTTGGATGCTAGCATCGCGAGCGCCATCGGCGATTCGCTGCTAGCCTCCAAATCCAATGAGGTCAACTCGGTGTTCCAATAGCTCGAGGATACCGGGCGGCTCACAAGGCCGGTATCGAGCAAGGTATAAAGACGAACTCTAAACTTGACAACCACTTAGGTGATTGATTGTGGTTTACTAGCCTTCTAGTAGCAATTAACGCTATATTACCCGCTATATGTTTATAATTCGGGTTGTGTGGGTTGAATGGTGAGTGAGGGAGAAGCTTATCACGTTGGAATCGTGGTATTTCATGTCATACCATGCATGCATATGCCTTGCCATGTCATTTTGCATCTTGATCTATGCTTTATGTATGTTAGATTGTGCTACCGTTTCAGCTCATGTTTGATTTAGATTTTGGCCTAGTGTAAGAGCTTTATTCCTTCCTTGTGGTGTTCTAACTCGTGTCGCCTACTTTTGCTGACGATGCACGAGGACCCACGGGATATGGGAGGTGATGAGGGTGCGGGCGCTTATCGCAGCCTCACGATGGCGATCCGCCTCCTCCCAACCTTTTGGATGTGTCACGAG
Source organism: Rhipidocladum racemiflorum (assembly GCA_036346355.1). Taxonomy (NCBI): domain Eukaryota; kingdom Viridiplantae; phylum Streptophyta; class Magnoliopsida; order Poales; family Poaceae; genus Rhipidocladum; species Rhipidocladum racemiflorum. The sequence continues at coordinate 696,236 of CM070582.1, forward strand.
GCTCGAACAAAATCCAGCATAACCAACCGACTCGAGATGCTTGTCCGTAATCAAGCTCCTCGAGGTGGCCGCGATGGGCGAGACCGCCCCAATGGCTATCTCGATTTCTTGCATACACACCACCCACCTTCTTCTCGCCAACAGCCACTTGAGGCCGATGATTGGTTGGCGCACAATTGAGCGTAAGTTTGCTCTCATCCGCATAAGATCATGAAAAGGCACCGCTTGCCGCTTCAACACCTCAGACTTCGCCGTGCTTGGTGGGCTAATTTCCTTGTCATGCAGCCCGCCGTCACCAGTGTGACTTGGGCGGAGTTCCGCGAGGCCTTTCGGGCGACACATCCCGGCGCTCATGCGGACATTAAGATGCAGGAGTTCCTCTCAAGCAAAGGAACAAGTCTGGTGATGGACTATTCTCGAGAGTTCAACTATTTGGCCCAATATGCGCCGAGGGAAGTGAACATCGATCGTAAGAAGCAAAGACCGGCCATGGGTGGGCTGTCACAAGAAAGATGCAAGACAAGCTCTCTCGTGTGATTTCCTGACTTCAATAACTTGGTGAGTTTCAAGCATCACTGCTGAGCATAAGATGAAGAATCACCAGAAGAGAAGAAACGGAAGAGGACGACACATTTTCTAGCCGGGCGCAAGGCCGCCGGATCGTTTTTCCTCTATCGAGGGCACCCGCCTTACACTTCCACTACTAGCCGATGCCCTGGCCCTCGCTCCTGCCGCTCCTCGGCTTCCACCGCCACCGCCGGAGTGAGAGCGGGGCAAGTTCAGTTCCGCCATGCTACAACCGTGGGCGCTAAGGACACTTCATCGAGATTGCCCTTTCCCAAGCGGGGCAACAACTCGATGCTCCAAGGCCTCAGGGTGCACCGCTTCCACGCCCCTACGGAAGGCACCTCAAGCGCCGAGGCATGGCCGGGTCAACTGGCACCGACGCCGAGGCGATTCTGCAAGGCAACCATGTGTTGACGGTATGTTATGCATTGATGGGCATGTCAAGCTAGAGTTCGCTTTGATTCAGGGGCTTCTCATTCATTTATTCGCAAGGATTTTGCTATACATCATCAAATGAGGGTGAGTTACAGTAACACCCCCTTCCTCATTGAAGCACCGGGTTCAAAGATTGTGGCTAATCAAGTAGTCCAAGAAGCAAATCGTTTCTCGATCCAAGGGGTTCCATTCCTTGTCAACTTGCTACTCCTTGACCTTCGTGGGATAGATGTTATCTTGGGCATGAATTGGCTAACCCGACAACAGGCCATTCTCAGATTGTTCTCGCCGCCCATCTCGCTCAAGGGGCCGAAGGGCCACCAGCTTGACTCTATTCTCGATGGTGGCAATGCCACTTCTTCCTCCTTGAATGGTGCTGAAATTGAGGAGTTAGAGTCCATTCCCGTGGTTTCGAGTACCCGGATGTGTTCCCACTAATCGCCGGATGCCGCCTCATCGCGACATTGAGTTCGTGGTTGAACTCCAACCCGGATCTGCCTCGTGTCCAAGCGCCATATAGGATGCCGCCAAATGAATTGGCGAAATTGAAGAAGCAGTTAAAGGAACTGATGGACAAGGGGTTCATTCGCCCAAGCTCTCTCACCTTGGGGCTGCTCTTGGCCTTCGTGACTAAGAAGGACGGTTCTTTCGCCTATGTGTTGATTATCGCCCTTGAATGCAAGCATTACTATCAAGAACAAATACTCCTCGGCCGCGGATTGATATCCTGCTCGATCACTTTGCCGTGCACGGGTATTCTCCAAGATTGACCTCGAGGCTCTACCATCAGATTAAGATCCCGGCCGAGGATATTCGAAGACAAATTTCTCCACTCTATGGGCTGCATTTACGAATACACCGGGCCATGTCGCTCGGGTTGACGAATGCTCCCAAGATACTTCATGTACATGATGAATTCCATCTTCATGGAAGAGCTTGATTCATTTGTGGTCATCTTCATTGATGACATCCTTATATATTCAAAATGAAGAAGACCATGCCAAGCATCTTCACATTGTTCTCAGGAGGCTTCGAGAACATCGCTTTATGCCAAGTTCAAGAAGTGCTAATTTTGGTCAAGGAGGTATCGCTTTGGGGCACGCCCTTCTCCGAGCAAGGTGTCGCCGCTTCGACTCCAAGCAAAGTACAGATGTGCTCAAATGGGAACAACCCAAGTCCAACACCGAGATCCGCAGCTTTGGCCTGGGCCGGGTTATTATCGCTGCTTTCATTCAGACTTCTCCAAGATAGCCAAGCCTATGACGGAGTTATCAAGAAGGGCATCGAAGTTCAAGTGGTCCGGCCGTGAGCGGCATTTCGCACTAAGCAAATACACTACACCTCCACCTCACCCAAATTCAATATTCATGAGCCGCTCGACGCTTCCATCGCGATGCATCCGCATCGGACTTGGCCGTGGTGTTTATAGGCAGATACCGAAAGTTGTCGCTATGCGCCTCGGCAAGCAGCTAAATGTCATGAAGAGCACTACCCCACCCATGATCTCGAACTCGCCAGCGCATGGTCCATGCATTGAAGATTTGGCGCCACTATCTCCCTGGGAACAAGTGCAACATTTACACCGATCACAAAAGCCTCTGGCACATCTTCACGCAGTGCATTCGAATATGAGGCAAAGACGGTGGCTTGAATTGATAAAGGACTACAATTTGGAAGTCCACTACCACCCTGGGAAGGCCAATGTGGTGGCTGATGCATTGAGCCGCAAGGTGCAATGCAATTGCCTCACTCTTCCACCACGGAGTGCCACCCTTTGTGCTGAGTTCCAGAAGCTCAACCTGGAAATGATAGAAGAAGGGACCTTATCTAACGTGGAATTGCAGTCCACATTGCTTGATCAGATTCGGGAGGCTCAGAAGAATGATGTGGGTGTCTCCCAAACTCACGACAAGGTGAGTTCTGGTCAGGCTCCTGGTTTTCGCCTGGATGAGCAAGGAACCTTGTGGTTCGGCCAGCGCATAGTTGTCCCGGATATCCAAGAGTTGAAGCGGGCGATCCTTGATGAAGCCCATAACTCGTTGCTCACCATTCATCCGGGTAGCAATAAGATGTACCAAGACTTGAAACTAGCTTTGTGGACCCGCATGAAGCATGGAGATCGCCGTTATGTGTCTCGAATGTGATGTTTGCAAAAAGGGTGAAAGCGTGAACATCTCAAGCCACCTGGCACTTTTCACCATTGCCCATCCCAAATCGAAATGGAGGATGTTAGCATGGATTTCATCACCCGCTTGCCAACGACTTCTTCGTTACGACTGATATGGGTTATAGTCGACCGCGTTGACCAAGTCCGCACATTTCCTAGCCGTCGCGACCGCTTATCAATTCAAGAGGTATGCGGAGTTGTACATCTCTGGATTGTATGTCTTCACTGAGTACCAAAGCGATAGTTTCTGCATCGAGGCTCTCGCTTGTTTCTGCTCGAAAAGCTTGCATGAAGCGTTGGGCACTGGTTATTTACCACACCAAAGATATCACCCACAAACCGACGGCCAAACCGAGAGGGTCAATCGACACTTGAGGATATGTTGAGGTCTTGTGTTCTGTCTTATGGGAAGAAATGGGATGAGTGTCTTCCGTATGCCGAGTTTAGTTTGCCTACAACAATTTACCAAACCAAAGATCCGGGATGTCCCCATTCAAGCACTCTATGGTCGAGTCACGGCACCTCTCAATTGGTCTCGAGAGCCGGGAACGCTTCGCTCCTTGGGCCTCGAACTAGTCGCGGAGGCGTAAGATAAGGTGAAACCATCCAAGAGAATTCGAGGGTAGCTCAATCGCGACAGAAGAGTTATGCTGATCACCGTAGAGACCTCTTCTTCGACGCTGGCGATTCTGGCCTATTTGAAGGTATCTCCTCTCCGGGCACCCGCTGCTTTGGAGTTAAGGGAAAATTGGCGCCGCCATAGGTCCATTCCCTGATCCTTGGTAGGCGTGGTCGTGGCATATCGCTTGGAGCTCTCTCTCAGCGATGGTCCACGATGTCTTCCATGTCTCACAATTGAAGAAGTGCCTCCGCATCCCTTTGAATCTCTAGAGGTGGATGAACCTGGCCCAAATTAACCCGATCTATCCTATAAAGAGCGCCCTATTCGGTTTTAGATGAAGTTTAACGCAAGACTCAGAGGAAGGCTCTCAAGTTCTATAAGATCTGGGAGCAATCCACACCTAAGATGAAGCCACCTGGGAGCGGGAGGATCATTTGAGGGGCGAGTACCCCGAATTCTTCCAAACCATGTAAGTACTCCAACCCTATCCCTTCGCCGTTGTTGTCGGTGTAAATCCCTTTCTAGCGATGTACTTGTTTTGAATCTCGGGGCGAGATTCCCCTAAGGGGGAAGGATTTGTCAAAGACCAATCCAATCAACATGCTTGAGATTGAGGGCATTTAGGTAATTTCCTAGTTTCTTTCTTTTTCTTCTATCTTCCTCTCCTTCTCCACCCATCTCTCTCCTCACTTTTTTTTCCTTTTCTTTCCACCGCCCGAGCTCCACCTGGGGGACGCCGCCGACGCCGCCCCTGCTCCTCGCTGCCGCCAAGCCGGCCTCGCCGGGACGCCGCTTCCACTCCGCCTCGCTGCTTCTCGGGCTCGCCTCGCCGCCGGCGCCTTCGCTTCGACGCCACTTACTAGCCGGGTCGGCTGCCTGGCCTGGCCGCTTCACTGCCGCTGCCTCGCTCGCCACTACCCACCGCTGCCGGCCGTCTGCCACCTCTCCAACGCCGACGCCGCTTCCAGCCTGCTCGCGCCTCCCTCGGCCGCCGGGCCTTCCTCCTGGTCGCTGCCGCTTCACTGGGCTCCCCACCTCCTCCTCACCGCCGGTGAGCCTTTCTCCCCTTCCAAAGGTTTCTCTCTCTGGATGCCGATTCCTTCCAGTCCAAGGTTAGTGGTTGCATGGGGATAGTTGTAGTATGCGGTTTACACAATGGATTCCACTAAGCTCGATTCTCTGGTGATTTGTGATGCTTAAGTGATTTGCTGGAGATCCTTTGTACTGATTGATACATGGGTGGTTAGCAGATGATGATTCGATTAGTGCTAAACATGCTTGAATGTCTCTGAACTCTTAGGTATGGCATGAGGATACTAATTCCTTCAATGTTCTACTCACATGAGCAATGATGGTATGCTATTATGCTGCTGGATGTTTCTTTGAATACTTGATTGAAGTATAGCGATATTGTCATGGTCCTGACATTTGTCTTGTGAGTGAGCATGATGACTATGTCGTTATCAAGATTCAGTTCATAGTAAATGGTCAGGTTGATGATTCGGATGGTTGCTAGTTAGTGTACTGTTAGTTGTGGCTAATGGGTTTCTTAAATGATCAATGTTGAAGCTTAATGCTATAATCAAGGCGAGCTACTGTTCTTCGATTTGTGTGGCGTAGATTTTGTTAAAATGTCATCCAAGCTAGGGGTGTAGGGTGTTCCCAAATTTAATGCTTGTGCATGCGGCTAATTGAATACATGATGCGACCCTAGCATTCTCAAGCTCGGAGACCAAATCCCTATTTCCCTTCATTCAACCCGTATCGCTTGTGTTCTATTCTAGTTCATTGTCTACTAATTGTGCTTGTAAAGGATCGATCGATGGATGGAGCACTATACGCCGATGCAACCCGAGGGTCGCGGCTAGGTTTGGTGTCCTGGGTTGTATTTCATATGGCCGAAGCCTCTTGTCTTTGATAAATGAATCCATTGGGGCGCTTATGATCCGAGACTTGTGGGGTTCATGGGGGATGAGCCTGCGTCGCGTTGGGGTCTTCGTTCTCTGATGCATAATGTGCCTTAAGAGTTTCTTCGGAGGTTGTTGACCCTGGAATTGTTACCAAATAGGAAGCTTAGTGGATGGCGAACAAATAAATCACGAACTATGAAGGTTTTGATTGAAGTAGTGTTGAGCCAGTCCTAGGGTTGTTTAGCCCTGGTTGTGGAGTTTCGCAATCGTATTTCACTTTGGCTTGATGAATGCTCGTGTTGTTGCTTTCAATTCTCATTCCATGTTCATATGCATAGCATGCATCTCATTGGCATACATTGAACTCGTGTAGGAATCTAAAACCGCGAGGGTGACGTGGTCGTGGTCGAGGTGATCACGGTGAGCGTGTTGTTGTTGAGGATCCTAAGCATCAGCAAGCACCTAAGCATATTCAACCCTTATGTGATATTATTTTAGTGAATAAACCGCTTAATTGATCGATTACGCTCTGCATGAGAAATTAAATTTTGGGATAGGGCTAGATCCTAATTGCTGCACATACACTTTGGTAATTGTTGACCACATCCTTTGGAACTAGTTTTCTGCAATATAACCGAGTCCATGCTTAGTTTGCTTAGAAAACGGGGTTGGGCCAAGTGGTGATTGCCCATCACTTGAGAGTACTAAATACTACACATGTGAACTATGTTGGAAATGGGTTCGGTCATGTTACTCGGGATGGATATTAATAATTGGCGATCAAGTGAGAGTAGGATCAATTGGGTATGGAGACTCAATTGGCATAGTCCGCCTGTGGTCAATTAAGGACCGATCCGCTGCCATGTTGATCGAAAGCACCATTAGGTTGATCGCATGCCCGATTATGGTTGGGTAAGCCACTCTTTCATCACATGCCGCTCGATGGATCATGCCCTCATGCGTTGGACGTGGTTGAGGGCGCAGGTTTAGTTTCCACCGAGGGCCAAGTCGGGCTTGGGCCGCCGAGAGGGGTGCGCTAGGTGCTCTGACCGCATGAAGATGGTTCAACGAATGGGTATGGATGGGAAGGGGGTTGGCATGAGGTACTTTGTGGCACATGTCGCGGCGATCAACGCTCCTGGCAGGTTAATTGCGATTCGAATTGCCGCGCCTCGATATGAGCACGCCGGCCATCCGACACTCAACGAGTAATAACTTAAATTCCTGGCCTGCCGTTGTACTTGAGCTTTAAAATGGTTGTAAATGCTTTACTTTAGCGCTTGTTACCTTCAACTTCATGTTAGAAGTAGGTGCGGTCAATAAGAATCGCTTTAAATTTGTAATCGTTTATTGTCATACTCATATTACAAATGTTAATGCTTTCCCGCGACTATTACCTTCGCCTTTATTCCTTTCGTACTCCAAATGCATAACCCTTGAGTCGGTCGATATGGACTACTGCAGTCTTATGCGAGTACATTCGCATTTCATGCTTCTCGCTTTGTGGTTTTCAGCAGGATCGTGAGAGGCTGCGAAGTTCGCCTCATCGCTTCGGCAGCGGGCGCCGAGTAGAGGTTACTTATGATGTCAAGACACACGCCCGAAGTGTTCAAAGGCGTAACACTTCCGAGATGCCAGATTTTATGAAGTAGTGTGTCGCTTTAAATCACTTTTGTTGTATAGTTAGCTTTATATCTCTCGGTCCCGTGAGGCTTGTAGACTTGGTTATTCTCTTGTTGATCGTGGTTGTGTCGTGGATGTCTTTATCCTCGCGGTATGTTGCTTTTATCCATGTCATATTATCATGCTATATCAATCGCTTTTTCTTGTCTCGCTGAGTGGATGTCCTAGAATCTAGGAAGGTCATGCCGAATTTCAATTTTGTGCTACCATGGTTTAGGTTGCATCATCTTAGTTATCTAGTATGTTAGTTGAGTTGTTTTAGCTGTGTGGTTGTCGGGTTTGTCTTTGTGCTTTGGGGTTAGTCGCCTTGTTGTGCTTCGCTATGTGTTCTGGGCTGTGGGGTTTTGAGTTCGTTGTCTCCCTTTATGCAAATTGAGTTGTGATAACGGTGGAAACCGTATGCGGACGATCCCTGGCGAAGTTCGGTCGATAACGGGGAATATCGGGCCGTCATGGTCGAGTTATTCGGCGGGTCCCATCGTTATTCATCACTTGATGCTAGCATCGCGAGCGCCATCGCTTATCTGCTTAGCCTCCAAATCCAATGAGGTCAACTGGGTGTTCCAATAGCTCGAGGACAGTCTGGGCGGCTCCTCACAGTAGGTAGGTAAGCATGGATGCACGAGCCATGCGTGCTTCGATATGAGCTACCTATAAGAGATACTATGTAGAATTTTAAGCATGGATTCAAATTTTGGACCGAAATCCAAAATCTCGGCCGAGATTTCGGATTTCGGACCCCTCCGAGATTCAAAATGCCGGTTATTTAAAAAAAATCAAAATGCTACAGTGCACATTCAAATTTCGCCGAGATCTCGGTGATTTCGGCCGAGATTTGTATATTTTTTATCGGATTTTTTTTTCACCGGATATGATTGGATTTAGGTTGAAGATCATCCACAAAAAATTTCAGATTTTTTTGACCATTTTTTGGTCGGCTCAAACCGGACCGAAATCTTGGAAATTTCGGCCGAAATTTCGGTGATTTCGTCCGAAATTTCGGTGATTTCGGCCGAAATTTCGGATTTCCCGGTAGAAAAAAACCCGGATTTTATTTGAATTTCTGAAATCTTGTCGAGATTTCGGATTTCGGGCACCTCCGAAATTTTATTAAAAACGAGATTTATAACCCTGGTTTTAAGTGACTTTAGTTTGATCAGGGATAAAAGCTCAGATAATCTGGACTATAGATAATATGGACTATGACTAATATGTTGGATGAGTTCTTCCCAGACAACCAATTATTGGAGGAAAAGCATTAGGCCCGGCTTGGGAGCTTTGCAACTTTTTCCAAACGTAAAATGTTTTACACTGGTGGTATTTTTCTGGGCACAATGAAATACAGTTGTAAATTTTTTCTATGATAAACAATTGGGGGGTGTTTGGATGAGGGGTATTTTCTTGGAAGGTTTTGGGATTTAGTTCAAATTTGAACTAAATTCCAAAACATTCCAATGAAATACCTCTAATCCAAACAGGGCCTTGGTACTTTGTTTGGATACGTTTGGTATACTTTCCAGTATAAACACTCGAGAGAACCGACTATTCTGTGCGTCCAGCCCGGGAAAAATACACCGGTTTTGGGCGCAAAACACGCTTTCCAAGCAGGCCCTTCACCGTGTTATCTGTGGTTGCCCGGAAACTACTGACCATATCTTTTTCTCATGTGTGCTTTCTAGGTTTGCTTCCATTTATCTGTGTTATCTTGATTTTTTTTTTAATTTTACTAAAAAAAATAGCGATCGAGAATGTTTTTCCTGAACAACCATCAGTTGTTTTAATGTACAAGACTTTGTTTTATGTGCAGCCATGGCGAGATCCGCTTTCCCGGCGAAATCTCGGATTCCCCACCTTCTCCCGAGATTTATAATCTCGGCGGAATAAAAAAAATCAAAAAAATAATAATTAAATTACTACAGTATTTTCGGTGAAATTTAGCCAAACTATTTTTTTTTAGTAAAATTCACATTTTTTTTTACCGGTGCGTAGTTTTGATGGCCGGTTTTGGCTGGAGTTCAAGCTGAAACCATACAGTTCTGTCAGTTTATCTCCGAAAAAAAAATTCTATGGCATCAAGTATCTCGTGGCATCTATAGCATCCCTCTTGGAATAAAGATGCTCTTTGTTCATGAACTCCTTTTATTTTATATTTTCTCTGAACTATCAAGTTGCTTCACGATGTTTCTCAGCTAGTGATTCCGTAAAAGAATAAGCAATCTCGCTGATGGAGACTCCGGGAACCCCACAAAATAGTGACACTATTATATCTAGCATCTGTTTTATTTTTAGGGCAGCATCTGAATTTATTTTGGACAGGCACATCCAACTGAAAGACAAACACCAGATTTCAGAAATAGAATTGACCCTGGTGTCTTCAGGTGAACAGAAAAAAAATCCCTATCCTGAATTGACCCACCGGCTGCTGTGTGCTTTCATTGCCCATCTATCCACACTTTGCTGCTTACCTGTCCTGGAGTACCGGATTGGTTAGAACTTGCCTCCGATTAGGGCGGACCAGGGGGGCTAGGGTGGTCTCCTCGTTGTATAATGTTGGTTTGTTGTAATTTAGGGTCTGTTTGTTTCGGTCTTTGATTCTAGATTCTGGTCCCAAAAGGTGAATACAAAACAAACAAACAGCATGGTTCTAGATTCCGATTTTCACGATCCAAGCCACCCCCTACACGCTAGGATCCACAATCCACTTCGTATATGTTCTTGGATGCCAGCTTTTGGAGAATCAGCTTCTCTATTACCACAATCCCGAATCAGCTTCTCTATTACCACAATCCCGAATCAGCTTTTAGAGAATCGAGAACTGAAACAAACAGACCCTTAATATTGAAGTGTGCTAGCTTGTTTATTTTTTTGTTAGCTATCATGAAATTATTAAGCAGCACGTGCTTAAGTTATTTGATGAAATGTCTATGGATATATTTAATATCTATAGCATACTTATAAAGTAGTATAAAAAAAATCATAACGCGAGCTCAAGAGAGAAGCGTAAGATTGTAAAGGACTTGCCACGAATTCCTTGTCCGTATTTGTATTTAGCTCGGGTCCCACTGCTAACAATAGATGATTGACCGATGGAGCTCGTTGACTCCACATTTATTTGTACTACTCTGACACTTGGTACACAACAGTGCATTTTTTGTGTGTGTTTTTTTTTTTTTTGTCAATTGACAGCTAACACCCTACCTAATCCGACAAGACCACAAGATGATATAATAAACCCTGCCTGGCTTCTGTCAGTTTCTTTTACATTGTTACAAACTTACTGCTAGATATTATATAAACAGCAGCCATTGGTTGGCTAACTAACTAACCCCGATCCCTTATCTATTAGCGGGGCGGACAGAGACAAGTGGCACATACATCTAGAGGGGCAATAGAGATCTAAAACCTGTTGAGTTGAGTATTTCCTAGGTTAGGGATCGGATATGGATTATTTTTTTATACCGGCAGATTTATTAATGGTCAAAAGTCACTATCTAACGGATAGAGCGGACATGGTCCGTTCTGCTATTACCTGTACTCATTCACCCGCGGGTCTAATCCACTAGCGATCTAGCCCGATTGCTCTCGAGACTAATCAGGTAAATTTCAATGATGACAAAATTTCAAAGAAAATCTCTAAACCCTAACTGACTTATAAGATATGCTGCCTAAGGTCCAACTATGCACTCTAGTATAATATTTACTTTTTAATACGGATATCCCTTACATTTTCGTTGAATTGCCTTACAAGATATGCTGCTGCTGCCTGCAAGGGCATCTATCCATAATGCAGGTGCGGGTTATCCGTCGGGTCCTCGTTACTCGCACGAGTACGGGTAAAATTTGTACCCGCATGCGGGTATTGGTATTGTAGCGGGTGAATTTTACTGATACAGGTACATACACGAGATGATAATACCCACCAAATACATACTGGTACACTTTACTAATTTACTGTGCAAAGGGGCCATGTGAGTGAAGCCCATTGGATACAGATTCTCCCTCTTGCGATAGATTCGCCGGCTTCCAACTTGCATCCGATGAACCCAAGTGATCACTTTTCTAGCAAGTTTCCTCGCCTTATCTAAATCTAGCCTCCTCTCGAGTGGAATTACAAATTAATATAGTGTCGCCTGATGTGTCCGAGAGCGCGGGAGCAGCATCGAGGCGAGCGCAGGAGCTGCGTCAATCACGGCCGACGAGCGCGGGAGGCACGAGGAGGGGCTAGATTTGCACTTCTTCTCACGAGGGTGCCAGAATTGAATAAAGAAAAAAAGAGAGGTAACATATGCTAGAAAAGTGACACTTCACCAATAGCAGTGACTTAGTAGAGTGTATATAGGTATCATCCAGATGTTTTTGTTTTAGCTAAAATCTAAATTTTGAACCGTTGGATACCTCACTCGTATATCACCGGGCCGTTAGATCAAATCATAGGATCGGATGTAATCGACACTTCCGAATCTCAACAATGATCCGATGGTTCTAGATTTGGATGATTTTAGCAATAAAAAACATCCAGATGATGTTTATCAAATCCCCATGTTTTGCTGTTTGATCAGGTGAAATGTAAAAGACAAGGAAGGAGGAGTCAGCTGTTGGGCACGTTTCACTCGTGCGTCGTCGAGATGATTAGTAGGAGGAGGAGGCAGCCAGCAGCTTAGCCTCTGTCTCGATCTCTACGTCGGCGCTTGTTCTTCTCTGGAGCCATGGCCCTGGCTGGTTGGTCGTCTCATCAAAGAAGGTGGGGATTGGTATTTGTAGCGGGTAAATTTTACCGATACAGACACGTACACGAGACGGGTATTAATACCCGCCGAATACAGACCCGTTGCCATCTCTCTGCGAGCATATTTTCCTTGCACATCATATATAGTCAACAAAGTGGTAGGCAGGCACCTTTATTCTCCAAAGTGTCATCAGAGAGAGGAAAGCTGAAGGAGAATTAAACTAGTGGAGGGATCACTTGTGGTAGTCGTCGTCTTCGTTGTTCCCTGCAAGATGAGGAATTCTTTGCTTCCATCCGAAGCCACAGGCCGGTACTTGCCTGGCGGATGGTGAGATCCTTGTTCAACATATATGCATGCATGCATGGCAACAAGGGAACAATTGTCCGTGTTGGGATCTTCCCTAAAAAATTTCTTGCTTGACCTCCTCGCTAAGTTATCACCGCATGCTAATTAACCGATACACTTTACTAATTTACTGTGCAAAGGGCGGATTCTCCGCCTTATCTAAATCTGGCCACCTCTCGAGCGGAATTACAGATTAATATAGCGTCGTCTGACGTGTCCTAGAGCGTGGGAGCGGCATCGAGGCGAGCGCAGGAGCTACGTCTATCACGGCCGACGAGCACGGGAGGCACGAGGAGGGGCTAGATTTGTATTTTTTTCTCAGGAAGAAAGGTATTAGAATCGAATTTTTTTTTTTTTTTAAAAAAAAAGAGAGGTAACAGATGCCACAGAAGTGACACTTCACCAATAGCGCTAGCCGCTGCTTGCTACATGTTTTTTTTATAGCGCAACGCTGGTATCGTGTTTGGTTGTTTAATGTAAGAGACGAGGAAGGAGGAGTCAGCGGTTGGGCACGTTTTGCTAGTAGCAGGAGCAGCAGCTTAGCTCGCCACTGTCTCAATCTCTCTCGCCGTGGAATCATATCTATTACTTTGCTTTGCGTCACCAATCAGCTTAGCTCATCATCTCGCAGCTGCCCACCTATCCTCACTGTGCTCCTCTTCTTCCTCGGGAGGGAGGCTCTCTCCTGAGCTCCTCCTCTGCTCTTCGGTTGGTCGTCTCATCGACGGAGGAGGAGGAGGGGGCGGGGAGATGGAGACGAGGAGCTGGGATCTGCTCCTCCGTCTCCTCTGCTTCTGCAGTGTTGTGGCGCTCGCGCTGCCGGCGAGCGTGACCATCGGCGCGCTCTTCACCTTCGACTCCGTCATCGGGAGGTCGGCCAGGACGGCCATCGAGCTCGCCGTGGCCGACGTGAACCGCGACGCCGGGGTCCTCAAGGGGACCCACCTGAGCGTGGTGGCGCAGGACACCAAGTGCAGCGGCTTCGTCGGCACCATCCAAGGTACGGCCTTACTTCCATCGAGCGATGCTCTTAATTTACCCTACCCTGCCAAAATCCGGGTGATTAGCTAGAGCTGCTAACTAATTAATCTACAAATGATCGGTTTTGGATTAAGCAACCGGTGATATATACTTTTTCTTGAGCAATACAAGTTATGATCGATCAGAAGTAAATAACTAGCACTCTGGATTACTTGCCGAATGCTAATGATGGAAGCTGACATTGATGGAGCTTGACATTGATGGGTGGTTGGCGCAGCGTTGCAGCTGATGGAGCGGGACGTGATCGCCGTCGTCGGGCCGCAGTCGTCGGGTGTCGCGCACGTCGTCTCCCACGTCGTCAACGAGCTGCACGTCCCGCTGCTCTCCTTCGGCGCCACTGACCCCACGCTCGCCTCCACCCAGTACCCCTACTTCGTCCGCACCACCCACGACGACTACTTCCAGATGAACGCCGTCGCCGACCTCGTCACCTACTACGGCTGGAGGGAGGTCACCGCCATCTACGTCGACGACGACTTCGGCCGCGGCGGCGTCGACGCCCTCGGCGACGCGCTCGAGGCCAAGCGCTCCAAGGTCTCCTACAAGGCGCCCTTCCCCCCAAGCGCCGACAGGGCCGCCATCGCCGACCTGCTCGTGCGGGTCGGCATGGTTGAGTCCCGGATCTACGTCCTCCACGTCAGCCCGGACACCGGCCTCGCCGTCTTCTCCATCGCGCAGTCGCTCGGCATGATGGCCAGCGGCTACGTCTGGATCGCCACCGACTGGCTCGCCGCCGCGCTGGACTCGTCGCGCCTGGCCGACCCCAAGACGATGAGCCTCATACAGGGGGTGGTCACGCTCCGCCAGTACAGCCCGGACTCCGACGCCAAGAGGTCGCTCATGGCGAGGTTCGCCCGGCAGAACCGGAACGCGAGCGCGAGCATGAACGCGTACGGGCTCTACGCGTACGACTCCGTGTGGACGGCGGCGCGCGCCATCGACCAGTTCCTCGACGACGGCGGGAACGTCTCCTTCTCGGCCGACCCGAGGCTGCGCGAGGCCAACGGGAGCACGCTGCGGCTGGGCGCGCTCAGGGTGTTCGACCAGGGGGAGCAGCTGCTGCAGAAGGTCATGCTCGCCAACTTCACCGGCGTCACCGGCCGCGTGCGGTTCGGCGCCGGCAGGAGCCTGGCCGACCCCGCCTACGAGGTCCTCAACGTCGGCGGGACGGGCGTCCGGCGGGTCGGGTACTGGTCCAACCACTCGCGCCTGTCGGTCGCCGCGCCTGCAGGATCTGATCTGTCCAACGGCAGCCAGCCGCAGCAGCTGTACAGCGTGATCTGGCCGGGGGAGACGACGGCGACGCCGCGCGGGTGGGTGTTCCCAAACAACGGCAGGCCGCTGAGGATCGGCGTGCCGTACCGGACGACGTACAAGCAGTTCGTGTCCAAGGACGCCAGCCCGGACGGCGCCAGCGGGTACTGCATCGACGTCTTCAAGGCCGCCGTGGCGCTGCTCCCGTACCCGGTGCCCGTCTCCTTCGTCCTCTTCGGCAACGGCGTCAAGAACCCCAGCTACAGTGAGCTCGTGCAGAAGGTCGCCGACAACGTCAGTACAGGGAGCACTTTCAGCTTCAGCTATATATATACATACTAGGTAGTTTCTTGCTTCGATCACGCATGGAGAATTCATGGCTAATAACAGCTTTAGCTCTGATTTAATTCCTCAGTACTTCGACGCGGCGGTCGGCGACATCTCGATCGTGACGAACCGGACGAGGATCGTGGACTTCACGCAGCCGTACGTGGAGTCGGGGCTGGTGATCGTCTCCCCCGTGAAGGAGAAGAGCTCCAACGCCTGGGCCTTCCTCAAGCCCTTCACGCTGGCGATGTGGGCCGTCACCGGCGCCTTCTTCCTCTTCGTCGGCGCCGTCGTCTGGATCCTCGAGCACCGCTTCAACCCGGACTTCCGGGGCTCGCCCAGGAAGCAGATCGTCACCATCTTCTGGTTCAGCTTCTCCACCATGTTCTTCGCGCACAGTAAGCACTTCTGCAAAACCCTTGTCAGAATCATTCAATGGTGTCCATCCATCCATCTCTGATCTGAGCTGTGCCGAGCTGAAAAATGGGCGAAATGATCAGGAGAGAACACTGTGAGCACTCTTGGTCGGTTCGTGCTGATCATCTGGCTGTTCGTCGTGCTGATCATCAACTCGAGCTACACGGCGAGCCTGACGTCGATCCTGACGGTGCAGCAGCTGTCGACGGGGATCCAGGGGCTGGAGAGCCTCATCTCCAGCTCCGACCCCATCGGCTACCAGGTCGGCTCCTTCGCCAAGAGCTACATGATGCAGGAGCTCAACGTGCCCGAGTCGCGCCTCAGGGAGCTCAACATCGACGAGTACGCCACCAGCCTCCAGCTCGGCCCGCGCAACGGCGGGGTGGCCGCCATCGTCGACGAGCTGCCCTACGTCGAGCTCTTCCTCTCCACCAACTGCCAGTTCAAGACGGTCGGGCAGGAGTTCACCAAGAGCGGATGGGGATTCGTAAGCGCTCTCAACTCTGCACCGTTCTCGACAAGTACACTCGTCTGAATTTTCTGTCACGCAGGCGTTCCAGCGGGACTCCCCTCTGGCGGTGGACCTGTCGACGGCGATCCTCACGCTGTCGGAGAACGGCGACCTGCAGCGGATCCACGACAAGTGGCTGAACCCGGGGCAGTGCGACTCGCAGAGCGGCGACATCGGCGGCGATCGGCTGAACCTGAGCAGCTTCTGGGGCCTCTTCCTCATCTGCGGCGTCGCGTGCTTCATCGCCCTGCTCATCTTCTTCACGAGGATACTGTGCCAGTACGGCGAGTACCACGGCGAGGACGGTGCGCTGGCGCCGGAATTCCCGGACCACCCGGAGAGGAGCTTGCGGCGGCCGGCGAGGCTGAATAGCATCCGGGAGCTGATGACGTTCGTGGACATGAAGGAGGTGGAGGTGAAGAGGGCCATCAGGAGGAAGTCGAGCGACGACAGGCGGGACAGGTCCATCACCAGCTCCGACGGGCCGTCGGCCTCCTTCTCGCGGCCGTCCCTCTCGCCGGTCTAGCTTCTTTTTGTTTCTTTTTTTTGGCCTGATGATTCCATCTCGACAGAATATATAGCCTGGCTCATTAATGTGATGGCCGGATACATAGATATACGTTTATCTGACTAAATAGGCAAGGCTAGCTAGCTATCTAAATCTAATTGTGCTGATGATATATGGAAATTTTGGAATTGTTATACAATTTGTTATCCGTATTTACAAATCTAAACAATATGTTTGTGTATTTATGGAAAACCCAGTCATACCTGAAATTTGAAAATTCGTTTATTCTTTTCCGAAATTCAAAATTTCGTTTAAGTTGTATTTGAAAACTGAAATTTCGTTTAACTTGTATTTGAAAACTGAAAATTCAGATGAGGTTAAAACCGAAATTTCAAATTTCGGCAATGCCAAAACCGAAACCTCATATTTTGGTTATGCCTTTTCTTTTTTTTTTTTCTTTTTCTCTGATTTTTCAACTAGAGCTGATTCGAATGCAAATAACTTTCGCTACCCAACTCCAAATTTACTCAGACAACTTTCTTAATTTGTGTAAAATCATGTGGATTATGAAAATGCAAAAAAAAAATTAGTTTTAAGTATTGTGCAGCAAACGATGTCCAAGTGACGATCTGATGCGTGCGAAACTGATTCAACATAGCGGAGACGACCTATCCCAGCAGCAGCAATTCATTTTTTTTTTATGTTTTTGCTGATTTAACATAATAACTTAAAGTTAACATGCCTTAGGTAAACGAAACAACAAGGGGCCTTCTGGTACACTACTGAGTGCACCGGGGATATTTCCCCTTACGCAATCCATCGGTGCCTGCCATCCTGGCCCTAGCCGCCCTCTCGCGCTTCCTATCACGCTCGGACTCCCGCTCGGCCGCCAGGCGCTACCGTTCGGCCTCCCTCTTTGTACGCATTTCTTCGTGATGCTTCATGCGCTTCTCCTCCTCATCTTGCTCACGCCACTGCTACTCTACTATAGCTCTGCGATGCGAGTACTCCCAATCCCGCATCCTCTCCATCTCAGGAGTCTGCTCCGCCTCGTAGTATTTGATGAACTCGCACAATGGATGATGCAATTGGTTACAACAGATGGTATTACAGTATTAAGGTTATCACGGTTTGATGCAACATCAAATGCGAGTAGGAACATACCAAGCTTTTCCGCCGCATCCGCATCTCCAGCGTTGGCTCGGAGTTGTGGTTGCGGGAGCTTCAGTATCTCATACAGTAGGTGTACGAGTTGTCTAGAGACTTCTGGAACCGGTAAGGATCCCCGCATAGGCACATGGGGACCTGTATGCCTTCGGGGATGTCTTCGAGAAGGTTGTGCCTTAGAGGCGAGGGGAACTCCATTGGCACTGGTTGGTTGGCTGGCGAACTTGTGCTTTGTGTTTCGTCTTCCCTCGTATTGGCTCGAAGCTTGCTTGATTGCTATAATTATTGGGAGGCGACCACTGGGGCTTAAATAGCCAGCCATAGGAGAGAGTGACGGACTAAAGAGAAGTTAAAATCCGTGAGCATCGGATTCCTTTGCAGCATTGCATGTGATGGGACATGAGGCTGGCTTTGACCACAGGTCGTGTAGCTTTGAATGAGCTTGACAGGTCGTGCAGCTTTGATTGCGCGTGACAGGTTGTGCAGTTTTGATTGAGGGTGACAGATCGTTCAGCTTTGATTGAGGGTGACATGTCGTGCAGCTTTGATTGAGGGTGATAGGTTGTGCAACTTGTGATACCTGTCACCCCTTTGCCAAAACTGCCCGACCTGACACCCCACTTGGCAAAGCTGCATAGCCCGTCATGTCACGCTTTTCAACCTGGAGAACTGTGAGCTCCTTTTCCAGCTTTTTCAGCCTTTTATTATATAAGTGTTGTCAGCGTGTTGTCATATCACTAGGGTGGAGTTAAAGCAGAGTACTTAATGGAGCTTCTTCGCAATGCAACTGAAGGGGATGAGAAAACTCATGGTGTATGGACTAACTGCTAATTTCATTAAGATTACAGATTTAGTCTTTTGCGTACAGAAAAACAAGCAAAAGAAGAAGTGAACAAAAATAAAGGTGGCGGCCCCGGTAGTCACTTGTCATCGATGATTTGGATCTGGCCGATGGTGTCGTCGGCCTCCTCCTTCGGTAGTGCGTCGGCGATGTCCGGGTCTTCAACCTCCATCAGCCCGGTCACGTGCGCCGCCGCCTCGCGAACATGCGCCTGCGCCTTTATATTATTTCCCTCAATACCAGAGGTGACAACCATCGAATCGAATGAGGTGTCACGGCTGGTGTAGCAGGCCAGCACGAACGTCGCAGTGGCAACCGCGACTTCCTGCCCTTCTCAGGCGGAGCAAGCGGCCAAGGCGACTGGCAAGCCGCTGAGGGCCTCGGTGACCCGAGTAATGCTATGGGCGTACTGCAGGGCCGATGGCTCGATCGGCTCACGAAGGGCCACCCCCAGCGGCCCTAGGCATCTCGCCATGTGCTGGTAAGCTGGTCCGAGCATGACGGTGAGGTTGTGCAGTGTGCGACGTAGCTCCCCCACCGCCTGCTCCTGCGCCGCCTCGGCCTCCTGCGCCTGCGTGAGCAGGGCTGCCCCATTCGCCCTCTCCTGGGCCAGCAGCGCCTTCGCTTTCTCCTTCTCCTCGCGCAACGCCACGATCTATTCGGATAGTTGCACTTCGTGCTGGATGGCCGCCGTGAGGAGGGCTCCCGAGGCTGCGTGCGCCTCGCCAAGTTCAGCAAACAGCGTGGATAGACGGGAGGTTGAAGCGGTGGGGATGACCAAAGCGGGTTGGGCAGAAGTGCTGGCGTCGACGACGTCCACTTGGGCAGTTTCGAAGGCGCCGGGTGGAGCACCTTGGGCGGCCGCCCTCGGAGGCGACCGAAAGCGGAATGCAACCGTTGGGAGCATGACCCTTGGTGCTGATGTGGTTGGCACCGGAGGAGTTGGCGTCGGCAGAGCGGATGCTGATGGAGTTGGCGCCGACGAGGTCGGCACCGAAGGAGTTGGCGTCGGTGGAGCCGGCGCCGAATCCAGGGCAGCGGACGTCGTCACCCCAGATGAAGACCCCACCACTACTGACGCACTTGGAGCCGCGGCGGAGGCGGTGGCGGTGGGAGTCCGGTCCTCGGTGCGAGGCCTTTGGGGTCAGCACCTGAGGCGTCCAGAGGGACCAGGTGCTTACCGGCGCTCCGATCGTTAGCAGAGCCCGAGTCCATGATTACGAAGGGACCGCAGGCTGGCAGTGCCGAAGGGCCGGTGGAGTCAACCGCAGGAAACATATTGATGATCCGGAGGCGCTCTGCGAACTCTATATCGTAGAGCGGCTGGACCCTGGCGGGGAAATCAAAACCGCCCAGTAGTGGCGGGAGCAGTCCGGTCAGCCATTTGGAGATGGCGGGACCGTCCAAGTTCCCTGCACCTGCCGGAAAAAAGAAGACAAGATTGTTGGTTGATGGCGACCACAAAAGAAGATATGTATTCATAAGGAGAATGAGAAACTCACGGCCCGAGTGCATGTGGGTCAAGTTGTCGTCACTCGAGTACTGCCATGCAGAGTGGGCACGTTGACGAAGGGGGCTAATCCTCCGGCAACGGTCCGGACTACCAAAGACTGGCCAGGCCAGCCTCGCGGTAGTTGGTTGACGCGGGCCGCCATCGCCAGGTTGACTGTTGTCTCCTTGACAAGCGAGCCCCAACTCTCGCGGGCATCCGACGACGCACTAGGCACTGCGAGAGCATCGATCCCGCTATCATCGCCAGCATACAGCCAGTTGTTCCGCCACACCTTCCAGTTGGACTTCGCCTGGAAGGAAATGTAACGGGTGGCTAGGGGTGAAAACGGGACAGGAAATATCCGCCCGATCCGATACCGAATCCGTTTAAAATCCGTACCGATGTTATCCGTATCTGTATCCGGAACATCCGGTGTAATATGGGTTAGGATATGGGAAGAGCAATATCCGATCCGTATCCGAAAAATCTCATGTAATATGGGTTAGGATATGGGAAGAGCAATATCCGACCCGATATCCGGTAAATATCCGACCCGAATATCCGGATAAAATTAGTTATTCTTCCATTAATTTGGTTCATTATTGGATAGATAGAATAGTTGTTTGATATTGACACTAAAAAACACTACTTTGTTATTAAGAGTGAACTTCAACAAATCTATCAACAAACAAATAGAGTGATGACATAATGCTTTTACCTAAATTGATTTGTTCAACTTATTTGATAAATTTCTTTTCTATTCAAATTACTGGAATTAGTTGAGTCGCTAAATTGAAGCATAGCAAACAAATCCGAGTAGTCCTCATTATGAGAGAAGTCTGACTTCAGTTTGTCAGAATGTGACAATTCAACACTATTTAATATCTCCAGGAATTTATTTCGTAAGGTTAAGTTCGATGGAAAAGCTCCCCTTGTTCTCTGTTTTCTTTATGTCTCGATCTCTCTCCTTGTATCCGACCCATTTGCACCTCTAACTATACTACTATCCTACGTTGAAATAATTATGACTTGAAGCTAATGTTGTAAGGTTAATGCTTCATTCTTTCTTTTGCGTACACAATTATGTATTATACTACTATCCGATTATGATATCCGATCCCGGCCCGAATCCGTCAGGTATCCGCTCCGTATCCGAATCCTGAATAATCCGACCAGATCCAGATCCGGGACATCCGTATCCGACTCCGAATCCGAAAAAAATATGGGTTAGGATACGGGACGAGCAATATCCGCCCGTATCCGACCCGGTTTCACCCCTAGCCGACACGTTGCGGAGGCGAAAATAGCAACTCCCCACGGCCCCACCATCGGCGAGGCCGCGGAGAGTGTAGAAGTACAGGAAGAGAGGAAGATTGGGCATTACCCCTACGAACATCTCGAAGAGGTGTGCGAAGATAGCGAGAGTGAGGACGGAGCTGGGAGTGAGGTGAAGGTGGCTGATTTCGTAAAAGTGGAGGACGGTGAAGAAGAATTCGGAGAAGGGCGGCACCAGGCCTGCCAGCAATCCCCAGGTATAGATGACGATCTCCCCGAGTTTGCACCGCGGTGCGAGGGTTCCATGGCGGAGTTGGAGGGAATCCTCGACCGCGATCTTGGAGAGCACCGCTGCCCTCGCCCTGTCGATAGAGGAAGATGGGAAGGATTGCGCCATTGTAGCAAGAGGTAGGGTTTCAAACGGAGGAGTTGAAAGGGCAAAAAGCAACGTCCGCAAGATACAGAAAGAGCGTGAAACCGCTGGTCATGGAATCACGTATATATAGGTCCGTCACACGGGCGACCGGCCCACATGGTGGCCTGGCGAGCAGGCGGGCGGTCAGGCCCCACTCGCCGGGCGACCGGCCCACGTGGTGGCTTTGGCGGCGGTGGCGGTCAGGCCCCACTCGCGAGCGCGACCGCCCACGTGGCGGCCTGGTGAGCAGGTGGGCGTTCAGGCCCCACTCGCCGGGCGACCAGCCCACGTGGCGGCCTGGTGAGCAGGTGGGCGTTCAGGCCCCACTCGCCGGGTGACCGACCCACGTGTTGTCATATCACCTTTTTCAGCCTTTTGTCATGTCAGTTTTTTCTGCATTTTGTCATACTAGTGTTTTCAGCGTGTTGTCATGTCACCCTTCTCAGCCTTGTCATATCACCATTATCAGCCTTTTACCACAGGTCGTGCAGCTTTGGTTGCGCGTGACAGGTCGTGCAGCTTTTGTCATATCAGCTTTTCAACTTTTTGTCATATCACCTTTTCCAGTCTTTTGTCGTATCATCATATTCAGCTTTGTGGCATATCAGATTTTTCAGCGTGCAGCCGACTACAACACTTAGGGTTATTGCACTGGACCCTAGTACTTAGGGTTTTTAGTTGTGATTATTGGGCTTGCTTGTGGATAATTGCAAGGAGTTAACAAATAATATCCATCAACATTACATTAACTGCAACAGGTACATCACGGGTACGTCACTAATACATAAAAGTTTAACTACGCTTGACACCAGTGATACAGCATTAGAACTTTTCTGAATCATCACTATCAATGTCAACACCCTCATCTTCGAAAAACTACCAATGGTCACATTTGCCGTCATCATCGCTATGGTAGTCAGACGGAAGAACCAAATTAGGGCCTACAGCTTCGAGGTTATCTTCTAAGGCGTGATGAAGGAAGCGATCATAAGCTTGAGGGCCATTTTCTTGTTTAGGCTGTACTCTGTCCGTTTGCGGTACTGGACGTAACATTAGCCTGTTAAGTTCCTACGTGAGGTCCATCCTCTGCTCTACCTTGGGCGCGAGGTCCCTCGATGTATTCAGGAGGTCTGCCCACTGAAAATATTGGCATCCGGTAGACTACACGACAGTGTGAACATGCTTATATAAAACTCGAGCAGGAGAAAAATCATCAAAACCTGAACAAATTGAAATACATTTTGACTTACACAGAAATTAGGGCATCTATAAAACGCCCGTCCGTTATTTGCCGCAGTCGTGCAGTAGAGCACATGAGCTTCCACATGGCAGTTAGGGCAAATTACCCGTCTTGCATGTGGCACCCGCTGAGCTTGACGCGTGAGACATAGCTTAGACAGAAGCGACGAACGCTGAAGTGGGATAAGGAAGAAAAGGTTGTGAGCAAGAGGAAGATGATATAAAATGTTGAATGGTTTAGTGAGGATATATATGCTCAATGTTTTCCGTTTGGGTTGCGGAACCCCTAGTGTTCTCAATTTATAGCAAGAGAAATGCATGCAACTACGAACATCCATGCCGAGAAGAATGCAGCTGGTGGCGCGAGACATGGCTTTTGCTTTCGGCATTTTGATTACACTCGATAAGACGGCAATAGTGCAGTTGGTCGTGGGAGGGAATCTGCCGAGGGGGGCCGGCATAGGTGGCGCGACGGAGTGAAGCAAACAGAGGGGGCCGGCACAGGTGGCTGGAGGGAGTCCGTAGAGCGAGGGGGGGTGGATCCTGTCGCGGAGCGAAACGGACGAAGATGGGCGGGGCAGCTGGCAGCAGAGAGAAGTAAAGGCTTGGAGAGGACAGTCAACGAAATAGAGGCATAGCAACTGACAATAATAAAATAGCACAAGACAACTTATTGTGATTACGAAGATGCCCTCTAGTTGAACGACCTTTTACATTGTTGGTTCAACGAGTCGTTCTTGAACGTCGAGGTGGTGGTGACACAAAATCATCATCATCGTCGTCGTCATCATTTGTATGGTTAGGAGCTAGCCCTCTAGTTGAACGACCTTTAACATTGTTGGTTCAACGGATCATGCTTGAACGTCGAGGAGGTGGTGACACGAAATCAACGTCATCATCATCGTCGTCATTTGTATGGTTAGGAGCTAGCCCTCTAGTTGAATGACCTCTTACATTTTTGGTTGAACGGGTCAGGTTTGGACGTCGAGGCGGTGGTGACTATGATAATTAGGGGTATTGCACGAGTACATATTAGATGCAACGAAAAGTGTGAATGATATTTTTGTAGAATATGGTAGTCCGTATACCGATTAGCAAATCCACTCCATCCGACCCAAAAAATATCTTCGAACACGAATTTTTACGGGCCGCCGAAAAGCCTTCATCGTTATGGTTTCTGCGCGACTATGATAATTAGGGGTATTGCGCGAGTACATATTAGATGCAACGAAAGGTGTGAATGAAATATTTTTGCAGAATATGGTAGTCCGTATACTGATTAGCAAATCCGCTCCATCCGACCCAAAAAATATCTACGAACATGAATTTTTACGGGCTGACGAAAAGCCTTCATCGTTATGGTTTCTCCGCGACTATGATAATTAGGGGTATTGCGCAAGTACATATTAGATGCAACGAAAGGTGTGAATGAAATATTTTTGCAGAATATGGTAGTCCATATACTGATTAGCAAATCCGCTCCATCTGACCCAAAAAATATCTTCGAACACGAATTTTTACGGGCCACCAAAAAGCCTTCATCGTTATGGTTTCTGTGCGACTATGATAATTAGGGGTATTGCGCGAGTACATATTAGATGCAATGAAAGGTGTGAATGAAATATTTTTGCAAAATATGGTAGTCCGTATACCGATTAGCAAATCCGCTCCATCCGACCCAAAAAATATCTTCGAACATGAATTTTTACGAGCTGCCGAAAAACCTTCATCATTATGGTTTCTGCGCGATTATGATAATTAGGGGTATTGCGCGAGTACATATTAGATGCAACGAAAGGTGTGAATGAAATATTTTTGTAGAATATGGTAGTCCATATACCGATTAGCAAATCCACTCCATTCGATCCAAAAAATATCTTCGAACACGAATTTTTACGGGCCGCCGAAAAGCCTACATCGTTATGGTTTCTGCGCGACTGATAATTAGGGGTATTGCGCGAGTACATATTAGATGCAACGAAAGGTGTGAATGAAATATTTTTGCAGAATATGTTAGTCCATATACCGATTAGCAAATCCGCTCCATCCGACCCAAAAAATATCTTCGAACACGAATTTTTATGGGCCGCCGAAAAGCCTTCATCGTTATGGTTTCTGCGCGACTATGATAATTAGGGTTATTGCATGAGTACATATTAGATGCAACAAAAGGTGTGAATGAAATATTTTTTGCAAAATATGGTAGTCCGTATACCGATTAGCAAATCCGCTCCATCCGACCCAAAAAATATCTTCGAACACGAATTTTTACGGGCCGCCGAAAAGCCTTAATCGTTATGGTTTCTGTGCGACTATGATAATTAGGGGTATTGCGTGATTATATATTAGATGCAACAAAAGGTGTCAATGAAATATTTTTGCAGAATATGGTAGTCCGTATACCGATTACCAAATTCGCTCCATCCGACCCAAAAAATATCTCCGAACACGAATTTTTACAGGCTGTCGAAAAGCCTTCATCGTTATGGTTTCTGTGTGATTGATAATTAGGGGGTATTACGCGAGTACATATTAGATGCAACGAAAGGTGTCAATGAAATATTTTTGCAAAATATGGTAGTCCGTATACCGATTACCAAATCCGCTCCATCCGACCTAAAAAAAAATCCGTAGAAGGTACTACCCCATCGTTGTGGGCCATGACATGCCAGAGCCCTCTCGCCCTACTATGGGCCACCGTTGGATGCACGCACGGCTTAGATGGTCGCCGCTTGATGACCACGCGAGCCGGCACAGTTGGTGGGAGGGAGTCTGCTGAGCGGGGGGGGGCACAGGTGGCGCGAGGGAGTTTGCTGAGCGGGGCGGCCGGCACAGGTGGCTGGAGGGAGTCTGCCAAGAGGGGGGGCGGCACAGGTGGCGCGAGGGAGTGAAGCTAACTGAGGGGCCGGCACAGGTGGCTGGAGGGAGTCTACCGAGCAGGGGGGCCGGCACAGGTGGCGTGAGGGAGTGACAGCACTCTGCACAGCCTTCTGAGTGCGATGTGACAACACGCTGAAAAAGCTGATAAATATCGAATTGACATCACACTGACAGCAGCTCTCTCAGGCCACTTGGACAACATGCTGCCATCAAAAACTTGTTATAAATACGGAGGCATGCCCATCATATTCATTCCACACTCAAACGTCGAGCATTTCATATCCTCTTCCTCCTCTTGCTGATATCCTCTTCTGCGTAATCACACTTCTGCGTTCTTTAGTTATGTTAAGGCCATATCTCAAACATCGAGTTTAGCGAATCGGAGAGCCCTTGCACTTGCCAATGCAAGGCGGGTCGATTGCCCTAATTGCCATGTGGAAGCTAATGTGTTGTACTCCACCACCGCTTGGCGACCATCTTGCTGACCGCCCTGCGGTGTGGCCTGGACGCCACCCGTCCGCTGGGCGACCATCTTGCTGACCGCCAGCGGCGTGGCCTGGACGCCACCGTCATTTGGCGACCACCATATCGACCGCCGGCGTGGCACGACGCCACCGCCCACTGGGTGATCATTTTGCGCCCTTACCGTGGTGAAGTGGGCACCCTGGTGTAGAATACACCGACAGTATGTTATGTTTTTTTGGGGTGGCAGTAGTTTTTTTGCCTCTAGAACATCAACAGAGGAGAGTTCAGCCCGAGATTACATAAAACCTAGTAAGGTACATCACAATCGGTTTTTAAGTAAAAACCGATTGTGATGTGCACACCGATTGTGATGTGCGTTGCAATCGGTTCTTTTATTCGAACCGATTCTTGATGCATGGAAGAGGATGTTCGAATGCATGGGTTTGTTATGGGCGTGCGGCAAATCGGTGGGTGAGACAGTCGCATGCAACCCATGGGCGCTACAGGAGCTCGAAGCTCTGTCCATGGCAAGCGCGTGCTTGGAAGAAGAAGCTTGTCGCGCGGGCCTAGGTTGTCAGCGGGGGGGGGGGGGGGGAATTGCGCAGAGAGAAGGCGGCTGGCGTGGGGGAAAGCGGCTCGGTGACACACGGGCCCGACGTGTCAATGAGAGAGAAAAAAGGTTTTGAAATTTTGTTTTGTTTAGAGATCTTGCCCGAATTTTTAGCCATAGATATAAGTCTCCAAAAATTATGAAATTTTTTGTGGATACACCTTACATAGTACTTATTTTTTTTCAATGTTTGAAGAATTTTATTGATCTTAGATTATTCTAAAAAAATTCTTTTATCACCACTATTTTTAATACTTGGTTTACTGTCGTCTTTGCAAAAATAGCATCCCAACTCCAAAATTCATAACAATTTTTAGAATGACACTTTTGATTATTTAGAACCTAAATAGAATATTTTCAAGCATTGCACATTTTCTAATTAGTTTTGAAATTAAATCCAAAAACAACGGCTAGAAAGTGTAAACAAGCATTTTATCTAACACATAAAATTCTAAAAATCCATGGTAAATGCAGTAGAATATTTTGGTAACTCAATAAATAATTGTAGGAAATTTAGGATGCTACAACAAGGCATTTTTTTTTTTGGTATACGGGTACGTAATGTGCGCAATCCTAGCTTTCGGATCGATGGATGGTAAAAAATCGAATTAAAATCCCTCCTTATCTTAAGGGAAGGAGTTTAATCCGAGATATATATCTAAGAAAGGCCTAAGTGGGCCGCCGGCCCGACAAGACACGACGCACGGGTTACTTGTTATACGGCCGCTAGCTATTTTCTGTACGTACGAGCTGACTGGCCTAGCTAGCTGCTTAATTACTTGAACCATCTACGTGCTTGGTTGATTGATCTAGCTAGAGGTAGAAGGCAACCAAACCTCGATCTTGTCTGCCATAGCCTAAACAGATCGATCTAGCTAGCTAGCGATCGAGGCCCGCGCGCGCACGAGTGGACGACCTATCATGCCGTGCAATTAGCTTAAAATATGTGCTTACTAATTAATAGTTTATTTGTAGCATACGAACTAGGAAGAAGAAGAAGATAATGATGATGATTGATGATGAGCTAGCCAAGGGATAGAGGAAATGAGATCCTCTGACGTAGCGCCTCTGACGTTGGGTCACTGGCCCACACGTCAGTGATTCAACGTCAGAGGACGTAACGTCAGAGGAACCGGTTCCGGGATGGAGGGGGTGTACATGGCCACTGGGGAGATCGATGGAGCGGGAACGAAAGTGATCAGTACTCATGGGTAGAGGTGGGCACTTGGGCCGGGCTCTTTTGGGCTGGCCCGAAGCACGATGGGATGGTCCGGTGCAAAGCACGGCATGGCACGATTCCGTGCCGAACCGGGCCAGACGCAATCAGAGCTTCGGGCCGTCTGGCCCGGGAACCCAAGACGACGGCGGCACTAAGACGGCACGAACGGGCACGAAATCACGGATTAAGGCCTAAAAGTTGGCATATTGTTGATTCAGGGCATCTTCAAGCATTGCATTTATGTTTGACATTTTGTTGATGTAATTAGTCTCTTATGTAATTAAAATAGGTAGTTTAGTAGTAGTGATGTGTTTTATTTCTTTGCTCATCACAATGGGTCGGGCCTGGGCCGGCACGATACGAAGTAGGCACGAAGCGCAAATAGGCCGGGCCTGGGCTAGCCAAAGGCGAGTCGGGCCGGCACGGTGGGCACGATGGGCCGTCGTGGCACGGCACGGTTCCGATCCAAAGCACGATGGCCCGGGCCGGGCCGGCACGGCACGACGCCCACCTCTACTTATGGGTGGTGTTTGTAAGTGTTAGTAATGTAATATTGTAAATTAAAGTACAATTCGAGAACGGACTGGAATATAGATTTTTGAGAGGTGCAATGCAAAAAAAAAAAAAAAAAAAAATTGTGTGTGGATCCAGCCAACAACCCACCGTGCTTTGCTTGGCCGATATACCTTGAAAGCAAAGTGTGTTGGTGCATGGAGTTGTATTCTTCGTTCCACCACCATGTGTATGGAATCTATGGATACATGGTGGCGGCCTTCCACCGTGATGCGTCGTTGGCTACCTGCTCTGCACTGCGGTTACAGGTTTTCCGGCCAAAAGTTAGCGTCGGCCTCCTTCGATTAGTTTCCTTTCGTGCGTCGCCGGTGAGTCGGTCAGTGTGTGCATGTGCTACGGCAACCGCACCTTTCCCTTCTCTTAATGTCAACGACACTTCCCTGTAACCCTCCTGCACGCACACGTACGTCCCCATGAAGTATGTATGTGCAGTTCTCCTACCGTCTCCGATCTCTCTCTCTCTCTCTCTCTCTCTCTCTCTCTCTCTCTCTCTCTCTCTCTCTCTCTCTCTCTACCATTATATAACGCACACACCCCAACAGCGCTCTTCTTCTTCTTCTTCTTCTTCTTCTTCTTCTTCTTCTTGTACATTAATTAATGGAGTCCATCAGCTCATCTAGGACTAGCACCGCATCCTGCTGCAACAACGGCGACGGCTACTACGGGTACGGAATTACCGGCGCGGCTTCCGAGGGCAGCGGCTGGACGTCCTACCTGGACGACTACTTTTTGCTGCGGGCCTCTCCCTCCAGGGAGGAGGCGTCGCCGGCGGCTGCGAGGGAGAAGCTGCACCATGGCGTCTGCGCCACCGCTTCCACGCCGTCGTCCGGTGCCAACAGGAAGGAGGCCGTCAAGGTGAAGGGTGCCGGACACGAGAAGAAGAGCCCTAGTGGTTTGGAATTAGAAGACCCTCTCCAAGACACCGCTTCCTCGCCTGCAACTGCAAATGCAACCCATCTGCAGGTATCTCTACTATTCTAAAGCAGCACTTGGTGGCAGTGGTCCGTTCTTCCCACGTCATTAATTGCCGCTTAATTGCCCTACGCAAGAAACGAAGCGTTGCTTTAATTAGCCAGCTTTCGCAAGAAACGAAGCGTTAAAGATAGATGTTTGATTTTGTGAAATATTTTTTTTTAATCTTTATTTTTCGTTATCAATTTTGTTTTTCGTAGCAACGCACGGGCATGTAACTAGTATATATAGAATTATAGATATGTATGTGCTCTGCCATGCATGCACCAGGTTATTAATTATCATCTCCTAGCTGCCATGCATGCAGCTGACGTGTGTATTGGCTTCTTCGATTAACTCGGTGCAGCCATGGAGTGCAGGAGATGGCGTCAACAACGGCATTGGGAGGTTCAGCAGCAGGAGGCAGCCATCCATCTCCTGCAGCTTAATTCATGCTTGCTTGAGTGCCGGTGCTAGCTAGCTCAACTGATCTGATGCATGCCAGCTTGAGCCCAAATCCTCCTGTCACTGTGCATCATCGGGATGTTTTCTTTAGTAACTATCATCCAAATTCTTGGTCATTGGATTTGCTTTCAGATCGATGCACACGCCCCCCTGAATTCGAGGTGTGTTGATTCTACGGATGTGTGTTTTGATCGTACGGTTCAAAGTTTGGATGTTTTTTGGGACAAAAATATCCGGATAATGCCTATACACTCCCTGTAAGCGTTTGGGCTAGCTCTAGCTAGTACCAACTGTGTAGTCAAGCTTCATCTGTACCACACCACACTTAATCCTCTCTGGCCATGGCATGATTGAGACCCGTTTGAGATTAATATACTAGCTAGCTATATATACTCCATCAAAAACCTAATAAGTGGTCGAACATATATATATATGCGTGCGTATAGAACATATTATTAAGAGTACGCAGTAGGAATACTGGAGCGAGTCGAGTCGCTGTTAATTGTTCTGAGCAGCTAGCTGAGAACCAACGCAGATAAGGGATCCCCTCTCGGGCTTATCCGTGTCATTTCTTAGCTAGAACCGACTGTGATGAGGTCTGTCATCACACACTACTAGAGAAAGAGCATTCAGTACGTATCGGCACATCAGTCCAAATTAAATTTGAACCGGTACTAATGAGGGCATCAGTACCGGTTTATTTTGAACTTTCCTGAAATGAGGTATCAGTACCGGTTCGTGTTACGAACCAGTACTGATGCCCTCACATTAGTACTGGTTCGTAACACGAACCGATGGGCAACAGTACCGGTTCGTGTTACGAACCGGTACTGATGCTTCGTTTCAGAAAAGTTCAAAAAAAGTGCATATTCTATGTACTCCCTCCGTCCCAGTATATAGGGCATATTAGTTTTCAAATTTTGTCCCAAAATATAGGGCACCAAATCAATTTAGTCCCAAATCTTCCAAACTTACCCCTCCATTGTGTCTCTTAGTTTGTTGTGCCTTGCAGGTAATTAATCAGTTGGCATTGAATTGCGCGGTAACCGAAGAGAACTAATAGGGGTAATATAGGTATAAACTTGTTTGCATGGCTTTGTATTGGTCTTGGTGAAACAAATTATACGCCCTATATACTGGGACGGAGGGAGTATATCAGTACACGATAGTGGGTGGGTTGGTTAGAAGTGTGAAGCTGGAATCACGAGGTTGCGCGTTCAAGTCCCACTTCTCCCATATTTTGAAGCATTTCTAGTACCATCAGTACCGGTTCACAGAACCGGTATTGATGCCATCGGGCATCAGTCCCGAATGGCTTGTAGAGGTTCAAAAAACCGGTACTGAAGGCCCTCCCTAACCGGTACTGAAGGCTCTTTCTCTAGTAGTGACAGTCGGTTCTAGCAAAGAACCGTCTGTAATAAACCCCTCATCCCCATTTCACAATTTTTGATTGGTTTACAGTATGCGAACACAAACACTCTACAATATATATTCATTAAATCAAAATTCAATTTAATTCCTAGTGCAAAATTAAAGAGATTTGAAAGAATACCCACCTTTTTAAAAAAGCCACGGATGAGGGAAAATAGAGGAAAAATTTCCTCAATCTAGGGTTTTAACTTACTCTCTTAACACATATCCTCAGGGGTTTTATATTTTATCATCCAAGTATAAATTTCAATCAGAGCAAGTGTTTTTTGGAGCGACGGTGGTTTTTTTTTTGCTCTAGAACACCAACAGAGGAGAGTTCATCCCGATGGTATAAAAACCTAACGAGGCTCATCACAATCGGTTCTAGATAAGAATCGATTGTGATGACACAAATTATCACAATCGATTCTTATCTAGAACCGACTGTGATGATGTGGTATTATCTGTATCGGTTCTAGCAAGGAACCGACGGTGATGATAGGGTTCCCTCATCACAGTTGGTTCTAGTTAGAACTGATTATGATGAGGGTTTTCATCACAATCAGTACGTTCTTGTCTAGAATTGATTGTGATGGCTCTGTATAAAAAATTATGAAATATCATAATCAGTTTTTTTTCGCAAAAGTTAGAAACCAATATAGATAAAGCGATAGTAATGCCTTATTCTGTAGTAGTGGTCACGTTATTCTGGTGTTTCGTTAAACAGCTTGCTTGTGAAAGATAGAAATAAAGAAAGAAAAGAGAGGCGGGTATCATGCATGCCATATGTAGTTTATAGATCTACCCACTAGGACATGCATCTAGGCATAGGGTTCTTCTATTTAATCGACGTATCAGTTTATTATTCCTAATTGGTTATCTACCTATAGATTAATCAACTTTATGTTGTTGAGAATAATACATTTGAAGCGCTTGACCATGTACATTTGCTTCAGTACTACACTCAAACCCAAATAATGACATCCGGTGTGAGATCTGTACAAGTACGGCCTGAGGGCTCGGGCGAGTCGTCAATTGCACACCCTACGTACGCTCTGGTACATTTTCTAAACTGGTCACACGATATTCTCTAGTGTAGTTGATTTTGTATATATATATAACGTTGTAATGGGGCTCCATAGTGTCCAGGCACCATGATTTTAAATGCACAGATTCAAATCAAATTCAAGTATAGTTTTTGAAACTTTTAGTTTTAGAGTATATACCCATCTATAATAATTCAAATGAAACACATACATTTGAAAAAATGTATTCAAATTCAAAGATTTAAATGAATTTAGCTTACATGTTTTGATGATATATACACATACACTCAGCACATACCTACAATGAAACTATCATAAAAAACTCTAGTTTTAATTTCAGTTCAAATTTGTTTAAACTATTTAGTAAACTGGTTAAACTCGACATCCTAAAAACTTTCAAAAATTTCGAATGCAAATAAATAGAAAAAAAATACCCGTTTTGCATCATGGTGCCCAGACACTATGGCGTCCTAGGTAATTGTAATATACATACAATATATATATATATATATATATATATATATATATATATATATATATATATATATATATATATATATATATATATACCATTCAACCAAAGTTGCAGGGATTTGTTTGTTAGAGATCGATGGTCATGGAACCGGTACTATGCATACATGTTGCTGAGTGCCCATAAAAAAGGACCACAATATGTTGACTTGTACCATTCAACCAAAGTTGCAGGGATTTGTTTGGTAGAGATCCATGGCCATGGAGCCGGTACTATGCATGCATGATGCTGAGTGCCCATAAAAAAGGACCACAGAAAACGTACCTACACTGGCTCCGGACAATTTCAGAATCAGAGCTATGCACGCACAAACGTATGTAGCTACCCAGCTGGTACTCTGAATCTGTTCATAGCTGATCGATAGATCGATAGATCTCGTGCATGCATGCACGATGGATCCATATATGATCGCACGAGGAATTGTTTCACAAACACAAGACGACGGGGGCACACAAACATAAGCAAACAGAACAGGAGAAAGAAACAATTAAGTTGATATCGTCAGTAAATTGACCTTATCCTCGCTAGATCTTACCATGTTTTGTAGTTATTTTGCAAACAAACTATGTCACAGCCATTGGGCCCTATGCATTGGAGCACAAACTAGTACAAGGCTGAAAAAGCAGAGCCATAGCCCACCCTTCTTGATATTTACCATGTGAGCATCAGCTCTGAATATCTGATATGAGCAGTAATTTGTCAAGTACAGCCCCCAAGTCCCAAATCCCGAGCCCCAGCTGAGGTTAGCAGAACATCAACATCGCTAAAAACATACCTGATCTTACGCAGAAAGTGAAGGTATGCTATGTTGCTGGGACGATACGCTCCCAAGTTCTCACAGCTCTGTGCCTGCTGCAGCGCTTTCGTCTTGATGGCTCTCCTCGTCGTACTGGGGCTTTGGCTCCAAATCGATAAATTGATTCGAGTTGTTGGCCAAGTGTGATATGCTGACTCTCCCTTGTTTCCTGATGTATTCTGCAACGGCCTTCATCTCCTCAGATGATATGTATATGAACTTCCCACGATCATCCATGACACCAGATAATCTTTCTGAGGAACCAAAAACAAGCCTCTCAGTCCAAATGATATTGCAGGGTTCAGCATCTGGCAATTCAAAGTTTCAAAAGACTTGCGAATATGTGATCAAGAAAAGGAATAAGTCCACATTACACCCCTAAACTATCAAAAGAGTATATTTAACAACCCCAACTAAAAAAACGGTTATTTAAGACCCTCATCTACTTAAATCAGGTTATTAAACACCCCGTGGTGGTTTTGCCTGGTGGTTTCGCTGATGTGGAGTGTTCCAAGGCTGTTTTTGCCACATGGGCATACATAGGTGGCAAGGGGATCGAGAACTTCACCTTCCTAACACTTGAGTCGCACTGATGGCATGACAGGAGCATGCCGCCCCGCACCCGACGTCCTTCCACCTGGCATCGTTGCCAAGCCTGCAGGCATGGCTAACCCGCACATGCTGCTCCCGTCGCAGGTGCTAATGCTCCATGTACGAAAAGTTCTGCCTGGAGCCATTGGGGGCACACCATCGCAGCATTCGACCTTTGACACTATCATCACCGGGTGAGTTCAGGTGTTCTTCGAGGTACATGACAAGCTCAAGGTGCAGGATGGGGAGTGACAGGGACGATAAGCGGATCCAGCCGACCAAGCTGGATTTGAGCTTGTCGTCCTCCATGGCGCTTGACACGAGCTCACCGAGGACAGATCCGACGAGGACACCCTGGCTAGGGGTGAGGATGCTGGATCTAGATCCTGTCGAAGAGGAGGCGGGATCAAGGGAGGGTTGCGAGAGTGGCATAGAGGTGGAGCAAGGTGGAGGCGAAGAAGGTGTAGTTGAGGAGGCCGGCATTGACGATGGAGGTCGTGGAACTGGAGGCCGAGACTCGGAAGGTGGAGGTCAGTGTCGGTGGTGGCGCAGACGACACGAGGAAGATGTAGGGGGAGGAGCTCGCAGGGTGCCCGGCTGAGGGCGGCTAGGACACCGGCGTGGAGCAGGGTGCGATTGGGGGGGTGGGTGGAGAGGGAGAAGTAGAAATGGGGAGAGTGGCCATGTGTGCCACCTACGCCAAAGACAAATCCATGTTAGCAAAACAACTATGCCAAACAACTATAAGGTGTGATTTAATTTGGTTTTAGAAGATACGGGTGTTAAATAACCAATTTTTTAGTTGGAGGTGTTAAATAGACTTTTTTGATAGTTCGGGGGTGTAAAATAGACTTATTCCTCAAGAAAATATCCAGATAGCATAAGCCTATGTGGTGGATGCACCAGCACAGGACAATAGTTTTAGGTCATAGAAGAGTCACATACCCATGCCTTCAAGTGTAATAATTCGGTTAATGCAGTCCTGCAAAATAGCAAAAACAAAGAAGCTAAGCAAACTGAAAACCACTAGAGAGTGAAATGAAGGTTTTTCCTGACAGTAGAGTATTACAAAACAAAGGGAAAAAATTATGTCCCAAAGTTACAAAATAAAAAATTCAACAATAGTCAGATAAATATTTTCCCTAGGTTAAAAAAAACTACAGTAATACTCTTGAAGGGCATCCTAGGCCAAGTTCAGGGTCACATCTGGAAAATTTACTATGATGCTCATTTATCATCATGTTGAATGTTCAGAACTCTAGGAACAGCAGAGCAGGGATTTTGCTACAGAAAGTATGCCACTCTCATGTACTCGGTATTTAAAGGGATGTGTAAGTGAGGTTTCCTTGTTTTCGAGAAATTAATAATCCATAATTTTGATCCACAAAATCAACTAGCTACAGAAGCCAGTACTGTGATAAACCACATGTTGTCTAATTGGATATATGGAAAAGTCAAGCAGGTTTAAGGGGATCTTTTTAGTCTATATCTCACAAATTTTGCCTCACCTCAACTGTGTCACGTGGGAAAATATCTGTCATTGTTACAGTGGTATCCTCTGATGCTTGTCTTAACTAAAGAGCTTGCCTCATGTGAGGCTCCAATTTTCCAAGCGTTGCACAAGGCACATTTTGTGATGACTAATCCTAGTAATTTGTTAAATATACATTTAACCAGTTTTACAGAAAAAATAAAACATTTTAAGGCAAGACAGTTTTGAAATGAAGGCAAAGTCGATTCAACTCAAAACATGCTTCTCAGAGGTGAGGACACAAACCAGAGTTACCATACAATTCATAAATGCCACTTTAGCACATCCACAGCAAGGTAGTAGGAAACAGAGTGTCAATCGTAAACTATCAGAAATCTAATGGATTTATCATTACTTCAGTTTAAAGTTTAAACAACAAAGAATCTTAGCGTTCTGGTAGGGCCTCAAATGTCAATCAAGTTAGCAATGGAAACACCCAACACTGATATACAAAGGCTCTTTAATTACCTGGGTTCGCATCCTAAACTCTGCAGCAAGGTCCTCTAGCGGAACACACTTCTGCTTCTGGAAAGTTTATGAAAGCTTTAAGAACAAACATTATCAATTTACTAATTTAAGCAGATCTTACCAATGCATTATACTCAAGATAATGATAAGACAATACTGTAAAAACATCCTTTGATTTTTTTGGCTAAGTAAAGTCAACAAGAAGGTATCATTTATAATAACTTCTCATAAGAGACTCTTGACAGACTTCAATGTAATCGACATGCGACGGTAGTTGTCTAGACTAAGCACTGGTAAAATTTTTCTTATCACGAAAACAACGAATTACTGTAAAAGGACAGCTTTCCAACCTAACGAATTACTGTAAAAGGACAGCTTTCCAACCTATCTTGTAGTATACAAAGGAGATAAATTTATTTGGCTGTCAACTCTGACGAAGAAATCATACCAACTATAAATTCAAGGTATTACATTCATGATAGCAAAAGTAAAGACACTTTATTTCATCAAATAATGAATCATCCACATATGCTAGAATGTAAAACTGGACTACATCCACATAAGAACAATGTACCTTGATGTACTCCACAAAATTGCGGAGCAAACCCTGGCGATCGTCTTGTGTCTCGCTCTCTGTTGTACCTTCAGCATCAACTGAAAAAGCCCCCTTCCATTTCTCAAATTCCAGAGCAGCAGCCTCCTCCTCCTTGGCTTTCCGTGCCCTAGCTTCTTCTTCCTAAAGCAATATAAGCTACTTAGCATGAGAGTTGATTACAAACCAGCATCAAACAGAACAATCATCAGTTAAACAATCTCTAACCATTAATCTCTCTTGCGCTTCACGCTCCTCGTCCTTCTTCCTCCTCATTTCCGCATAATGATCTTGTTTAGTCCTCCTTGAATCCTGTGCGGCTTCTTCAGCCTTGCATGTCAACAATTTCTTGTGTGTATTTTTTTTCTTTAAGAGATATCGGAACAACCAGGGAAGTAAATAAAAAGAAAAAATGCACTTCCGTTCCATACTCTATCCTGAGATGAACAATCAAATTGGGGGAGAGATCTAGTGCAAACCTCCTTTACCGTGAAAACTCCGTGAAACCCACGTGTAAAAGTTTTGAAAAATTCTCAAAAAATTATCATATGTAGGGGAGATGATGTTCTACAACCCTGTAAAATTTGAAGACCAAACTCAGTATAAATAGTGATTTGTCACTATTTAGCACTATTCATTTTGCAATTTGTCTTTTTCATATCTTTCAAATGCAATTGAGTTTGATCTTCAAATTTCATAGGGTTGTAGAACCTCACCTCCTCTACGTATGGAATTTTTTTGAGAATTTTTCAAAACTTTTATACGTGGGTTTCACGAGGTTTTCACGGTAAGGAGGGTTTTCACTGGATATGTTGCCATCAAATTGACAAAAACTCATGTGCATTAAGAAAAAAAAGAACACACAGTCATTTGGAATTTGGACTGCCATAAAATCCGCAATCAGTCATCTTACACTAAGAGCCTAGTCTAAGATGGTAAGAATCATGCTAACTAACAAGTGTTGCGAGCTGAAATCATATAGTGACATACTGACATTGTGGGGGAACAATTTATACATGCTCAGGTGGGTAAATTGCAGTTCAAGGATTTAACTGAATACCAATGTCCAAAAACAGTGCAATTGTTCATAGCTTGTAAGTACAAGTGCTTGCAGAATTGAAAAGCATGGCATCATAATTGTTAGCCAACCTGACGCTGCGCGTCTCGCTCTTGCCTTTTCTTCTCCTTCTTCTTGGAGGCTTTGGGGGCATAGTGATCCTCCTCGACGTCCTCCTCGCCACTATCAGCATCGTCCTCTGCAACTGCAAGAACCGAGCAAGCTAGGGTTAATACGGACACGACGCAATCGAAGGGAAAGGTAAGGGCTTTTCGCTGCTCTAGTACCAGCGCGGCTGGTGGAAGCGGCCGACGAACTCGCAGCAGCTGGCCTTCGACGCATGCGGCGCGCCGCAGCGCCGCCACGCACCACCCGTTCCTCCTGCAGCGTAATACACGACGAGATTTGCAAGGGGATTAGACAGCTAGCTATAGGCAGTGGGACTCCCACTGTGGGAGAGATTGGGCGGAGAGATGGGGACCTCGAAGAGCGGGGTACCTGCAGGGGCTGGGGTGGGAGGCCGTGGTTGTCAGCGGCATCGGAGCGGCGGCGCCATAGGATGAGGGGAAAGATGGCGAAGAGCAGCAGCATGCACGCCGCCGCGGCGAGGATGCCGCCGCCGCCGTCCATCTCTCCGACCTCCGATCTCCCCAAAAACTCGATTTCGCTTCCGGTCCACAACAGAGCGGTGCTTGTGTTGAATCGAATCGAAATGGGCCGTGCCTAACTAACTAGTCCGCGCGTGGCCCATCACTGTTGGCCTCAGCATAAACGGATTGGGCCGGTACGGTTTGGGTCGAGACCTTGTGTGGCAGGCTAGCAAGACAAGGCTCAGTTAGGCATAGCACAGTTCAGAACGGTCCGTTTACGAAGAACCAAGATTTTCTGTCTTGAGAAGAGAATTATATGATTCAAATTAATTAATATAGTACACACTGATGAGAATATTGCTGATTGTATTGCAAAAGTTATGGAAGATTTTGGTCTTACTGATAAAACTTTTATAATAATAGTAGATAATGCTGTAATAAACACTTCTGCAATAAACATTATGACTCCAATTTTTAGTATGTACGCCGAATCTTTCTTGTTAAATCAACGTTCTGCTTGCCATATTATTAATCTTATAGTTAAATGTGGAAATCCGGACCCTCGGTGTTTTCTACACTAGTCCAGGATCACGCTAGTGCACATCGTCTCAACACAGATGTATACCACAATCATACACAGCGGAATAATAATTAAAGTGTTTATTTGATATAAAACCTGTTGAGTTAACCTTATGGTCAACTTACAAAAGATATGCATCGCAGGACAAAGTCTTAATAAATAACTGTAGCGGAAAACAAATAGAACTCGTGGTGTCTAATCAATGTGCCATAGGCAACTGACTGGGCTGGCTCCCTAGTTCGTCAGCTCCTCCTGGAACTCCTTCAGGGCTGGCATTGATTCTTCCTCGACTGGTGTTTGTGTTATGGCAAGGGTGAGTACTTAAAGCACTCAGCAAGTCATGCACAGAAATGCAATTCTAATAGCTATATGCATGTCTTATTCCAAATGACAGGTTAAGGTGGTTCTTTTGCAATAAGGCAACATTCACGAGTAACAATAGTAGATTAGAAAGCAGTAAAACATTAATAACAATAATAACTATCACAAATAATTCTCAAGTAAAGCATTTACCATCCTTAATCAGGTTCATCATTTTCCTACCATAATATCCACCATTCCAAGTTTCTTTTATGAAAATCTAACTCTTGACTGTAATTCCCGAGCAATGTCCAATACTGTGGACTCACATATTCAAATAGGTTGTACACTCTGTAGGGGTTATACACTTTACCCACAAGATACAGTCAAACACCACCAAGGCGAGTGAACATAACAAAGCCTTTACAATGCTCCTTCTAGACCCAATATTGCCCGCTAAGGTTTCAACACTGAAAGAACTGGTTACCACACTCAGGGCCACCCCCTCTTGCGCCATGTGAGTCCACCCATACACCCGGGCCTCACACCACCACGACATTACCGAAATCTAGACATCACAAATTAATCAGCTAGGTCTGTCCCATTCCAGACTTGTGGTTGTATGCTAGACTCAGTTCAAATTCTTGCAATGTTAAGTCCTTAATGTGACCAAGGCAAGACTACCCAAAGAATTCACAAGTATCCAAATCAGCAAAAACAAAATACGACCTCCCATGTGCCACTCTTGGCCCATCATAAACAATCTTGCCACTTGCCTCAGTCTAAATCATTTTATCACCCAGTTGGTTACCATGCACCACGTGCCATCAACAACATCAATAACACATGTCACATTTTCGTTAACATGTTCCATATCTCATTAAGTTAAAGTTAACATTTAATATTCCAAAACAATGATACCGACATGTTGCCGGGCTAAGCATACTACATACGATCTATTTGACCCATGTTGGCAAATTATTAATGTCCAACTAATATTCCATAATCTAGGGTGACAAATGATTCATAGCATATAATTATCATAGACAAGGTGGCATACATTAAATAGGTCGCATAGCTATTTTCAGAATTAATTAAAAGCATTTTAGTTAAACTAGCATGCAATAATTTAAATCAATATAGTTTTAACAGAATGGGATTAATATGGTTAAAGCACAACTTGCCTTGGAAAAGGTCCCATTCCTTGACTTGTTCTTGAGTCAAGACCTCTCCTTCGAAGCCTTCGGGCAATTCAACGTCTACATGAAACGAATAAAATAACAATAAATAAATAAAAATAGAGAGAAACTCAAGTCCAAAAATTAAATAAAATTCACCATTAAATAGATCTCAATTTTAATTTTTTTTAGAAACTGGAATCACCTCAATCGGAATTAAAACGCAAAAGTTATAGCGATTAGAAGTTTGATAACAAATTTAAAAGAATGAACCGAATTACTTCATTTATTTTTCTATTGAAGATTCAGAAATATGATGTCAGCAACTAATTTGGATTTCGGTCGAATTAGAAAGCAAAAACGGATGGTGATGCACAAACCTTACTCCAGCGAGCAATCGCCGGCGTGTGGCGGTGGATTTGGCGGCGCAACCTAGGGCTAAACGCGAAGAACGAAACAACGAACACAGTGCGCGGGTCCAAACATTAAATAACGGCACGGACGCCGAGCTAGGCATGGATTTCGCGGAGGCGGTTGGCGGTGGCGGCGGACTCCGATGACCACATGGAGAGGCGACGTGGCGCTATCTCAGCCGACCACGTGCACCCGATCCGACGACGCGGCTCATTGCCCGCCGATGGATCGAGATCCAGCGGTCGGCGGCATTAGGGTTTAGGGTAAGGGTGCGGCGCGGGTAACGGGTTGTGGGTCGGATTCACGCGGCTCGACCCGTTAGATTTTTCCAATTTACCTTTTTCATTTTTATTATTAAAAAAGCCTTCAGTATTTCAATTAATTCAAGAAAAATAGCAAAATGGTCAGAAAAATTCCTAAAAAATTCTGAAAAATAATTTGAGACATTTTGGACTCAAATAAAATATTTCCAACAAATTTTCTTATGAAATTTTCAAATATTTAAATAATCCAATATTAGACTTAATTCAAATTAAATCCAAATAAATTCCGGAAAATTCTAAAAATTCAATTAACTCAATAAATTTAATAAAATAAAAATTTTGGGATGTTATATTAAATCTAGTTTAAAGAGGTTAAACCCGTACATCGAACCTTTTCGCTCTGCAATATCTTGCATAAATAATTCTAATCCACGAGTAGCATCATATAAGAACTATTGTCTTACAATTGGTGCACATCCACGTAAGTTTTGTGTAGATATACCAGTTAGATGGAACTCTACATTCTTGATGCTTAAGAAACTCCTACCCTATAAGGACACATTTTCTATTTTTATTAATACGAACTATCGTATCCAAGATGGTCAACCGCTACTCACAGAGCAACATTGATATATTGCTAATTACTTGCTGTCATTTCTGGAACTTTTTTTATGAATCCACTTGTGCTTTATCTAGAGTTTATTACTCAACCTCTCCTTTAATTGTGCATCATATTCTAGAAATTTCTACTCACTTAAAGAACCAAAAAAATGATAGTATTTTGCCTAAACTGTTTATGTTATAAAAACTAAAATTTTGAAATATTGAAAAGAAACTCCTATGTTATATGCATTCGTATTCATTTTAGATCCTAGAACTAGAGTTCAAGGATTTGGTAATGTTCTCTCACTTCTAAGTGATGTGGTACACATTGATTATTCTACTTATTTTTCACATATGCATGCTAACTTATATAAAGTTTATGTTAAGTACTATCAGAAGTTTGGTGGAATTCGCCTACAACAACCTCCACCAACACCCACAACAGGTAAAAAGAAAACTTCATGGGGGAAAGATATGGGGTGAAGGTGGCTCTACCTCAAGGAGTTTGACTACAATAACGTCAAGTGCAGACACAACAACAAGTGGTTGTAGGATCGAGGATGCGCTTAGAGGGGGGTGAATAGGTGTTTATTAAAATTCTCTACTCGAGGATTACGCCTAAGCTCTAAACACCCTATGTCAAAACTTAAATAAGATGCAGAAGCGTAAACTAAGGTTTTGATAATTAAAGCCTAAATCAACTAGGCTCACTAGTGCACTATTAAATTATATCTCTAACACAAGAATTGCTATAATGATCTAATAAGAAATACTAAGCAATTCTAATCACAATCAAGCAATCAACAATTAGCAATAAGTAAATGCTTGAATGTAAAGGAGACAAGTGACACACCGATATTTTACCGTGGTATCGAAAACTTGCTAGTTCTCCTAATCCACGTTGAGGCAAAGTCCAGCTCACTTTGGACCGGCTACACTCTAGAGCACCCACCTCGAATCCACTTGATAGTTTTTCACTCTTTCGAGTAGGCTCAGCTGGAACCTTCACAAACTTCGCCAATGCATCTCACAAACCTTGAGAGCTCCCGATACAACAATCCTACACCGTCTAGGAGGCGGCAACCTCCAAGAGTAATAAGCCGAGCACTCCGCTAGAGCTTGACCTAGCGCAACACATGTGCTTCCAGTGACTCCCAAGTGCAACACATATACTAGGATCCTCTCAATCCACTCTAGAATAAAGCTATGAGCACACAAAACCTGGTACTACAGAATCTCGGTGGTACTATCAATTAACCACTGTAGTGCCAGCCTCAAAAAACTCCAGAAAACACCCCATTCTAGAAAACAACAACTTCACAAATAGCGGTAAATACCATCCAGCGGTAGTATCGACACCCATACGATGGTACTACCGACATTAACACTGCAGTAGTGCCAACTTTGGGAGAAATACTAGATTTTCAACTAAAATCTTTTCTCCAAAACTTCGATAACAATTCTTTGAGCCATAAGGTGATCAACACATGATCACTCCAAATTGCAAAACACCTTTGCAACAACTTAGCTCATGCTCAAGGAATAAGGAATTTCAATCAAACTCCAAACAAGTTTGCGAGAACATATTTCGCAAACACCTCAAGGATTATAGTTGCAAGAATGTATTAAGCAAATAAATCCCAGAGTCTATGAAATTAATCCTCTTAGCCATGTGATGGTCAATATGAGACCAAACGGACTTGCAAAAACCACAGTGCAAGTATCACATGCTCTCAGGATACCGGACTCATGGACCTCCCGTTTATTCGCACAACGAACTTGCAAATAAACAATTAAACCATTTTATGCTTGAGCATTCCCTTTTTACAACACATGCAAAAACCTAGCTCCAAACAAACTCCAAACACTTTGTGAAAACTCCTTTCGCAAACTACTGAAATATATATTTGCACAAACGC
Source organism: Rhipidocladum racemiflorum (assembly GCA_036346355.1). Classification (NCBI taxonomy): domain Eukaryota; kingdom Viridiplantae; phylum Streptophyta; class Magnoliopsida; order Poales; family Poaceae; genus Rhipidocladum; species Rhipidocladum racemiflorum. The sequence goes on from CM070582.1 coordinate 740,212, forward strand.
ATTAAGCAAATAATCCACGAGTCTATGAGATTGATCTTCCTAGCTATGTGATGGTCAAACCACAACTAAACGGATTTATAAAAACCACGGTGCAAGTATCACATGCTCTCAGGATCGAAACCCATAACTCTCACTTATTTGCACAATGAATTTGCAAATAACAAATAAACCTCAACTCATTAGCTATCTCCCTTTTGCAACTCATGCAAATCCATAGCCTCTTGCAACATCCATAACAAAACACATGCTTGAGCTCTCTATTTGCAACATATGTAAATCTCTAGCTCCAAGTAATCAAACCAAATCAGAGTGCATGAGCTCTCTAATTGCAACATCTGTAATTCTCTAGCTCCATGCAACTACTAAACCAAAACTTACTTGAGCTCTCTCCTTTTGCAACCCATGCAAAACTTAGCTCCAAGCAATACCAAATAAACTCAATGTATGAGCTCTTCCCATTTGCATAAAGTTCAACGATTACAACACATACAAAATATGAACTTCATGCGAAAACCAATGTATGCGCTCTTCCCATTTGTAACACATGCCAATCAGAACAATCATACTAAAAATCAAAGCATATGCTTATCCTATTTGCAACACATGCAAGTTAGACCAATATGCCTACAAAGCCGAGAACAAGCTTCACCCATTTGCAACACATGCCAAATGGTTAGCTCAATGCAAAATCCAAATCAAGAAGAGATTTGAGCTCGAGTGATTAACAGGATTGAGATCATCAACACATGATGAAGCTAAAAACAAATGACTCAACCCCTTTTAATAGTACGGCCCTAAACTAGACTCAAAGCTAGAAAAAGCCTTAGCCTATCTAGTTATACCTTTGCGCCGCCGCAAGCGATCCCCTTTGGGGCTTTAAGATCCTCAATCTTTTTCTTCCCCGGGATCATGGCCTAACTCTCTTGAAGTCTTTATGATCTTGCAATCATCTTCTCTTCAAGATAGTCACCCAGCTCTCTCATCTTGTTCATACATTCTTGATGAACCTTATCTTCTTTTCAACCTTTGGACTAAATCTTGTTTCAAACTCATTGAAAATATTAGTCCAAAATACATAGTTTTCTCAATTATCTATTTCACTCCATTAACACATAATGGATACATCTAAGATCGATTAAGTACAACCCTAAATCAATTTGAATGAATTAAATGTGTCTTGAGCACATGATGCAACTAATGTTTCAACATACTCAAGAACTATCCATTTGTCCTTGATTAATCAATGAACACCACCAACACATGATGAAGTGTTATCTAATGATTAACAAGACAAATAAACTCAATTTAAACTTTCATTTAAATTGATATGAGTATATACTAACTACACAAGTTAAGTATATAGTCAAGGAATAATTTCAAGATATTGATCCTTTATATATATAGTGAAGAATAGATCAATACAATAAAACATCAAGTTAAAGCTTGAACCCCCCCTAAATATGTGCATCTATGTAATATATGGATTGGGAAACATAATGCACATTATGTGGTTATAGCAATGGGGAATTCATACTCTAACTTGATACCCAAGTATGCAATGAGATGATTAATATTAATACAAGTGCATACCTTGGTTTTTCATTTTTCATCCAAATATGAGGCTACTAAACATAAGCTCAATAATCATGTTAGTCTCATAAAGATAAGATTTATCATTAAACAAAGATTAAGCATTAATCTAAACCAATCATCAAAACCAATGGAGCTTTAACTTACAATCTCCCCCTTTTTAGTGATTGATGACAAGTCGCATATTAATTCCCTATTTGGATGAAAAACAATGCAAAGGGTTTTGAAGGTTAAAAACGAATAAGGCAATAAATTTTTGAATGCATAAACTTCCCTTTTGCATTAAACACTCCCTTAAACTACCCCTATTTGGCACTTTAAACTCCCCCTTTTGGCGAAACCCCCTTTTTGGGCAAGTAAAACCATTAACCTCAAAAGAGGTGGCTTTCATACAAGAAGAGATTAATAGGCACTAATAAAATCTCCCTCTTTTGGCATTAAACACCAAAAATGAAAAAAAATCCAAAAGGAGATCATTTAAAATACCAAATAACACACCTCATTTTATTAGATTTCAAAGCGCATGACTCACTTGAAGAGTCCATAAATTACCTAATAGTGTGTTAAGGAACCCAACCACAAGTGATTCACAATTTTTAATAAGATCCATAAACCAAGTGTAGGAAAAAACACTTGTAGTGAAAATCTGCAAGCTTTTTGATAAGACAAATCGATACCACTTGAGTGACACAAAATACCACTTTAAAATGTTCTCAAGAGGCACTGCTTGAAGACTCACCTGAAAATGAGCATTAGAGAAATTTTCTTGAATATCAATGCTCAACATGGAATTCTCCTCTTTATATATTTCAATTCATAAAGAATCTCACAAAGAGAATTCATTACCACCCACACAAAGTATATATCTTTCATCTTCAAGACAATTAAGTGGGTGCGTCTAAGTCATTTTCTCTCATACCTTTATTAATTTCAACACAATCTTAATCCTTGTGATATGTTTTTATCATGCACAATTAGCTATCTCGCTTCTCTTTAGGTTGAGTTCCCTCACAGACTAGTAGGTCTAGTAGGTCTTTGGCCCCCTGGGTAGAGGTATGTGTGTACCATCTAGATAGAGTCTGTTGAGTTAGCTTTCCAATGTAAGTCATATGTGGAAGGTGAGAGCGAGTCTAAGCAATAGTTGAAGGACCATGTGGAGGTCTATCCATGTTTGTGATGAGTATTTAATATTATTTGAGCAAGGTGTGCTCAGGTTTGAGTTTGATTTGAATTGGAATTCAAAAGGAAGCAATTTGAGTTGTGTTAGCTTCTTGCGGTACTATCGGCCTATGGCTGGTGGTAGTACCGACATGATGAATGAGACATGATGAATTGTGAGAAATTGAATGATTATTGCATATTATTGTTGGACAATGCTATGTGATGTGTTTCCTTGTCTTTGATGGTTGCAGAACGATGGTGCTAGGTCATGGTGAGGTGGAGGATGACTGGGACTAGACGAAGTGCGTCGGAGGTCCAAACGGTCGAAGATCACCTAAAGATGATCGGAGATGGAGTCTAGGCAAGTCAAGAAGACAAGGAAAGGTGATGATACTAGTTAGATGCCGCGAGGATCGATGGGGGCTGTTGGATCGCGGTCTAGGATAGCGGGTCGGTAGTATGATTTGAAAACCGTGCAAGAAAACCTATTATTTGTGTGGGTTTTTGGGTTGCCCTTGTATGGCTGTGTGAGTGGGTTAATCCTATCCCTTGGTGGAGTGCTCTAGGGTTGAGGGACTCATCCAAGGGTGGTAGGTGGCCCAAGAGTAGTATAAATAGAGGGGGAGGGGTGCCCTCCCACACAAGAAGGTTGTAGATGTTTTTATGCTCTTTTGAGCTTTGCCCACTTTGTTGTGAGGCTTTGTAAACCTCCCTTTCCTGCAATGCAAATCATTTTCATTTATGATTGAATTTATATTACACATTTATTTTATGTCTTAAATTCAGCATTTCAATTCCGCATTTAAATTCCCGTAATTTACTTTCTCGCAATTTAGATTTGCCTCCCCTCCTTCTAAATGCTGTTGATCTAGGATATCTTGAGGGTGCTCATATGGTTTTTACATCTCTCTTGCACCCTAGGATAGACTAGAGAGCAAGTTTATATCAAGTTGTAAATCTGTCCTGAACTTGTTCTTTGCGCAACATTCAGTATTTGATTTTTAGAAAAATCTAGAAAAATTCTTTTTGGGTATTCTTATTGGAGGTGTGTGACTCATATATCCATCTATGAAAAAATTGGGGAGTGCACTGGTAACACCGTTTGGGCGCTATGAGGTGAAAACTGAGCCCCAAACTTTCTAATTGAAGTTCCTAACTATCTGTGGTGTTTGATTTTTCCTGATTGTTCTACATATCTTTTTGAGGTGGTTTTTTGGTGGAGTGCTTCATGACTTAGTTTTTCATAGGGAGAAAATTTCCTAAAAATTTTAGAGCTACAAAAATCCACCAACCTCATGCTCCAAGTGAGGATAATTTTTTAAAAAAATCTGCTTTTGCTTTTCTAAAATATACTTTGGTGATTTGGCTTGATCTCTTTTAGAAAAGAAGTATTTTAATTGATTCCTTTTTGTTTGGACACTTGACAAAATGTCTCACTAATCAACATGCATAAGCATCCCAAAGTGACGCAAAATAAGAGAAAGCGAGAGAGCAACACACTCCCTTGGATTTATAATGATTGATTTGTACTCACACCCTTTCAACTCCATAATTTAGTGGCTTAATTAAATGTTTAATTTGTCATGTCAAATCTTTATATTCCCCTATATCATATCGAGCTAGATATCTCTCACATGGTTTGTACTTGGCCCCAATTAAATATGGTGCTTGGCTGTATTATTTATCTCTTGCTGTTAGTCTTTTGCCTTGTGTGTATATTGTCAATCATCTACTTTTGTGATCAACGAGGCTCATTCGTGACAATCAATTTGAGGAGATAGCTTGTATATTAAAATGTATCATGTGAATTCTGAGATGTGTATGTATCATGTGAAATGTAATGTATATGAATTTTGAAATGTATAAGTATATGTGAAATGTAATGTATATGAATTTTAAAATGTATAAGTATATGTAAAGTGTGTAAGTATACTTGTTGATAGTATTACGAACATCTTCCTCTACCCCACCGTCCTCGTCGCTATCGCATGTCCTCCTCTACCCCCTCTTCCCCACTACCCTCCTCATCGTTGCCGCACGTCCTCCTCTACCCCCTCTTCCCCATCGCCCTCCTCGCCGATGCCGCCCATCCTCCTCTACCCCGTCTTCCCCATCGCCCTCCTCGTTGTCACTGCCCGTCTTCCTCAACCCCTTTCCCCCACCGTTTATGTATAAGTATATGTGAAATGTGTAAGTATACTTTTGTTGATCTTTTTTCATTAATTTTCAGTGCCTTCTTCTATTCTAAGAAACAACGATGGTGGGCAAAGGATTTGATGGAGACGAGTTCATGAGAAGTTTGATTGCGAGAGATACCGTTTATGAGGTGGGGGATTGTGGACCCACCCTCGTGGATCAACCCAAGGCCACCGAGACTGTTGAGGCTGCCGAGGCCACAAGGCCCACTGAGACCAATGAGGCCGCCATGGTAATTAGTACGAATGCATATATGTCGGTTCCACTATCATGCTAAGCCAACATTCTAACCCGTTCATGATTGTACCATATTTTCATATCAGTCAATCGAGTAGGCAATCACGTCAACGAGGTCCAAGCAAGAAGTCGAAGGCAAGACTGTTATCACTGAAGTCGGCAATGATGGCCAACATCTTTCACCACTGGGGGAGCTTGGGCTGTTCAATTCGGCATGCAACGTCCATGTCAGAGACCACATGCTAACTAGCATCACGAAATGGGAGAAAGTCCCTAAAGATATGAAGAACATGATCTGGACCGATATGAAGGAGACATTCACCTTCCTCTATGGGACCAAAGAGAAGATGAGAGTTACATGTTGAAGAAGATGGTCATCGCATTCCAGATATTTAAAAAGAAGTTGAACACGGACTATATCAAGAAGAACCGAATGCCCGACTTGAACAAGTACCTAAAGTTGCAGGATCACTAGACGTGTTCGTGAACTACAAGAATTCGAAAGAAGGTCAAAGTTCGACCAAAAAGAACAGGCAGAATGCATAGAAGAAGCAATACCACCCCGCCTCGGCCCTGGTGGTTACCACCAGGCGATGCCCAAATGGGAGAAGAGGGAACAGAACTACTGGCGAAGGGTGTCACACCCATGACAATGGAATGGCCAGACAGAGCGACGAACTGGTTCTATGCTCACGGCGGCAGCCTTGACGATGATGGAAATGCAGTGTTCAGGAAGGTGCTGATAGATGTGGCCAGAAGACTTGTAAAGTCAATCAAGGACTCTTCCCAAGGCACCTTCATGCTAAACAGGGAGAACGACGAGCTAACAAGGGCCCTACAAAACCCGGAGCACCTGGACATACACGAGGCGTTGGTGGCATTCCGTGGAAGATTAGTTTCGCTAAAGATGCCAAGACCTATAGGAGTCGGGCGAAAAGAAAGGCCCGACAGGCACAGCGGCTGCTAATGCTTGAAGAACGCATGAATCAAATAGAACAAAGCATAGAAGAAGGGGTCCAAAGATAGGTGCAATTAGCCTTGAGCCAAACGCCTCGTGTGGATGCGAACCAGGAACCTCCTACTAATCCAGACGTCATTAGCCCCATAGAGCGGCGGAGCAACTACGCTTCCGGTGGGTTGCCCGAAGAGGACTTGGGCCACTGGCCCATAAACGACATCACGCAGCGGACACCTTGTGAGCTGCACATCCAAGCGAAGAACATCTCCTTCATGGCAGCTTACGGCATGGCTCACCAAGTGGAGCCAGGGCATGTCATCCATGGACAGCAGATACCGTTGGGCTACTCTAAGGTCTCAGTGGAGGAGGTATGCCCAGGGTGCGAGGACCTTGACCTTGACATTCCTGGAGGTGATGAGACTACACTGTTAGGAAAGGTAGTGCAAAATTTCATCCTATGGCGCAAGAAGTACATCATTTTTCAAGACACACATAAGCGGTCCTCTTCGACACCTCCATCACCACCTCCATCACCTCCGGCACCTCCATCGTCACCTCCATCCTCACCAAAGAAGATGCCCCCCTAAAAGAAGCCCATCTTCTTCACCAACCCCCGCACGCGAAACTCCAATTCCAACATCGTCGCTCAAGAGAAACCAACCAGCTTGGCCAGCAGCTCGCAAGAAGACGGGGCTCGCCCAAAGCAATAAGCTGGCTGCACCTCCAAAGCAGGTGTATGACATGACGGAGGAGGAGACCGCCAAGGTAGTTAGGGACGAGGTCACTCAGTTTTTTAAACCCAGGTCACCAGAGGAGAAGGTTCATCCTGGTACAGAAGAATTTCTAAAAGGCCTGAGGACAATTAAAATTTTGAAGGATTCAAAGGAAAAACCTCGTGTCTCTGACTACAAGCGCACACTGGTCAAGGCAAGCAGCAATAAGAAGACATCATCAGTTGAGCAGAAGGCCAAGGAGATGCTAAAATTCTTTGAAGAAACTGGTCTTGACCCAGATCAAATATTAGGCAACCAGAAGATTGAATCTGCACAAATCAGATGGCCATTTACACCGGGCGCATCATTGGTCAGGCGTGAGGAGGTTGGCCAGCTACCAACTAGGATGTGCCAATTCCATGAATGGTACCTGGATGCGTTCCGGCATGGCATAGAGCTATTCACCGTCAAATATAAGGAACAAGATTTTTTTCATGGCGATAGTGAATTTTATGTCGAATGACGCATAATGTACAATCTATACCAGACAGACGCCCTCAACGTGACCATGTTGAGTTGCTGGACTATGTAAGTTCTTATTTAATTGCAAAAATCTACTGTGTGGGCCCTTTCACTATACTAACTTGCAAGCCTAACTAATTTCTTCTTATGTAGAATGGAGATACAGAGATGCAGAAAGGAGGCCATTTTCGACATAGCCTTCCTTGACCCTTTGGTTATCAACGAGTCGATCGTTACTAGTTGCCCTGTCGATACAGAGAACACCATATACAATGGGCTAATGGGTCAAGGATATAAGTTAAGGATACTTCTACTCTACACCTTTGAGTACGTGTTTTCGTACCGCCTTGTTCTAATCCTTTTCCATAACAAGATGTTTGAACTAATCAGTTACCTACGTTGACATACATATGTACAGCTTTCACTGGATTCTTCTCATTATCGAGCTAGATCGTAGCATGATCACAGTTATGGACTCGAGGAGGAAACCAGTTGAAAGTTTTCAAAACTTGATCGACATCCTCAACCGGTATTCTTGTTCCTTTCATTATTGTGCTAATTCTACTCCATTTAAAATAAATTCTAATCATTTTCAATTCGCAATTATATGTATAGTGCATTCTCATGGTTCTGTGGTAAAACCGTCGGTGAATTTAAACAGGAATTCGATATTACACTTGCCTCTCGAGTACGTATGCCATCATGCTAGCTTTTTAGTTAGTTAACTTAATTTCCATGCATCCATTTCACACTTAGCTTTTTCCAACACAGATCTTGCTTCAGCAGCCGGGAAACAATTTATGTGGGTACTATGTGTGCCAGTTTATGGACATCCAGACCAGAGGTGTTTGTCGCTTGCAAGATTCTAAGGATTTCACGCCAGCACATGTGACAGCAATCCAAGAACAACTCGTCGGCTGAATTTACGATGAGGTCGTAAATCCAAATGGTGAGTTCCACGATCCAGTGACAAATATGTGGGACCCTTCGATAAAGACTGGTGAACTGTCGGAGTCGACGTCTACGACTACCAAGAGCGATGCATGTAAAATAAGGGTCCCATGAACGTTCTGTAATTAAAGTTGTAATGAATGTTATATATGGGCACGATTGATTAATTGTGATACACATTGGTTTTAATTAGAGTTGTTAATAAAAGTTGTGTGATTTAATTATCATTTAATTGTGCATGATTGATTATATGTGCTTTAATTAATAGATATATGTAATATTAGACTTAACACACATAGACATATATAATATATATTATATTGCCTCACATGCATATATATTAAATATTAAAGCAAGCGTGCTGTAGCCAATCAATACCGGTTGGAGCCTCCAAATTGTACTGACAATAGCTCATCAGTACCGGTTGGAGCCTCCAAACGGTACTGACAATAGCTCATCAGTACCGGTTAATTGTGCATGATTGATTATATGTGCTTTAATTAATAGATATATGTCATATTAGACTTAACACACACAGACATATATAATATATATTATATTGCCTCACACGCATATATATTAAATATTAAAGCAAGCGTGCTGTAGCCAATCAGTACCGGTTGGAGCCTCCAAACGGTACTGACAATAGCTCATCAGTACCGGTTGGAGCCTCGAACAGGTACTAAAAATAGCTCATCACTATCAGTTGGTACCTCGAACCGGTACTGAAAATAGCTCATCAGGTTCCAACCGGTACTGATAGTCACATCGATGTCTGTGGTAGTGATGACGAAACAAGGAGTAATTACTCCGACATAAATGACTACACATTATCCATGGATGTCAAATGCCCACCAATGTCTGTTACTGGTCATGAATTGGACGGCTGGATCTTGTGTTGTTCCGGGCACAGCCTTTTGTGTCAGTCCCAATTCAGGAGCTTTCAGTTCCCTGTTCACTGACAACCCAGATTCTCAAAGTTGTGGAACTCATTTGTCGGTTGAGAAATTTGGGATTCGACACACACTCCAAAGCTACAAACATCATACATGCCATCAATCGTAATATATATATATATATTCAAAGAACCACGGAACGGGACACGTAGATATATATGGATACGAATTCGCGTGGCTAGGCTGACGTGACGTGGCTCTCCTCGCGCCGTTCTTTCCGACATAAGGACGTAGATACGAGTAGTTTCCAGTAGCTAGGCAACAAATCTTTGCTTTTAAGAAGCCGTTGTACTAGACTACCACTGTACGTTCAACTTGGAGAAGATTCAATACGCGACTATATGTCTCACAGCTATCTGATTGTTTTATAGGTGGAAATTTCGGAAGACGAAGAGAAAGCACTTTAATTCTGATGAACACGAAGAGTTTCATCAAAAAGGAGCGTCGGCGCGGGAGACGAAGAGCTTTAGTACCGGTTTAAAACACCAAGCGGTGCTGATGTGGTAGTACCGGGTGGTGTAACCAACCGGTACTGATGGTAGAATATCAGTACCGGTTGGTATATTAAACCGAGACTCACAAGCTCAAGTTAACATACAATAACATTTAAGTAGTCTGTAAGTTTACCGAGACTCACGAGTTCGAGATCAAACTTGAGCTCGAACCAAGTTGAGTGAAGCCTAGAGTGAATTGAACTTAAGCAGCTCACGAGTTTCGAGACTACAAGGTAGCTTAGCTTGTGTGCTAGTTCTTGCTACTAGCTTGTGGCGTTTGGTGGATGTCGGCAATCAATAGCCCAAAATGTTGTTGAAAGCTATGGGTTTGGTGTCAACCATTTTGGAGAACCTTGACTTTCCATGAATGACATTGATCCGGCCATCACATCCCCGTCTCTGCCTTCCCATCATACATAGCTTTTTAATTTTATTACTGGTCCTAATAATTTGACACGCGCCCTACACACGAATATATATATATATATATGGGGAGATATCTAGTGCAAACCCCCTTTACCGTGAAAACTCCATGAAACCCACGTGTAAAAGTTTTGAAAAATTCTCAAAAAATTATCGTATGTAGGAGAGGTGAGGTTCTACAACCCTGTAAAATTTGAAGACCAAACTCAATTGCATTTGAAAGATATAAAAAAGATAAATTCAGTATGAATAGTGATTTTTCACTATTTAGCACTATTCATTTTGCAATTTGTCTTTTTCATATCTTTCAAATACAATTGGGTTTGATCTTCAAATTTCACAGGGTTGTAGAACCTCACCTCCTCTACGTATGATAATTTTTTGAGATTTTTTCAAAACTTTTATACATGGGTTTCACGTAAGTTTTCACTGATGAAGGAGGGTTTTCACTGATATGTTGCCTATATATATATATATATATATATATATATATATATATATATATATATATATATAGGAAAATGGTTCCGTACCCCTGGGAGTACGTACTCCCACTGCCAATATACCGCTTAAATGATATTATTATACCTTTGTATCCTTTTGAGTATACTCTAATATTGATTATAAGATACTCCAATGTGAGTTCCATGAAAAATTTCATCAAAGTCCACCCTGTACAACATAATTTATTTATATACTTTTTTTACATATGAAAAAGGGTATATAGTAAAAAAAATAAAGGGCTCTGATGAATTTTTTCAACAATGTCGTATTGTAGTATCTTAGAATTATTATTGGACTATACTGAAAGTGATAAAGGAGTATAACACATTCGTTTAAGTGGTATATTGGAGGTGGGAGTATGTACTCCCAAGAGTACAGAAAAGGCTACCTATATATATATATATATACACACGGTAATGCTATTTTACGCATGCCAGAAGCGCTATTGCCGGAGACCGAATTTGCAAATCCCACCCTCCGTGGTATTCAAAGCATTAGTCCAGAACGCGCTGAGTGCAATACTTAACATTGGTAAATATCACAATCATACCAATCGATATTATCAAAGTACTTCATTTAAATAACCAAAGTGGTTACTCGACCTTATAGCCAAGTTACAAAATGTATAAACTGTAAGGCTAAACTTATTAAAAGAGAAATAATAGCAGTGAAATCAAATAGTTTTCGTGGCGCCATCCAAAGATACCAGGCAATCGATCGCTCGGCTTCCTAAGTAGACGGATCCTCTTGAGTTCCTCCTCCAAAGTGGCGTAATTTCCTCTTCAATCGATATTGTGTTGAGGCAAGGGTGAGTACTTGGTACTCGGCAAGTCATGCACAGAATGCAAAGCTAATATACTATATGCATGGCTTGGTACAAAGGAATAGCTCAAGGTATATTTGCAAAGAAACAAGATTTGACAAGTAATATAAGTAGATTCAAAGCAGAAATAAGTAAAACATAAATAACTTTTCAAGAAGTTTAATAAACATTTTCCCATCCTAAATCACATTTCCATCATCTTCATTATTAAACCAAACCAACTTTCAAATCCAAGTTATTTTCGTAAAGTCTAACCCTTGATCAGAATTCTGAGCATTGTCGATCAGTGGACTCGGCTATTTAAATAGATTCTAAACTCACAGAGGTTATGCACTTTACCCACAAGATACAAATAAACACCACAAAGGCGAGTTCTCAGAATAAAGTCTTTCGAAGCCTCAAACAACAGGTGGTCCTCTCCGGTTAGGCTCTACACCATCCCTTCCTTAGCCAAGGCGAAGTATGGGACCAACACACGTTAGATGGGTATCTCGGCCACAGCCACGACACGCTCCCCGTACAACCACACAAACGGTGTGTAATTGACACCTCGAGGCTCCACAAGTGAGTCCTTAGCGACTTAGTCAACTAGGGCCGTCCCATTCCACCATGTGGTTGCAAGTATGACCTACTTCAAAGGCTTGCAAGGTTAAGTCCTTAGGGTGACCAGGGCAAGACTACCTTCAAGAACCAAATCAACGCCCCTAATGCCAAACCGGCCCACCTGATTACATTCTGCCACATGCCCTGGTGAAAACTGTTTATCAAACCCCGCTGATTACCATGCACCACGTGCCATCAACATCACATGATACTTTTTCCAAACAGTTCAATATATCATTAAGTCAATATTAACATTTGATTGTCCAAAACCATGTCATGAGCACGTGAGTGTCTAAGCAGATAATACAACGGCCTAAAACCCATGTTGGCAATCTAATAATGTCCAACTAGTAATCCACAACTAGGTGACAAGGGTCATGGCACATACTTAAATAATCAAGGTGTCATACAAGAAATTGGTACTTATCTAACCCCATGTTTAAACAAAGTATTTTTCTAATTGAACTAGCATGCAATAGTTTAGATCAAAATAGATTTCAAATAGATCAACATGGTCAAAGCACAACTTGCCTTCAAAGAGTACTTGTCCTTGGTCTTGAGTTGGATCAAGTCAACACTTCTCCTTCAATCCTTCCCGCACTTCAACGCGTCACTCGTAAAGCGTGCAAATAGCAATACACAAATAAACAATAGGCAAAACATCCCAAAACTCCAAATAAAAATCCATAAACAGAGAGAACATAATTTTCGGATTTTTAGGAACCGAATCGCTCAAATCGGAGTTAAAATGCAAAAGTTATGATTTATTAAAAGTTTAAATAATCAATTAAATAATATTACAGAGAAAAACTTTAGTCCAAAAATTAAATAAAATTTATATTTAGGTAGATCTCATTTTTATACAAATTTAGAAATTTGAATCACTCAATCGGAGTTGAAACGCAAAAGTTATAAGCGCTTTGAAGTTTGAATCTAAATTTGAATCAATATTTCGAATTAATAAATCATTTTCTTTTGGAAATTAATTATTAAGGTACAAAGATGGACACGTGTCACTCCTGATTGGTCAAGCCGACGTCACCGCCATGGGCTCAAATTACTACGTGTTTGTCCACAGTGGACCCGGTCCACGCTAGCGTAGGTCGACAGCGACCCACTCGTCGCGTCTCACGCAAACGCCGGGCCGACGCGTGGGCCCTCTTCGACATGCGGGCCGCGTGTCGAGGACACACATCGCCCAGATGCGTCTGGCCGACCGCGCCGGTCCATCTTCTCGACACGTGGCGCATCCTCGCCGCTGGTTTGAAATTCAACGTAGCGCCGATTAGATCTAGTGTTGACGCGCTTTAGGTTAACGCATTGATTTCGGACCGTTGGATCTAGATCCGACGGTGGAGATTGGATCTAGGATTTGGAACGGATCTCACCGTGAGATGACGTGGCGACCGGGCCCTGATGAAGATCCGACTACCGAGGAAGCTTGAAGTCCGGCCGATGGCCCACTGGCGCCCGCTTGACGGTCGAGACGATGACCACGCTACGGCGTATGGACCCTCCGGCGAGAGGTAGTTTCGCGCGCCGACGCGAGGAGTCGATCGACACAACGGGCGGCGGAGGCGCGGAGATGGCCGCACCCGGCAAGGAACCGCGGCGAGGAAGAGACAACTGGGCGAGCGATCGGCTCAACGGCGCGGCTCAGGCGACGCTTGTCTAGGTTACGAGTGCGCCGCTTAGGTCAAGGGTATCCTCGGGGTGTGAGCCGGTCATTAAATAACCTCGTCTGTGGCGGAAAACGGAGACCTAGTTCTTCACGGCGCGGCGAAGGCGCGGTCCGGCCGGACCTGCGGGACGACGACGGAGAACCGCCCACGTGGCGCGATCGGCGGTCCACGATCGCGCGCGATCGGACCCGATCCGCCGGCCAACCGACGGGTCAATTTCGACTGTTGATCTCGATCCGACGGCCGGATCGATCGGGTTAGGAGATGGTCTGGAATCGAGTCAAGTGGCTCGGTCGGACTCGAACCTCGAGTCCGACTTCGGGCCGGATGAACAAGAATCGACTCGCTTTGATTTTCTCCAGATTTAATATTTAAAATAATTCGATAATTCATTTAATTTATTAAAAATAGCAAATGACTCGTAAAATTTAAAAATTCTGGAAAATATTTTGGATCATTTTGGACTCAAATAAAATATTTCCAACAAAATTTTATTTGCAAAATTAAATTCTTTAATTATTTCAAAATGGAATAAATTCAAATAAATCCAAATAAATTCCAGAAAATTCCAAAAATTCACCAAAGTGCCAAATCACACATGAATTTAAGAAAAGCAAAATTTTGGGGTGTTACAGCTGCTTAATCCACACGCATACCTAGCCGCTAACGTACGGCCCAAAAACACGTATGATAGCCCAGAGAAGTAATTAATGCGTCGCATTACTTATACCATTTTACTATCAAACGTATACTGTGAACACATATATGTAGTAAAATGTGTACACGAATAGCCCAAAATAAGTAATTAGTGTGTCGCATCATCTAAACCGCTAGTAAGCTGTGTTCCTAGTTTGTACATTAATCTAATTTCTTTGTTTTAACCGTAACTTTTTATTGACAACTCCGATTTATAAGCGGTTTTCACCAGTAGCTTACTGACGATGAGGGCAACACACTGATATAAGTTTCACCTCATGAATCAGATATTACTATCTGTATATATAAATTTTACTATCGGTATAAATAGATTTACTATCGATACGCATTGCATTTATTAGCAAGACTTATACTATTATGTTGCTCTCATTGTCAGTAAGCTAATGGTGAAAATCTTTTATGAATCAGAGTTATCAATAAAAAGGTACGGCTAAAACAAAGAAAATAAACACATGTACAAACTAGAAACACAATTTACTAGTGAGTCATGCTATGTAACTAGTAACATGTTTCTTATTTGAACTAGAATTTCTTTTTTGCTTTAGCCATAATTTTTTATTGACAACTCTGATTAATGAAATGTCTTCACCAGTAGCTTACTGACGACGAGAGCAACACACTGATATAAATCTCACCGCATGAATCATAATTTACTATCCGTATATATAGATTTTACTATCGGTATATATAGATTTTACTATCGATACACATAGCATTTATCATCGAGACTTATATCATTATGTTGTTCTCGTCGTCAGTAAGCTAATGGTGAAAATCTTTTGTGAATCGAAGCTATCAATAAAAAGTTACGGCTAAAACAAAAAATTAGATTCATATACAAACTAGAAATACGACTTACTAGTGGTTCTGATAATACGATGCATTAATTACTTATTTTAGGATATCGTGTACACATTTTACTATAGACATGCATTCACGATGTGCGTTTAGTCGTAAAATGGTTTTTTTTTCCATCCCCAGATCTATTACTTAGTACTCAGTTAGTACTGCTGCACTCCATTGCTTAATTTTTGTACCGTACATAATGCATACTCCCTCTGTCCCACAAAGAGTGCATTTCTAGTGTTCAAAATTTGTCCCACAAAGAGTGCATTTTTAGTCCATAGGGCCCAGCTGTAAGTGTATGCATGCTCATTTAAGTGCCTGTGGAAATCGAAGCACCAACATGCTTGTGTGTGGAGTAATGAGGGTCACATTAGTCATTTACCTTACACACTAATCTGTCTTAAAAAACGTAGAAATGCACTCTTTGTGGGACAGAGGGAGTATGCATGCATCTATATGCAGTAATAAATCTCTATTCAAAGAAAACGAAACGTCTTTGTGGACGTTAGTAACGTTATTAATACAGCACAAAGTACACATGCTATATATATAAGGTTCGACATAGATTTTATTATCCATATATTTTAAACTTTTACTACTGTATAGACTACATAGTCTGCTGAACTCTCTGCATGATAGTAAAATCTATGTATAAAGATAGTAAAATTTATCTATATGAATAGCAAAATCTATCACTAGACAGCAACATAACAAGATAGCCTATCAGGTTGGACAATGAAGAAGATAGCCTATCAGATTGGACAATGAATGAATAGCAAAATCTATCACTATATATACAGCAACATAACAAGATAGCCGACGCAAATAATTCGGACCGACGAAAATAATACAAATTCCTGTAGTGAGGGCGATCGACTTGTACATACCATACGTCCATCCATGCACATTGAAAGGATTGGTATGGCCTAGAGGGGGGGTGAATAGGCAATATAAACAATTTAAACAAAATAAACTAAACAGTTTAAAGATAAGATCTAAACAGATAAACTGATTAAGTACCAACAGACTAAGAACAACTTAAGCAATAGAGAGATATGAAAAGACAGACAATCACACAGAGACAAGCGAGATTTTTCACCGAGGTTCAGAGAGAAATCTCCTACGTCCCCGTTAGAGCACTTCCTCAGAAGTATTGCTCCACCAAGAACTCGCATAAAGAAGATCTTGGATTTGTCACTAGTGTGACTCTTTTACCACTCCGGTGAGGTGAGTCCAAACCTCTCACAATGACAGTGGCCTTCCACAATCACGGTTGGACAGGTCGCACTACAACCACCAGTAAACCGTCTAGGAACAGCTAGTTCCAAAAGTAATAGACCATCCACAAGCCCTGTCTCTTGGTTCACTAGAAACAACTGAAACTAGACTTTACTTGGAGCTGTAGGAAAGTAGGTTTTTGTTTTTCAGAGTTGAGTTTGATCTCTTTGAGGGCTTTTGAGCTTTTGGAATGCTAGATGTCAAAGAGATGTGAAGTTTTTTTTGGGAGAGCCTCTGAACTGTTTAAATAGGCTACAGGAAGCAAATAGCCGTTATTTGCAACAGGTAGCCGTTTGCCAATGTCAGACTGAAAAGACAACTCAAAATGATTGTATCTGACAAGGATTGATAAAATATACAAGAGGCTCAAAGTACTACGGACCCAAACCAGCGAAAAAGGCATCTACGTCGGACCAAGAAAGGTTGGTCCATCGTACACATGCTCTGAGCAAAAAAGGGTCCGTTGTGAGATATTTAAGAACAAGTTTACGACGGACCGAAAAACTTGGTCCGTCGCAGAAGGTAAACTTACTGGTTATGTAACAAGAAGCGAATTGGATTGAACATCAAAAAACAGTAAGTTTTACGTTTACTACGGACCAAGAAAAGAGGTCTGACGCACAAGGAAATTTTTGGTCCGTTGTAGCTTTAATGCACTCGAGATGGTTTCAAAGAAAGAAGAAAAAAATATATCCGCAAATGCACTCCAAAAACTTGGTCCGTTGTAAATGGGAAACTCTCGGTTTGAGTTTAGTTTAAAAAGCATCAGGAGGGGATATGAACTCAAGACAAGATTTTTGGAGGAATCTGAAAAGATTTAACCTAAGCTCCAAGTAGTCTTAACAAAAAGTCCTAGGAACCCAGATTTTGAACTTATGCATAATCCCTCTTTATAGTACGGTTGAAAACTAGAACAACATAACTAAAAGACTTGAATCAACTCCCAAGTCAAAGAACTAGGATTTAAGAGAACCCTAATCTTGATCATCCTTTCTTAAGAAATTTACTAAAACTATTTTAGTTGATCATCAAGCACCAAAATCCAACAAATAATTTAAACTAGCCTTTAGGGGGCCTAGATGCTTTCACACATGTATTCTACTAACATGAAAAGCAATATAATTAGCATCTTTTAAATAATAATTAACATGATGTAGTTATTATTAATTGCCGCATCATCGTGATACCACAGTAATTACGATTTAAATCATTGGCGTTAGACAAACTTTTTTGGCAGATTGGTCTATGATTTGCTATAGTCTAACAGACAGAGGACGGCAGTGCTATCGACGGCCATAAGGTAGGCCATTCTGACGCATATCGAAGGTCTCATATCAAGGGGGAAAAAAAAAAGATACGTGCCTTTTTCACTTTTAGGGCATAAAAAGATTTCTGTTTAGTATCTGTTAAATGATGTGCTCACCTTATCCTCCTCTAGTCTAGTCGGCCAACTCTTTCTCATGAAGTAAGTAAATAAAGCACCTAGCTAATCTCAGGGCAATCAAGTGATGCATACAAGTGAAAGAGCGATAGAAATCGGCCATCGATATTTTGCTCTCCGGTCGATCGTCACATCTTCCACATATGTCGGCAAAAAAGCAGGTAATACCAATAAGCAGGTGAGAGGCTGGTACATATCATGCATGCACTAGTGCATCTACGGTCAAGACACTTCACATTAATTAACCGACTACGGATCGCTATTAGACACTACTCTTCTTTATCTTTCTTTATCTTTATCTTACTAATTGGATGCTCCACCAAAGAACTCACGTTAATCCTGAGAGGTAAAAAGAAAGAAAGAAAAAAAAATACAAAATAGCCATGAATTCTCTCATTGATCAGAGAAAAAAAAATTTGTTGGCATCAAAAACTTGAAGACGGAATGATCACAACCAACACACGCAAACACCGGGTTTAATTTCGGGGTGCGGGCGTGCCAGCTGATTTGATCCAGCAATCGGCAAGAGGGTAACGTATCAGAAAATCGGTTATAAAAACCGATCTAAAATCTTGATGACGATTAAGCCCTATCGGCTCGCTTAAGCCGATATAAACTACCGTGACCAATAGATCTAATCAACCTGATGAAGTTAATTAATTAGATGAAGGTAAAGATCGTTCTTCCCGAAAAAGGCATTGTGCAACAAGATCAGAGAAGAAGTAGAACTAGTTTGGCGTAAGTTGATGATGATCAACAATCGACAATGCACAACTTTATTAATAAAAAACGAATTACGAAGGAAAGATTACAGAACTAAAGATTACTCCTAGGCGATGAAATGTAATGTAAAAGTAGAATAAGTTGTGTTGGTTGATTGGTTGTGTCCCTTCAACATAGCCCATTGTCTTCTTTTATAGTCTTCGGCTATGATCGTATCCTTCTTGGTCTCTTCAACCGCCAGTGTCAGCCTCAATCTCTTCTTGCCATATCAGGCCCGATCGTATCCTCCTCAATCTCTTGAATTGTTCTATATGGAGCCAACATCAGTCACGATGTGCTGAAAACGTATCAGTCTATGACACTGATTAGTTACAACCTGCTGAGAATGTATCGGTCTCTGATTCCGATTCATCCCTTACAAAAATTATTACAACCGACTATAACAAAAATCAGTCACATACCAAATTTGGTTGTCAACATATACACTCCAATTTTGGGGATATGCTTAAACATGCCTCAAAATTTCATCTCGCACTGATTTTTTCAACCGTGCTTCCCTCATCATGACATCATCCTGTCACTTCATCTTCCATTTTGGAAGCCACCGCAGCTATCCATTTTCCGAGACCGTTGCTTCGGAATACTGCACTCATTTATTCTTCGGGTGTTCATGCATATAATCACCTTGTCTTCCTTCGCACTTTTACACAGGCGGCGCTTCATCTTCCGACGATGGTGCTTCATTTGCCTGATTTACCATATAAATGCCGGGTAATTTATCAGTTCACCATTCAACTCTACAGTAAACTTTCATCTTCTACAAGCCATCATGTCTTCGTCGTCCTATTACTCCATCTCCGACTACTCTCCTTTGTCCTGATCGACCGAGGAGGATGACTCAGCCATCGCCGCCGCTCTCCAAGAGGAGCTGTTGGCTGAGGTGCATGCAAGGAAGAGGTGGCTGATGAAGAGGCCATTGCCCGTGCGCTCCAAGAGGAGCTTCAAGTCGACGCAGCCATCGCCCCTGTAGAGGATGTAGCCGCTGCTTCCAAGGATGACGCTGCTGATATTTCCCCAGCCAATGCCGTAGAACAAGTAGTAGTGGAGTCGGTTGGCAGTGCCGCCACCGTTGTTGAGGCTGCGGCCATCATCGTCATTTTCGATAATGAAGACCAAGATCCAGCAAGATCCAGTAGCAGCAACAGTGGTGGTGGTGCCATCGTCATCAGCACGAATCCTGGTGGGAAGCACCATCGGTTTTTTTGATTTCTTTTCTTTCTTTTTCTTTTGTTCTCCTTAGTGTTGCACTGTACCCATCGACAATTTCCTTAGTATTCTCTTCTTACTATATACCTCTAGCCGATAAGCGTCTGTCTGGTATAGATCATACATTATACGCCATTCGACAAAAAAATCGCCGTCGCCATGAAAAAAATGTTCTTCCTTGTACTTGACGAAGAATAGCTCCATGCCATGCCGGAACGCATCCAGGTACCATTCATGGAATTGACGCATCCTAGTTGGAAGCTGGCCAACCTCCTCATGCCTGACCAATGGTGCGCCCGGTGTAAATGGCCATTTGACTTGAGAAGATTCAATCTCCTGGTTGCCTAATACTTGATCTGGGGCAAGACCAGTTTCTTCGAAGAATTTTGCCATCTCATTGGCCTTCTGCTCAGCTGATGACGTCTTCTTCTTGCTTGCCTTGACCAGTGTGTGCTTGTAGTCAGAGACACGAGGTTTTTCCTTTGAATCTTTCAAACCTTTAATTATCCTCATGCCTTTTAGAAATTCTTCTGTACTAGGTTGAACCTTCTTCTCTAGTGACCTGGATTTAAAAAACTCAGTGACCTCGGCCCTGACTACCTTGGCGGTCTCCTCCTTCGTCATATCGTACGCCCGCTTTGAAGGTGCGGCCAGCTTATTTCTTTGGGTGGATCCCGTCTTCTTGTGAGCTGTTGGATGAGCTGGCTGGTTTCTCTTGGGCGACGATGTTGGAGTTGGAGTTTCGCGTGCAGGGGTTGGTGTAGGAGACGAGCTTCTTCTGATGGGCGACGATTTTGGTGACGGAGGTGTCAGAGAGGACCGCTTATGCGTGTCTCTAAAAATGATGTACTTCTTATGCCACAGAATGAAAGTGTGCACTGCCTCTCCTAACTTTGTAGTTCTGTCACCTCCGGGAATGTCGAGGTCAAGGTCCTCGCACCCTGGGCATACCTCCTCCACCGAGACCTTGGAATAGCCCGGTGGTATCTGCTGGCCATGGATGACCTGCCCCAGCTCCATTTGGTGAGCCATGCCGCGAGCCGCCATGAAGGAGATGTTCTTCGCTTGGACGTGTAGCTCACAAGGTGTCCGTTGCGTGATGTCGTCCACAGGCCAGTGGCCCAAGTCCTCTTCAGGCAGCCCACCAGAAGCGCAGTTGCTCCGCCGCCCCGTGGGGCTAATGATGTCTGTATTAGTAGGAGGTTCCTGGCTCGCATCCACTCATTGGCTCAAGGCTAACTGCATCTGTCTTTGGACCTCTTCCTTTATGCTTTCTTGTGTTTGATTCATATGTTCTTGAACCATTTGATTCATGCGTTCTTCTAGCATTTGCATCCGCTGTGCCTATCAGGACTTGCTTCTCGCCCGACTCCTGTAGGTCTCGGTGTCCTTAGCAAAACCAATCTTCCATGGAACAACGCCAACACCTCGTGTGTGTCCAGGGTGCTCCGGGTTTTGTAGGGCCCTTGTTAGCTCATCGTTCTCCCTGTTTGCCACAAAGGTGCCCTGGGAAGAGTCCTCGATCGACTGTACAAGTCTACTGACGACATCTGTCAGCACATTCCCGAACACCTGGTTTCCATCATCGTCAAGTGCACCGCCGTGAGCATAAAACCAACTCTTTGCTCTGTCTGGCCATTCCAAAGTCGCCGGCGTGACACCCTTCACAAGCAATCCCTGTTCCCTCTACTCCCATTTGGGCATTGCTCGACGGTAACCACCAGGGCCGAGGCGGTGGTGATATTGCTTCTTATGTGCATTCTGAATGTTCTTTTCGGTCAACCTTCGACCTTCTTCCGAATTCTTATAGTTGACGAACGCATCCCAGTGATCTTTCAACTTTGGGTGCTTGTTGAAGTCGGGTGTTAGGTCCTTATTGATATATTCTGTGGTCAACTTCTTTTTATATGTCTGGAATGCGATAGCCATCTTCTTCAATGCGTAACTCTTCGCCTTCTCTTCGGTCCCTTAGGGGAAGGTGAATGTCTCCTTCAAATTGGTCCAGATCATATTCTTTGTATATTCAGGGACATTCTCCCATTTCGCGATACTAATTGGCACATGGTCCCTGACATGGAAGCCGCATGCTGAATTGAACGGTGGAATCACCCCCTCGGGTTCAATAGGTTGGCCGTTATCGCCGACTACAGTAATAATATGTCTGGCCTTCAACTTCTTGCTTGGACCTCGATGACGTGATGGCCTACTCGATTGACTAGTCTGAAAATATGGTACAATGATGAACGAGTTAGAATGTTGACTTAGCATGATAGTGGAACCAGCATATATGCATTCGTACTAATTACCATGGAGGCCTCAGCGGACTCGACGGGCCTTGCTGCCTCGGCGGGTTCATGACCCTCCGCCTCTACAATATCATGTCCCGCAATCAAATTCCTCATGAACTCATCTCCATCATATCCTTCGTCCGCCATCGTTATTTCTTAGGCTAGAAAAGGGCACTAAAAATTTGGCATCCAATCGAAGGCAATACAATTATGATTTACAGTAGATATGTAGGATGTAAAGAACATAACAACTAAGCAGTTAAGCACACAATTAGATAAATAACATAGACATAGGCCCCCCGGTAATTAGTTCATCCAATCGGAATGAACCACCCACGGACATAAGTTCTAGGAACATAACCCACAAGCAACAAGCCACACAAGCGTTCATTGATTCTAATAGATGGCAGAGAGGGGGGGGGAGACATAGAGGGATCGAAAGAGGAGGGAAACAGAGAGGGAGCGAGAGAGGGGAGACAAAGAGGGTGTTGGGGATAGAGGATGACAGGTCACGCGTGGCAACGACTTGGGGGTGGTGGGAAAGAGTGGATAGAGGAAGACGGGTGGCAACGACGAGTATACTATCAACATACTTACACATTTCACATATACTTATACACATTTCACAAGCCACATTTCACATATACTTATACACATTTCATAATCAGCATAATCAACATCCATAATCAACATTTCACATAATCCACAGTAAACATCCACATAATCAGCACAATCAGCATCATTGTCCATCGACATTAATAATCAGCATCCACATAATCCACAGTAAACATCCACATAATCCACATACTCAGTAAACATCCACATAATCAGTAAGCATCCACAGTAAACATGCATCCACATAATCCACTAAACAGTAAACATTGTAACTAGGCGCCGGAGAAGGCTCACCGAGGGCGCGTGGCGCCGGAGAGGAGGATGTGGCACCGGTGTGGAGGATGCGGCGCCGGTGTGGAGGAAGCTGGCCGAGGATGCGGCGCCGGCGGGTCGTGGGAGGATGACGTGACGCCGGCCGGGGTTGTCGGAGGACTGCGCTGACGCCGGGGGTGCGCACGGCGCTGACGGCGGGGGTGAGAATGGTGTAGACGGCGTGGACGGCGGAGTTGTCAGAGGAGTGGACGGCTCGAGTTGGAGACTTGGAGGCGGCAGTGGCGAGAAAGACAAGAGTTGGACCTCTCCACTTTTTATGAGTCTCTTTATGTTCGAGGAGTATCCAGAAGGGACCTTCACGCTGCTCAAGAACTTAATCATGTTTTTTTTCTCTTCCTTGCTCAGAGTGTAGCTCGCGGGGTGGAGGTAATGTTGTCCTTTCGCTCTCTTTTCCGGATGTAGGTCCTTCCTGAGTCCTAGTAGAAGCAAGTCCTTTCGTGCTTGAAGTGTATCTTTTTTTTGCCGTACATATCTAGAAAGCCTACCAGGTTCACGCAGACATTCTTCGTGATATGCATGAAGTCCAATGAGTGGCGGACCTCTAAGTCTTTCCAGTACGGTAAGTCCCAAAGTATTGATTTCTTCTTCCAAATAGGCTTCGTATGATCTTATTCAGTCGGGACATATTTGATACCAGGACCCTTTCCAAATACTACTTTCAGATCCTTTACCATAGAAAATACAAGTGTCCCACTGCGATGCATGGGCTTCTTACATTTCTCTTCTATCCCATCGAAATTCTCACCCTTCCTTCGTAACGGATGCTTCATATGGAGGAACCTACGGTGGCCCATGTACACGACCTTTCGTGAGTTTTTCAGATACTTGCTGTCCATATCCTCTAAGCACTGGATGCAAGCTTTATATCCTTTGATAGATAGGCCAGACAGGTTACCAAGTGCAGGCCAGTCATTGATGGTTACGAATAGCAATGCACGTAAGGTGAAATACTCTCTTTTGTACTCATCCCACACACGTACACCATCGTTCCACAATGTTAGCAGATCTTCAACCAACGGTTTGAGGTACACGTCGATGTCGTTTCCAGGTTGCTTCGGCCCTTGGATAAGCAACGTCATCATAATGTACTTCCGCTTCATACACAGCCAGGTAGGAAGGTTGTAGATACATAGATTCAAGGGCCAAGTGTTGTGACTGCTGCTCATCTCGCCGAACGGGTTCATCCCATCCATACTCAACCCAAACCTTATGTTCCTCGCATCCTTAGCAAAGTCCGGGTACTTTCTATCGACTTTCCTCCAGTAGGAGCCATCAGCGGGGTGCCTTAGCCTTCCATCGTCCTTACGATCTTCTTTGTGCCAGCACATCATCTGGGCATGCGCTTTGTTCGCAAATAAACGCTTCAACTGGGGGATTATAGGGAAATACCACACCACCTTAGCCGGGGGTCTCTTCTTCTTACGCTGCCCATCTTCCTCACCTGGGTCATCATGCCTGGTCTTATACCGTGAAGCTTTGCACACCGGACAAGCTTCCAAATCCTCGTACTCATTGCGATAAAGGATACAATCATTACGGCATGCATGTATCTTCTGTACCTCCAACCCCAAATGGCAGACAACTTGCTTGGCATCATACGTAGTTTCAGGCAGCGTGTTACCATCTGAAGCAACTTCTTTATGAGGCATAACAACTCGTCGAATCCCTTATCCGACAATCCATTGGTCGCCTTCCATTGCATTAGTTCTAGTGTGGTACGCAATTTTTTGTGGCCCTGTCGGCAGTTTGGGTACAGTAGTGTTTCATGGTCCTCTCACAGGCGCTGGAACTTTTTGTAATGTCTTTCATTGGTGTATTCTTCCTCTCCATCAAGCAGCATCTGGTCTAGGTCATCATCGCCAAACTCCCCCAATGTATCTTCGAACGAACGGTGTTGGACATCATCTAGTATATTATTGTCCCCCTCTTCTTCTTCACCATCTTCCCGTATAGTCTCTTCTTCACCATGCTTGGTCCAACAGGTATAGTTTGGCATGAAACCTCTTGAGAGCAAATGGAAATGAAGGTGGCTGGATTTTGGTCACTCCTTCTCATTCTTGCAGTCTATGCATGGACAACATATGTAGCCTGACTTCATGTGAGCATCGGCCGCACGAAGAAAAGCTTGCAAACCTTGCAAGAACTCCGAGGAGCGTCGGTCAATGTACATCCATCGCCGGTCCATCTACATTATGCAGGACATGGCGGTTATTTTCTATAAAGCCATTTATATTTCTGATATTATTTTAATTCGCAAATGAATTTAAATTTCTTCTTTTTCACATAACTATTGCCATTTGAAGATCCCAAACTCCATGATTTTCATGCACCATTCTTAATTTCCCCAACTACGTGCAACCAAACCCCATCCTTCATCGATCGATGAAACTAAAATGTAAATTTGAGCTAGATCCACACCTTAAATGCGAGCTATATTATAATACAAGCAAATTCTAAGCTTACACAACAAGTTTTTGTATCATACTTGAAAAGATCGAGCTAGATCTTTACATTCATAATCTTTCATCGATTATGGGGAAAAAAATCAAAATTTCTTCATGCATGATTCAAGCAAAGAAGAGGCTCCATTTAAGACCAAATGTAGTGAGGAATGATGTTACTAACCTTAGTTACCTTGGTTGCGAGTAAAATGACCAGAAATTTGAAATTTTGGTAGTACCTCCCCTCCCTTGAAGCTCTTGGCCGATGCTCCTGTTCTTCTCGTGCGACGAACTGTTCTTGCTCTGGCAGTGAGCGGGAGGACGAAGAAGTTTAAATTGGTCTGACATCAGTACCGGTTCAACGTACCAACTGGCCCTGATGTTAGACCATTAGTGACGGTTGGTTACTTGAATCGGTACTGATATCCCCTAGTAGCTGTTGAACCGATAGATAGTATTGGTTCGTCTCCCGAACAGGTACTGTTGTGGATGATTCAGTACCGGTTGATGTAACCAGCCAGTACTGATGGTAGAGATTAGTACCGATTGGTCTTATCAACGGTACTGATGTGCGTTGTAACCGTTGAACCTCTAGTTGTCATAATTTTTGAATGATTTTCTCATTGTGGCATAATTTTTCTTTTGACCTTGACCGATTTTGACATAAAAAATTTCTTAAAATTATATTATTATGAAAGTATGATTCGAGATGAATGTACACATATGATTTTCATGCATCTAATCTAAATATTTATAAAGATATTCATAGCTAAAGTTTCAAAATTTTGACTACACATATCTCAAACCGACAAGTTTTTGCGAGTTGGAGAGAGCATCATCTCTTGTCTTTCAATGTTGTTAAGTGAGGTATCCAAGTTATTTTCTATTACACTTTTTTTTTAAAAAAAATTCAATCTAATGTTACTACTCCCTCCAGTCTTCAAAAAAGCTGACGTTTTGGACATAGTGATGGCCAAACTTCAAAACTTTGACTATCGATATATTTTTAAATATTTAAATTGGATACGTGAAAATTATATGTGTACATTCATCTCGAATCGTACTTTCATAATTTTTCTTCTGATTTTCTCCTGATTTTCACTGTCCAGTTGAATGTTTCTTGAAGCCGTTTTTTTTGAACGATTTTCTCATTGTGGCATAATTTTTTTGAACGTTTTTTTTATGTTTCATAATTTTTTTGAATATTTCAATTTAACGGTAAAGGCGACGGAGCTTCAAGAAGGGGAGGTAAAATATTATATATTATATTAATAATTCATTACATAAAACATTACATATTATATTAATAATTCAAAGCATAAAACATTACATATTATATTAATTAATTAATATATATATATACATAGCGGCGCGCGGGTAGTGGCTGGCGCGATCACCCATACCACCACTCGTCGTTGCTGTGGGGGGGGGGCTGTCGTCGCCGGAGTCGTCGTCAGGCGGGGGGCGGTTGTCGTCGTCGTCGTGGTGGATGACGTCTTCATCATCGTCATCCTCCTCCTCCGTCGCGCTCCCCCCGCGGACCCAACCCTCCTTCTCCTCCTCATTGCCCTCCTCCTCCTCCTCATCCTCTTCCTCCCGCTCCTTCTCCTCCTCCTCCACATCCTTCTCCCGCTTCTCCTCCTCTGGAGGTAGTGATGATGGCGCGCCAGAGGGAGAAGAAGGAGGAGCTGCCATAGTTAATTGGGCTAGCTAACGATCATCAGTACATCTACCTCCTAACTCGATCTGATGGCTTTATAGGAGGCTGGATCAGAAAACAAGAATTCAGATGAACACGAATTAAGAGTTTCATCGTAAAGGCGCGCGGGATCGAGGGGCCGGCGCGGGAGACGAAGCGCATTAGTACCGGTCAAATACACCAACCGGTGCTGATGTGCTAACATCAGTACTGTTTGGTTACACCAACCCGTACTAAGCTGCACAGGAGCCGAGGAGGCTGCTTAGCACCGGTTGGTTTAACCAACAGGTACTGATAACATGAACATCAGTACCGGTTGGTTACATCAACCGGTTCTAAGAACCCTCCTCGGCTCCTGTGCTGCTTAGTACGGGTTGGTGTAACCAACCGGTACTGATGTGAGCACATCAGCACCGGTTGGTCTTTAAAACTGGGAATAGCAATCCCCCCGGACCTGTAGACCGTTGAACCAGGACTGATGTAAATGTTAGTCCCGGTTCATGCATAACCGGTACTAACGGGCCGGTATGGAAGGCCAGATCTGTAGTAGTGCCAGCTGATTTGATCCTGCAATCGGCAAGAGGGTAACGTATCAGAAAATCGGTTATAAAAATCGATCTAAAATCTCGATGACGATTAAGCCCTATCAGCTCGCTTAGGCCGATATAAACTATAGTGACCAATAGATCTAATCAACCTGATGAAGTTAATTAGATGAAGGTAAAGATCGTTCTTCCCGAAAAAGGCATTGTGCAACAAGATATGAGAAGAAGTAGACCTGGTTTGGCGTAAGTCGATGATGATCAACAATCGGCAATGCACAACTTTATTGATAAAAAACGAATTACAAAGGAAAGATTACAGAACTAAAGATTACTCCTAGGCGACGAAAAGTAAAGTAAAAATAGAACAAGTTGTGTTGGTTGATTGGTTGTGTCCCTTCAACATAGCCCATCGTCTTCTTTTATAGTCTTCGGCTCCGACCGTATCCTTCTTGGTCTCTTCAACTGCCAGTGTCAGCCTCAATCTCTTCTTGTCATATCAGGCCCGATCATATCCTCCTCAATCTCTTGAATTGCCTGTATCAGACTCGATTTCCCTTGGTATATTCTATATGGAGCCAACATCAGTTACGATGTGTTGAAAATGTATCAGTCTATCACTCTGATTAGTTACGACCTGCTGAGAATGTATCGGTCTCTGATTCCGATTCATCACTTACAAAAATTATTACAACCGACTATAACAAAAATCGGTCACATACCAAATTTGGTTGTCAACATATACACCCCAATTTTGGGGATATGTTTAAACATGGCTCAAAATTTCATCTCGCACTGATTTTTTCAACCGTGCTTCCCTCATCATGACATCATCCTGTCACTTCATCTTCCATCTTGGAAGCCACCGCAGCTATCCATTTTCTGAGACCGTTGCTTTGGAATACTGCACTCATTAATTCTTCGGATGTTCATGCATAGAATCACCTTGTCTTCCTTCGCACTTTTACACAGGTGGCGCTTCATCTTCCGATGATGGTGCTTCATGTGCCTGATTTACCCTATAAATACTGGGTAATTTATCAGTTCACCATTCAACTCTACAGTAAACTTTCATCTTCTACAAGCCATCATGTCTTCGTCGTCCTATTACTCCATCTCCGACTACTCTCCTTTGTCCTGGTCGACCGAGGAGGATGACTCAGCCATCGCCGCCGCTCTCCAAGAGGAGCTGTTGGCTGAGGTGCACGCAAGGAAGAGGTGGCCAATGACGAGGGCATTGCCCGTGCGCTCCAAGAGGAGCTTCAAGTTGACACAGCCATCGCCCTTGTAGAGGATGTAGCCGCTGCTTCCACAGATGGCGCTGCTGACCTTTCCCCAGCCAATGCCGTAGAACAAGTAGCAGTGGAGTCGGTTGGCAGCGCCGCCACCGTTGTTGAGGCTGCGGCCATCATCGTCATTTTCGATAATGAAGACCAAGATCCAGCAAGATCCAGTAGCAGCAACAGTGGTGGTGGTGCCATCGTCATCAACACGAATCCTGGTGGGAAGCACCGTCGGTTTTTTCGATTTCTTTTCTTTCTTTTTCTTTTGTTCTCCTTAGTGTTGCACTGTACCCATCGACAATTTTCTTAGTATTCTCTTCTGACTATAGACCTCTAGCTGATAATGTAACTGACTTCCAATGACTAATGCAAATATTGATGTCTTTTTACAATATCTCATAATAACTGTCACTACTATTGATTTAACGAATCTTGCAAAAATCATTGTTATTAGCTTAAATCGAAGATATCAGCCATCGCCATGATCTGATCGTTCCATTTTTTTTAGCAATTTTCGTGCCAGTTGCAGTTATTTTCCCGCCTAACCACATGACTGTACACCTCTTCGCATTAACCGTGGAAAAAAGTCACTGAGAATTACACGCCTTTGCCACCGGATTTCCCCTCTTATAAATATGAGGTTCACCCATTCATCATTTTCACACACACCTGCTCTCATTCTTTCTACAATCGTCTTCAAGCGACTTCTTTCTAGTGCTCACAATCTTCCCTCTTTGTCGGTTCAGCTTCGATAGACCCCAACCAGGTACTTATCCTTGAATCTGATAGGGACTCTCAGTATTGCTTAGGCCCAATTGGTAGTAGTCTAGAGGCAACAAAAGTGATCAACGAAGAAATCCCTAGATTGCCTTTGTTAGCTCCCGAGTACAATATAGAAGGATGGAGCAAGATTTTTCGTTCCTGGCCGATAGCACTTATGGGATGGAAAGACTAGTATATAAGAGTAGCTAGCAAGAAAATGCTATTGTGGGAGCAGATAGGCATAGCTGAATGTCTTCCACTATCCCTAGCCGATCCTTAGGCCAACGAATCCATGATTGCCTCATCATGTTATTTTTGGTAGGATACTTTTAATGCATTTTTGCTCAGACCAAGCCTTATCGGTCCAACACTATTAGATGTGGCAATGTTATGTTGTCTCAGGCCCGACGGAGAGCAGTTGTTGGCTTTCAGCGAGAAACCACAATACAAACATATTTCCACCAAAGGGGAAGGTTGAAGACAATACATAGAAGAGAACAAGGGAACGGGCATAATATCAGACAAGGAGCATATAGCTTTTGTTGAGACCCGAATGTGCAAATCCGGACCCTCTGTGTATTCAGCACTAGTCCAGGATCACGCTAGTGCACACAATCTCAACATCAGTAAATACCACCATCATACTAAACGAAATAGTAAAGTACTTTATCGAAAGGGAAATATAACCAGTTGCTCGACCTTATGGTCAAGTTACAAAAGTACGCCTCACAGGGCTCAGTCTTACTCAAATAAACTTGCAGCGGAAAAATAAAGAAACGCGTGGCGCCAACCAATATGCCATAGGCAACCGACTGGGCTTGCCCCTAGTTCGTCGGTTCCTCCAGAAACTCTTCCTCCAATGCTGGCGTCACTTCTTCTTCAACTAATGTTTGTGTTGGGCAAGGGTGAGTACTTAAAAGCACTCAGCAAGTCATGCACAGAGATACAGTCTAATATTCTACATGCATGGCATGATACAAATGACATGTAAGTGGTTCTTTTGCAGTAAAGCATCATTCACAAATAATAGTAATAGATTGAAAGCAGTAAAACAGTAATAACAATAATAACTTTCATAAACAGTTTCATAAGTAAAGCATTTATTCACCTAAAGTAGGTTCATCATTTCCATACCAATTGATCAAAAGTTATTTTCACGAAAGTTTAACCCTTGACTGTAATCACGAGCAATGTCCAATACCGTGGACTCGGCTATTCGAATAGGTTGTACACTTTGCAGAGGTTATACATTTCACCCACAAGATACAATCAAACACCACCAAGGCGAGTGATCGTAACAAAGCCTTTCCAAAATTACTTCTAGACCCGGCACTTCCCGCTAAGGTTTCAACACTGAAGGGACTGGTTACCACACTCAGGGCCCCCCTCTTGCGCCATGTGAGCTTACCCGCGAACCCGAGCCTCACACCACCATGACAATACCAAAGACTAGACATCACAGTTTACTCGGCCAGGTCTGTCCTATTCCAGACTTGTGGTTGTATGGTGGACTTAGTTCAAATTCTTGCAAGGTTAAGTCCTTAGGGTGACCGAAGCAAGACTACCCAAGGATTCACAAGTAATCAAAGCAATAAAACCAAATACGACATCCCAAGTGCCACATCTGGCCCACCAGAACAATCTTGCCACTTGCCCCAGTCTAAATCAATTAATCACCAGTTGATTACTGTCGACGATTGGGGAACTGGCCCCCGCCGAGCTTACTTGTTGAATGTGGGATCAACCAAAGCCCCTTTCTGCCAAAGGTGTAGCATCGAAGACGCGAGAGATGGTCCATTAGAACAGACAGAAACACAAGGATTTTATCCTGGTTCAGGCCTCATGATCGAGATAATAGCCCTACATCCAGTCGTCTTGTGGTGTTTTTCTCTATTGAAATGATGGATACCAGCCCCCCTCCCCCATAGGGGCTAGGGGGATTAAATACAAGATACCTGCGTTATATACATGGTAACTACCCCCTACAATCGCGCCACCTTTCCAAATTTCCGGCGCACCTTCCCTGGATCTTCGGCGAAATAGTGGCCACTTTCCTTCTTAGTGGTTTGACCGAATCCACCAAACATAACCTGAGCTTCCACGCAACTTCTTGAGCACGGTTGCTCGTATTTGCCTGGCGTGCTCGTAGCCGAGCACTCCAGCTCATGCGATGGGCACGGATGCTCGGAACCGGGTAGCGAGCTCCTAGCCGATCGGGCGCGCCGATTGGTCGTCAGACGCTCGTTGGTCGTCCTTGGGGACATCATCCAAGGGTAAAGATGGTCGGTTAAGAAATTGGCTTCCAGGGTACTATGGGAATTATCCAATCCCCGACAATTACCATGCACCACGTGCCATCAGCAACACATGTAGCAATTTCCAAAATTATGTTCCATCTCTCATTAAGTCAAGATTAATTTCCGACATTCGAAATTATATTAATAACAAGATTGCATGGCTAAGCTGTCAATTTACGGTCTAATTAACCCATGTTGGCAAAGTATTAGTGTCCAACTATTATTTCACATCCTACGGTGACAAATGATTTATGGCATACAATTATTGTAGACAGGGTGGCATAATCAGATAAGTCACATAACTATTCCCGGAATTATTCAAAAGCATTTTAATTAAACTGGCATTCAATAATTTAAACGAACATAGTTTCAAAAGTGGGATCAACATGGTCAAAGCATAACTTGCCTTCAAAGAGTACTGGTTCTGGGTCTTGAACTTGATCCTGGGTCAAAACCTCTCCTTCAAAGCCTTCGGGCAGTTCAACGTCTACGCGTATTGGATAAACAAAAAATAAATAAAATAGAGGAAAAACTCATGTCCAAAAATTAATTAAAATTCAACATTAAATAGAGCTCAGTTTTATAAAAATTTAGAAACTGGAATCACCTCTATCGGAGTTAAAACGCAAAAGTTATAGCTGTTTGAAGTTTGAAAAATAAATTAAAAGAATAAACCGAATTAATTCATTTATTTTTCTATTGAACAATCTGAAATATGACGTCAGCATTGCGTCAGCACTGAATTTCAAATTCAGCCGAATTATTTTTCTAAAGGAAAATCGAATTATGACATCATGTTTACGTCATCCGGTCCATAGACCCAGTCCACGGTTCGGTTTCGGTCCACCGTGGACCCGGTCCACGGGGACATATGTCGCTGACATGTGGGTCCCGCTCGGGTGACGTCATCGCTGACGTCAGCATGGCTCGGCCGAACGGCTCTGACACGCGGGCCCCATCGTGACGTCAGCATGACATCACAGATGGCGTCATCGTGCGGGTGGGCGAGCCGCTGACACGCGGGCCCAGCGCTGACGTCACGTGTGACGTCAGCAATGATCGGGCGACGGCCACTCTGACCGCGCCGCTTCGTCTTCCGGCGATGTGGCACAATATGGACCGTTGATTTGAAATCCGACAGTCGAGATTGGATCTGGATCCCGCACGTTTGGATTAACGTGATTGATCTGGACCGTTCGATTTAGATCGGACGGATGAGATTCGATCGGGTTTTCGCATCACCGTGGGGGTGACGTGGCGTGACCTGGCGGCTAACGCGTGATACAATCTACACCATACGTTTTCGATCGAACGACCACGATTACATCTAACGCTTACAACGTGAATCAGATCTAACCGTTCGATCTAGATCTAACGGTCACGATCCAATCTAGCACGGTGTATTAAAGGACTACATAGCTTAATCTCGTGCATTGGATCTAGATCTAATAGTTGAGATATAATCTGGGATTTGAGCATGGGGTGGTGTCGGGACCTGAATCTGCAAATCCGGACCCTCTGTGTATTCTGTACTAGTCCAGGATCACGCTGGTACACACAGTCAAACAGGGTTAAATATCACATCCATACACAGCGGAAATATAAATAAAGTACTTCAACCATTAAATAAACTGGTTACAAAACCTTAAGGTCAACTTACAAATAGTCTGCCATGCAGGGCTTACAATAACAAAAGTAAATAATCAGCAGCGGAATGAAGAACGTCAGTGACTCCCATCAATATGCCACAGGCAACTGACAAGGTTCAACTCCTAGATATTTGCCTCCTCGCGGAACTTCTCCTCCTTTGAAGTTGTAGTCTTCGCCTCAACTGATGATTGTGTTGTAAGCAAGGGTGAGTATACAACATACTCAGCAAGTCATGCACAGAGATGCAATCCTATTACTATATGCATGGCTTCTTCCAAAGGAAGGGCTTAAGTGGTTAATTTGCATCAAGCAGCGTTTTGCTTTGATTAAATAATCTTAATAGATTCAAAAGCAGTGAAACCATATTAGATAATAAGTTATCAATCTCTTTCCAAACAGTTGGCACAAAGCCCTAGATCACTTTAGCAATTATCCCTGGCATACAACCACCCATCCCACATTTCATTTTAGAAAATCTAACCCTTGACTATAATCCCCGAGCGTTGTCCAGTATCGTGGACTCGGCTATTCGAATAGTTTTGACACACTCTGCAGAGGTTGTACACTTTTCCCACAAGATATAATCAACTCACCACATCAGCCTTGAATCGCCATACAAGAGTATGCGAATGAGTGATCATAACAAAGCTTTTCGGAAACCTTGATCTCCACCTATGACCCTCTCCGGTTGCCATACACTATCCCTTCTCACAGCAGAGATGAAGTATAGGACCGACATACCGTTGGATAGGGTACCAAGCCGTAGCCTGCACGCTCCCCACACAGCTTATCCCGACGAATCACCACCCTGAGGTATCAAAGGTAAGATTTCAGAATCCTACTAAACTAGGACCATCCCACTCCAGTCATGTGGTTGTACGTAAGGCCCAATTCAAAGGCTTGCAAGGTGAAGTCCTTAACTGTCCAGGGAAAGACATCCTTCTCACAGTCCCTGACCCAAATCTTCTCACATCACTCATCCCATTGCCGCAAAGGCTGTTATTTCAAAGTCTGTGCCATAAAGGCCCACCTGGCATAAAGCCTCATACCACTTGCCCCGGACTAAATCTTTTCACACCCCAGTTCCATTATTGTGCAACACATGCCAACAATAATAACAGTTACCATGTAGAACCACAGAGGTACCTACACTTCACATCATCACGTGGCAAGATTACACTGTTTCCAAAATTCATTCCATATATCATTAATCAATATTATTTTGCCATTTGAAACACATTTCACGTAAACATGGCTAAGCAACTATTCACGGTCTAGCCTCCCGTGTTGGCACAATCATATCATCCAACTATTTTAAAACCCAACTTAAGGTGACAATGGTTGTATGGCATACACATATTAACATCAAGGGTGGAATTAACAATTAGGTGAATTAGCTACTTTATCTCAAATTAAATTAATTCATTTTAACAACATAGCATGCATAATTTAAATCAAAATATATTTCAAAAATTATGAGCAATATGGTCAAAGCACAACTTGCCTTCGTAAAGCAGCGAGTCTTGGTTTGGAGCTTGATCCTCGAAATCCGCGTCCTCACACAGCTCAACGTCTACGCGTAACAGATAAAGAACCAAATAAACACACAAAACAACGTACAAACACACATTCAGAGAAATGTTGCAAATTAAACTAATTTATAATTTTACGAAAACTTCCAGATAATTAGTCTAATATTTTCTGAGATTTATAAAATTTATTTTGGAATTTTTGGACGTATAGTTTAAGAGATACAAAATTCATAAGTTTAGACATTCCGCGAATAATTTAACAGTATAAATTATTTTATAAAATCTCATAAAAATTACTGTAGAAAGGTACTAATTTATACTAATTAATAAAATTTGTTGCAAGCGATTCGGACTTAGAACGAATTTGTAGCGAAAAAGACAAAATTCACAATTTCCGGAAATTAACACGTACAACTCACTTCTAGTTTTCTTGCATGGCACTATTCATGTCTTATACATGTATACTTCTTGCGCATGCTTCCAAAATGAAAGTTTTATGAAAAACACTATGAGTATATATACACAAGAATGTATATATGTATATGGCCGAATGCATGTATAATCAAGGTACTGTTCACGCTAAAATATTTATATACACAGATAAGCATCCGGTTTCACAGATGTAGGCGCATACATGTCTAACATAAATACTCACGCATGTGTTCTAATTTAATCGTAAACAAGCGTCTGGAAAGTTATACTAGCGAATCGGTCGAATATATACATACGGATCAGCGAATATAACCGCCGGTAGGCATATATATATATGTATACATGCTATGACTAATATAGAAACAAGCATGCGCCTAATTTTACCTAGCGAGTATTTATATACAGGTATATAAGCGTATGTTCAACTATATATATATATATATATATATACCTACGCGAATATATAAACGAGATAAAATAAAAACAGAGCGTGCACGCGAGAGAAAAGAGGGAGTACCGGTTAACGGCGGCAGCAGCAACGCAGACCGTCGGCGCAGGTGGTGGCGTGGCCAGAAAGCGCGCCGGTGTGGACGTAATGGCGGCGGCGATGCAGGGGAAGGCGAGGCTAAGGGATGTACTGGCAGCAACGTCCACGGCGGCAGCGACGTAGACGCGTCGAGCTGTCGACAACAGCGGCGACGACGACATAGACGATGATGGCGTACACGGCGGCGACGACGTATACGGTGGCGTCAACGGCGGTGGCGGCGACGACGACGATGGCGGCGTGGCAAAGGAAAATTATGTTCGTGAGCTAGTAATGTAATGGTTGGGAGAAGGAAACAATAAGCTTGTCAAAACTAGAGACTCAACACGACTGGAGACAATGGAGAGGGCTTGTGCGCGTGAAGTATGTCACATTTTCAATGTAGTAATTCTCGCATTGTAATCGAAACAGCCATGCAGGCAGTACTAGCAACGCATGCATGAAGGCCTACACACGGGAATGAAACGGCCATGCAATTATTCAAGGAAAGGGCATACTAGTTACACTACTACATGTAACACCCCAAAATTTTACTTGTCCTAAATTCATGTGTGATTTGGCACTTTGGTGAATTTTTGGAATTTTCTGGAATTTATTTGGATTTAATTGGAATTTATTTGAATTTATTCCATTTTGAAATAATTAAAGAATTTAATTTTGCAAATAAAATTTTGTTGGAAATATTTTATTTGAGTCCAAAATGATCCAAAGTATTTTCCAGAATTTTTCTGGAATTTTTCTGAGTCATTTGCTATTTTTAATGAATTAAATGAATTACTGGGAATTATTTTAAATATTAAATGTTGGAAATTCAAACTCGGGTCAAGTATCTTGTTCATCCGACGAGTGACTGAAAGTCGACCGAAAGCCACGTGACTCAATGAACCCACTCTAACCCTAATCAATCCCAACCGTTGGATCAAGATCCAACGGGCCGAGATCCGCTTGCACTGGATTCGAGCGTATCCGGCCGGATCGATCGCCGTCTTGACGTGGCATTGATCGCCACGTGGGCGGCTGAGTCGTCTTACGAGACCGAGCCGGACTCGCCGCGCCGCCGTGTAGGATTAGGGTTTCCGTCTAGAGCACGCAGCGAGGCTATTTAAAGCGTGAGGCGTCCCCCGAGGTTGCCCTCATCCTTGCGCACCCGTTCCCAGGCCATCTACGCCTGAGCCGCGCCGTTGAGCCGTCGCTGCGGAGTTGTCTCTTCCTCCGCCGAGGTTTGCGCCCCGTTTTCGCCGTCAGTCGTCTTCGGCCGAGAAGGAGCTCGAGATCTGGGATCCATGACGACGCACCGAAGGAAGGATTCATCGCGGAGAAGCCCGTCAGCGCGCGCCCTTGGTCATCGTTCCGTCTCGGTGCCCAGGCCTCGCGCCATCGCCTTGGACTCGCGAGCTCGTGGACGTCGGATCCAGATCGGACGGTTGAGGTGAGTTCACGTGTTATAAACCGAGTAGATGCGACCGTTGGATCAAGATCCAGTTCTGTCGCCACGCGTCTTGAAAGCGATTATAGGATTAGATCTCGACCGTCCGATCTAAATCGAGCGGCACGATCAACGAAGTAGTTTCAACGTGTTAACCACTGGATCTAATCCGGCGGTGAATTTCAAATCAGGTCGCGTGATTGCGCCGCGTGTCGG
Organism: Rhipidocladum racemiflorum; assembly: GCA_036346355.1. Lineage (NCBI taxonomy): Eukaryota > Viridiplantae > Streptophyta > Magnoliopsida > Poales > Poaceae > Rhipidocladum > Rhipidocladum racemiflorum. Next base: position 778,359 of record CM070582.1, read on the forward strand.
AAGTTGGACCGACGCGGTGGCGGCGTAGATCCGCAGCGTCGTGGACCCGACACTTGGCCCGCGTGTCGGAGGGCCCGCATGTCGATGGCGACCCATGTTGGACGCCACCCATGGCGTCCATGATCCTAAGCACAAGACTGCGTGGTCGAGCCCGCGACGTCCGGGCCGATGACGCTACCCGAGTGAGCCCACATGTCGATCTCGCGTGGAGTGGGCCAGAGTCCACTGGTGGACCCGAGCCGAGCGTGGACCAAGTCCATGGACGGTGACGCCACCGCCAATCGAAGGTCTGCGTGTCTTTGCGCAATAATTAATTTCAGAAAAAGAAAATGATTTATTAATTGAAATATTGATTCAAATTTAGATTCAAACTAGCGCTTATAACTTTTGCGTTTCAACTCCGATTTGAGTGATTCAAATTTCTAAATTTGTATAAAATTCAGATCTACTCGAATATGAATTTTATTTAATTTTTGGACTAAAGTTTTTCTCTGTAATATTATTTAATTGATTATTTAAACTTTAATAAATCATAACTTTTAGTTTTAACTCCAAATTTGTGATTCAGTTTCTAAAAATCCAGAAAATTATGTTCTCTCTGTTTATGGATTTTATTTGGAGTTTTGGGATGTTTTTGCCTAGTGTTTATTTGTGTATTTGCTATTTGCACGCACTTAGTAGGCGTTGAAGTGCCGAAGGATTCGAGGGAGAAGTGTTGACTCAGGATCCAACTCAAGACCAAGAGCAAGTACTTTTTGAAGGCAAGTTGTGCTTTGACCCATATTGATCCTATTTGAAATCTATTTTGATTTAAACTATTGCATGCTAGTTCAAGTAGAAAGATACTTTGATTAAACATGGGGTTAGATAAATACCAATTTGCTATATGACACCTTGATTACTTAAGTATGTGCCATGACCCTTTGTCACCCTAGTTGTGGTTTTACTAGTTGGACATTATTAAATTGCCAACATGGGTTTAGATCGTTGTAGTATGTGCTTAGCACGCTCGTGCTCATGACATGATTTTGGATAATCAAATGCTAATATTGACTTAATGATATATTGAACCTGTTTTGGAAAAGTATCATGTGATGTTGATGGCACGTGGTGCATGGTAATCAAGCGGGGTTTGATAAACGATTTTAAGCCAGGGCATGTGGCAAGAAATGTCAGTGGGCCAGTTGTGGCATTGGGGATGTTGATTTGGTTCTTGGGTAGTCTTGCCCTGGTCACTCTAAGGACTTAACCTTGCAAGCCTTTGAACTGGGTCATACTTGCAACCACATGGGCTGGAATGGGACGGCCCTAGTTGATTAAGTCGCTAAGGACTCACTTGTGGAGCCTCGGGTGTCAATTACACCGTTTGTGTGATTGTATGCGGGAGCCGACGTGGGTGTGGCCAGATACCCATCTAGCGTGTGTTGGTCCCATCGCCGCCTTGGCTAAGGGAAGGGATGGTGTAGAGCACGAACAGGAGGACCACACTGTGTTGTTTGAGGCTTAGAAGGCTTTATTACGGGAACTTCGCCTTTGTGGTGTTTATTTGTATCTTGTGGGTAAAGTGCATAACCTCACAGAGTGTAGAATCTATTTGAATAGCCGAGTCCACGAATCTTGGACAATGCTCGGGAATTACAGTCAAGGTTAGACTTTACGAAAATAACTTGGATTTGAAAAGTTGGGTTGGTTTAGTAATGAAGTTGATGGAAATATGGTTTAGGATGGGAAAATGTTTATTAAATTTCTTGAGAAGTTATTTATGCTTTACTTATTTCTACTGCTTTGAATCTACTTTTATTACTTGTCAAAAGCTGTTCTTGCAAATATACCTTGAGCTATTCCTTTGTACCAAGCCATGCATATAGTATATTAGCTTGCATTCTCAGTGCATGACTTGCTGAGTACCAAGTACTCACCCTTGCCTCAACACAATACCGGTTGAAGAGGAGATTCGCGGTTTGGAGGAGGATTTCAGAAGACCCGTCTACTTAGGATGCGAGCCAGCTTGCACGTGGTATATCTTTGGATGGCGCCACGCAGTTATTTGATTTTCCTGCTGTTATTTCTCTTTAATAAGTTTCGCCTTGCAGGCATATATTTGTAACTTGGCCATAAGGTCGAGTAACCCTTTGATTATTTAAATAAAGTACTTTGATAGTATCGTTTGGTATGATTGTGATATATACCGATGTTAAGCATGTGCACTAGCTGCGTTCTGGACTAGTGCTGAATACCTGAGAGGGCGGATTTGCAAATTCGGGGTCCCGACAGAGGTGGTATCGAGCCATACTTGACTGTATGAAGCTCAACCCTAGCTAGAATGGTCGTAGTGAGGATAAAACCTATTTTCTAAAGCTAAAAAGTTGTCAAGATAAGAAATGACCTCTCGACTTATCCCTTCTCTCTTTTCTTGTCTCTTGCTGAAATTTTCCCTTACCTTGTCACAATTTAAAAATTCCGAGTTCTTCACGTAAAGCACGCTTGTGAGATGGAGGAAGAGTTCAACCACGTTGATCTGGGAGTTGGTCACGCCGCGAACTTTGGCATATGCCACAGACTCTCGGAGATTTTGAGAAGCCCCAATACCAAGTGGAAGTGATCGGTAGCGGGATTGATCAAGGCTTGTGACGTGAAGATTGAGGTACTGCTAGGAAAAGGGCCGAGCAATTCGCCGATACTGCACCTGCCGGGGAGATCTACAATGCAGATGGGTATCCAAGAAGTATCACGACGAGCAATGCGGCACATTACCACGTATCTGGCAGAAATGGAATGTACGGTGTTCCGTTACCATCCGCGGCGATAACCTTCTCGACCAAGGAGATTCGGGATGAGGATGCCACTGCAGTTACCTGATTAGCCGCGATTTGTAAATCGCCGCCAGGAGGATGTGTACTAGATAATACAAGCAGAAGGAGCGCTACGAGAAGGCCCGCAGGAGATCACGAGAGAAGAAGAGCAGGATGGCGAGAAGCTCAAGAGTATGTGGCACACCTTCTCACGAAGGATTGACGAGTTGGAGATGACTTTATGCGGACCTGACCGAGCGAGTACTCGAGCTACGAGCCAGATCGGAGGAGTCGAGATCTCGATGAGGACGCTTCCGACTACCACGGATAACCTGATTCTTTGGACATGGCAATCGTTTCGCGCCTATGCCGCAGCAGCACCCGTACCCGAGGCGTGGAGGTTTTCTTGATGAGTGAGCATAGGTTCTATAGTGAGACTCCTTCGCCAATGAGTCGAGACATAGAATAAAGAGTCACCCTTTAGGCGTTAGACTCGAGTTAGTCTGATTTGGATTTGCTTTGGTTCTTTGAGTGTGCGTATGTGTTGCAAGGCCCTTAGGCATTATGTAAGCAGCCATACCAAGTTATAAATAATAAGTTGGACCTTAAGGTTACACCTTTAGCCCGCATAGTTCCATATTACTTGTCTATTCTTGTTTCCCTCTCATCTCTAAACCTAGAGCAAATCGGCAGATGGTGAACAATTCGTGGGAACTTTGGAAGCAATGGGAGTGGTTCTGCCACAGAACCCCAATGATAGAGCACCGGCCTGCCAGGTTGATATGCAGAATTTTGGAGCCTTTCTTGCTGCTTTCGACTCGGTTGATGCATGCTATGATGCAACAAATGCAGCACGTCCTTGCTCAGCCACTTGCTAATCAAGTTAATCGGGGACCACGCGAGAATACAAGGTCGAGAGTTCATGAGGACTCACCCACCCCACTTTCTCCGGGAATGCCAATCCATTGGAGGCCGATGATTGGTTAAGATCAAGGTGAGAGGAAGCTACACATAGCTCAATGCATAGGGAATGAGAAGGTACTTTACGCTTCTCATCGGTTGGAAGGAATACCACGAATGGTGGGAGAACCTTCGTGCCACGCGAGAGAACCCTCAAGATATCACTTGGGAAGAGTTCACGGTGCATTCGGACGATTATCACGTGCTGAAGGAATCATGGACCTTAAGAAGGAGAAGTTCGAGCAAGCAAGGTAATCGACCCGGTGGTGACTACCTGAACAAGTTCACACAGCTAGCACGCTACTTTTTGAGGATGGCAGCGAGATAAATCAGGCAGTCTCGTTTTATGAAGGACTTAACTTAGATTGCAAGTAGGGTTGATCGCCCACACCTTTCGGATTTCCAAGAGTTGGTGAATAAGGCGCTTATTCTTGAGGACAAGCGCAAGGCTGGATGAAACGAAGCGAGGATGCAATTAAGCGGATCACGGCCAAGGAACGCAGCTTGGCGCTGAGAGTTGCACCAAATCAATTCTTGATTCCAACCCACAGAGTGCAACAAGGACACCATCCCACCAAGACACATCAATCAAAACTACGGAGACCCCCGCTTAGAAACGCTACGGCGGTCAAGAGGAAACGATGAGACGCTACAAGAACGAGCGAGACTTCGCCAAGCCAGATTGTCCAAAGAAGACAGCAGAGTGACCCGATTCGCTTCAACCTAGGAACCACCCGACTAGGGCGCCAGCACTTCGTGAGCCACACCAGGCAGTGGTGAGAGGCCGAGTCAACCATGTCACCGCAGATGCCTGCAGGAATGCTACTGGACGGCGCATCTTGGGTAAAGATTACTTATTAACTCGTACCTGCAACGATTTTGTTTGACTCGGAGCCGCATTCGTTTGTTTATGCAAGGCTTTGCTACTAGAAATGATTTAAGGATTGCAAGACTTAAGTGCATGCTTTTAGTTCAAACCCCCTGGTTCGAACTCCGAACGGAAGTAGGATGTTCGGGTGAGAATACTAATAGATGGAATAGAGTTCCTAGCAAACCTTTTAATTTTGGAGACCAGGACCTTAGACGTCATATTGGGAATGGATTGGTTATCCAAGCACAAGGCCGTATTGGTGTGGGACGAAGGACTATCTCGATTGAGAGCTGTGTGGGAAGAAAGTGGAATTTCAAGCCCACTGCATGATTAGAGATGGTCGATTGATGGTTAACAGCATTACCAAGGCAATCGACATAGAGGATGTCCGGTAGTGAATGAGTACCCGAGATGTCTTTCCGAAGATCTGCCTGGTATGCCGCCAGACAGGACATAGAATTTGTAATAGAGCTTGTGCGTGACAGCACCGATAGCAAAGAGACCTATCGGATGTCTAATGAGGAGTTGGTAGAGATGAAGAAAGCTTGAAGAGTTAATGGAGAAAGGATTTATCAGACCTAGTTAGTCGTGAGGAGCACCGGTTTTGTTTGTCAAGAAGAAGGACGGGAGTTTCAGGGATGTGCATTGACTACCGTGCACTCATGAAGTCACCGTGAAGAATAAGTATCCGCTACCCAGGATTGATGATTTGTTTGATCAGTTAAGAGGAGCGGAGTTTTCTCAAGATTGATCTCGAGATCGGGATACCATCGATTGAAGATCGATCGAGAAGATATTCAAAAGCTGCATTTCGTCAAGATATGGACATTACGAGTTCACGATTATGTCCTTTGGGTGACGATTTAATGCGCGACCTATTTCATGAATATGATGAATAAGGTGTTCATGGAATATTTGGACAAGTTTGTCGCGTGTTCATAGACGATATCCTAATCTACTCCAAGGCGAGAGGATGAACATGCCGAACACTTAAGGCGAGTTTTGGAAAGGCGAGGAGCGACAACTTTTAGCCAAAGTTCAAAGTGTGATTTTTGGAAGGACAAGGTGGAGTTTCTTGGACATGTAATGACCGCAGAAGGAGTCACCAGTAGATCCAAGCAAAGTAGAAGCGGTGTTACATTGGGAAGCGACCGGTATGACGATTGGAGTTTCTTGGAATGGCCAGGATACTACCGCCAAGTTTCTTGAAGGCTTTTCGACAAGTGCTAAAACCTCTACGCAATTGCTGAAGAAGGAAAAGAAGTTTGCATGGGCGCGAGGATGTGAGAAAGGATTTGAGGAGCTGAAGAAGCGATTGGCGTCAAAGACCGGTGTTGGTTCTACCCCGGATGTTGCTCAAAGCTTGATATTTATTGTGACGACGCGCCAAGGACTTGGATGTGCTGATGCAGAATGGAAGGTTGTCGCTTATGCATGCATCAGGCGATTGAGGCCGCATGAGGAAAATTATCCGACACATGACTTAGAGTTAGGCTAGTAGTGCATGCTTTGAAGATATGGCGTCACTATCTGATTGGAAACGATGTGAAGTGTATATGGATCATAAGAGCCTTAAGTACATATTCACCCAATCGGATCTGAATATGAGCGAGAGGAGATAGTTAGAGTTGATCAAGGACTATAATGTTGGAATCCATTACCATCCGGGAAGGCCAACGTAGTAGCCGATGCTCCCAGTCGGAAAAGCCATCTGTGAGTACGTTGCTAGCCACAAGTCGAGGATGAGTTATGTGAGGATTTTCAAAAGATGAAGATTGAGTTGTACCTAGCGGATTCTTGGCGCATTGGAAGTAAAGCCTACCTTAGAGGACCGAGATCGAAGGAGAAAGGATGATGACAAGATCCGCAGGATTAAGTCCATCAAGGAGGAAGGCAAGCGAGGACTTCCAAGTTGGATGAGCAAGGCACGTTGTGGATGAAGGATCGCATTTGTGTGCCTAACAAAAAGGAGTTAAAAGCAACTGATTACGGAAGAAGCCCATGACTCCAAGTACTCAATTCATCCGGAAGCGCCAAGATGTATCAGGATCCGAAGGAGAGATTCTGGTGGCAGTATGAAACGTGAAGTTCTTAGAGGCATGTTGCATTGTCACGGCGTATGCCAGGAAGTCAAGGCAATGCATCGAGAGACCAGCGGGATTGCTACAACCGCTAAAAATACGAGTGGAAGTGGGAGGAAATCGGAATGGATTTCATTACGGTTTGCCGAAGACTCAAGGAGGTTATGACTCCATATGGGTTATAGTGGATCGCTTGACTAAAGTAGCCCATTTTATCCCAGTGAAGACCACTTACTCGGGAGATAAATTAGAAATTATACATGATCGGGATTGTCTGTTTGCACGGAGTGCCAAAGAGGATTGTATCTGACAGAGGTACCCAATTTACCTCGAGGTTACGGAATAAGTTGCATGAAGCCATGGGAACCCGTTTGAACTTGATCTGACTTATCATCCACAGACGGATGGGCCAGGCCAGAAAGGGTCAACCAGATTCGGAGGATATGTTAAGAGCTTGTGCATTGGCTTATGCTACCTCTTGGGATAAGAGTTTGCCGTATGCCGAGTTGATTACAACAACAATAGTTATCAGGCTAGTTTAGGATGTCACCTTTTGAGGCCTTTGTATGGTCGACTTCGCCGTGACGCCATTGAATTGGAATGAAGCCAGGCCGCAGTGTCTTTGGGCTGATATTCTTCAAGAAGTGAAGAGCAATCGCCATGATTAGGGAAAGGTTGAAGATAGCCCTAATCTCGGCAGGAAGAGTTATCCGACAATCGTCGCCGAGATTTGAGTTTTGAACGAGAGACTTTGTATACCTGAGTTACTCTCTCGGGAGTTAAGAGGTTCCATGCCAAAGGGAAACTTGCACCCCCAAGTTATGTTGGACCATTTAAGATTTTGAGCCGCATGAGGCGGTGCTTATAATTTGGAGTTGCCACGATGCGTTGGCGAGTACATGATGTATTCCATGTGTCCCAGTTAAAGAAGTGTCTCCAGTTCTGAGGAGCAGACAATTAGAATCAATTGAGTTGCAAGAGGATTTGACTTATAAGGAGTATCCGTGAGGATTCTAGACACAATGGATCGAAACTAGAAACAAGTCAACCCGTTTCAGAGAGTTAGGAGCAACCATGAAGAAAGCGACGACTTAGGAGCCTTGAAGAGGATTTGAAGAAAGAATTTCCAAACCTATTCCTTTAGTAATACGAATCTAGGGACGAGATTCTATTAAGGGGGAGGTTTGTAACACCCCAAAATTTTACTTGTCCTAAATTCATGTGTGATTTGGCACTTTGGTGAATTTTGGAATTTTCTAGAATTTATTTGGATTTAATTGGAATTTATTTGAATTTATTCCATTTTGAAATAATTAAAGAATTTAATTTTGCAAATAAAATTTTGTTGGAAATATTTTATTTGAGTCCAAAATGATCCAAAGTATTTTCAAAATTTTCTGGAATTTTTGAGTCATTTGCTATTTTTAATGAATTAAATGAATTCGCGGGAATTATTTTAAATATTAAATCGCTGGAAATTCAAACTCGGGTCAATCTGTTTCATCCGACCAGTCGAACCCTAGTCGGACTCGAGTCGACCAGGCCACGATGACTCGACCGAACCACTCAACCTAATCAATCCCAGCCCAGTTGGATCAAGATCCAACGGCCGAGATCCTTGTCGAAGTTCGAGCCGTATCGGCCGGATCGATCGCGCCCGTGCGATAAGTGGCCGTTGATCGCGCACGTGGGCGGCTGAAAGTCGTAGTCTTCGGCAGGCGGCGGACTCGCCGCGCCTCGCCAGTGTAGGATTAGGTTTCGAGTTTAGTAAGACACGAGCAGCGAGGCTATTTAAAGCGTGAGACGTCCCCGAGTTGCCCTCATCCTTGCGCACCCGTTCCTCGAGCCATCTCGCCTGGCCGCGTAGTTGAGCGCAATCGCTCGCCAGTTGTCTCTTCCTCCGCCGAGGTTTCTGGTTTTCGTCGCCGTCCGTCGTCTTCCGAAGGAGCTCAGATCCGGATCCCCGCGAGCAGACGCACTGGCGAAGGATTCATCTCGCCGAGAAGCCCCGTAGCGCGCGCCCTTGGTCATCGTTCCGTCTCCGGTGCCCGAGCCTCGCGGCGCCATCGCCCGGACTGAGCTACGTGAATCAGCCGATCCAGACGGACGGTTGAGGTGAGTTCACGTGTTATAAAACCGGAGTAGATGCGGGACCGTTGGATCAAGATCAGCAGTTCACAATCGCCACGGCTGTAGCGATTATAGGATTAGATCGGACCGTCGATCTAAATCGAACGGCCCACGCGATCAGCGAGTAGTTTCAACGTGTTAACCCTGGATCTAATCCGCGCGTTGAATTTCAAATCAGCGTCGTGATTGCGCCCGCGTGTCGGGAAGTTGGACCGGCCAGCGTCGGCAGAATCACGCGTCGCGTGTGACCCGACACGCGAGGGCACGCGTGTCGGAAGGCCCGCATGTCGATGGCGACCGCCAGCGCCGACGCCACCCATGACGTCGGTGGAGTCCCACATCGGCCGACTGGTGGCCGAGCGTCACGACGTCGATGACGTCACCCGAGGGGCCCACATGTCGGGTCTCACGATGGAGTCGTGGAATGAGTCCACGGTGGACTACGGCCGGCGTGGACCAAGTCCATGGACCGTGACGCCCCAATCGAGGCTGCCACGTGTCTTTGCGCACTAATTAATTTCAAAAAAGAAAATGATTTATTAATTCGAAATATTGATTCAAATTTAGATTCAAACTTCAGCGCTTATAACTTTTGCGTTTCAACTCCGATTTGAGTGATTCAAATTTCTAAATTTGTATAAAATTCAGATCTACTCGAATATGAATTTTATTTAATTTTGGACTAAAGTTTTTCTCTGTAATATTATTTAATTGATTATTTAAACTTTAATAAATCATAACTTTATGCGTTTTAACTCCAAATTTAGCGATTCGGTTTCTAAAATCAGGAAAATTATGTTCTCTGTTTATGGATTTTATTTGGAGTTTTGGGATGTTTTTGCCTAGTGTTTATTTGTGTATTTGCTATTTTGCACGCTTTACGAGTAGGCGTTGAAGTCTGGGAAGGATTCGAGGAGAAGTGTTGACTCAGGATCAACTCAAGACCAAGAGCAAGTACTTTTTGAAGGCAAGTTCTGCTTTTACCATATTGATCCTAATTAGAAATCTATTTTGATTTAAACTATTGCATGATAGATCAAGTATAAAGATACTTTGATAAAACATGGTTGTTATATAAATACCAATTAGCTATATGACACCTTGATTACTTAAGTATGTGCCATGACCCTTTGTCACCCTAGTTGTGGTTTACTAGTTGGACATTATTAAATTGCCAACATGGGTTTAGATCGTTGTAGTATACTGCTTAGACCAGCTACGTGCTCATGACATGATTTTGGATAATCAAATGCTAATATTGACTTAATGATATATAGAACCTGTTTTGGAAAAGTATCATGTGATGTTGAAGGCACGTGGTGCATGGTAATCAAGCGGGGTTTGATAAACATGATTTCGGCCAGGGGGCATGTGGCAAGAGTAATGTCAATGGGCCAGTTGTGGCATTGGGGATGTTGATTTGGTTCTTCGGGTAGTCTTGCCCTGGTCACTCTAAGGACTTAACCTTGCAAGCCTTTGAACTGGGTCATACTTGCAACCACATGGCTGGAAATGGGACGACCCCTAGTTGATTAAGTCGCTAAGGACTCACTTGTGGAGCCTCGGGTGTCAATTACACCGTTGTGATTGTGACGGGGAGGCGTATCGTGGTGTGGCCAGATACCCATCTAACGCAGTGTGTTGGTCCCATACTTCGCCTTGGCTAAGGGAAGGGATGGTGTAGAGCCTGAACGGAGAGGACCACTGTGTTGTTTGAGGCTTAAAGGCTTTGATTCACGGGAACTTCGCCTTTGTGGTGTTTTATTTGTATCTTGTGGGTAAAGTGCATAACCTCTGCGAGTGTAGAATCTATTTGAATAGCGAGTCCACAGTGCTTTGGACAATGCTCAAAATTCTGATCTAAGGGTTAGACTTTCAAAATAACTTGGATTTGAAAAGTTGGGTTGGTTTAGTAATGAAGTTGATGGAAATATGGTTTAGGATGGGAAAATGTTTATTAAATTTCTTGAGAAGTTATTTATGCTTTACTTATTTCTACTTGCTCGAATCTACTTTTATTACTTGTCAAAAGCATGTTATCTGCAAATATACCTTGAGCTATTCCTTTGTACCAAGCCATGCATATAGTATATTAGCTTGCATACGTGCATGACTTCTTTGAGTACCAAGTACTCACCCTTGCCTCAACACAATACCAGTTGAAGAGGAGATTACGCGGTTTGGAGGAGGATTTCAAGAAGACCCGTCTACTTAGGGATGCGAGCCGATCGAGTTGCCTCGTGGTATCTTGGATGGCGCCACGAGGTTATTTTGATTTTCGCATTGTTATTTCTCTTTTAATAAGTTTCGCCTTGCGAGGAATATATTTGTAACTTGGCCATAAGGTCGAGTAACCCTTTGATTATTTAAATAAAGTACTTTGATAGTATCGTTTGGTATGATTGTGATATATACCGATGTTAAGACTGTGTGCACTAGCGCGTTCCTGGACTAGTGCTGAATACACAGAGGGCCGGATTTGCAAATTCGGGGTCCCGACACTACAGAATGATACATCACTATCGCTTCATTTGTGTCGGTTCCAATCTTTTGACTAAAAAACCGATTGTGATACGTGTATCTCATTTGTAAATTTTAGAAACATGTTATCACAATCGGTTCTTAGAAGTAACCGATTGTGATAAGGTTCCTTATCACAATCGGTTCTTTAAAACAACCGATTGTGATAAGGAAATGAGTTATCACAATCGGTTCTTAGAAAGAACCGATTGTGATAAGTGGTAATCATTACAATCGGTTCTTCACAAAAACCGATTGTGATGAGGGGGATTATCACAATCGGTTCTTTGCTAGAACCGATTGTGATAATCCCCCTCATCACAATCGGTTCTTTGCTAGAACCGATTGTGATGACCCCCTCATCACAATCGGTTCTAGTAAAGAACCGATTGTGATAATCCCCCTCATCACAATCGGTTCTTTGCTAGAACCGATTGTGATAATCCCCCTCATCACAATCGGTTCTTTGCTAGAACCGATTGTGATAATCCCCCTCATCACAATCGGTTCTTTGCTAGAATCGATTGTGATGACCCAATTTCACTATTTTTTTTATTGTTTTACGGTATGAATATCGTTTCTAGCTCTATATTTTTTGATGACCCAATTTCACTATTTTTGATTGTTTTACGGTATGAATATCGTTTCTAGCTCTATATTCCATAAACACGTGCATAATATTTTGTCAAGTGTATCACCGTCTTTTAATTGGATGAACGTGTAGATGATGCATGCATATTGACTGTTAAGTATGTTTATGCTCTATATTCATGTAAACGAATGTGATATGTGTATTGTAAAATGTTTGTGTTCCATATATATTATAAACGATATTCATACCTTAAAACAATAAAAAATAGTGAAATTGGCTCATCACAATTGGTTCTTTGCTAGAACCGATTGTGATAATCCCCCTCATCACAATCGGTTCTTTGCTAGAACCGATTGTGATGACCTAATTTCACTATTTTTTGATTGTTTTACGGTATGAATATCGTTTCTAGCTCTATATTTTTTGATGACCCAATTTCGCTATTTTTGATTGTTTTACGGTATGAATATCGTTTCTAGCTCTATATTCCATAAACACGTGCACAATATTTTGTCAAGTGTATCACCGTCTTTTAATTGGATGAACGGGTAGATGATGCATGCATATTGACTGTTAAGTATGTTTATGCTCTATATTCATGTAAACGAATGTGATATGTGTATTGTAAAATGTTTGTGTTCAATATATATTATAAACGATATTCATACCTTAAAACAATAAAAAATAGTGAAATTGGCTCATCACAATCGGTTCTTCGCTAGAACCGATTGTGATGATCCCCTCATCACAATCGGTTCTAGCAAAGAACCGATTGTGATAATCCCCCTCATCACAATCGGTTCTTTGCTAGAACCGATTGTGATGACCCCCTCATCACAATCGGTTCTAGCAAAGAACCGATTGTGATGAGGGGGATTATCACAATCGGTTCTTTGCTAGAACCGATTGTGATAATCCCCCTCATCACAATCGGTTCTTTGCTAGAACCGATTGTGATAATCCCCCTCATCACAATCGGTTCTTTGATAGAACCGATTGTGATGACCCAATTTCACTATTTTTTGATTGTTTTATGGTATGAATATCGTTTCTAGCTCTATATTTTTTGATGACCCAATTTCACTATTTTTGATTGTTTTACGGTATGAATATCGTTTCTAACTCTATATTCCATAAACACGTGCACAATATTTTGTCAAGTGTATCACCGTCTTTTAATTGGATGAACGGGTAGAAGATGCATGCATATTGACTGTTAAGTATGTTTATGCTCTATATTCATGTAAACGAATGTGATATGTGTATTGTAAAATGTTTGTGTTCAATATATATTATAAACGATATTCATACCTTAAAACAATCAAAAATAGTGAAATTGGCTCATCTGTCGGTTCTTTGCTAGAACCGATTGTGATGATTCATCACAATCGGTTCTAGCAAAGAACCGATTGTGATAATCCTCATCACAATCGGTTCTTTGCTAGAACCGATTGTGATGATTTCATCACAATCGGTTCTAGCAAAGAACCGATTGTGATAATCCCCCTCATCACAATCGGTTCTTTGCTAGAACCGATTGTGATGACCCCCTCATCACAATCGGTTCTTTGCTAGAACCAATTGTGATGACCCAATTTCACTATTTTTTTATTGTTTTACGGTATGAATATCGTTTCTAGCTCTATATTTTTTGATGACCCAATTTCGCTATTTTTGATTGTTTTACGGTATGAATATCGTTTCTAGCTCTATATTCCATAAACACGTGCACAATATTTTGTCAAGTGTATCACCGTCTTTTAATTGGATGAACGGGTAGATGATGCATGCATATTGACTGTTAAGTATGTTTATGCTCTATATTCATGTAAACGAATGTGATATGTGTATTGTAAAATATTTGTATTCAATATATATTATAAACGATATTCATACTTAAAACAATCAAAAATAGTGAAATTGGCTCATCACAATCGGTTCTTTGCTAGATGGTAATGGCAAATGGTCATAGCTACAAAGATGAGGAGGTGGTGTAGACTAAGTACAATACGAACATGGAGTATCGCTAGCTCTATAAACTGTTGTCATGTATATTCCATAAACACGTGCACAATATTTTGTCAAGTGTATCACCGTCTAGACGCGTTATATTTTGTTAAGGGGAGGGAGACGCGTTATATTTTCAAATGCTATCATACCAACACTACGGTACTAAATTGGACACTTAGTTAAATTTTGTAGCACACCCAAGTCAGAGTAAATTCGAAGTATAAGAATACTAACATTAGTGTTTGGGTGCTTTGTGGGGTTAAGGGGAGGGAGACACGTTATATTTTCAAATTCTATCATACCAACACTACGGTACTAAATTGGACACTTGGTTAAATTTTGGAGCACCCAAGTCAGAGTAAATTCGAAGTATAAGAATACTAACATTAGTGTTCGGGTGCTTTGTGGGGTTAAGGGGAGGGAGACGCGTTATATTTTCAAATGCTATCATAACAACACTACGGTACTAGATCATATAAGAACTCTGAAGTTAAGCGTGCTTGGGTGAGAGTAGTACTAGGATGGGTGACCTCTCGTGAAGTGCTCGCATTTGCATTAAAATTGGCGGCAAAACTCATGAGTTAAGCGTGCTTAGGCGAGGGTAGTACTAACTAGGATGGGTGAGGGTGACCTCCTGGGGAAATCTCTTCGTTTTGTGTTAAAACCGTCAGAACAATGTTTAATAGTGAAAATGTGTGATGAGGGGGTCTCATCACAATCGGTTCTATGCTAGAACCGATTGTGATGACCCCCTCATCACAATCGGTTCTTTGCTAGAACCGATTGTGATGAGACCCTCATCACAATCGGTTCTTTCTTGCGAAGAACCGATTGTGATGACCCCCTCATCACAATCGGTTCTTTGCTAGAACCGATTTAGAACCGATTGTGATGAGGGGCTTATCACAATCGGTTCTTCGCAAGAACCGATTGTGATGATTGTTTATCACAATCGGGGAGAAAACCGACTGTGATAGCTATTCCTCATTACATTCGTTGGACTTTCTATCGCCACCAAAACCGATTGTGATGACGAAAAAGAACCGATTCTAATGTGTATTCTTGTAGTAGTGTTAGTGCATGGGATCGAATGAAAAATGGAAAGGACATACGCAATGAAAGAAAGGAAATAAGTTACTAGTCCTTGCATGCGAAACGGCTGGAAATAATGCTCACATGGAGGTAGTGGTGGGACTTGGGCCGTGCCGGGCCGGCACGGCCCGAGCCCATCGTGCCCGGCACGGCCCGAGCCCGTCGTGTTTCGGGCCTGCATGAAACGGACCAGCACGGCCCGGTTGTTTCTTCGTGTCGGGCCGGGCTAGCACGGACGGCAAAATCAAGGCCCGGCACGGCCCAAAGGCGCGCCGGGCTGCTGTCGGGTCGGGCCGGCCCGAGCACGGCACGAGAGAATACAACGCACTAAATATTTTTTTATAAATTAATACTTTGCTCAAATGAAAAGTTATCTACATGAAAAAGATGTGTCTTGAAATTATCTACAACTTTCATGTAGAATATAAATTCATATGAGCAAAGGAAGACCGTGAAAAATCCAAATTACCGAGAGATGTGGCGTCGGTCCGAAACTACACAGCGCACTAAATATTTTTGTATAAATTCATACGTTGCTCAAATGAAAAAGTTGTCTACATGAAAAAGATGTGTCTCGAAATTATCTACAACTTTAATGTAGAATATAAATTCATATGAGCAAAGGAAGACCGTGAAAAATCAAAATTACCGATAGATATGGCGTCGGTCCGAAACTACACAACGCACTAAATATTTTTTATAAATTCATAAGTTGCTCAAATGAAAAAGTTATCTACATGAAAAAGATGTGTCTCGAAATTATCTACAACTTTCATGTAGAATATAAATTCATATGAGCAAAGGAAGATCCTCAAAAATACAAATTACATGTTCGAGCTTCAATTCGGGCCGTGCCGGCCCAAGCACGGCCCATACAATCGGGCCGTGCCGGGTGGCCCATTGTGCCAGATTTTTAGGCCTGGCTCGGCACGCCATTCGGATCGTGCCAGCCCGGCTGATTTTTTTTCGTGTCAGGCCGTGCTTTGGACTATTAAAATCGGGTCGTGCTCGTGCTAGCCCACTAAGGCCCGGCCCAATTCCCAGGACTAATGGAGGAAATTGATAAAGGGAACATGGTGGCCGGTTACTAGTGCTAATTAAATGCATGGAATGGTTCACGTTCATGCATTGGCTAGTTAAATGGAATGGCTGGGAATTGATGCAATTCCACTAGTGCTTGCAGGTCTGTAGACGATTGAGGGGAAATGAAGAAACGTAACCTTGCATGATTCGTGCATGCACGGTGGAAAAGGAACCGGCTGGCCAAGCAAAACGTCTAGGAGAATGGAACGTCGGCTTCACACAAGCAGGTATATACACATATACGTGACTATTCGTATACATACACTACTACAGAATAAGCAATAGGCGTCGGCTCATCTGTGTCGGTTTTTTGCGAACCGACAGAGATAAAGATTTTGTGTCGGTTCTAAAACTCAAAATGGCGGGAAGCTGATTTGTGCCGGTTGGTAAATAAAACCGACGGTTTTATTTACCAACCGGCACAAATCAGCTTCCCGCCATTTTGAGTTTTAGAACCGACACAAAATCTTTATCTCTGTCGGTTCGCAAAAAACCGACACAGATGAGCCGACGCCTATTGCTTATTCTGTAGTAGTGTATGTATACGAATAGTCACGTATATGTGTATATACCTGCTTGTGTGAAGCCAGTGTCGGTTTGTAATTACAACCGACACAAATAGTATTTGTGTCGGTTCGTATATGGAACCGTCACAGATATAAAATTATTAGTGTCGATGGTAATCACAAACTGACACAAATAGTTTCCTAAGTATTAGTGTCGGTTTGTAATTGGAACCGGTACAAATAAGTCATTATTTGTGTCGGTTGTACAAATAAGCGACACAAATAAGTATAATTTGTGTCGTTTCTGTTTACGAACCGACACTAATACTCCCCCCTATATAACCACCAACTCGCAGCTCCTGCTCCATTCCCGATCAGTTGTTCCTCCCCGACAGCAAACTCTTCCTTCTCTCCTTCTTGCTCCATTGATTTCATTAGCTGCATTTTGAGTGTCTGTACTTCCTCTAGTTGTTCCAAGGTGAATAATTTCTTCTCCTCTCTTGATATGTGGTGTTCTAGATGCAATTTAATGTTTAGAATTTGTAGAATTAAGGTTAATTTATATGTAGGTTTAGATTTAGTTTGTTTTAATTGGTGTAACATTTTGTAGATGATGAATTTATTACCTAGCTTGATATGTAGCTTAGTTTTAATTATATAATGTATAGCTTAGTTTTATATAATGTAATTTCCTCTCCTCTCTTGATATGTAGCTTAGTTTTATATAATGTAGATTAAAATTATGTCCATCTATTATTGTTAGCTAATTAATTATTATCAAACATATATTAAATTTTAATAAGCATTGATTTGTAATGATCTAGTTGAAATTATATGTTTACATCTGATTCAATTAAGATTAAATTATATGATCTAGCATTTTGTAGATGTTGATTTTGTTTTTATTGATATAGCATTTTGTAGATGTTGAATTTATTACCTAGCTCCATTAGATGAAGTTTTGCTTAGTTTTATATAATGTAGATTAAAATTATGTCCATCTATTATTGTTAGCTAATTAATTATTATCAAACATATATTAAATTTTAATAAGCATTGATTTGTAATGATCTGGTTGAAATTTAATGTTTACATCTGATTCAATTAAGATTAAATTATATGATCTAGCATTTTGTAGATGTTGATTTTGTTTTTATTGATCTAGCATTTTGTAGATGTTGAATTTATTACCTAGCTCTATTAGATGAAGTTTTGCTTAGTTTTATATAATGTAGATTAAAATTATGTCCATCTATTATTGTTGATGCAGTTGAAATTTAATGCTTACATCTAGTTCAATTAAGGTTAATTTATATGTGGTTCAAATTAAAGGTTTATTTTGATAATCGTTTATGTTAATTAATGGTAGATGGACCGGAGATGGATGTACAGTGCAGACCGTTACAGTCGAGAATACATCGATGGCGTATCTGCTTTTCTAAGATTCGCTGAGGAGGACAAGTTG
Source organism: Rhipidocladum racemiflorum (assembly GCA_036346355.1). NCBI lineage: Eukaryota > Viridiplantae > Streptophyta > Magnoliopsida > Poales > Poaceae > Rhipidocladum > Rhipidocladum racemiflorum. The sequence goes on from CM070582.1 coordinate 796,461, forward strand.
CAAAAGAAAAAGGAATGCATACATTGTCCATGTATTGATTGCAAGAATCAGAAGATGTTTTCAGACAAAGAGCATATCCACTTGCACTTGATTCGAAAGGTTTTTTTTACCTGGATATACACATTGGACAAGGCACGGTGAAGAAGAGATCATACATGAAGGGGATAACGTCATCAACGACGGAGCTACCAACATGGTATCTGACATCGGTTCCGGATCCGATGAGGATAGGTTGCTCGTGGATGATGATAATAATCTGGCTCAGATGTTGCGCGATGCAGAAGGGAACTACACTAGTCAGAGAGAGTTTAATCAATTCCAATGTTTGATGGAGGACTCGGACAAACCTTTGTTCCCGGGTTGTAAGGAGGAATACACAAAGTTGCACACCGTGCTTTCACTACTAAAATTGAAGGCAAGCAATGGTTTGTCCGATAAAAGTTTCACGGCATTGTTACATCTCTTGGCGGACATGCTTCCAGAGGGAAACGTATTGCCTGAAACCACATATCTTGCAAAGAAGGTTGTATGTCCATTGGGATTGCAAGTAGAAAGAATACATGCATGTCCAAACGACTGTATACTCTATCGCAAAGAGTATTCAGACATGCATATATGTCCGGTATGCAAAGCATCAAGATACAAGCGGAAGAGTGATGACAAAGAATGTCGAGGTGAAGAAAGGACCTCCTGCTAAAGTGGTATGGTATTTGCCAGTAATCCCTCGGTTGAAGCGTTTATTTGGAAACAAAAAGCACGCCAAATTGTTGCGATGGCACTCGGAAGAGCGTAAGAGGGATGGAAAGCTAAGACACCCTGCTGATTCGGCCCAGTGGAGAACCATCGATAGGCTCTTCAGGAACAACTTCGAAAATGAACCTAGGAATATAAGGTTTGGATTGAGTACAGATGGAATGAATCCTTTCGGTAATATGAGTAGCATTCATAGCACTTGGCCCGTGACTCTCTGTATCTACAACCTTCCTCCTTGGTTGTGTATGAAACGAAAGTACATTATGATGTCATTTGCTTATTCAAGGGCCGAGACAACCTGGCAACGATATTGATGTATACCTACAACCATTGGTGGAAGATCTTCTGATACTATGGAATGAAGGTGTGCAGGTATGGGATGAGTACAAACGGGAGTACTAAACTCTACATGCATTATTGTTTTACACCATCAATGATTTTCCTGCCCTAGGTAACTTATCTGGCCGTACTATAAAAGGGGCCAAAGCATGTCCACAATGCTTGGATGAAACAGAAAGTTTGTGGCTCAACAACTCAAGAAAAACTGTATATATGCGTCACCGTAGGTTCCTTCGAAGGAATCACCCCTACCGCAATATGAAGAAACAATTTGATGGAACAAAGGAGAACGGTTTAGCTCCAAGGCCTTGTCGTGGGGAAGAAGTATATGATATGGTTAAGGATATCAATGTTGTACTTGGAAAAGGTAGTAATAATACTCCAAGATCCCGAACTGAGAAGACCACGTGGAAGAAGAGATCGGTATTTTGGGACTTGCCCTATTGGAAAGACTTAGAAGTTCGACACTGCATCGATGTTATGCACGTAGAGAAGAATGTATGTGACAGCTTGATTGGTCTTTTATTGGATATTCGTAGCAAAACCAAGGATGGACTCAAGTCACGAAAGGACCTAGAAGATATGAAAATCAGATCCGAGCTACATCCTCAAGACACCGGGTCAGGCCGACTTTATCTTCCCCCAGCTTGCTACACTCTATCCAAGAAAGAGAGAACAGAACTTTGCAAGTGCTTACATGGTGTGAAAGTTCCGTCCGGTTATTCCGCAAACATCAAAAAACTGGTCTCGATGAAAGATTTGAAGTTAAATGGAATGAAGTCTCATGATTGCCATGTGATGATGACACAAATGCTTCCTGTTGCAATTAGAGGTATTTTGCCTGACAAAGTCCGAGAGACAATAATGAGGTTCTGTTTCTTCTTTAACGCAATTTCACAGAAGGTCATCGATCCTGTTGGACTATGTGAACTGCAGGATGATGTGGTCAAGACTCTCTGCCAACTAGAGATGTATTTTCCTCCATCATTTTTGATATCATGGTCCATCTCATTGTTCACCTTGTGAATGAGATAAAGATATGTGGCCCCGTATTCTTGCATCAGATGTACCCGTTTGAGAGGTACATGGGAGTACTGAAGAAATATGTACGTAATCGATCTCGGCCGGAGGGCTGCATTGTAGAAGGTTATGCAACTGAGGAGGTTATCGAGTTCTGCGTCGATTACATGGACAATGTCGATCCGGTTGGTGTGCCTGTATCTCGACATGAGGGTAGGCTAGCCGGGAAAGGGGTCATCGGAAAGAAATCAATAAATACTTACGATCATGTTTTGTTCAAACAAGCACATTTCACAGTCTTGCAACAATCAGTTGAGGTGTCCTCGTATATGGACTTGCACAAGGATGAGCTACGGAGGGAAAACCAAGGACGATAAGAGGTTTGGCTAATAAAAGAGCACAACCATTTGTTCAATCATTGGTTTAAGGAACACATGACTGGAAAAGAAACGAGTGTTACGTTGAAGTGGTTGGCAAAGGGGCCATCAGGTACAATCGTGACATGGCAAGGATACGATATAAATGGGTACACATTTTACACTAAAGCTCAAGATAACAAAAGCACTTACCAAAACAGTGGTGTTCGCATAGATGCTTATGACAGCATAGGCAGTAAGAAGAGCAGATTCTATGGGTTCATAGAGGAGATTTGGGAGCTCTACTATTGTATTTTCAAGATCCCGATGTTTCGGTGTCGTTGGGTCCAACTCCCAAAGGGTGTGAAGGTGGACAAGTATGGCTTCACTATTGTGAATATTGAACATGTTGGATACACAAATGAACCATTCGTACTAGCGAAGCAAGTAGCACAAGTCTTCTATGTAATCGACCCGGCAGATAAGAAGCGACATGTTGTTCTTCACGGAAAAAGAAGGATCGTCGGAGTTGAGAATGTCGTGGATGAGGACGAGTACAACCAGTTTGACGAGTTGCCACCTTTCGTGGATGGAAGCATTAGGCTAGAGGAAGAAACCACTGAGGAAGAAGCTACCTATCATCGCGATGATCATGAAGAAGGGCAAATTGTGAAAGAAAATTAGATAGGAGTAATGTTAATGTGATGTAAAAAAATATAATATAAATATGATGTCAAAAATATGCATGTATGTGGACTTTTAGTTGTTTTTCTCATGTTGATTACAATTTTATGTGGACTTTTAGTTATTATTCTCATGTTGATTACAATTTTAGAATATTTTTATAATATCAAAAAAACTAGGAATTCTAGATTATAAATAAAGTATATACCTATTATATGTTTATATAGACTTTTAGTTATTAGTCTCATGTAGATTACAATTTTAGTATATATCCTAGCTTATAATATAAAAAAACTAGAAATCCTACCTTTTAAATAAGATATATATGGGACTGATACTTAAAAGTATATTTTGTGTCGGTTCGTAGTTGCAACCGGCACAATTATTCACTTTCAGTGTCGGTTTTAATATGGAACCGACACTAAATCTATATTTTGTGTCGGTTCATAGTTTCAACCGGCACAATTATCGACTTTCAGTGTCGGGTTTTTTATGGAACCGACACTAAAATGTATTTTGTGTCGGTTGTTGTATTGAACCGACACAAATACTCCCGCACACTTCGACGCCAATCTCAGGATATAAATCTAAGTCCTTGAACCCTTGCCCTTGAACCCTAAACCTAAGTCCAATACGTCGTGCCCTTGAACCCTAAACCTAAGTCGACGCCGTCTAAGCGCCGACGCCGACCCCCGGACGCCACCCACGCCGCCCGCGTCGCCCCCGTCCCCGTCCACGTCGCCGCCGACGCCGCCCGAGCGCCGACGCCGACGCTGACCTCTTGCTCCTCCTCCCCTCAAGCTGCCTCCAGGCCGGTTTGTGATGGTTATGTTCACTAAGTGTGTTATCTCTGTGGTGCTAAGGATTGGGGATTTTTCCTGTTGCGGTGCCCTCACTTTTGCTTGCCCCCACTATGGAATGGATAATGGATCTTTTGCTTGGCTAGGGTTAGGGTTCTAGGCTGCGTGGGTTGGATCCATAGGGTTTGCACCGGACTTGTGCCGTCCAGTGGGTTGGCTTGCGGTTGGGAGTTGGCTTGTGGTTGCTTCTGTTGCCGACTGTGTCTTTGATCCCCTTTGGCTGAAGGGCTGTGCTTGTGGCTTTGTGCAGTTTGTTGGTGCTGTGGGTAATTCTCTGTGAGGAGTCGGCTTGAGTGAGACAAGGTTGTGACAGTATAAGTAAAGTCTGAAATTAGTTATCTTGTTGTTACTGTCTTGTCAAATTCCTTTACTAGATGTTATGTAGGTTCCTTAGTTCAGTTCTTCTGTTGCTTATATATTTCTGTTCGTTACTTATTGTCAGTTCTTCTGTTGCTTATATAGTTCTGTTCGTTACTGGATGTTATGTAGGTTCCTTAGTTCAGTTCGTTACTTATTGTCAGTTTGTGAATTGGCTTTGATCTTTCTGTTAAAGCTGTGCTTGTCATAGATTGATTGTGACTGTCCTAGTAACTCACTAACAGAAGGTAAACTGTGTTGGCAAAACTGAGAACTGATTTCAAATTTTGCTAGAAGTACTGTCACAACTAGTCTATGATCAAATTGCCGTTGTGGCGAGGAAGGCTAATCTCTTGATTAAGCAACCCGACATCTGAGAGAAATAAGATTACAAATCTTCTTGAGGTTTTTATCTAGTTGATTTAATATGGCCGAACACATGATTTCATTGAGTGACCTGTATATGTTTGGTTATAAAATGCTCAATTTAATCATTGTTTTGAATGAGTTATATGCCATGTTGTATTGTTTATCGAGGATTAGAATATGCTATGTCAATGCTTCAATGTTTTCTTCTGATTTTTCTTTTATTGCTCGATGATGCAAATTGGGTCAAATGATGAATTGGATAATTAAGGTTGTGAATTAGGCCTTGAATCAGTAGACTTACATGCGGCAAATTATTTAATTCCTTTCGCTGTTGCAAAGCTTGTTCATTATTGATTACTGTCTGTAGTTGTCCTCTTTTGATTACTGTCTGTGTTACTTTATTTGCCAACATGGTACTATCTGTATATATGTATTATTCTGAATTATGATCATAAGAACTGTGAAATTGATTAAATAATAGATTAAACTGCATGATTAGGAAGGTAAGGATTCAAGGCCTTCTTGTGATAGTTAATTGTTTAGTTCAAATGAGATAAACCTGACCCAGGTGTAGATGAGGTAAGAGCTAGTCTCTAGCGTTGCTACACCAAGTGCCTGAGAGCATTACCAATCAATTATACATTTGGTTCTCTTAAATTCTCTTAACTTTCTTCTCTTACATTTGGTTCTCTTAACTTGCTACACCAAGTGCCTGAGCGCACTACCAATCAATTATACATTTGGTTCTCTTAAGTTCCTTCTCTTAAGTTCTCTTAACTTTCTTCTCTTACATTTGGTTCTCTTAACTTGATACACCAAGTGCATGAGCGCACTACCAATCAATCAAGTGTATGTACAAAATAACTCTTAACCTACCAAGATGACCTTGTGAATAACAATTCTATATCAATAGCTTCATCAGTAACCCTTTGTTTGTGAATAACAATTTATTTAACTAATTAATTCATAAACAACAGATGGAGGGGACCCCTGAGCCTAACCCGAGTAGGAGCCCGAGCAGAAGCCCGACTAGCTTCCTCAACATCCACACATCGGACGCTGAAGTTTCGCCTGCCACTGATGTCGCGGTAGAAAGGCGTCGTGGACGAGGGCAAACAAAGAAGCCTGAAGGCCGACATGTTATCACGTACATATCAGAGACTGGGGCTCCTAGTTCACCACAAGCAGCAGTGTCTAAATATAAATCAACCTGCGGGTGCATCGTAAGGGATAAAGTGCCAATCATCCATCAGGACTGGCATAAAGTGCCTGCCGCCACAAAAGAGGACCTTTGGATAGAACTGAAACAAAGCTTTCAATTCCCCGAAGGAGTCGAGAACCTCGTGCGTCGGGATGCCTTGATGACCATGGGTACCTGCTGGAAGAACTTCAAGACCCGGTTGAACTGCAAATATGTGAAGAAAAACCGGTCGGCCATTACGGACTATCCGAAACTGGAACCATACTGGGATGAGTTTGTGGCGATGAAGTCCAATGAATCAGCAAAGAAGTCAAGTGAGGATCACAAACAGATCTCCAGAAAGAACATTCATCCCCATAGACTAGGTACGGGTGGGTACGCGGGAAAAATTCCTCAATGGGAGAGGCAAGAAGCAGAGGCCTCTCAATCGATTGGCAGAAGTCCCTTGTTTGAACTACCAAAGCGAGTCAAGCACTATGTGTTAGCAAGGGCAACTGTCACGTCTGGTGGGGGCTTGTCCTTCAAAACTAATGAAGATGAAGCGATGTCCCAAAGAGTCCATGAGTGGTCCGTCCAGGCTATAGAAGGCACTTTCATTCCAGATAGGGAGAAGGACGCACTTACCGTGGCCTTAGGAACCAAAGAGCACCCTGGTCGGACACGGGGTGTTGGGGCTAAGGTACCTTGAAGCAAGGGATTCCCTGATCATACCAACTCTTACAAGAGTCGGAAGAGAGCAAAAGAAGAGCGTGCCGAATATGAACGAGAAGTAATGAAGCAAGAAATGCTTCGGGATTTACAAGGCACAATACAAGAACAAGTACAAAGACAAGTATAAGCAGCCATGAGCCATGCAGAAGTCGGGAACATTGTTCTCCCAAGCACCTCGCGCCATCGCAGCAGTTGCGCATCCACACCACTGCCAGAAGATGCATTAGCCCGTTATCCCGTGGATGACATACAACAACCGACACCGTGCCAGCTCAATATTCTGTCATGAACATATCTCTTGGTACGCTGAGGCATGGCTTATTCGTGCCAAGAAGGCGGTGTTTTGCACAACTCCCCAATCGCGCCCGGATACACAAAGGTTGAAGTGGACACGGTACTTCCGCAGTTCACCGACATGATGTTGGAAATGCCCAGAAATGACGACGTGACAACTCTAGGGACTGCAATGTACACGTTCATTCAGTGGCGCAAGCGTGACATTGTCCTCGACCTTCAAGTGCCAGCCTGTCCTGCATTAGATGTTCCAGAGTCGTCACCAGCACCCCAGTGTCAAGTGCCCCCACCAGCCGTGACAGCATCAGATATTCCAGCATTACAATTCCAGCACCCCAGTGTTAAGTGCCCCCGCCAGCCGTGACAGCATCAGATATTCCAGCATTAGCTGTTCAGTCGGAGATACGTGAAGAACATAATGTGTATACTACAAAGAAATTGAAAAGTAGGCGAGCCAAGTCGAACACATCAGGTGACGCCAAGACTGAACATGTTGTGCTTAAACAATATAAGGGCAAATCAAAATCAGACGGACAAGATATTGTACAAAGACTGAAATTCGAGATGGGGAAGCCTTTAGTGACCCAAAAAATGTTTGATACCCTAACATTAATGATGCAAAGATTGCATAAGTGGTACATGGAGCGGTCCAACCAGGACATACTGCCGAAGTCGGTCGTTGGAGTTTTTAAAGATGAGCATTTTCACCATGGGGATGGGTGCTTCTTGATTGAATTCAACAACTTGCATAACATGTACTACCAGGATGCTCTCGACGTGTCTCTTTTGAGATGTTGGGTACTGTAAGTATGAATTACATAAATTGTTGTCTACATTAATGTAGTTCCGATAAATGCAATGTCAAACTTCTTTATTATGTAGGTACGAGACCATTGAATTAAGGAAAACGCAAGCACTTAGTGTAGGGTTCCTCGACCCAGGAATAGTTTGTGAACCTATAGTCCGAGGAACACCAAATGAGGTTGAGGAATACATATATAATACTTTCATTAAACTTCAAGAGAAGGAATTGATACTTTTACCCTACAACTTCAAGTAAGTGGTTCACTAGCTAGTTATATTACTCGATGTTGTTCCTTACTCATTGTGATCTTAGCACAATGACTATATTACCTGTGTGTGTAGATTCCATTGGATACTCGTTGCCATTGCACTCGATAAGAGCAAAATTGTTGTACTGGATCCCCTGGACAAAGATGTAGAACTTTACAAGGACATGACAAATATACTACAGAATGCCTTTAAAAGATACTGTCAAAAGAGCATGAGATACCGCCCATTCCAAAAGTCCCTCTCAATGCGTAGTAAATTCCCGGTACGTACTCATTATTTCTATATTGTATTTTGTAGTAAATGACTCGTTTCGTGACATTGTAGTTTATTTATTCTTTGCAGTGTCACAAACAGTTGCAAGGCACAAATTTATGCGGATATTTTGTCTGCCAATACATGCGGGAAATCTTAGGTTCTACATTAGTAGACAATGACGTAGAGGTTTATCATGCTAACAACGCAAATTGATTCATACCTAACGATAGCTACGAAAGCTCATATTCATTTTTTTCTACTTATAGCGCTTAAAATTGCCTACGGATGGACTGCACCATAAAGAAATCAAAGCCATTCAGGGACAACTCGCCTGGTTCATCATGAGTCAAATCATCAACAAGAATGGCGAGTTTCATGACCCTGACAACAATGACCCAGTCTTCTGTACTAATCTGGAACGAATCGTGTCTCCATCCCACTCTGATTGATGTATGTATCAGTACAGAGTGTGATGATGTTTCATATTTTTCCCTTAAACAGTTGGTGCAATGTAGAATGATGTATGCATGGTTTTCTATCATTTAAATTATTTGGTTCTGAATGAGATGGTTCTTTTATGATAAAGCGTCGTAGATTTGGGCCTCGCGGAGCTCTCGAGGCCGTGTGTCCCTAAACCCTTGCGCTGCTCTTCCTCCATTCATCCCCCTCGCATCGTCAATCCAGCTTTCAAAGAAAGGTAGCTTTATGATTGTCTACCAGTTATTTTCAGAGAAAATCCGTTTTTCCGCCTTAGTTATCCAGTCGCGTGCTGATGCTCTGGTAGCTTTATGATTGTCTACCAGTTATTTGCATGCTCTGGCACCTAAAAAGCATGAACCATTTGTTTACATGTTCTAGCCTCAGCAAGTTCAGAAGTTTTAGATCATGAAAGAAATGTCCATGATAGCTTGATGGTTTGTGCTGCTAATCATCCTCTGCTTATTTCGCTTGCTATTTCAAATAATTGTAATCAGTTTTACTCTAATGAGTTCTGCACCTTCAGACTTATAGGTTCATGCAGTGATACAGATGGAATTTCAAATCCTTGGTCGGCCTTTACACCTTCCTTTCTTCAATCCAGTTAGCCTTTACAGATTATTTGTTGTGACTTAGATTGTTGTTTACAGACTTTCGCATTTTGTGCTAGATGTTATTTGCCATGACTAAGTTTTTTCTTTACAAACTTCTCACCTGTTGTGTTGGATGTTTATTTCCAGTGAAAAAACATGTACACTATTGCTGGTGGCAGTTCTATTCGGGAAAAAAAAGGGAAAAATGTTATGTTTGTTATTGGTTTATATCCCTATTTCATTTGTAAGTTGGGATAATCATATGTATTACTGTATCATGCCCTTTTTTATATATGTTCAGTTTTTTTGTGTCTCATAAGTAGTTGCCCTTTAATGTTAGATGTCGTTTTCTCGCATACTCAATATTGTACCAATTTCTTCATTTAGATTGCTTTTTTGCTGGTGGATGCTAATGATCTAAATTCACAAACATGTGACACCATCAGCATAATATTTAGTTTGTGAAATATCAGGTTTGTGAAATATTGAAATGATGCTTGTTTCATTGAACTTTAGCCTCTATGGAGTTTGTCCATTATCTCTTGCACAGTGTTTCCATTATTGTTGTCCCTTGCTATTTGGATATATCTTAATACTCAGTGCCACTGATAAATCTTTTTTCCATGAATAGTGTGGGAGATCCTTGATGATCGAGTAATATATTATATTTCATAGGGTTGTATATGAGGACCTTGAGAAGCATGGCAATATAGAAAATCAACTTGCTCTCATTGCGTATCCCTATTTCGCTTGCCAGTTACCTTACCGACGCCCCACCATTGAATCCTCCTTTGCAATCAAATCATGGTCGCTGTATAATTAAACTATACTGTCTTCTTCCTGTATAATTAAACTATATTGTCTTCTTCCTGACTATCCGATTACCACCACATGTATCTGATTTGGCATTGCTGTCTCTCTACTTTGTGATCATGTTGCTTCAGAGGGCATGGCTAGCAGTATTCCTGAGGCTAGCCACAATTCTGATTTTTATTTTTTTCCGGTCAGGTATCATTTGTGTCGGTTCTTAAAAGAAACCGACACTGACATGACTATTTGTGTCGGTTATTGGTTTGAACTGACACTAATATGGCATATATTAGTGTCGGTTCGTGGATTTAACCGACACTGATTTGTAAATATTAGCTTCGGTTCGTGTTTAGAACCGACACTGATATTTCTATATTTGTGTCGGTTTGTTATTAGAACCGACACTGATATGTAAATATTTGTGTCAGTTTGTTATTAGAACCGACACTGATATATAGATATTTGTGTCGGTTTGTGATTAGAACCTACACTGATAATGTTATTTGTGTCGGTTGATAAACCGATACTGATAATGTCCGATTATTACTGTCGGTACATCTGTGTTGGTTGGAAAACCGACACTAATGTCGGTTCCAAACCGACACAGATGAACATGTCCGTAGTAGTGATATATATGCAAACATAATATGGTTAAAAAGAAATAACAAAAAGGTTCCAAAAAAATCACGGAAAATTCCTCTAAAATATTAGGAACTATTTAAAACTTAACAAAGTTGGTTTCGCGATTTTTCGACGTGTAGATTTTCCGTGAATCAAACACCTGTACCAATTTTTATAAAATCAACGACTTAAGCTATATAACAGGTTTTTAAAAAATATTTGAAGCGAACACTCTCGTCTACCAACTATCTTAACTATCAACAAAATTTTAATTTTTATGCTTATTCGAAAATGCCTGATCTTTATTTAACGTGATTAGTTCAATAAACTTGAACCTGAATTACCCGCGAGGGTTCCAAATAAATTTCGAAAAATCACAAATAATCCCAAAAACACACTAAATATATTAGAGGCAAATTTTGGGATGTTACAGGTGGTGACGTGGACGAACCTGAGCCGTGCTATGAAGATCCAACGGCTGATTGAGCTTGCGGGTCTCGGCGATCGCGCGGCGGCTCAAGGTCACTGGAGAGGAAGACAACGACCTAGCCAACAACGCTTCGAAGCAGTTCTGGCAAAGTGAGTGGTCCTCACGGACGCGTCGTGACATGAGAAAGCTGGATCTGGGCTCGGGTGCAGCGGAGACGGCTCGACGGCAGCGAAAAATGAGCAAGACCTTCGGCAGCTCCCCCTCCAACTTCGGTGAGCAATCGCGACAAGGCTATGGCGATTGGAGCTCGTTGACCAAGGGAAAAATGTGCGCACGAAAGAGGAGAACACGTTGGTGGCGGCGGCGCATTAAATAGGTCCCTCGGCGTCCGTGAAATCTGCGGAAACGAGGTCCACTCGGGAGCGACGGAGTCCGATGAGGACACAAACAAGGTGACGTGGCACCATCTCAACTGTATGCGTGTACACGATCAATGGCCCGTATCCAGCATGCGCGAACAGATTCGATCTGAACTCGTGCGGGGTGACATGGCACAATCTTGGCCGTTGGATCTCGATCCAACGGTCGCACGCGACAGGGTTCGGTCTGATTCGGGTCCGGTGCAGACATGGCTCGGTCGGACTTGAGTCAGACTCGGGTCAGTCCAACAGTGAAACCCATTAGGGTTTTCAGCGATTTAATATTTAAAATAATTCTAGAAATTCAAATAAATCGAGAAAAATAGCAAAATGCTCAGAAAAATTCCAAAAAAATTCTGGAAAATACTTTTAGACATTTTGGACTTAAATAAAATATTTCCAACAAAATTGTATTTGAAACTTTTAAATATTTAAATAACTCAAAAAGGAATTAATTCAAATTAAATCCAAAAAAATTCCAGAAAATTCCAAAAATTCAAATAACTCAATAAATTAAATAAAAACACAAATTTGGGATGTTACATAGCTCCCCCTTAATAGAATCTCGACCCTGAGATTTAGGGCTAACTAAGGAATAGGTTTGGGAATTCTTTCTTCAAGTCCTCTTCACGCTCTAAGTCGCTTCACTCTCTGAATGGTTGCTCCACTGGACTCTGCAGAGATGGGTTGACTTGTTTCTTGTCTCTCGGTCCATTGTGTCCAAAATCTTCACCGGGTGCTCTTTATATGTTAAATCTTCCTGCAGCTCGATCGATTCTAAAGGCGTTTGTTCATCTGGCACTTGAAGACACTTTTTTAGTTGCGACACATGGAACACGTCATGCACTCCTGCCAATGACTGCGGCAACTCCAATTGGTAAGCAACTTCACCTCTACGACTTAGGATCTTGAATGGTCCAACATATCGCGGTGCGAGTTTCCCTTTTGCACGAAATCTCTTAACTCCCTTTAGAGGTGTAACTCTGAGATATACGAAATCTTTTAGTTCAAAACTCAGCTCCCGGTGACGGTTATCGGCGTAACTCTTCTGTCTCGATTGAGCTATCTTCAATCTTTCCCGGATCATGGCAATCTGTTCTTCGGCTTCTTGTAGAATGTCCAGCCCAAAGACATGGGGCTCAACTGTTGACGAGTACCCATACCATGGGTACCCCCAGCGGCCCGGAACGACGTATGGGCCGACCCCAACACAGCCACGGCCCAAGGTCACGGCCGGGTCTTCACGTCTCCAAGGGGGAACAGCATTTATCGCGTCTCGTGCGCATTAAATGCCGGTAATAAAGACGATGGCTTGGCAGTGCGAGTTCCCGACGCCGATTTAATCTGACAGCGACGCCAGCGGCGGCGACGGGGCAGACGGGAGTCGGCGATAGGCCCCATCAACCCGCCGCGGGGGAGTACATCTCCGGACGATCGTAGAATCCCTAGGGGTAGCCTTTTCTTCTCTCTTTTTCTACCCGATGGACAGTGTAAACCCGCCTCCCCGGCCATATAAGAGGGGGAGGGCATGTAAACGCAAGGGGACACGAAGAAAGAAACAAAAGAATCAATACAATCCGTAACACACGAACTGGAGTAGGTGAAGGGAATATGCCCGAGAGGCAATAATAAATTGTTTATTATCATATTCCATGTTTATAATAGATGTTTATTTCTCATGCTAAAATTGTATTAATCAGAAACGTTAATACATGTGTGTTTAATAAACAAAAAGGTTCCTAGTAAAGCCTCTTTTTAAACTAGCTCGTTGATTAACTGATGATCAAGGTTTCCTGATCATGAACATTGGATGTTATTAATAACGGGGTCATGTCATTAGAAGAATGATGTGATGAACACACACCCAAGTTGGTATAGCAAATACGATCAAGTCATTTAGTTTGTTCTTTGTATCAAACACATTAAATAGCTCTTTTCCTTAGACCATGAGATGATGTCAATCACTAATTCGGAAGAGTACTTTGATGACATCAAGCGTCACTCCGTAACACGGTGACTATAAAGATGGATTTGGGTACTATGAAAGTATTAGTTGAGGCTCATGCATCAAGAGTGGGATTTGTCCATCCGGATGACGGAGAGATATACTGGGCCCTCTCGGTGATATCACATTGACATCGCTTGCAAGCATGTGACTAGGTCACAAGAATGTTATATCACGGAACGAGTAAAGAGTACTTGTCGGTAAAGGGATCGAACTAGGTATAGTTGATACTGATGATCGGATCCCGGACAAGTAAAATATCGTGAGACAAAAGGAATTGGTTATGTCGTTTTACGGTTTACGCGATCACTAGTTCATCGTTGAGTGAATGGGAGTCATTATGGATCTCGAGATCCGTGATGATTATTGATCTCGAGAGGAGTCTCAATCATGTCCATTTTATTCACGAACCGTAGGGTGACACACTTAAGGTTCATCGATGCATTTGAGTGGATACGAAACACCGGAGAAAAATATGGACGATACGAGGACTGCTTTGAGTATCGCGGAATAGTTTGGGATATCGGAATAGTTAAAGGGGGTATATGTTAATGTTTGTTAATTAAAAGAATTAACAAATATTAAATCTGAAATAAAAATGTTTATGGGAGAAAACCTTTCATTTTCTTGAGTGGGGTTTTAATGGAAATCAAAGTGGTTAATTTGTGAGTGGAGAGATCACTCACATGAAGAGAGGAGGGCAAGGGGCAGCCCCCCATGCGCCGGCCACCCCACCCCTTGGCATGCCTCCTCCTCCTCCTATAAAAGGGAGGAGGAGCTCCTCTCTTGGTGTTCATCCATGACCCTTTGGTTGGTCCATTCTCCTCCTCCTCCGATCCGTTTTTAGCCGTGGCTTAAGCGGCGCTGCTGAAATTATTTCTTCACCACCACCACCACTAAGGTAGTGTTGTTGTTGGAGTTTTCCGAGGATCCACTACTTCCGCTGCCCCGCTGGAACGAGGATTGGAGGTCATCGTTGATCCGCACGTGTGACCAAATGCGAGCGCCGTTTGTGGCGCTCATCTTCGCGACTTTGAAGTCGGGAGTGTACCTCTACATCAACCACGTTTGTTTGCGGAACGTTATTCCCGCTTCGGTCCTACGGGTGAGTCCTTCTGAAACCGTTTACTTGCATCTCCTAGATATGATCTTGGTGTTTGGTTGCAATCGTAGGAAAAATTTTTGTTTTCCATGCTACGAAACCCTTCAGTAGGGACGTTCAGCCCGAACCAGTATACTTTTTGGGCTCTCTTGGGTCAGACCGTTCGAGGAGAGGGAACGTGCGCCCCCCTTTTACCGATACAAATTTACTTGCCGGTGCTCGAAACACCGACAGTTAGCGCGCCAGGTAGGGGCCGTTGGGCGTCGTCACCGTCGTCTTCCCATCGAGCTTCCTCGACGGTTTCTTTTTTCCGCTCACCACGACACGATCATGTCGGAGTTTTCGATCCGTTTCGGCTCCCTTGACTTCACCACCACTACGGCGGGACGGCTCGCGATTGCCCCCACCGCCCTCCATAGCCAGGTGTCCCCCGCGGACCTTGATGCCGTCACCGACACTCTTGGCGGCCTCCGTCTCGACGCCCCCGCACGGGCCACAACGCCGGAGCGCGCCAAGAGCTCTGTCGCCTCGCACGGTGCGCGGAAGCCTCAGCCGGCGGCGACGACGCCACCCGCGGCTCCGCGCTTCGTGGAAATGGTCGGCCACTCACCGGTCTCCGTCGACGACCCCTCGGAGAACTCTTCCAGCCACGACTCCGGCCGCAACGGGGGGAGAGACAGGAACAGGCCACGCTATCGCGGTTCCAACACCGTGGCAGGCGTGGATGATCCCCCTGCGACCCCTGCCACACCAAAAACTCTCTTCCAACGCACCGAGGAGGACCACCAGGATCGCCGCGCCGATCTTCAGCGGCCGCGCGATGAACTGGAGACCCAAAAAGCCGAGCTTGATAAGCTCCAGGCCGACCTGGAGCAACAACAGCCCGGGACTCTACCTGCACCTGGCGGCGCGCGCGCCCGCGCGCGTCAGGTCCAGCGCCAGCTGGCCGAGGAGACGAACGATCCGACGTTCTTCCCCCACGCCAGCCAGAACGTCGCCGCGGCAGCAATGTTGCTCCGCGGCATCCCCGAGCCGGACGATCCAGCGGCCAAAGCGACCCACCGGAACCTCCGGGGACTGATGGAATGTGCGGCCGCGCAGCACGCACAGGGCTCCGGGTCGCGGCGCTCGAGTGCCTCTTTAGGCCACCCGCGCCACGACGCCTACCAGGGTCGCCGGAGCGCAATGAGGGCGGCATCGTCCTCCTTACAGCCCCAGGCCTTACGCACCCCGGTGCACCAGCGCCTGGGAAACAACCACGACGTTCGCGCCACCCTCCAGGCGCGAAGAAGGACGACGGTCGACCCGGCCCATTCGCACGTCGCAGACAGCGGTCCGCTGGATCGCGGCTGAGCCCCGACGGCCCGGCGCGGCGTTTCGCCAGGGATTCGTAGTGCGAAATTCCCTGCCAGGTTCTGAGCACCCATCAACATAGCCAAATACACGGGGGCTACTAATCCCGGTGTATGGCTGGAAGATTACTGGCTCGCATGCCGGGCAGGGGGAGCGACTGATGACCTTTTCGTCATCCAATACCTCCCCATCTACTTGGCGGACTTGGCTCGAGCATGGCTCGAGTATCTCCCCGCCAGCATTATCAGGAACTGGGATGACCTCAAGCACCACTTCGTGGGCAACTTCCAGGGCACCTACAAGCGCCCCAGGAATTCCTGGGACCTGAAGAGCTGCAAGCAGGAGCCAGGCGAGAACCTCTAGGATTACATCCGGCGCTTCTCCCAGCAATGCAACGAGCTCCCCGACGTTCGCGACGCCGACGTCATCGGGGCGTTCATTTATGGCACTACCTCCAAGGCCTTGGTGCACAAACTGGGATGCGCAAAGCCCAGAACCACCAAGGAGCTCTTAGACATCGCCACCAACCACGCCTCAGGCGAGGAGGCTGTGGACGTCATCTTCGATAAGGGGAAAGTAAAGCGAGGGCCCGACGTTGAGGCTAGCCCCTCCTCCGATCGCCCTAACAAGCGAAAGCGCCACGGAAAGCAGGTCCGCGAAGACCGCGTGGTCGCAGCCGTCGACCGACCGGGGAGGCCACAGACCTGGCAATCCCCCGACCATTTTGAGAAGCTGATGGAGAGACCGTGTCCAAACCACAGGTATCCCGTCAGGCACAAGTACCGGGACTGCGAAGTCCTGAAGCGTTTTCTTTCCGGAGCTCCCACAACGCCGCGGGGCAAAGGAAAGAAGCCTAATTCGGCGCTAGGCGTCGAGGACAAGGAGGCGGACGCCGGGTTCCCTGAAACCGACGGATGCCTCATGATCTTCGGCGGACCGGCGAGTTACGCCGACCGAAGGCAGCTCAAGCTCGCTTGTCGT
This sequence comes from Rhipidocladum racemiflorum, assembly GCA_036346355.1. Taxonomy (NCBI): domain Eukaryota; kingdom Viridiplantae; phylum Streptophyta; class Magnoliopsida; order Poales; family Poaceae; genus Rhipidocladum; species Rhipidocladum racemiflorum. The sequence goes on from CM070582.1 coordinate 813,525, forward strand.
GAGGTTTACACGGCAAGTCCCGCCGTGCCAAAGTACCTTCGATGGTCGGAGGCCCCGATCACCTTTGACCGGAGCGACCACCCTGACCACATCCCGCTGCCAGGGAGGTACCCGCTCGTCGTTGACCCCATCATGGGGACTAAGCGCCTGACCAAGGTGCTCATGGATGGCGGCAGCAGTCTCAACATCCTCTATGTTGAGACCCTCAATGCCATGGGGGTTCCTCGCTCGGACCTCTGCTCGAGCAGGGCACCTTTCCACGGCGTCGTTCCTGGCCAGCAGGCCCATCCGCTCGGGCAGATCGACCTGCCCGTCACATTTGGGAACCCGGGCAACTTCCGCACTAAAACCCTCACCTTTGAGGTTGTGGATTTCCCCGGCTCCTACCACGCCATCTTAGGGAGGCCATGCTACGCGAAGTTCATGGCGATCCCCAACTACACCTACCTGAAGCTGAAGATGCCCAGACCACGGGGAGTAATCACTGTGACCGCATCTTTCCAGCTTGCCTACAACTGCGAAAAAAGCAGTTGCGAATTGGCCTCGGCGGTCGTCGCCTCCACCGAGCTCGCCAGCTTCCGGGCCAACACCTCCCAGTCTGCTCCTGACTCCAGCAAGTCCGGACCAGGCTACTTCAAGTCCACTAAGGACACAAAGGCAGTCGAGGTCGACCCCGAGAATCCGACCAAGACCGTTCGGATCGGGACCACGCTTCCCGCCAAATAGGAAAGCGCGCTCGTCGACTTCCTTCGCACCAACCGGGACATCTTCGCGTGGAGGCCCTCCGACATGCCAGGAATCCCGAGGAAAGTCGCCGAGCACTCGCTGAATATGCGATCCGGATCAAGACCGGTCGCCCAGCACCTACGCCGCTTCGACGAAGAGAAGCGCGTGGCCATAGGGAAAGAGATCGCCAAACTTTTGGCCGCAGGGTTCATCAAAGAAGTTCACCACCCCGAGTGGTTAGCGAACCCTGTACTTGTAATAAAGAAAACTGGGCAATGGAGAATGTGTGTCGACTACATGAGCCTTAACAAGGCATGTCCGAAAGATCCATTTCCCTTGCCCCGCATCGATCAGGTGGTAGATTCCACCGCGGGGTGTGAATCCCTGTCCTTCTTGGACGCCTACTCAGGCTACCACCAGATCGCGATGAAGGAAGCCGACCAACTCGCGACCTCCTTCATCACTCCGTACGGCTCGTTCTGTTACGTGACAATGCCATTTGGCCTGAAAAACGCGGGTGCTACATACCAGCGATGTATGCAAGCGTGTCTTTCCGACCAAATCAGCCGTAACATCGAGGCGTACGTTGACGATATAGTCGTCAAGACCAGAGAGGTGGACAACCTCGTTGCCGACCTGGGGGAAACCTTCGCCAGACTGCAGAGGTTCCACATCAAGCTCAACCCCGAAAAATGCGTCTTCGAGGTACCCAAGGGAAAGCTGCTCGGCTTCATCGTCTCCGAACGTGGCATCGAGGCCAGCCATGACAAAATCTCCGCGATCATAAGGATGGGGCCGATCAGCAACCTCAAGGGAGTCCAGAGGCTGACGGGGTGCCTGGCAGCCCTAAGCCGCTTCCTGTCCCGCCTCGGAGAACGCGGTATGCCACTCTACAAACTACTAAGGAAATCCGACCAGTTCAGCTAGACTCAAGAGGCACAGGAGGCCCTCAGTCAGCTGAAGGCGCTCCTGACCTCCCCTCCTGTGCTGGTTGCCCCGACGCCCGAAGAGCCTCTGCTCCTCTACATTGCCGCCACGACCCAGGTCGTCAGCACGGCACTCGTTGTGGAGCGAGTAGAGGACGGACGTGTCCTCAAGGTCCAGCGACCGGTCTACTTCATCAGCGAAGTACTCTCCGAGTCCAAGGCCCAATACCCGCAAGTCCAGAAGATGCTCTATGCAGTGCTCATCACAAAGAGGAAGCTGGTGCACTGCTTCAACTAGCATCGTCACCACTCGGCGAGATCATCCACAACCGTGACGCCTCCGGGAGGATCGTCAAATGGGCACTCGAGCTCAACGGCCACGACATATCGTACGTCCCCCGGACTGCGATTAAATCACAGGTTTTAGCTGACTTCGTCGCCGAGTGGACCGAAGCCCAGGCTCCACCTCCGCTTGAAGACCCCGAATACTGGACAATGTACTTCGACGGGTCCTTCACCAAGAATGAAGCCGGAGCCGGGGTCGTTATCATTTCCCCACTCGGAAACAAGCTCCAATACGCCATCCGGTTGCTTTTCGGCGCCACCAACAATGTCGCCGAGTACGAAGCCCTCGTTAGTGGTCTCCGGATCGCTGCCGACCTCGGAGCTCGACGTCTGTGCGTGCGCGGCGACTCAAAGCTGGTCGTCGACCAGGTCATGAAGGCCGCAGAGCCTCGTGACGACCGGATGGCGGCCTACTGTCGAGAAGTACGCAAGTTGGAGGAGAAGTTCAAAGGATTCGAGCTTCATCACAGCTACAGACGAAATAACGGTGAAGCCGATTACCTGGCCAACCTTGCCTCCAGCAGAGGGCCAATCCCGCCGGGGATATTCGTCCTCGACCTACACCAGGCGTCCATTCGGCCCAATCTCCCAGCAACTCCTCCGACCGACCAGCAATCGGAGGCCAAGCTATGCGAGTCAGGCCACGACGTCCTGATGACCAACACCGACTGGAGAAAACCCTTTGTCGACCGATTGACCGATGGATCGCTCCCCACCGATCAAACCGAGGCCCGACGCCTCGCTCGACGGGCAAAGTCCTTTGCACTGGTCGGCGAAGACCTCTACAAACGGAGCCTCTCCGGGATCCTCCAGAAGTGCATTCCGGCCAACCAGGGAAAACAGCTCCTCCACGACTGTAACACCCCAAAATTTTGCTTTTCTTAAATTCATGTGTGATTTGGCACTTTGGTGAATTTTTGGAATTTTCTGGAATTTATTTGGAATTTATTTGAATTTATTCCATTTTGAATTAATTAAAGAATTAAACTTTGCAAATAAAATTTTGTTGGAAATATTTTATTTGAGTCCAAAATGATCCAAAATATTTTCCAGAATTTTTCTGGAATTTTTCTGAGTCTTTTGCTATTTTTAATGAATTAAATGAATTACTGGGAATTATTTTAAATATTAAATCGCGGGAAATTCAACTCGGGTCGAGTACTGTTCATCCGACCGAGTCGGAACCCGAGTCGGACTCGAGTCCGACCTGAGCCAGTCGACTCGACCAAACCCACTCCTAACCCAATCGATCCCGACCGTTGGATCGGGATCCAACGGTCCGGATTGGACCGCACCGGCTCGAGCCCGAGTCCGGTCGGATCCGTTCACGCGTGAGCAATCGTAGCCGCTCATCGCGACACGTGGACGGTCCCCAGCCATCGTCTCCATTCCGAATCCCAGCCGGAGAGCTCCGCCGTGACCAAGCGGGACACGGTTAGGGTTCCGATTTGCGCGCACGTCGAGGCAAGATTTAAGGCGTGGACGTCCCTCGAGAATCGCTGCTCGACGCCGCCTTTTCCCCAAGCCACACCGCCGAGCCGCCGTCTTGACCGAGGAATTGCTCGCCATAGTAGGGTTAGGGCTTCGCCAGGTTCGTGCGCACGCCGCGCCGCTCAAGCGTCTCGCCGTGTTGAAGCCAGATCTGGAACCGCGACGAGCAAGGCGATCGGACCGCACCATCCACCTCGCCGGAGACCCTCGGAACGCCGCACGGAAGGTCGCCGTCCTCGTCTCCGTAGCCCGAGCCCCGCGCGCCGCCATCACCAGCAAGGAAAGCTCGACCGTCCGATTCGATCGAGCGGTAGCGGTGAGTCACGTGCTTCCAAACCCGATTGGATCTCGACCGTTGGATCAAGATCCACCGCCCACGATCACCTCAGGCCGTAGCGGTGTTATCGTAGGGTTAGATCTGGACCGTCCGATCTAGATCGAACGGCCCACGATCATCGAGTAGTTTTCAACGTGTTAACCACCTGGATCTAATCGCGCCGTTGATTTTCAAATCAACGGACACGATCTTGCCACGTAGCCTAGGCGCGCCGCATCGTAAGCGCGACGTGGACCGCCGACATGCAGGCCCGCATGTCGGCCGCACCAAGCCGCGCGCGCCATCCACCGTGGACCGTGCGCCGTGGACCCGATCCATGGACCGGACACGTGGCGTAACCTGAGTGGTGCCACGTGGCATGATGACGTCATCTTGGCGTCATCATGGAGGCCGTTCGATCTTGACGTCGCCGGTCACTGTGGACCAATCACAGGATGACACGTGTCCAGGCTGACGCAATAATTAATTTCGAAAAAAAAAAATGATTTATTAATTCGAAATAATGATTTCAGATTTTGTTTCAAACTTCAAACGCTTATAACTTTTGCGTTTCAACTCCGATTTGAGTGATTCAAATTTCTAAATTTGTATAAAATTGAGACCTACCTAAATATGAATTTTATTTAATTTTTGGACTAAAGTTTTTCTCTGTAAAATTATTTAATTGATTATTTAAACTTTAAATAATCATAACTTTTGCATTTTAACTCCAAATTTGACGATTCCAGTTTCTAAAAATTCATAAAATTATGTTCTTTCTGTTCATGGATTTTATTTGGATGTTTGGACACTTTTTGCCTATTGTTTATTTGTGTATTTGCTATTTGCACGCTTTACGAGTAGACGTTGAAGTGCCGGAAGGATTCGAAGGAGAAGTATTAACTCAGGATCCAACTCAAGACCAAGAACAAGTACTTTTTGAAGGCAAGTTGTGCTTTGACCATGTTGATCCTATTTCGAAATCTATTTTGATTTAACCTATTGCATGCTAGTTCAATTAGAAAATACTTTATTTAAATTTGGGGAATTAGATAAATACCAATTTGCTGTATGACACCTTGATTATTTAAGTATGTGCCATGACCCCTTGTCACCCTAGTTGTGGATTACTAGTTGGACATTATTAAATTGCCAACATGGGTTTAGACCGTTGTAGTACAGTGCTTAGACCTGCTACGTGCTCATGACATGATTTTGGACAATCAAATGCTAATATTGACTTAATGATATATTGAACCTGTTTTGGAAAGGTATCATGTGATGTTGATGGCACGTGGTGCATGGTAATCAACTGGGGTTTGATAAACAGTTTTCGACCGGGGCATGTGGCAAGAATGATCAGGTGGGCCAGTTGTGGCATTGGGGATGTTGATTTGGTTCTTCGGGTAGTCTTGCCCTGGTCACCCTAAGGACTTAACCTTGCAAACCTTTGAACTGGGTCTAACGTGCAACCACATGTCTGTAATGGGACGGACCTAGTTGACTAAGTTGCTAATAACGCACTGTGGGACCTCGGGAGGTCAACTACACCCTTTGTGTAAGTTGTACGGGGAGCGTCATCGGCCGAGGCCAGTACCCATCTAACGGTTGATTGGCCTAGACTTCGCCTTAGCAAAGGGAAGGGTTAGTGCGCAATAGCAGGAGGACCACTTGTATTGTTAGAGGTTTCCGAAAGACTTTGTTACTGAACTTCGCCTTTGTGGTGTTTGACTGTATCTTGTGGGTAAAGTGCATAACCTCTGCAGAGTTTGGAATCTATTCGAATAGCCGTGTCCGCGGTATTGGACATCGCTCGGGAATTACAGTCAAGGGTTAGATTTTCTCAAAAATAACTTTGGTTTGAAAGGTTGGGCTGGATTAATAATGAAGTTGATGGAAATGTGGTTTAGGATGGGGAAGATGTTTACTAAACTTCTTGAAAAGTTATTTATGCTTTACTTACTTCTACTGCTTTCGAATCTACTTATATTACTTGTCCAATGCTATTTACTGCAAATATACCTTGAGTTATTCCTTTGTACCAAGCCATGCATATAGTATATTAGCCTGCATTCTGTGCATGACTTGCTGAGTACCAAGTACTCACCCTTGCCTCAACACAACACCAGTTGAAGAGGAGACTACGCCAGCTTTGGATGAGGAGCTCCAAGAGGATCCGCTCACGTAGGAGCGAGCCCGGTCGGTTGCTGTGGTATACTGGATGGCGCCACGATGTTACCTTATTTGATTTTCATTGCTACTATTTCTCTTTTAATAAGTATCGCCCTGCGAGGCGTACATTTGTGACTTGACCATAAGGTCGAGTAACCAGTTTGGTTATTTAAATAAAAGTACTTTATTAGCATCGAATGGTATGATTGTGATATTTACCGATGTTAAGACTGTGTGCACTAGCGCGTTCCTGGACTAGTGTTGAATACACAGAGGGTCCGGATTTGCAAATTCGGGGTCCCGACAACGACATCCACGGCGGAATCTGCGGCCACCACGCCGGCTCACGAAGCCTGATCGTAAAAGCTTTCCGGCAGGGTTTCTACTGGCCGACCGCCGTGGCCGACTCCGAGCAAATCGTTCGGTCGTGCGAAGGGTGCCAATTCTTCGCTCGATAGACGCATCTCTCGGTGCAAGCCCTCCAGACGATTCCTATCACATGGCCTTTCGCCGTTTGGGGACTCGACCTGGTCGGGCCATTCAAAAAAGTGCCCGGGGGCTTAACCCACTTGCTGGTCGCGATGGACAAGTTCACCAAGTGGATAGAAGCCAAGCCAGTTGCCACCATCACTTCAGCACAAGCAGCGAACTTCTTCCGCGACATCGTCTATCGATTTGGAGTCCCAAACTCCATTATCACCGATAACGGGACGCAGTTCACGGGGAAAGAGTTCCTCGAGTTCTGCGACAGCTTCAATATCCGCGTCGACTGGGCAGCCGTTGCCCACCCGCGAAGCAATGGCCAAGTCGAGCGCGCAAACAGTATGATCCTCCAAGGACTCAAACCACGGATCTTCAGTCGACTGAAGAAGTATGCCGGACGGTGGGCGGCCGAGCTGCCCCCCTTGCTTTGGAGCCTGCAGACCACACCGACCCGGTCGACCGGGTTCACGCCGTTCTTCTTGGCGTTCAGCGCCGAAGCCGTTTTGCCGACTGACTTGGAGTACGGCGCCCCAAGACTCCAAGCCTTCGACGAAGCTAGGGGGCTCGAGTCTCAGCAAGACGCCGTCGACCAACTCGATGAGGCATGTGACATCGCCACCCTGCGTTTGGCCAAGTACCAGCAAGTGCTGCGACGCTACCACAGCCGCAGGATTCGGGGTCGAGCGTTCAGCATAGGCGACCTGGTCCTGCGCCAGGTTCAGTCTAGCAAGGACAAGCACAAGCTCTCCCCTCCTTGGGAAGGACCTTTCACTGTAATAGACGTCCTCCGACCTGGCACTTACCGACTCAAGGATCCAAATGGCAACGTTTCGACCAATGCTTGGAATATTGAAAAGCTAAGACGATTTTACCCTTAACTTTCCTCTTACTCTTAAAAAACTCTCGACTTCTTGCGATCGCTTGATTCGACAGGACCGACGTTTTGATCGGACCCACACTTAATTCTTTTTTAAGTGTCCTTGTCCGCGCGGGTCGGTTACCCGACCGACCGCTAAGTCCTCCCGAACGGTCGCTCTTTCTTCCCCGACCAAAATGCCACGGCCTACGCCCCAGCGGCTATGGTTGCGAAATGACATCTTGCGAGGGAAGAAGGCACCTGAGTGAAACCACCTAAAGTCGGTCGGAAACCTACCCAACACGCGAAGGCCGAACGCAAACGATCGCGCTAAGTCCTCGTGCTGCTTTTCGCCTATTTTTTGGAAAACACCCACATGCTGATCGACTCTCAAACGACCCCTGCGGTCCCGAAGACGACGATCCCAACACGTTCGTCACCCAAAAACCGAAAAATAGCGAAAACAACACCAGACTTGCGGGAAAATAAAGCATCTTCCTTTATTCATAAAGACGTTGTTTACATTCGCTCGAACCAAAAAACTAACTAAGTTCTACTACCATTTGTTGGAACCCTCTGTCACCCATAATCTTCGAGCGCGGCCCTGGACTTCCCGCACAATTTTTGCCGCAAAGCGCCCGGGACGCTGCGGCAGGATAGGCTCCAGCCTACCTCGACGCACCGGACCTTCCCGAACTCCACGCGTCGTCGAGGCCGGCTGCGCCCCCCCTGTGTGACCTCTGTGGTTCCCGGGAGGTCCCGGGGCCCGCCACAGAGGGGCCCTCTTTCAAGGAAGAAAACGGCAGCTTGATCGGGCCGATCGGCAGCACGATCGAGGCCGGCCTCGATGTCGCGCTGGACTCAAGGCTCCCCGAAGGAGATGGGGCGCGAGGAGGAGCGGCATATGGATCCCCTATCTGCTTCGGCCACTGCGGAGGCCCCCCCTCTAAAAGAGCGCCGGGACTGGCGCCCGCAGCCTGCAGCTCTCGCTCCTCCTCCCCCTCCCGTTCAAGCAACTCCCAGTCGACCCCGCCATCTGACGGGGCCGGAACTACGAAACCGCCTGCCAGCCGCTCCAGCTCCTCTTCCTCTGCCTCCCGCTCAAGGGCCTCCCAGTCAATCTCGCCGCCCGGCGAGGTCGCATCTTTGGAGCGAGGTCGGGAGGGCGAGGCAGCCATGAGAGATGTGCGAGTGCCAAGCCTTCAACTGGAGAGTAAAGACACCGCACGCCTCGCCCGCCTATTTATAGGCAACCCGAGACCGCTCGAAGTGACATGCTGACGGCGCCAGGCCCCAGCATTTACCACGCCCGCACCTTTCCAACGCTGAAGGCACGGGAGTCGACGCGTCGCTGACGTCTTGCTCTGATAGCGACGCATCCCGGGACCAGCGCGCCTCGTCGGGCCCCGCGCCTACACCAAGACCGCGGTCAAAGTCCGCCCGCAAAAGTTAAGTAACGCCTCTTTTTCTGCTCTCTTTGCAAATCCTTCAAGCGCTGCGTGGCGGTGACTGAAGGGTTTCGTAGCATGGAAAACAAAAATTTTTCCTACGATTGCAACCAAACACCAAGATCATATCTAGGAGATGCAAGTAAACGGTTTCTGCATGACTCACCAGAGACCGAAAGCGGAATAACGCTCCCGCAAAACAAACGTGGTTGATGTAGAGGTACACTCCGACTTCAAAGTCGCGAAGATGAGCGCCACAAACCAAGCAGCGCCCGCATTTCTGGTCACACGCACGGATCAACGATGACCTCCAATCCTCGCTTCAGCTGGGCAGCGGAAGTAGTGGATCCTCGAAAACTCCAACAACACTACAGCTTAGTGGTGGTGGTGGTGAAGAAATATTCAGCGCCGCTTAAGCCACAAATAAAAACGGATCACAGGAGGAGGAGAATGGACCAACCAAAGGGTCATGGATGAACACTAAAGAGAGGAGCTCCTCCTCCCTTTTATAGGAGGAGGAGGAGGCATGCCAAGGGGTGGGGTGGCCGGGCGATGGGGCTGCCTTTGCCCTCCTTCTCTCTTCATGTGAGTGATCTCTCCACTCACAAATTAACTACTTTGATTTCCATTAAAACCTACTCAAGAAAATGAAAGGTTTTCTCCCATAAACATTTTTATTTCAGATTTAATATTTGTTAATTCTTTTAATTAACAAACATTAACATATACCCCCTTTAACTATTCGATATCCCAAACTATTCCTACGATACTCAAACAATTCCTGATCACTGTCCATATTTTTCTCCTGTTTCGTTCAGATTCACTAAATGCATCGATGAACCTTAAGTGTGTCACCCTACGGTTCAGGAATAAAATGGACATGATTGAGACTCTCCAGATCAATAATCATCACCGGATCTGGAGATCCATAATGACTCCCATTCACTCAACGATGAACTAGTGATCGCGTAAAACCGTAAAACGACATAACCAATTCCTTTTGTCTCACGATATTTTTACTTGTCCGGATCCGATCATCAGTATCAACTATACCTAGTTCGATCCCTTTACCGACAAGTACTCTTTACTCGCCCGTGATATAACATTCTGTGACCTAGTCACATGCTTGCAAGCGATGTCAATGTGATATCACCGAGAGGGCCCAGAGTATATCTCTCCGTCTATCCGGATGGACAAATCCTACTCTTGATGCATGAGCCTCAACTAATACTTTCATAGTACCCAAATCCATCTTTTATAGTCACTGTGTTACGGAGTGACGCTTTGATGTCATCAAAGTACTCTTCCGGAATTAGTGATTGACATCATCTCATGGTCTAAGGAAAAGAGCTATTTCAATGTGTTTGATACAGCAACAAACTAAAATGACTTGATCGTGATTTGCTATACCAACTTGGGTGTGTGTTCATCACATCATTCTTCTAATGACATGACCCCAAGTTATTAATAACATCCAATGTTCATGATCAGAAACCTTGATCATCGCTAATCAACGAGCTAGTTTAAAAAAGAGGCTTACTAGGAACCTTTTGTTTATTAAACACACATGTATTAACGCTTCGATTAATACAATTTTAGCATGAGAAATAAACATCTATTATAAACATGGAATATGATAATAAACAATTTATTATTGCCTCTCGCATATTCCCTTCTACTCCCACTTGCACTAGAGTCAATAATCTAGATTACATTGTGATGATTCTAACACCCATTGAGTTCTGGTGTTGATCATGTTTTGCCCTTGGGAGAGCTTTAGTCAACGAGTCCGCCACATTCAGATCCGTGCACTTTGCAAATCTTTATATCGCCATCCTTGACATGTTCACGATGGAGTGAAACCGACGCTTTAATATGTTTGGAATTCTTGTGTGACCTTGGTTCTTTAGCATTGGCTATGGCACCATTATTGTCACAATAGATAACCATCTGGTCCAACGTGACTCGAACCACACCTAGTTCGGATATGAACATCTTCATCCAAACCGCTTCCGCTTCAAGCAAAGAATATATTCCGCCTCGTTGAAGATCCCGCCACCACAGACATTGCTTGGAACTTCTCCAGCTCACCGCTCTCCATTCATTTCAAAATGTACCCGGATTGAGACTTAGAGTCATCCTAGGATCAGTTGTCAAAGCTAGCCGACGTAACACTTTGCGACGAGCTCTTCTTCACTACCATATGAGAAACATATCCTTAGTTCTTCTTAAGTACTTAAAGATATTCTTGATCACTGGCCCAGCTGTTCAAAACCTGGATCGACCGGGTACCGCTTAGTCAAACTAATAGCATGTGCCACATCCGTCTTGTACACAACATAGCATACATGATAGAGCCTATGGTCAAGCATAGGAATCTTATTCATTACTTCTCTATCTTCTCGCCGTAGCTGGACTCTCGAGTCTTACTCAACGCCTTGCCTTGCATCATAGGTAAGAACCCTTTCTTACTTTCGTCCCATTCTAAACTTCTTTAGAATCTTGTCAAGATATGTACTTTGTGATAGCCCAATTAAGCGCCTCGATCTATCTCTATAGATTTTGATGCCTAAAATATATGCCGCTCACCAAGGTCCTTCATTGAAAACTTAATTTAAGTAATCTTTTACACTTGTCAAAAGTTCTATATCATGTCCTAGCAACACTCTGTCATCCACATATAATATCAGAAATGCTATAGAACTCCCACTCACTGTCTTGTAAACACAAGATTCTCCGTAAGTTTGGACAAATCCAAAACCTTTGAGTACCTCATCAAAACGGAGATTCCAACTTCACGGATGCTTGCTTCACCATAAATGGATCGCTGAAGTTTGCATACCTTATTAGCATCCTTAGGATCAACAAAACCTTTGGGTTGTATCATATACAACTCTTCCTCAATGTTTCCATTAAGGAACGCAGCTTTGACATCCATCCGCCAGATTTCATAATCAAAAATGCAGAATTGCTAACATAATCCTAACAGACTTTAGCATCGCTACGGGTGAGAAAGTCTCATCGTAGTCAACTCCTTTGAATTTGTCGAAAACCCTTTGCGATAAGTCGAGCTTTTATAGACGGTCACATTACCATCGCTCATTTTCTTTGAAAATCCATTTGTTCTCAACGGCCTTATTTATTGGGTAGGTCCACCAAAGTCCATACTTTGTTTTCATACATGGATCCTATCTCGGATTTCATGGCTTCAAGCCATTTGTTGGAATCCGGGCCCGCCATCGCTTCTTCATACGCGCAGGTCATTATTCTCAACTACCATGACATTCATAGTAGGAACATAAAAGTCGGAGCTGAGGCGCCTTGTTGACTGGGCGAGGTGCGGTAGTGTTCTCTTTCGAGTTTCATGATCCTTATCATTAGTTCCTCTTCATTTGGTGAAGTCAACTCAAACAACTCCTCCGCGCCGCTGCACTTGCCATTCCATGAAGAGAAGGTTCAACAACCTCGTCGAGTTCTACCTTCCTACTACTCACACCTTTCGAGAGAAACTCTTTTCCAAAAGGATCCATTCTTGGCAAATCGTAAAACCTTGCCTCGGATCTGTGATAGAAGTGTGTACCCAATTGTTTCTTTAGGGTATCCTATGAAGACGCATTTTTCCGCTTTGGGTTCGAGTTTATCAAAGTTGAAGTTTCTTCACATAAACATCGTGATCCCCAAACTTTTAGAAATGATGCCTTAGGTTTGTTGCCAAACCATAATTCATACGGTGTCATTTCAACGGATTTAGATGGTGCCCTATTTAAAGTGAATGCAGCTGTTTCTAGTGCATGACCCCAAAATGAAAGTGGCAAATCTGTAAGGGACATCATAGATCTAACCATATCCAATAAAGTACGATTACGACGCTGGATACACCATTATGCCGTGGGTGTTCCAGCAGAGTGAGTTGTGAAACTATTCCACATTGTTTCATGTGTGTGCCAAACTCGTAACTTCAAGATACTCTCCTCCACGATCAGATCGTAGAAATTTGATCTTTTGTTACGATGATTTTCTACTTCACTCAAATTCTTGAACTTTTCAAATGTTTCACTTGTGTTTCATTAAGTAAATATATCCATATCTACTCAAATCATCCGTGAAAGTAAATCTAACGATATCCACCACGGGCAACGACACACTCATTGACCACACACATCGGTATGTATGATTTCCAATAAGTCGCTGCCCGCTCCATTGTAAACGGGTTCTAGTCATCTTGCCCATGAGGCATGGTTCACATGTCTCAAATGATTCATAATCAAGTGATTCTAGTAGTCCATCAGAATGGAGCTTCTTCATGCTTAACACCAATATGACATAAGCGGCAATGCCACATATATGCAGCAATATCATCATTCAACTTAATTCTTTTGGCATTCACATTATGAACATGTGTACTATTATCAAGATTCAAAATAAACAAACCATTCTTTCGTGCATGACCATAAAAGATATTATTCATATAAATTGAACAACCATTGTTCTCAGACTTGAATGAATAACCGCCTCGCATTAAACAAGATCCGTATATGATGTTCATGCTCAACGCAGCACTAAATAACAATTATTTAGGTTTATAACTAATCCTGATGGTAATTGATAGGTAGCGCCCCGACGGGCGATCACATCAACTTTTGATCCATTGCCGACGCCGCATCATTACCTCATCCCTTGCTAGTTGTCGCTATTCCTTAGCTCTGCTTTCGAAAGTTACATATGTTAGCAACCGAACCGCATCAAATACCCAGTGCACTACTGCGAAAGTACTAGTAAGGTACACATCAATAACATGTATATATCATATACCTTTGCTCACTTTTCCCGCCCTTATCAGCTGTATATTGGCGGGCTTGCGCTCAAAGGTGCCTGCGTTCCTTGCAATAAAAACATTCAAGATCGACTTAGGCCGCCTTGGTCTTCTTCTGATGTAGCAATGACTTGCCCCTTCTTCTTGAAGTTTCTTAGACTTACCTTTCTTCTTGAAATCGATAGTCTTTTGGACCATCAACACTTGATGTTCCTTCTTGATCTCCACTTCAGTTAGCTTTTAGCATTGATGTAAGTTCGGGGAGAGACTTCTTCATGCCCTGCATGTTGTAGTTCATCACAAAGCTCTTGTAGCTTGGTGGCGTAGGATCGGAGAACACGATGAATTCCTAGCTCAAAGCTATGAGTTTATCGGCGTACCGACATTTTGAGTACGTGCTCACTAACGGAGCTCGTTTTCCTCCATCATGCAGCTAAAGAACTTTTCTCAAGCTTCATAACTCTCATCAGCGGCATGGGTGTCGAAGATCATTTTCAACTCCTCATTGTATCAAAAGCATTGCTGTGCTCAAACGCTGCAGCTCAGGCTCAAGGCCATACAAATGCCGCATTGAACTAAACTGGAGTCCTCCTTGCAGTCAAGAAAACATTTTTCTCCTCCTGGGGCATCATCGGGCGGGTCACCTAGCGGTGCTTCTAGCACATAGCTCCTTTGAGCAAATAATGAGGAGAATCTCGTGTTAAGGGCCCAGCTTGGTAAAGTTGCTACCATTGGTGGCTAGTTTCTTCTCCATGAACAGATTGAAATTGAAAATAGGGGTGCCATCTACAACATATTTGCAAAGTTATTTAGACTAAGTTCATAATAGATTAAGTTCAATGTTAATTCAAAATTAATACGAGAACTCCCCACTCAAAACAACATCCCTCTAGTCATCTTTAGTGATTACATGAACCAAATTCACTATAACAAAACCGATCATCACGTGAGACTAAGATAGTTTCAAAGGCGAACATCAATATGTTCATCATATCATCCATATGACTCATGCTTTACCTTTCGTTCGTGTTCCGAGGCCATGTCTGCATACGCTAGGCTCAAGCTAGAACCAAAGTATTTGCATGTGTAACTGGCTTACACCCGCTGTATGCTAACGAGAGTCTATCACACCCATCATCACGTGGTGCTTCAAATCATTTAACTTTCTTAACGGTGCATACTATGGAAGAACACATTATTATCTTGATATTAATTTGAGGGATCATCTTATAGTGCTATCGACGTGATCATAATCAAGCAAAATAAGATGCATAAAAGGATTAACATCACATGCATGAATAAAGTGATATGATATGGTCCTTTCAAAGACTTGATCTCCATCTTGTGCGACATGGTATGATCTCCATCATTCCACCGGGCATGGCACCAAGGTCCATGATGCTGCCATCTTGATTGTCTTCCTCCATTACAATATATCACATGGACATATATTTAGCACGCAGTTATAAAAGAAAACAACTAAATATTCTCACGGTTGTTTAAATTTACAATAAATTTCATTTCATACAACAATCTTTGTATCAATGACCATATCACATCACAAGCCCTGCAAAAACAAGTTAGACGCTCTAATTTATTTTTGCATATTTTACGTGGTTTTGGGCTTTCTAGGAAAACTATTCTTACTTACGAACAAGAACCACAACGGTGATAAAACATTATTAGCAAACCGCTGTAAATTAGGATCATGACTATAGTGGGAGAAACTGACACCCGCAAAGCCACTTATGCAATACTAGTTGCATGTCGAGCGTGGAACAAGTCTCATGTGCGAGGACATGTAAGGTTAGTCCGGGCCGCTTCAAATCCCACTATGCCACCATGATCCAAAATACACGTAAAGTATGCAATAACATGATCATCAACGCCCACATCCACATGTGTTTTAAAACTGCATAAAACATCTACGCATAGACACGGCTCGATACTCACCGAAGGGTTTCAGTGAGCATGGAAAACAAAAATTTTCCACGATTGCAACCAAACACCAAGATCATATCTAGGAGATGCAAGTAAACGGTTTCGTATGACTCACCAGACCGAAGCGGGAATAACGCTCCCGCAAACAAACGTGGTTGATGTAGAGGTACACTCCGACTTCAAAGTCGCGAAGATGAGCGCCACAAACGTAGCAGCCCTCCAGATTGGTCACACGCACGGATCAACGATGACCTCCAATCCTCGCTCACGGGGCAAATGTAGCTAGTGGATCCCCGGAAAACTCCAACAACACTACGCCTTAGTGGTGGTGGTGGTGAAGAAATACTTCAGCAGCGCTTCGCTTAAGCCACAAATAAAAACGGATCAGCAGGAGGAGGGAGAATGGACCAACCAAAGGGTCATGGATGAACACTAAAGAGAGGAGCTCCTCCTCCTTTTATAGGAGGAGGAGGAGGTATGCCAAGGGTGGGGTGGTTGGCATGGGGGCTGCCCTTGCCCTCCTCTCTTCATGTGAGTGATCTCTCCACTCACAAATTAACCACTTTGATTTCCATTAAAACCCCACTCAAGAAAATGAAAGGTTTTCTCCCATAAACATTTTTATTTCAGATTTAATATTTGTTAATTCTTTAATTAACAAACATTAACATATACCCCTTTAACTATTCCGATATCCCTAAACTATTCCGGCGATACTCGAACAGCCCCTCAGATCATTCATATTTTTCTCCTGTTTCGTGATTCACTCCAAATGCATCGATGAACCTTAAGTGTGTCACCCTACGGTTCGTGAATAAAATGGACATGATTGAGACTCTCTCGCATCAATAATCATCGCGATCCGAGATCCATAATGACTCCCATTCACTCAATGATGAACTAGTGATCATTGCAAAACCGTAAAAACGACATAACCAATTCCTTTTGTCTCACGATATTTTACTTGTCCGGATCCGATCATCAAGATATCAACTATACCTAGTTCGATCCTGCTATCATACAAGTACTCTTACTCGCCGATATAACATTCTTGTGACCTAGTCACATGCTTCGGTGCTTATGTCAATGTGATATCACCGAGAGGCCCAGAGTATATCTCTCCGCTATCCGGATGGACAAATCCCACTCTTGATGCATGAGCCTCAACTAATACTTTCATAGTACCCAAATCCATCTTTATAGTCACTGCGTGTTACGGAGTGACGCTTTGATGTCATCAAAGTACTCTTCCGAATTAGTGATTGACATCATCTCATGGTCTAAGGAAAAGAGCTATTTCTGAATGTGTTTGATACAAGAACAAACTAAATGACTTGATCGCATTTTGCTATACCAACTTGGGTGTGTGTTCATCACATCATTCTTCTAATGACATGACCCCGTTATTAATAACATCCAATGTTCATGATCAGGAAACCTTGATCATCAGTTAATCAACGAGCTAGTTTAAAAAGAGGCTTTACTAGGAACCTTTTTGTTTATTAAACACACATGTATTAACGTTTCTGATTAATACAATTTTAGCATGAGAAATAAACATCTATTATAAACATGGAATATGATAATAAACAATTTATTATTGCCTCTCGGGCATATTCCCTTCAGTGACAGCCTAACCCCCACGCACCGCTCGGGGGCTTCTAGCTCGCATAACCTTACTGGTCGGTAACCCGACCAATCGCCGGGTTCTCCCACACGGTGACCCTCTCGACCCGAACCACTACGGCCTACGCCCCAGCGGCTATGGTTACGACGTAGCACTTCGCGGAAGAAGGAAGTACCCAAGCGGAGCGACCCGCGATCGGTCGGGAGCATTCCTCCCCGCGATCGTGCTAGCAAACGCCCCGCTCCTGGACGCCCGGTTTTTTCTTTTCCACTTTATAAAAAGCGTGACGAACACACCGGCCTACGCTCGACCCCCGCGGTCCCTAAGACTACGGTCGGCAAGTGTTCATCACAGCAAAAGAGCGCGAAAAAACGAGCAAACACGAAATCTTGACCGGTCTACCCGGCCAAGCCTTTTAAATGACGCAGCTCAGTGCATTGCAGGTTGAAATATAAACTGACTAAAACTCCTTCCTTCCTATTCTTGATGGAGGATGTCGGTCGGGGAGATCTGGTCGGTGATCGCCCTGGTGTGCGGTTCGACTCGGAGCTCGAGGGCGTCGACCTCTTCTTCAGACCGGTTTGCGGTGATCCCGCTACTGACAGTATCAAGGTCGATACCTTCGTAGAAGGAGAGCGTGCAAACCAGCGCCGAAGAAGCCCCGAGGGCGGCTCCAGCTGCCACCGAAGCCTCCACGTGCTCGGGCACACGGGCCAGGGCACTCGCCAGCGAGCTCGGGCCTGGTTGAAGTCCCCCCGGCCCAGCACCCGATCGCAGATCTCCCGACCGACCGCTCGTAAAGCCGTCAGTTCGGACTCCTCCGCCTCCGACAGCCGCTGCGAGGACAGGGCCAGGTCGCGTGTCGTGATGGCTTCATCACGCGCCGCGACCGCCTTATCACGCGCCTCCTCCGCCACTTTCCGCGCTTCCATGGCGCTCCCGAGGTTCTTCTTCTTCTCTGCGCAAAATCAACAGCGTCGGGAGGGCACGGTGAGGCAACCCGAAGGTCAAGATACAGGACACCAGAGCTAAGACACTTACCCGACGCGGAATCAAGCATGGCGCGGAGGTCCTCATCGGCCCGCGTTCGAGCCACTCGGTCGCGCTCGGTCGTGCTCGGCCTGCTCCGAAGCAGCATCGCGCTCGACAGCCGTATCCTGAGCAAGCTTCCGAGCCGCCTCAAGCTCCCTGCCAAGGCGGGCAGCACTCGACTCGGTTTCCTCCTTCACCCGGATCGCCTCCGCCAGGAGAGACTCAAGCTCGGACACTCTCTTGTTCGAGGCCTGCTTCGGTTGGCGCTCCTCGAGCAGGGCTCTCTTAGCGTCTGCACTCTCCTGGCGGGCCCTCGTCGTCTCGGCCTGCTCATGGTCCAAGGCCCTCTAGGCATCCGACAGCTCGGAGCGCAGTCTGCTGCACTCCAACCCGGTGGTCGACCCCCGCTGGTTCTGAACCCGGATGTACCCGGACTTGAACAGCGATCGAGTCTTCAGGCTCTGTAGATGAGATCACCCAACAGCCTACGACCCGGCCGATGAAAAAGACAAACCAACAATAAAGGTAAGCAAGCATACGCGACCTCTGGCGAGCATCCCGGAGATGGCCCTCGACTTCGGCCGAAGGTGCGAGCGTGGCGGCAGTGCCTCTCGGGCCCGGTCCGCCGGCCCGGCCAGCGGCGGCAAGTCTCGCCGAGCGTGACCCAATCGTCTCCCTCCGCCTCGTCGTCCAGAACTACCAGCGGCGAACCCGACAGGACCAACGGCGGGATAGGGACACGAGTGGACGCCTCGGCCGCTAGCGTCGGGTCCTCGGGCGTCTCCCCCCTGTGCTACCCCGACTGTCATCTCCGCCCTCGTTTCCTCGGCAGCCTCGGGCGGAAGGGAGGGCCCCGGGACCGACGGTGCGTCAAACCCCAGCGCCAGGATCGCGCCTGGGGGAGGAATCCCCGGCGGAGGCAGTGGGAGCCCTCCCGCATCCACTCCTTCCATCGGAAACGGATCCAACTCAACTCCAGCAGCGGTCTCCTCCTCGCACCCCGGCGCGACCGGCGGTCCCTCCTCCGTCCCGGCCAACGGGACGACCGGCGGTTTCGTCGATCGCTCGGTTGTCGTCCCGGACGCCGCGGCGCCCGCCACCTCCGTTGCCACTAACTTGATGCCCTCTGCCCCGGCGGGGAGCACCGCGACCCTTGGCTGCTCCGCCTCGACCGGCGGAACGCTCATCGGTGGCGGTGGCGGCGGCAACTCCGACTGCCATAAGGACGCTACTGGGTGCGCAACCGCCCCCATACCACTCCTGCACACGACGACGCAACAAGAGATCGCGAGAGCGGTCTTAAGGCCTGTGAACTTAGAAGCCAGCAAGCAAAGGGCACTTACCGCGTCGAACGCTTGCGCCGTGCTTTCCTTCTCTTCGCCGGCTACCCCGGTGGGGACGTTTCGGCCTTCCATTTTCCCCGGGGGTCCAGCTTTGCCTCCGCTGGAGACTCGGTGGCAGCAACGTCGCCCCCACCCCCGACCGCGCCGCCTCCAACGTCCGGCTCAGTGTCGGACACGAGGGGCTGACCGCCGCCCCCCTCGCCTCCAGAGCTCGGGGACGACTCCGAGTCGCACGACTCGACGTCGGTTGTATCGGAGACGTCCTCCCCGCAGGACCGCCTTGCCTCCCGCTGCCTATTCTTCAGCTCGGCCACTTTCTTCTTCTCCCTGCGAGCGGCGTCATGCGATTCCTTGATCACCCGAGCCTGGGCCCTCCGCTCTTTATCCCCTGGCAAGTCCGGCCGAGAGGTCATCCCGCCAAGACCCTGCGAAGAATAAGAAAGTCGGTCGGAACGGCCGGAGGAAGGAAAAGGGGACCGGGCCGGGGAATCGCTGAATCTACCAGGTCAGAACGACGGCCCGCCATTGGAGGTTTGGGGGCTCGAGCCACCGCCACGGACGCACCCCCGGCCAAGACGGAGAACACCCGAGTGTCAACCTCCGACGAAGGGAGCTCGGGTTCCGCCATCCTCATGGGGTCAGAAGGCCTCGAGTACTCGAACATGGGGTGCACCCTATCCGCGAGGGGTTGCACGCGCCTCTCCATGAACGCGCGCATGACAGCCTCGCCGGTCAAGCCGCGCTCTTTCAAGACCTTGATCTGATCAACAATCAGCTGCACCTTGCGCTTGTCCCTCCGTTCAGGTCCCCAAGTCCAGCACTTTTTGCCCTCGAGAAGCTGACCAGAGAAACGCGGGGCTCTGTTCCCCGCATTCCGGACATAGAACCACTCGGAATGCCAGCCCCGGTTAGACTTGGGCAGCTCGACGTCAATATACTCCGACGACCGGTTAGGGCGCAACTGCAACGCCGCGCCCCCAAAGGACGCCCCATGGCTCATCCCCTTCTCCTTCAGTAACCGATTGGAGAAAAAGTACCTCCACAGCGCCCAATGCGGCCCGATGCCGAGGAACGCATCGCACAATGTCATGAACACCGCAATGTGGAGTACGCCGTTTGGGTTGAGCTGTTGCACCTCCACCCCGTAGAAGAAGAGAAGCCCCCGGACGAACTCGTGGAGGGGGAGACCAAACCCGTGCTCGTAAAACCAGGCGGGCGCCACGATCTCGTCGTCGCGCGGCTCGGGGACTGCCCCCATCGTCGGGATCCGCCACCCGGAAACGTCCCGCGGCGCGAGGAAGCCTTTCTTCTCCAGTCCAGCCGCGAGGGAGGAGCGGGTGGAGCACTCTGGCCACATCTTTGGAAGTGAAGACGGTGGCAGCGATAAGGAAGTGGCGGGAAACCTCCTTTTCTTTTTTCTCTCGTCGCAGGCAAAAGCAGAAGCAAATGGCAGCAAAAGCAAATGGCATCGCCAGAACCTTTCTTCTCTTTCCCTTTTTTTATATAAGGGCCAAACCGGCGGAAGACGGGTGGACGCGAGTCAAGGAAACCGCTCTGCTCCACGCGCGTCTCGTCCCCTCTCCACGTCGCCGTAAGTACACCAGTTACCAATTCCCCCACTACGCATTAACTGCTGTCAGAAACCGCGGAGAAGAGCGGGCGTCACCTCGAAACGACACCCCCAGCGTCCTCTCGGTCTCCACCTTCGGGTCGGGCCAGAGACGCAATAAAAATCGACGAAGGCCCGCTGGGCCGCTGAGGCCTCGGGGTCGCTAGAAGCTTGACAGCTCGCGCCCGAGGCCCGGTCTAACGCTGGAAGCCGTGGTGGCTCGGTCCGCCAAGCGGATCCGGTACAGCCCCAGCGGAAAACTAGTGAGGGGCGAGGACAAGGCGAGCCCCCAGCGGGCCTCTAGTTGGGTCAGCGAACGACCCAATCGCCTTAACTCGTGTCCGAGACCGTGCCTCACGCTCTCCCGCGGAACCCGACGACGGGCAGCAGCCAGCTGCGCCCCGGGTCGGCGGACGACCCGGGGTCCGACACGGGATCGAGTAAGGAAAGGTGTTTTGTGGATCGCCCCTCAGAGGGGTCGGACACCCACGCAGGGATCGTCCGCTAGGTGGCCCCCTCTCGGGGGGGTCTCCAGGTTCCACTCGAACAACCCGTTAGCAGCTCCGCGAGAACGGTGCGCGAGCCGACGTAGGCAAGCACGCGTCTCTCACCCCCTCCCGGTCCCACACCTGCAGACGGGGCGTACGCGTGGAACAGACGGCAACCTCTCCGCCCGAAAGACAACCTCGCCAGATGAGGTCTCAGGTCGGACGTTAATTCGCCCAGCTCTGGCATAAAACGAGCCGCACCAATTCGCCCAGCTCCGGCGCAAAACGAGCCGCAGCAACCTACCCCGCTCCAGCCTAATACAAGCAAGCCAAATTCCGACCGGTCAGACTCCATCGCCACAAGCCTTGCTGGTCCCGGCCAGTCAGCCTGATCGGACAATTGTAACCCCCTGACCTGCTCTTCGACCAGCTCGGGGGCTCGGGGGCTACACCCACCGGGTGCGCTCGCAATACCGACCATCACGGCCAGCGGCGACGGGCACCCCAGGCATTGGCCAGTCAGCTGATCGGGCGATTGTAACCCCCCGACCTGCTCTCCGACCAGCTCGGGGGCTACACCCACCGGGTGCGCTCGCGCGCACCCGATCGACAATACCGACCAACACGGCCAGCGGCGACGGGCACCCCAGGCATCGGCCAGTCAGCTGATCGGGCGATCGTAACCCCCCAACCTGCTCTCCGACCTGCTCGGGGGCTACACCCACCGGGTGCGCTCGCGCGCACCCGGTCGAAGACTCCAATCAAGCAGGACGCGCCGCGATGCGGGGGCAAAAACCCCCCGGGCCCCTCTCCGACCCGCCCGGGGGCTCGGGGGCTACTGACGAGTACCCGTACCATGGGTACCCCCAGAGGCCCGGAACGACGTATGGGCCGACCCCAACACAGCCACAGCCCAAGGTCACGGCCGGGTCTTCACGTCTCCAAGGGGGAACAACATTTATCGCGTCTCGTGCGCATTAAATGCCGGTAATAAAGACGACGGCTTGGCAGTGCGAGTTCCCGACGCTCGCATTTAATACAGGCGACGCCGCGGCTCCTAAGTACGTAGTCTTCACAAGTATGAAATGAGCTACCTTGGTCAAACGGTCTACTATGATCCATATAGAACCATATCCACTTTGAGTTTTAGGCAAACCGATAATGAAGTCCATACCGATTTCCTCCCACTTCCATTCAGGTATCTTCAGCGGCTGCAACAAACCAGCTGGCCTCTGATGCATGATTTTAACTCTTTGACATATATCACATAAAGCAACATGCTCAGCAACCTCACGCTTCATGCTTGGCCACCAAAATCTCTCTTTCAGGTCTTGATACATCTTGGCACTTGCCAGGTGAATTGAGTACTTGGAGTCATGGGCTTCTTCTAGAATTAACTGCTTCAGCCCTTTGTTGTTCGGCACACAGATGCGATCTTTAATCCACAATGTACCCTGCTCATCCAACCTGAAGTCCTTAGCCTTGCCCTCATCCATTTTGGACTTAATTTTCTTGATCTTGTCGTCATCCTTCTGACTTTCTCTGATCTGGTCTTCTAAGGTAAGCTTTACTTCCAAGGTTGCCAGAAATCCTTCAGGTACCATTTCCAGCTTCATCCTCTGGAAAACTTTACATAGCTCATCATGACTTTCTGCCACTAGCATATTCACGGTGTGGCTTTTTCGACTCAAAGCATCAGCTACTACATTAGCCTTGCCGGGGTGATAATGGATTCCGACATTATAGTCCTTGATCAATTCTAACCATCTCCTTTGCCTTATATTCAAATCTGATTGAGTGAAGATATATTTAAGAATCTTGTGGTTCGTATAAACTTCACATCTTTTTCCAATAAGGTAGTGATGCCACAACTTTAGTGCATGCACTACGGTAGCTAACTCCGAGTCATGCGTCGGATAGTTCTCCTCATGCGGCCTCAACTGCCTTGATGCATAAGCGACTACCTTTCGGTTCTGCATCAGCACACATCCAAGTCCTTGGCGCGATGCATCACAATAAATATCAAAACTCTGGTGCACATCCGGTAAAACTAACACTGGCGCCGTTGTCAATCGCTTCTTCAACTCTTGGAAGCTCTTCTCGCACTATGGCGTCCATGCAAACTTCTTCTCCTTCTTCAACAATTGCGTAAGAGGTCTAGCAATCGTTGAAAATCATTCGATGAATCGGTGGTAATATCTGTAACATCCCAAAATTTGGGTTTTCAAAATTTTTTTGGTTTAGTTTAGCTTCCCAAAAATTTTCGTTGATTTTCTCGCGTTTACAAAACTTGATTTGAATTTTCTAAAAGCTAAAACAATTTAATTTGATTATTCTAAACCTCAAATAAAATAAATTTAATTTTATTTGGGTTCCTTGTGTTTCAAGAAATTCTTCTGTAATTTTTGAGATTTTTCGGAGCTCGTTTGCTATTTATTGGACTTAATTGGAATTGATTTGAATTAAGCACTTTTATTGAAATTAATTAATTATTTGGAAAAGTTTATATAAAGTGTTGTTGCAAATATTTTATTTGAGTTTAAACTATCTCAAAATATTTTCTAGAATTTTTCGGGTATTTTTATTACCTCAAATGATTTATTTGATTTTACGGAATTGTTTTAAATCGAAAAATGCTGAAAATTCTGGTTTTAGATTTGGGCCTAATCTCTCTCCTCTCCCTCCCGCCGGCCCACCCCGCCGCGCCAGCCCACCGGGCAGCTCCGTCTTGCGCCGCTGAGCCACCTCGCAATGGCCAACCGCCACCTCGCCACGCACGCTTGCGCTCTAGCGGCCGCCACGAGCCGCGCCAGCAGGCCGCCGCCAGCGTCGCGCTTCGCCGTCACGAGTCAGCTGGGCCAGGCCAGCGCCCCCCATGGACACTGTCGCCCCCACGTGCTGCCAGGTCGCCCGGATTCGATTCATGCACGGAAACTGCTCGGTAAAATGCCTATAAGACCCGTTTTTGCTCCAAACGCGTCCAAACTTGATTTCTCTTGACCTAGCCGCCACCCCAACCCCATGTAGACCTCCCATGACCTCTCCCACGGATCTTCAACCTCTGGATCTCCCCCAAACCCGAGAAATCCATCCCATGTCCTCCGGATGTCGCCCAACGTCGGCCGAACTTTGGAGCCGCGTCCCGGGCAGCTCGTCGACTCTTTTCGAGATCCGTCTTCGCCATGGTGTGCCACAAGGTACCTTCTGCTTGCTGTCCAAAAATTTAGCCAATTTGGCCCGTGGGATCAAAAGTTATGGCCGTTTCAATCTCGAATCTTGCCGAGGCCATAACTCCCTCAATTTTTCGAGTTTGACTGTGAAATTTTTTTTGTAGACTCCTGGGGATGTCCTCTATGTGATGCACATATTGCCTCATGGTTTTTCCCTATGGATTTAGTGCAGCAAAATAATTTCTCCGATCAGACTACAATCAGACTGCGTTTCAGACAGCGGCAAACTTCCTCGCGCGTTCCCCGCTGTTCCAGATGGTATTTCTTCGAGCCACCTATGTCACGGTGTGCCTCTTAGTCCCATCTAGCTCTCGGTCAAATTTCGTTAAGTTCCGATCATTATTCTAGAAATTATGGCCATCCAAAGTTTTGATCCGAAACTCGTTAATCGCCAGTTTGTGATTAATCCGGAGGGGCGCCGCAAAATCCGCCTATACCGTTGAGTTCATCTTGCCGCGTTCTACGCAGTAGACATTCTCCCTTTGCCATCCCATCCTCCGGAATTTTTTTTATATATTTAGGCCGCCCTTTAGCCGTCGCCGCGCGTCACCTTTTGACGCCGGCTATTTTAGCTCGCTCCGGCCGTGTTGTCGCGTCCGGAGGATCATCGTGTACTGTTTTGGTCCATCTTTAGGGTCCAAGCGGTCTCCGTTTGCCGAGAAGCCCGATTCCAGCCTAAACCCGTCGTTTTCGGCTTAACCCGTTGTTGCCGGTTCGCATCTCGGTTAGCCGTCCTTGCTATTTTTTTTCGCGGCCATGTCGTTGCACCGACGGTCGCTACTTCGCTTCATGAGTATCCTATCATCATTTCACCTCCACCGTTAACGTTCGCCGTTAACGCTCCACCGTTAACGTCCCACCATTAACGTTTTCCCGACGTTAACGTTTTGCCATTAACGCTCCGTCGTTAACGCTCCGCCGTTAACATTTCGTCGTTAATGCTCCGTCGTTAACGTTCCCTCGTTAACGTTTCACCGTTAACACTTTGCCGTTAACGCTCCGTCGTTAATGTTTCGTCGTTAACGCTCCGTCGTTAACGTTCCAGCGTTAATGCTCCAGCGTTAACGCTCCACCGTTAACGCTCCGTCGTTAACGTTCCTCCGTTAACGTTTTGCCATTAACGTTTCACTGTTAACGCCCCGTCGTTAATGTTCCGTCGTTAACATTCCACCGTTAATGTTTCCCCGTTAACGCTCCGCCGTTAACGCTCTGTCGTTAACATTCCACCGTTAATGTTTCCCCATTAACGCTCCGTCGTTAACATTCCACCATTAATGTTTCCCCGTTAACGCTCTGCCGTTAACGCTTCATCGTTAACACTTGTCTCTCATCGCTTCATTGTCATCGCATGCGTGCATTCAAGCAAGAGCCCTAGTGCGATGTCCTCATCTTCTCTATCATCATGATGTGAGCCTAGCCTCATCGTCATATCATCTTCAAAGCCGAACCAAAACCCTAACCTAAGACTGGTTCGATGGACTAAGTTCATCGTGAGCCACGTTGTTATCTTTACAATCTTTCCCGTTGTTTCAATCGTGGTAAGACACTTGTCTTGTCTTATCCCTGAAAACCTAATCTGCCATTAATCGAGAATTCCTTCGTGGACATGGTCGATAGACCATTGGCCATCTGTCATACCCTTGTGCCCGATCTATCCGTCTCTCTTTTGTTTGACTGTGTCCGTTCGGTCAACAAAAGTCAACTTCAAGAATCAGTTTAGTTCATTGTGAACTAACATATCCTTATGGACCCGATCTATAGATCGAGAGTCCATATGTCCTTGTTTGTCCAATCAAGATAATGACTTCGGAGGAAATATTCTTCGGAATATTATTCTTTCTTCCCCAGTTATTAGTCTTTCCCTTTTCGGTGCTTTCCCGAAAGCCCGTTCTCTTTTGTCAACTCTTCGATCTAATCCGTTTGAGTTCTCAAATTCTTCCAAGCCGTTGTGCCCATTGCTGTTCGTTCTTAATTTGAAGTTTATTTGAATTGTCTTTTGAGTTTTGTTGTAGTTGTGTTTCTTTATCGTTAGATGCGTTGTCCGGAAGTCGTTCTACGGGCTGAAGATCAAGGAAGTGAAGATCGAAGATCAAGAATCAAAGATAAAGAGTAAAGAACAGTAAATGTTGCAAGGGCCAGGCAAGTTGTGCTTTGACCATGTTGATCCCATTTTCTAACTTATGTTGTTTCAAATTATTGCATGCTAGTTGGATATAAACTGATTTCAATTAGTTTGGGATTAAATAATCAACCTACTTGTTATTGCCACCTTGTCTATAATAGTTGTACACCATGAATCATTTGTCACCCTAGGTTTCTTGATTAATAGTCGGCTTTAAATACTTTGCCGACATGGGTTAGTTAGACCGTCAGTAGCTGCTTAGTCTTGCAACGTACCTTTGACATCGTTTTGGAAATACAAAAGCTCAATATTGACTAATGGAATATGCAATGTGTTTTGGAACGGTGTGACGTGTTGCCGACACGATGAAGTTGATATGTGGAGGTATTCGTACTTCTTCAAGGATGTTGAGTTGTTGGCATTGTGTTGCGCAATAATCAACTGGGGTGATAAAATGATTTAGACCGGGGCAAGTGGCAAGATTATGATCGGGTGGGCCAGGTGTGGCACTGGGAAGGTTGATTTGGCTCTTCGGGTAGTCTTACCCTGGTCAAAATAAGGACTTAACCTTGCAAGCCTTTGAACTGAGTCAAATGTGCAACCACATGTATGTAATGGGACGGACCTAGATGATTAAGTTGCTAATAACTTACTTGTGGTACCTCTGGGTGTCAACTACACCATTTGTGTAGATTGAAGGTGGAGCGTACCAGGGCTGCGGCATGGTACCCATCCAACGGTATGTCGGTCCCGTACTTCGCCTTAGCTAAGGGAAGGGATGGTGTAGGGCAAAAACCGGAGAGGTCCACTTGTGTAGTTAGAGGCTTCCGAAAGGCTAAAGCTGATTAGAAACTATGTGTGAGCTTTTTGTTGGACTTCAAATAATCATTATGAGTCTCAAGCAAAATCAGTGTTTTAAATGATAAAAGCAAGTTGAAAAAGATGCAAGCAAAAGCTACTTGGCTAAACACAAGTTTAGTACAATGTGCAGCTTCCTTGCCAGGGATTTAAATTCAAAAGATGCAAGAAAAGGCTACTTGTCTAAACAAAAGTTCAGAACAATGTGAAGCCACTTGCCAATTTAAACTGAGAAAGATACAAGAAAGAACTACCTACTCATACACAAGTATGGGCTAGTGTGATTACTTGTCATCCCTGTTGATCACAAAGCAAAATTGTCAAACTTGCTAAAAGAGAAAAGGAAATTCAAATTTTGAAAAGGCTTGAGACAAACATTAGTGAATTTGAAAGTCTCTCTTTGCTCATGATAGATTTCTTTTTAGCTATGGCAAAATCAGTTTATGACATTTTACTTGTTTTGCTCTAATTTGCTTATGCAACAACTATTCTATGTGTTAGAGCCTCCATATTCTCACAATTTGCTTTCTCATTGGATAAATTGATACAAAATGTGAAAACTCTCGTAAAAACTCTCCAAATGCTTTACTTTGATTATATACCTTGAATATACTTCAAAGCTTGAGATCTGCATTCATTAAGGGGAGTTTTGAGATCTTGATGACTATTTTGTCAAAAGGGGAGCAAAAGTCAAGAAAAAGAAAAATAAAAAGAGGAGAATTTCAAACTGTTTGAGAATTTGGATTTACTTGGTCTTTACTTGGTCTTGGAATCTTTTGGGTCTCAATCTCTAATTTTTTTTTTCTATACTCTTGTCAAATCTTATTGTGTTTTGTCAAATTACTCATCAAGGGGGAGATTGAAGGATCATTGTTTTTGATCCAATTGTTTTTGATGATGAGTATTTGAAAGGAGTTGAAATTGATTTGATTATTTGATAAGATTTGAAAGTGGTTTGATTATCTAGTGGTTGTATGGATTAATGTGAGTCAAGTCGCGAACTTGGGCTCGGAAATTGTTTTTGTGTTTTGTTCATGTGCAGGTGTTGCTTGAGGTCGAACGTGGTCGGTGACGGGACCGAGACTAGGTTCGAGGAGGAACCGAGGTCGAGAGGGTCAAAGTTGTCATGCGGGACGTTTGGACTAAAGAACAGTGCACGTGGAGTCGAGATCGTTGCAACGTAGTGGCAGGAAGCCGTACGCGTGTATACGAATTTTTGAGTGTGTGTGCATGCATGCAAGTGTGTGTGTGAATGCATTTAATGCATGAGTGTGTGCATGCATGGTGTGTGTGTAAATGCATTTAATGCATGTGTGTGTGCATGCATGGAGTGTGTGTGTTGCGTGCATGCATGTGTGCGTGGTGCATGTGTGTTGGCGTGAGAGTGTGCGTGAGTGCCGCGTTGTGTCGTGTGTGTGCGTGGCGTGAGTGCATCGCTGTGTGTGTGTGTGCTTCCGACTCCGAGAGGAGTTTGGTCGGCAGGAGCAAATCCGAGTGGAGGCGCAGGCGGCGTACGTGCCGATGGCTGCCGTGAGTTCTTTGTCGAAGAGGCCAGCAATCCGAGTCTGTGTGGAGACGGCGGGAAAAATAGAAAAAGGATTCCTAAGTCTAAACAGATTCTTGATAGATTTTTTGGGTGACTCTTGTCCTTTAAATAGAGGGTTCTAGGGGCTTAGAACTCAATCCAATGCAAAGGGCAAGAAGCAAAAGGTGCCTACAACAAAGAAGAGCTTGTGTGCTCTATCTAGTTGGTTTATAGTAGAGTTTTCTAATCTTTTGAGATTAGAAGATTTTTGGTGTCATCATGTGGAAGATGGCTTTGGAATAAAGAAAAGGGTTATACAATTCTTTTATCCTTTTTGCTTTGATTCTTGATTAGAAAATTTGTTCTTCTTTTGTTAGAACTAGTTTTGATTTATGTTCGATTTGTCTCGCTAATTAATCTAGGGTTTTGTTCTCTACGATATTAGATATTCTTCCGCTATTTAGGGGTCTTTAATTTTCCGAAAGAAATAGTTGAATTTTATTCGGCATCTATTCACCCCCCCCTCTAGTTGCCTACTCGGTCCTACAAGTGGTATCAGAGCCAGGCTCTACTAATCCATCTTAACAGTGATTAGTAAGCGGTAAGTTATGGCAACAGAGAAATACTCAAACAAGCCGCCAATCTTCGATGGCACAGACTTCCCCATTGGCGGATCCGGATGTTGCAT
Source organism: Rhipidocladum racemiflorum (assembly GCA_036346355.1). Lineage (NCBI taxonomy): Eukaryota > Viridiplantae > Streptophyta > Magnoliopsida > Poales > Poaceae > Rhipidocladum > Rhipidocladum racemiflorum. Next base: position 843,564 of record CM070582.1, read on the forward strand.
ATCTTCAAGCTCAAGGTAACGCGATTTGGCGCAAGGTAAAAATTTAAACTGAGCTTCCTTCTAATGATGATATTGATAAAATCGAGTTTGAAAAAGATGTTGAAAATAATAATAGAGCTAGAAACATATTGCTTCAAGGACTTGCTAGAAAAGAATTCGATAGAGTCTGTCATTTACTCACGGCTTCATGAAATTTGGAAATCTCTTCAAGATTATCATGAGGGCAATCGACTCTGTAAAGAAGCTAGACAAGATCAATTTAAAAGGAATACACTAGATTTGAAATGAACTCTGGAGAATCTCTAGATGATTGTTTTGCTCGCTTTATGAGAATCTTAAACAATCTTAGAGTGTAGATGTAAAGTACATCGACTACGAAAATGCTAGACATTTCCTATCATCTCTTGATCTTAAAATCGGCAAATGAAAGTGGATCGCTTTTAGGGAAGCTCATAAGATGAGTGAAATGACTTTGGATAAACTATATTCTAGTCTCAAGACTTTTGAGATAGACATTGTTTCAAGAACTTCCAATGATAACTCTATGGCTCTTAATGCTAATTCTTCATATGATAATAGTTCTTCATCATCATATTCCATTCTTGCTTTGAGTGCTCTTAGTGATGAACAGCTAGATCAAATACCCGGAAGATACACTTGCTCTTCTTTCCAAGCGTGTCAATGCAGCGTACATGAGATCAAGGGAGAGAAGAGGAGCCTCCATCCACTTTGCTACAAGCTGCGGCAAGGCGGGGCACATCCGTGCTAATCAAGCTTCAAGAACAAAGACAGAGAGGAGAAGGAGCAAAGCAACTCCTCCAAGTCCTTCCGGCCAAGAGAGAGCAAGGATAAAAATAAACAACGGACAAAGAAGATGCTCAACAAAGTCTTGAGGCAATTGGTCGCTTAGACTTAAGCGACATTGATGACTCAGCGAAGATGAGAAGGAAGCGAAGCAAACAAAGCTGAATGAGAAGGATCTCACGGACTATGCTTCATGGCAAAAGGGAACACTAGTGATTCTAGTGACAACGACAGACCTTCCATGACGGTGATGAGGTAATACCTTCATACGATGAGCTTTGTGAAGTTTTAGTCATATTGAGAAAATCTTTAAGAAAATCTTCACTCAAAAATAAAAGCTTAGAAAAAGATCTATCCATGCTAAAATCTGAAAACTTTGATCTTAGAAATTCAAATTCTGAAAATATTTGTGATACTTGCTTAGATCTCAAATTTGAAATTAAGTCACTAAAAGAGGAACATGTGATTAAACTAGAACACGTTTATGCCGAACAATTGAAAAATGAAAAACTTGTGAAAAATATTGGTTGCTCTACTGATAGTTTACATGATCAAATTGCTTGCTCTAAATGTTCTATTCTTGAGTTGAAATTAAAAGATGCAAATTGTAGAGTTACCCAATTAACAAATGACATGTTCACTCATGAAATTAACTCGTGTTCAAATTGCCGTAAAGCAGAAAGCTAAAATTGACACTCCTTGTGATAATTGTTTAAATCTTGCTAAAAAGGTTGACTACTTGCGAGATTCTCTTTCTAGGTTCACTAAAGGGAAGAAAAATTTGAACATGATTTTAGACCAATCTAAAGTGAGCTTCAACAAACAGGGTTTAGGTTTTAACTCTCATGCTTCTACTAAACCTGTTGAGAGCAAAAATGTGAAAATTGATAATGAGTCTAAAAGAACTTTGATTAAATCTGGCGGCACTCTATCTCCCACTATTTCAAGTGCAAAAGTTACTTCTAATGCCAAACCATATGTTAAGTACAATTGCACTCATTGTGGGAAAGATGGTCATTTGGTGAATTTCTGCTTTAGACTAGCCAAACAACAAAAGAAAGAAAGAACTAAGGCTAGGTCTAATTTCAGACAGGCACGTTTCATTTCTCATTATGTGCCTAGGGTGATGCAAACACCTCTTGTTGCTAAGAACACGAGAAAAGACAAATCTGCTTTTATGCATAAGAATGCTCGTGTTGTGCCAACTGTTGTGCGTCGTGTGTCTCAAGATCTTGGATTCCTAAACATCTTATTTCTAACCCGATCTGAGACCTCGACACTTTCTCGCTTCTATGTAGGCTTCTCACGCGAGGAAGGAGAACATATGGCTAGTGGATTCCGGATGCTCACATCACTTGTCCGATGATAAGAATTGGTTCTCCTCCTTCACTCGTGCATCTCGTGCTAAAAGTGTTATTTTTCAAGATGCTTCTTCCACCTCTGTTTTCGCAAAAAGGCACTAGTCAAAATAGTGCAGGTACATGTGCATATGTTCAGAGGGAGAGTATCTTTGTTGATGAAGATGATGATGATGATGATGCTGTTGAGGATGAGATAATTGGAGTTTGCTGTGTGCTTGTGTCCTCGTTTTCAAGCTTCCCCGCGTGCTTCACATCGACAAGCTATCAAGAGGATTTTAAGGTATCTCCGTGGTACTCAAGATTTTGGCATTTGGCTTTCTGCTTCCTCATGCATTAGTTTAAGAGCTTTCTTTGATGTTGAATTTGGAGGATGTAGAATTGATAGAAAAAGTACATCTGGTTCATGCCACTTCTTGAGTAATTCTCTTTCTTGGACACATTGACATCAGATTTCACTTTCTTAGAGATCTTGTTGAAAAAGGAGCTATTGAACTGAAATTTGTTGATTCGGGTGCTCAACTTGCTGATATTTTCACTAAACCGCTTGATTCTTCTCGTTTTGCTTTCTTACGCGGTGAACTTGGGTTCTTTCATCCCCATGGGTTGATTTGAGGGGGAGTCTTGATTTTAACTCTTTCATTTGTGTTACTTGACTTTGGTTACTACAAGGAGCTATTTTGTCGTTACACTTAAAGAAAACTCCCCTGTTTTCATTGCATCATGTAGTACAAAGCTTTGTTGACTATTCTTGTGTATATAGTCAAATTAATGCTACATTGCTTCACTTCTCACTAAAAGACTAAAAGACTAAAATAATTCAATTTGAGATGCTTTTCGAGAATATTTTGGCTCTTGTTCATTTTGGTATTGCATTTGTGAAATAGGCTTAAAAGTTTCTTGTCATCTGTTGAAAGGCTAAAGCTGATTAGAAACTATGTGTGAGCTTTTTGTTGGACTTCAAATGATCATTATGAGTCTCAAGCAAAATCAGTGTTTTAAATGATAAAAGCAAGTTGAAAAAGATGCAAGCAAAAGCTACTTGGCTAAACACAAGTTTAGTACAATGTGCAGCTTCCTTGCCAGGGATTTAAATTCAAAAGATGCAAGAAAAGGCTACTTGTCTAAACAAAAGTTCAGAACAATGTGAAGCCACTTGCCAATTTAAACTGAGAAAGATACAAGAAAGAACTACCTACTCATACACAAGTATGGGCTAGTGTGCAGTTACTTGTCATCCCTGTTGATCACAAAGCAAAATTGTCAAACTTGCTAAAAGAAAAAAAAATTCAAATTTTTGAAAAGGCTTGAGACAAACATTAGTGAATTTGAAAGTCTCTCTTTGCTCATGATAGATTTCTTTTTAGCTATGGCAAAATCAGTTTATGACATTTTACTTGTTTTGCTCTAATTTGCTTATGCAACAACTATTCTATGTGTTAGAGCCTCCATATTCTCACAATTTGCTTTCTCATTGGATAAATTGATACAAAATGTGAAAACTCTCGTAAAAACTCTCCAAATGCTTTACTTTGATTATATACCTTGAATATACTTCAAAGCTTGAGATCTTGCATTCATTAAGGGGAGTTTTGAGATCTTGATGACTATTTTGTCAAAAAGGGGGAGAGCAAAAGTCAAGAAAAAGAAAAATAAAAAGAGAGGAGAATTTCAAACTGTTTGAGAATTTGGATTTACTTGGTCTTTACTTGGTCTTGGAATCTTTTGGGTCTCAATCTCTAATTTTTCTTTTTTCTATACTCTTGTCAAATCTTATTGTGTTTTGTCAAATTACTCATCAAGGGGGAGATTGAAGGATCATTGTTTTTGATCCAATTGTTTTTGATGATGAGTATTTGAAAGGAGTTGAAATTGATTTGATTATTTGATAAGATTTGAAAGTGGTTTGATTATCTAGTGGTTGTATGGATTAATGTGAGTCAAGTCGCGAACTTGGGCTCGGAAATTGTTTTTGTGTTTTGTTCATGTGCAGGTGTTGCTTGAGGTCGAACGTGGTCGGTGACGGGACCGAGACTAGGTTCAGGGAGGAACTGAGGTCGAGAGGGTCAAAGTTGTCATGCGGGACGTTTGGACTAAAGAACAGTGCACGTGGAGTCGAGATCGTTGCAACGTAGTGGCAGGAAGCCGTACGCGTGTATACGAATTTTTGAGTGTGTGTGCATGCATGCAAGTGTGTGTGTGAATGCATTTAATGCATGAGTGTGTGCATGCATGGTGTGTGTGTAAATGCATTTAATGCATGTGTGTGTGCATGCATGGAGTGTGTGTGTTGCGTGCATGCATGTGTGCGTGGTGCATGTGTGTTGGCGTGAGAGTGTGCGTGAGTGCCGCGTTGTGTCGTGTGTGTGCGTGGCGTGAGTGCATCGCTGTGTGTGTGTGTGTGCTTCCGACTCCGAGAGGAGTTTGGTCGGCAGGAGCAAATCCGAGTGGAGGCGCAGGCGGCGTACGTGCCGATGGCTGCCGTGAGTTGCTGTCCGAAGAGGCCAGCAATCCGAGTCTGTGTGGAGACGGCGGGAAAAATAGAAAAAGGATTCCTAAGTCTAAACAGATTCTTGATAGATTTTTTGGGTGACTCTTGTCCTTTAAATAGAGGGTTCTAGGGGCTTAGAACTCAATCCAATGCAAAGGGCAAGAAGCAAAAGGTGCCTACAACAAAGAAGAGCTTGTGTGCTCTATCTAGTTGGTTTATAGTAGAGTTTTCTAATCTTTTGAGATTAGAAGATTTTTGGTGTCATCATGTGGAAGATGGCTTTGGAATAAAGAAAAGGGTTATACAATTCTTTTATCCTTTTTGCTTTGATTCTTGATTAGAAAATTTGTTCTTCTTTTGTTAGAACTAGTTTTGATTTATGTTCGATTTGTCTCGCTAATTAATCTAGGGTTTTGTTCTCTACGATATTAGATATTCTTCCGCTATTTAGGGGTCTTTAATTTTCCGAAAGAAATAGTTGAATTTTATTCGGCATCTATTCACCCCCCTCTAGTTGCCTACTCGGTCCTACATATTCGAATAGCCATGTCCGCAATACCAAACAATGCTCGGGGATTACAGTTAAGGGTTAGCTTTTCTCAAAATTGAACTTGGGATTGGAGGCAGTTTGCCTGTGGAAAAGTGATAATTGTTTAAGGTTGTGGTATGGTTTACTTGTGAAATAATTGTGGAATCTATTACTGTTATTACTTGTTTTACTGCTTTACAATCAGTTATATTTATTTGTGATTGTTGCTTTTCTGCAAAATAACCATTCAGCCTGTTACTTGGAATAAGCCATGCATATAGTTATTAGACTTGCATTCTGTGCATGACTTGCTGAGTGCTTTATGTACTCACCCCTTGCAAACAAACAATCACCAGTAAGCAAAAGTCTATATCGTCGAAGAAGAAGAAGTTCCGTGAGAAGGCGATTATCTAGGAGTCAAACCCTGTCAGTTGCCTATGGCGTATTGATGGGATTCACCGATGTTCTTCGTCCGCTGCTGCTTATTTGGAGTTGAAGCCGTCAAGGTTTCGCAAATGTAAGGTTGACCTTAAGGTCGTACATTAGTTTATATTTTATAATTAGGTTATTTTTATTATTCCGCTGTGTATGATTGTGATATTCATCTATGTTGAGACTGTGTGCACTAGCGTGATCCTGGACTAGTGCTGAATACACAGAGGGTCCGGATTTGCAAATTCGGGTCCCGACAGAGGTGGTATCAGAGCCATACTGACTGTAGGTCTTGACCCTAGATAGATTGGCCGTCTTTAGGAGCTTCAAAATTATTTTCTAAAGAGATAATTTAACTTGAAAGAATAATACATTCTTGACTTATCTTATTCTTCCATTCTTTCCTCTTTGCTGAAAGTTCTATCCTTCTCTTCGATTTAAATGGAAATCTTACCTGAGTTGTTCTGAATAGTTAACGATGTTTCACACTTAAGGAGAAAGTACTGGATGTCGCCATCAACCCTGAAGATCGTGAAGTAAGAAATCGTCGAGCTCGAAGAGAACTGGATCGATGAAGTGTTCCAGAAGCTTGAAGAACCAGTGCTTAGTAGTAAGTTCAGACTCATTGGTGAGAGTCGCGTCTCTTAAGATAGGAGTGTTACCCCCTTTTAGACGCTAGATTGTTGTGTGCTTAGGAATTTGGATCTTTCTTGATTGCTGAGTGTGCAGTATGTGTTGCAAAGCTTTCAGGCTTGGATAAGCAACCATACCAAGTTCTTAATATTGTTTTTATAAGTTCTTGGGTTAAACCTGCTCCCCTGCACTAGGATTCTTGAACTTCATCTATGCTTTTTCCCTCTTACCTACACCTTGGAGTGATCAACAAATGAAAAGGACCAACTACAGCTATGACTCCGAGGCAGTTCAAGTTAGTTCAATCGCTACTACTGGTGTTAGTGATAAAGCAGATAGTGACCAACAACCGTCCACCGCACTAACCGTGACAATTCAACACTTGGATGAGTTTATCACTGCTCAAACTCATCTCATGCAGACAATGATGCAACAGATGAATGTTATCAGTGCTAAAATCAACCCCTCCACAACTGAAGTCACAACCTCATGTTCATAGTCAAAGTTTGCCTTGTTCATAAAGACTAAACCGCCCACGTTTGATGGATCAGCCACTCTCAAAGATGCAGAAATCTGGCTTCGTGTCATAGAAGAGAAGTTGGCTTTAGTGCAATGTGAAGATGAAGAGAAGGTTCCCTATGCTACTTGTCAGTTAGAAGGAGATGCATTAGTCTGATGGAAAAGTTTCTACGCCACCTCTGAAGATGGACATACTATCACTTGGTTGGAGTTTGTCACCGCCCTTCGTCAGTTTGTTGCGTCGTCAAATAATAGTGTGACTACGGCAAGTTCAGAGATGTGTACAACCCCTGCACCCAATACCATACCGAGACACTGTTCTTTGAAGTGTTGTCAACCAAGCAAGTCAAAAGATCGCGCATGCATCCGTTGTGGAGAAATATGATGTAGGATCGAAGTATACGAATATAGCAATCAGAGGGGGGGTGAATGATTGTGCAGAAGCTAAAACCAAATTCTTGACCTATTAAAAGATCACCCCAAAACAAAACCAAATAATTGCCTCGTTTTCGACAAAAACAGAATGACATAGGTTTGGTAAAACGAGAATTCCCGGCGATCCAACCGTCGAAACGATCTGAAATTTGGACACAAGAAACTAGATTCCAATACGAATCGAACCCAAAAAGAATCAGCTCGATCGGACTTACGGATCAAAAGTTATGAGCTTCGCAAGCTTGCTGTTCCAGAACTTGACGAAAACTAATCTAATCAAAACTTCAAGATTAAACAAGAACGACAAAAGATTGATCAACTAGACTTTGAGAAACACTAGATCAATACCCTAGAGAGGTTTTTGATGGATCAAATCAAGATGAAACTCAACGATCAAAAACCAATCTAGAATTAGAACAAGCATGCAAACAAGAACCAAAACAGAAAATACTGTAGCGACGTGGTTACTGTAGCACGCAAAAATCTTGGAAGAATTGATCTTTAATTCTTGTCTAAAATACTCTCATCAAAAGAGTACAAACCCTAAAACCAAGCTCAAAGCTTGATGCGCTCAGCTCTGCTTGGTGCCTTTCAACAGGAGACCCCCCACCTATTTAAAGCACCAACCCACAAGGAGTTCTGAATACGATTCCTATTCCCTAGAAGGAATCCGTATCCAACACAACTCTCCTTGGCCGAGTACAACTCTTGCACGCGTATGGCAACCCTACCATACTCACGTGTCTAACACTTTGCACGCGTATGGCCACCTGCCATACTCACGTGACTAACACTTTGCACGCGAATGACCTCCTGCCATTCTCACGTGACTAACCATTCTTCATGTGCACCATTCTCTTAGTCCGAACGTCCCGCATGACATCCTTGACCACCAAGACCTCAGTTCCTCCTGAACCTAGTCCCGAACCTCAGTTCCTCCATGAACCTAGTTCCGGTCCCGTCATCGACCACATTCGTCTTCGAGCAATACCTGCACATGAACAAACCACAAAACAAATCCGAGCACAAGTCCACGACTTGACTCAATATCAATCCATGCAACTACTCACATGAGTATTGCATAAAGTCCACTTCAAAACACACATCATGAAATCATCACAAATATCATAATCTCAAGGTCAAACCATTTCAATTCTTGCAAAACATCCTAAACTGAGCAAAACACGTTCACAACGGACAAGAAATAAAAACTCTAGAAAAAGTCCATTCACGACGGACAAGAAATCTCTGTCCGGCGTACATGTGAAACTTTCAGTTCCAAGAAGAAAACATTAGGTGAAAACACGTTCACAACGGACCCAAAAACTTTGTCCGTTGTACATGCGAAATCAATCCTCAAAGCCGTTCACGACGGACCCAAAAACTTTGTCCGTCGTACATGCGTAGCTCTTGGATTCTTGGAAAATAGGATTTGGCTCATGCGCTCAGAATCATGTTCACGACGGACACAAAACTTTGTCCGTTGTACATAGAAGAAAGAGGTTGTCAAAAAGCATGTTTACAAAGGACCAAGAAAGTTTGTCCGTCGTAGATGGGAAACTTCTTGTTTTCTTTAGGATTGGTCGCGCCAAGGCAAAACTTCTTGTTTCTTGTCAATTGTCAAAACACATGAACAAACACATTTTGCAAATTCAAATCTAAGTTAATTTTTTCAGTTCAAAGCCAATTTTTCAGCACATGATTTCACAATCTCCCCTTGATGAAAACATTGGCAACACCACTTAGAATTGAACATTTGGCATTCACTTTACAAAAGATTTTAAAATCCAAAGAATCAAAGACCAAGGTAAGAAAACACAGAATTTCCCCTTTGACCAAAATGGCAAAACAAAATCTCCCTGAGAATGAAAATGTGTGTGAATGTGCAATGCGCCCAAAAATTTCAAAAAAATCCCAAACTTCTCCCAAAATTCTCAAATTTAACAACTCTCCCTTTCCCTTTAAACTTTTCAAAGATTTCCAAATTTCTCCCCCTTTGACAATGGATTCATCAAGAGTAAAAGAGAGAACAGGTTCAAAATTTTTCCTGAAACAATGATTTCACAAAGAGAAACAAGGGAGTGCCAAGATTGAAAAGATGAGCTTATTCGATCATATAACCTTATATATCATATAATATGCAAAATACATGATCTTGATGTGATTTTAACAAGTTAGGGAATGACATGCATCTCAACCTCAATTTAGTCAACTATAGCCAAGTACTAAGCAAGATCTTAGCAGAAAAAGCAAGACTTTAAAAATTGAAGCAACTAACAACTTAGGGCGAGCAAGTAGTTTCAACTCCAATCTAGTAGACCAATTTAATCTTAAAACAATAAGTTGCATGTGGCATGCTTGAAGCATACTTCTTTTATTTTCTAGGAGTGGCATGCTTGAAGCATACATCTTATCTTTGAGGGAATGGCATGCTTGAAGCATACATCTTATCTTTTTAGGGAAAGCACCTGAAGCACATAACTTGAGGTTTTTTGCTTTTAACACCCCTTTTTTTTATTCCCTTTTCTTTTCATTTTTCTTTGATTATAAACATGCAAAAGTGATTAAAAGGTCTTATGAAAGAGTAAAGTTGAAACCACACTTGCTTCATAGCCCAAATTTGTCAAGAGGATTCAATATCAAGCCTAGAAGAGTAAGATATCACAGAGTATTTAGCTATAGGTAATCAGTCCAGGGAATTCCGCAATGTCATTTTTAGTTCAAGTGAGATAATTAGATTATCATATATTAACTCAATTACATAACATGTAAAGAAATATGATAAAGTGAGCTCATTAAGTGAAAGAACTTGGCAAAGAAACTCCCCCTCAAAACAATCCCATTGGATGAACAATCCCAAGTTCTCCCCGAATAAAAGCAAAACGAGAAGAAGATAAAGGTTTTGTGAAAATGTCTGCCAATTGATGTTCAGTATCCACATGATGAAGCACAATATTTTCTTTTTCAACATGATCTCTAAGAAAGTGAAATCCAGTATCAATATGCTCAAGAAAAGGGATTACTCAAGAGGTGGCACGAACCAAATCAAATCAACATCCTCCAAAGTCAACATCAGAAAAAGCTCTTAAACTAATCCATGAGGAAGCAGAAAGCCAAATGCCAAAATCTTGAGTTCTATGAAGATACCTGAAGATAGCTTGTCGATGTGAAGCACGTGGGAAGCTTAAAAACAAGCACACAAGCACACACAAGCACGTGGGAAGAGTCTCTCATGTAAACCTCCAATTATCTCATCCTCAACAGCATCATCATCATCTTTTATGAACAAAGACACTCTCCCTGAACATATGCACCTGTACCTGCACTATTTGGACTAGTGCCTTTTGCGAAAACAGAAGTGGAAGAAGTATCTTCAAAGGCAACACTTTTAGCATGAGATGCACAAGTGAAGAAGAACCAAAACTTATCACTGAACATATGAAGTGAGCATCCGAAATTTACTAGCCACATGTTCTCCTTCCTCGTGAGAGGCCTACATAGAAGCGAGAAAGTGTCGAGGTCTCAGATCTGGGGTTAGAAATAAGATGTTTAGGAATCCGTCTTGAGACACACGACAGAGACAACAGTAGGCACAACACGAGCGATCTTATGCACAAAATAAAATTTGCCTGCTCCGTGTTTCTAGCAACAAAGGTGCTTGCATCACCCTAGGCACGTAGTGAGAAGCAAAGCATGCCTTTCTAAAATTAGACCTAGCCTTAGCTCTTTCTTTCTTTTGTTGTTTGGCTAGTCTAAAGCAAAAATCTACTAAATGTCCATCTCTACCACAATGAGTGCAAGTGTACTTAACAGGATGTTTGGCTTTAGAAGTAGAAGCAATATTTGCATTCATCATAGTAGAAGATAACACTCCAGTGAGACTTAAAGACAATTTTCTTAGGCTCATTGACAGTTTCAAATTTTCCACTTTCAAGTGTTTTGACAACGATGGGAGCATGTGATTTATGATGAGCATAAGAATCAAAACCTAAACCTTTGTTATGAGTGCTGACTTTTGATTGATCCAAGATCATGTTTAGGTTTTTCTTGCCATTAGTGAAACGTTCCAAAGAATTTCGCAAGTAATCAACTTTCTTAGCAAGAGTTAAACAATTATTGCAGGGAACATCTACTTTTCCTTTTGCTTGCGACAAGTTGAGCATGAGAGAATTTCATGTGAAAGCAAATTATCGATTAATTGAGAAACCCTAGCATTTGCATCTTTCAATTTTAATTCAAGAGTTGAGCATTTAGAACAAGAAGTTGAACTATGCAAATCATCAGTGGAACAGCTAGCATGTACAACATGTTTCTCATTTTTCTCATTTAGATGCAACAAAAGAGCATGTTCTTTCCTAAGCAAGGTGAGCTCATTGTAAATTAAGTCACATGATTTGCAAGTATCATCACTAGGAATCAAAGTCTTAAGTCTAGCAATTTCAGCATTAAATGTTTCAACAATGAAATCATGTTTCTTAATTTTCTTATCACGTTTGTCAAGCAATTTTCCAAGACGAGCAACAGCAATAGCTAATTCATCATAAGAAGGATCTACCTCATTGAAGTCGCTGTCGTGATCGTCCTCGGTGAGACTATCCTTGCTGCTTGCCATGAGACATAGTCCCATCAAATCATGCTTGCTTGGAGGTGCATCATCTTCGCTGCTCTCCGAGTCCACATCGCTCAAATTGACTTGTTCAAGAGCGGAAAGAACTCGGTGAACCACCTTGCGGTTGATGAAGCTCTTCTTCTTCCTATCATTTGACGAGAACCTTTTCTTCTCATTCCTTCTGTCGTTGTCCTTCTCCTCCTTTGATGTTTTTCCTGCAAGCTTAGGACAATTTGTGCGAATATGGTTGAGGTCACCACACTCATAGCATCTTGGAGGACCACCTCTCTTTCTCATTCTCACATTCTGCAAAGCTTTGTTAAAGCGAGAAGAGAGTAGTGCCAGATCTTCTTCAGGAAACTCTTCAAGTTGCTCATCTGTTAAAGAAGACATGGAAGACAAGGCAAAGCTAGAAGAAGAATTTGCATTTGACATGTTAGGGTTAGAGATCAAAGCAATTGATTTAATGTTACCCTTCCTGGCAAGAACATCCAACTCATGAGTTTTCAACTTAGAGTAAAGAACATCTAATGTGAGTGTGCTCATGGTAGTAGATTCTTGTATAGATGTTACTTTCATCTCCCACACTGACATGTCTAAAGCACTAAGCAATTGTCGAGCATTTTCAGCATCAGTGTAGCTAACTCCAACAGCACGTAGATTGCTAAGAATTTTATTGAAACGTGCAAAGAAGTCATCTACAGATTCACTAGGTTTCATCTCAAAATGCATGTATTCCTTTTTGTAAATATCTTGGCGAACCTCTTTGACAGTGTTAGAACCCTCATGGTAATCACAAAGAGATTTCCATACCTCATATGCGGATCGAAGATGAACCACACGATCAAAGTCGCTGCGTCCCAAGCCTTGGATGATCAAGTTGCGCGCCTTGCTATTTGCTTCAACATGTGTGCGATTGGTGTCGTTGACGTTGTCGTTTGCAGGGACTTCATATGGCTTGTAGACCTTCTCCCAAATTGCGAATCCCTGAGCTTGGATGAACGCCTCCATCTTGGCCTTCCAAAACTGAAAATCAACACCATTGAACACACAAGGTTTTGTCGAATAATGATCCATTGATCTAATCACCGATTAAGATAGATTAGAAAAACCTTGCTCTGATACCACTTGTAGGATCGAAGTATACGAATATAGCAATCAGAGGGGGGGTGAATGATTGTGCGGAAGCTAAAACCAAATTCTTGACCTATTAAAAGATCACCCCAAAACAAAACCAAATAATTGCCTCGTTTTCGACAAAAACAGAATGACAGAGGTTTGGTAAAACGAGAATTCCCGGCGATCCAACCGTCGAAACGATCTGAAATTTGGACACAAGAAACTAGATTCCAATACGAATCGAACCCAAAAAGAATCAGCTCGATCGGACTTACGGATCAAAAGTTATGAGCTTCGCAAGCTTGCAGTTCCAGAACTTGACGAAAACTAATCTAATCAAAACTTCAAGATTAAACAAGAACGACAAAAGATTGATCAACTAGACTTTGAGAAACACTAGATCAATACCCTAGAGAGGTTTTTGATGGATCAAATGAAGATGAAACTCAACGATCAAAAACCAATCTAGAATTAGAACAAGCATGCAAACAAGAACCAAAACAGAAAATCCCGTAGCGACGTGGTTACTGTAGCACGCAAAAATCTTGGAAGAATTGATCTTTAATTCTTGTCTAAAATACTCTCATCAAAAGAGTACAAACCCTAAAACCAAGCTCAAAGCTTGATGCGCTCAGCTCTGCTTGGTGCCTTTCAACAGGAGACCCCCCACCTATTTAAAGCACCAACCCACAAGGAGTTCTGAATACGATTCCTATTCCCTAGAAGGAATCCGTATCCAACACAACTCTCCTTGGCCGAGTATAACTCTTGCACGCGTATGGCAACCCTACCATACTCACGTGTCTAACACTTTGCACGCGTATGGCCACCTGCCATACTCACGTGTCTAACACTTTGCACGCGTATGGCCACCTGCCATACTCACGTGACTAACACTTTGCACGCGAATGACCTCCTGCCATTCTCACGTGACTAACCATTCTTCATGTGCACCATTCTCTTAGCCCGAACGTCCCGCATGACATCCTTGACCACCAAGACCTCAGTTCCTCCTGAACCTAGTCCCGAACCTCAGTTCCTCCATGAACCTAGTTCCGGTCCCGTCATCGACCACATTCGTCTTCGAACAATACCTGCACATGAACAAACCACAAAACAAATCCGAGCACAAGTCCACGACTTGACTCAATATCAATCCATGCAACTACTCACATGAGTATTGCATAAAGTCCACTTCAAAACACACATCATGAAATCATCACAAATATCATAATCTCAAGGTCAAACCATTTCAATTCTTGCAAAACATCCTAAACTGAGCAAAACACGTTCACAACGGACAAGAAATAAAAACCCTAGAAAAAGTCCATTCACGACGGACAAGAAATCTCTGTCCGGCGTACATGTGGAACTTTCAGTTCTAAGAAGAAAACATTCCGGTGAAAACACGTTCACAACGGACCCAAAAACTTTGTCCGTTGTACATGCGAAATCAATCCTCAAAAAGCCGTTCACGACAGACCCAAAAACTTTGTCCGTCGTACATGCGTAGCTTACTGGATTCTTGGAAAATAGGATTTGGCTCATGCGCTCAAAATCATGTTCACGACGGACACAAAACTTTGTCCGTTGTACATAGAAGAAAGAGGTTGTCAAAAAGCATGTTTATAAAGGACCAAGAAAGTTTGTCCGTCGTAGATGGGAAACTTACTGCTTTCTTTAGGATTGGTCCGGCGCCAAGGCAAAACTTACTGTTTCTTGTCAATTGTCAAAACACATGAACAAACACATTTTGCAAATTCAAATCTAAGTTAATTTTTCAGTTCAAAGCCAATTTTTCAGCACATGATTTCACATATGACACACTGCTGATGAACATGAAACCAATTGTTCAGTGGTGAAGGAAGCCATTTACCTGGAGAATGTCCTATGTGCAATATCACATGCTATCTTTGCGAAGGCCGTGATCACTGCCCATCTCAATGTTCCCTGGATTTAGTAGTGACCGCTGTGACTCGGCATCAGCGAGAGAATTTTCGAGCTGTCATTGCTCAAGAGTTAGCAAAAAGAGAAGGATTGTCATTCGCACCAGCTGTGCCACGTGAAGAAAAGAAGAAGAAGCATGTCAACCCTATCCATCTACAACAGGAAATCAGTAATACTTGGTCACCATGGAATTGTTTCTTGTATGATAAATGAGGTCATTGGCTTAGAGAATGCCCCATCAACCCGGCACGATGACCCAAATATTCATGTTACAACTGTGGTGAGTTAGGTCATTGTGTTAAGGAATGCCCACAGAAAGATCAAGCAATTTCTGAAGACATGATCATTCCAGAAATTACTGCAGTAAAGTTTGTAACACCAAAAGTGAGTGGTAAGACTACGAGAGTAATTCGCGTAAGGAGTCAGTTGAAGCAAGTGGAGTTGGTTAACAAGACCCCTGGTCCAGAAGATGAATGCAAGGAATTGGAAGACCACCGCAAGCATCAGAAGTCTAACCAAGAAGGACCACTGCAACAGCGAATGAGGAGTGCCTCTCAACAACTCAGTTGCCATACTACTCAGACTTTGTTCGAGACACCTTCACCTGTGCTTCGCCCTGATGGTCAGAGTTTCCATAACACCACCCAGTGAGAAGTCCTCACGGAAGAAGCCAACAGACATCAGTCAAGCGTTGCTTCAGATGCAATGAGCCGGGACACTTTGCTAATAGTTGTCCTAGGAGAAAAGATATTTTACCTGCCCACTTCAATCCTAGTCCTACCCCTACCGAGACACTTGCGTCAGAAAGTGAATTGTGAAGGAGTATTCAGTTGATACAGAGTTTCAGTCAATGCTGAAGAATCAAGCCGACAAAGATAGTGCCAGACCAACCGTAATGCTATCCAAGTCCTGTTGAAGACCGCGTAATTGCATATAAGCTTTGTTGTCAGATACAGCTTGTCCAATTTCCAGAAGAAGCAGAGAATCAAGTGCTCAGGAACAGAAGCAAGGATGCCTGTCAACAGAGTTGCTAGAGAGGTCAGTATGAGTGCATGAGATGTTCAAGATTTCCCGACAAAGGTAGCATCAAGATTTCCTATAGAAGAAGTAGACACAGTTGCAGTCAGTGGACTTGTAAGAGGATCTCATCCGCAAGGAGCAGCCTACAAAATTTTGGATGTTATCAAGCGCTTGTTCAGAAGTGGCCCTGTCCAGTATGCAGTTGCTTGGAAGTTTGAAGAAGCTCAAGAGTTGAGTCCCCCTGAACCTAATTCTATAGTCAGCCCTGAATCTCGGGGACGAGATTCTGTTAAGGGGTGGGGGGAGATTTGTAACATCCCAAAATTTGGGTTTTCAATTTTTTTTTTGGTTTAGTTTAGCTTCCAAAAAATTGTCGTTGATTTTTTCGCGTTTACAAAACTTGATTTGAATTTTCTAAAAGCTAAAACAATTTAATTTGATTATTCTAAACCTCAAATAAAATAAATTTAATTTTATTTGGGTTCCTTGTGTTTCAAGAAATTCTTCTGTAATTTTTGAGATTTTTCGGAGCTCGTTTGCTATTTATTGAACTTAATTGGAATTGATTTGAATTAAGCACTTTTATTGAAATTAATTAATTATTTGGAAAAGTTTATATAAAGTGTTGTTGCAAATATTTTATTTGAGTTTAAAATATCTCAAAATATTTTCTAGAATTTTTCCAGAATTTTTCGGGCATTTTTATTACCTCAAATGATTTATTTGATTTTATGGAATTGTTTTAAATCGAAAAATGCTGAAAATTCTGGTTTTAGATTTGGGCCTAATCTCTCTCCTCTCCCTCCCGCCGGCCCACCCCGGCGCGCCAGCCCACCCAGGCCCCACTCCCGTGCGCGCCGCCCTGGGCCACCCCGCTAGCCGGCCACCGCCTCTCGCCCAAGACGCTTCCAAAGACGCCGGCCGCCACGAGCCGCGCCCCGGCAGGCCGCCACAGCGCCGCGCTCGCCCGCCGAGCCGCTGGGCCAGGCCAGCGCCCCCCACGCACACGTGTCGCCCCCACGTGCTGCCACGTCGCCCGGATCCGATTCATGCACGGAAACTGCTCAGTAAAATGCCTATAAGACCCGTTTTTGCTCCAAACGCGTCCAAACTTTATTTTTCTTGACCTAGCCACCACCCCAACCCCATGTAGACCTCCCATGACCTCTCCCATGGATCTTCAAATTCTGGATCTCCCCCAAACCCGAGAAATCCATCCCATGTCCTCCGGATGTCGCCCAACGTCGGCCGAACTTTGGAGCCGCGTCCCGGGCAGCTCATCGACTCTTTTCGAGATCCGTCTTCACCATGGTGTGCCACAAGGTACCATCTGCTTGCTGTCCAAAAATTCAGCCAATTTGGCCCGCGGGATCAAAAGTTATGGCCGTTTCAATCTCGAATCTTGCCAAGGCCATAACTCCCTCAATTTTTCGAGTTTGACCGTGAAATTTTTTGTGTAGACTCCTGGGGATGTCCTCTCCGTGATGCACATCTTGCCTCATGGTTTTGCCCTTTGGATTTGGCGTAGCAAAATAATTTCTCCGATTAGACTGCGATCAGACTGCGTTTCAGACAGCGGCAAACTTCCTCGTGCGTTCCCCGCTGTTCCAGAAGGTATTTCTTTGTCACGGTGTGCCCATTGGTCCCATCTAGCTCTTGGTCAAATTTCGTTAAGTTCCGATCATTATTCTAGAAGTTATGGCCGTCCAAAATTTTGATCCGAAACCCGTTAATCGCCAGTTTGTGATTAATCCGGAGGGGCGCCGCAAAATACGCCTATACCGTTGAGTTCATCTCGCCGCGTTCTACGCAGTAGACATTCTCCCTTTGCCATCCCATCCTCCAGAATTTTTTTTATATATTTAGGCCGCCGTTTAGCCGTCGCCGCGTGTCGCCTTTTGACGCCGGCTATTTTAGCTCGCTCCGGTCGTGTTATCGCGTCCGGAGGATCATCATGTACTGTTTTGGTCCATCTTTAGGGTCCAAGAGGTCTCCGTTTGCCGAGAAGCCCGATTCCGGCCTAAACCCGTCGTTTTCGGCTTAACCCGTTGTTGCCGATTCGCATCTCGGTTAGCCGTCCTTGCTGTCGTTTTGTCGCGGCCATGTCATTGCACCGACGGTCGCTACTTCGCTTCATGAGTATCCTATCATCGTTTCACCTCCACCGTTAACATTCGCCGTTAACGCTCCACCGTTAACGTCCCACCGTTAATGTTTTCCCGACGTTAACGTTTTCCCGTTAACGCTCCGTCGTTAATGCTCTGCCGTTAACGTTCCCTCGTTAACGTTTCACCGTTAACACTTCGCCGTTAACGCTCCGTCGTTAATGTTTCGTCGTTAACGCTCCGTCGTTAACGTTCCAGCGTTAACGCTCCACCGTTAACGCTCCGTCGTTAACGTTCCTCCGTTAACGTTTTGCCGTTAACGTTTCACTGTTAACGCCCCGTCGTTAACGTTCCGTCGTTAACATTCCACCGTTAATGTTTCCCCGTTAACGCTCCGCCGTTAACGCTCCGTCGTTAACATTCCACCGTTACTGTTTCCCCGTTAACGCTCCGCCGTTAACATTCCACCGTTAATGTTTCCCCGTTAACGCTTTGCCGTTAACGCTTCATCACTAACACTTGTCTCTCATCGCTTCATTGTCATCGCATGCGTGCATTCAAGCAAGAGCCCTAGTGCGATGTCCTCATCTTCTCTATCATCATGATGTGAGCCTAGCCTCATCGTCATATCATCTTCAAAGCCGAACCAAAACCCTAACCTAAGACTGGTTCGATGGACTAAGTTCATCGTGAGCCACGTTGTTATCTTTGCAATCTTTCCCGTTGTTTCAATCGTGGTAAGACACTTGTCTTGTCTTATCCCTGAAAACCTAATCTGCCATTAATCGAGAATTCCTTCGTGGACATGGTCGATAGACCATTGGCCATCTGTCATACCCCTGTGCCCGATCTATCCGTCTCTCTTTTGTTTGAATGTGTCCGTTTGGTCAACAAAAGTCAACTTCGAGAATCAGTTTAGTTCATTGTGAACTAACATATCCTTATGGACCCGATCTATAGATCGAGAGTCCATATGTCCTTGTTTGTCCAATCAAGATAATGACTTCGGAGGAAATATTCTTCGGAATATTATTCTTTCTTCCCCAGTTATTAGTCTTTCCCTTTTCGGTGCTTTCCCGAAAGCCCGTTCTCTTTTGTCAACTCTTTGATTTAATCCGTTCGAGTTCTCAAATTCTTCCAAGCCGTTGTGCCTAATGCTATTTGTTCTTAATTTGGAGTTTATTTGAATTGTCTTTTGAGTTTTGTTGTATTTGTGTTTCTTTATCGTTAGACGCGTTGTCCGGAAGTCGTTCTACGGGCTGAAGATCAAGGAAGTGAAGATCGAAGATCAAGAATCAAAGATAAAGAGTAAAGAACAGTAAATGTTGCAAGGGCCAGGAAAGTTGTGCTTTGACCATGTTGATCCCATTTTCTAACTTATGTTGTTTCAAATTATTGCATGCTAGTTGGATATAAACTGATTTCAATTAGTTTGGGATTAAATAATCAACCTACTTGTTATTGCCACCTTGTCTATAATAGTTGTACACCATGAATCATTTGTCACCCTAGGTTTCTTGATTAATAGTCGGCTTTAAATACTTTGCCGACATGGGTTAGTTAGACCGTCAGTAGCTGCTTAGTCTTGCAACGTACCTTTGACATCGTTTTGGAAATACAAAAGCTCAATATTGACTAATGGAATATGCAACGTGTTTTGGAACGGTGTGATGTGTTGCCGACACGATGAAGTTGATATGTGGAGGTATTCGTACTTCTTCAAGGATGTTGAGTTGTTGGCATTGTGTTGCGTAATAATCAACTGGGGTGATAAAATGATTTAGACTGGGGCAAGTGGCAAGATTATGATCGAGTGGGCCAGGTGTGGCCCCGGGAAGGTTGATTTGGCTCTTCGGGTAGTCTTGCCCTGGTCAACATAAGGACTTAACCTTGCAAGCCTTTGAACTGAGTCAAACGTGCAACCACATGTATGTAATGGGACGGACCTAGTTGATTAAGTTGCTAATAACTTACTTGTGGTACCTCTGGGTGTCAACTACACCGTTTGTGTAGATTGAAGGGGGTGCGTACCAGGGCTGCGGCATGGTACCCATCCAACGGTATGTCGGTCCCATACTTTGCCTTAGCTAAGGGAAGGGATGGTCTAGGGCAAAAACCGGAGAGGTCCACTTGTGTAGTTAGAGGCTTCCGAAAGGCTTTGTTATGATCGCTCATTCGCATACTCTTGTATGGCGATTCACGGCTGACGTGGTGAGTGGATTGTATCTTGTGGGTAAAGTGTATAACCTCTGCAGAGTGTAAAATCTATTCGAATAGCCATGTCCGCGGTACCGAACAATGCTCGGGGATTACAGTTAAGGGTTAGCTTTTCTCAAAATTGAACTTGGGATTGGAGGCAGTTTGCCTGTGGAAAAGTGATAATTGTTTAAGGTTGTGGTATGGTTTACTTGTGAAATAACTGTGGAATCTATTACTGTTATTACTTGTTTTACTGCTTTACAATCAGTTATATTTATTTGTGATTGTTGCTTTTCTGCAAAATAACCATTCAGCCTGTTACTTGGAATAAGCCATGCATATAGTTATTAGACTTGCATTCTGTGCATGACTTGCTGAGTGCTTTATGTACTCACCCCTTGCAAACAAACAATCACCAGTGAGCAAAAGTCTACATCGTCGAAGAAGAAGAAGTTCCGTGAGAAGGCGATTATCTAGGAGTCAAACCCTGTCAATTGCCTGTGGCGTATTGATGGGATTCACCGATGTTCTTCGTTCCGCTGCTGCTTATTTGGAGTTGAAGCCGTCAAGGTTTCGCAAATGTAAGGTTGACCTTAAGGTCGTACATTAGTTTATATTTTATAATTAGGTTATTTTTATTATTCCGCTGTGTATGATTGTGATATTCATCTATGTTGAGACTGTGTGCACTAGCGTGATCCTGGACTAGTGCTGAATACACAAAGGGTCCGGATTTGCAAATTCGGGTCCCGACAATATCCTGCCATTCCAAGGAAACTATGGATCTGGGTCACCGACTTCGGCTGCTCCCAATGCAATACTGCTTCTACTTTGCTAGGATCAACTGCAACTCCCTCAGCGGTCATCACATGTCCAAGAAATTTCCACTTTACTCTTCCAAAAATCACATTTGCTAAACTTAGCAAATAACTACTGCTTCGCAAATTCTCAAAAACTAGCCTCAGATGCTCGGCGTATTCTTCTCTTGTCTTGGAGTAAATAAGAATGTCATCAATGAACACGACAACAAACTTATCCAGGTATTCCATGAAAACTTTATTCATTAAGTTCATGAAATACGCAAGTGCATTTGTCAAACCAAAAGACATAACTGTGAACTCGTAATGTCCATATCTTGACGAAAATGCGGTCTTCGGTACATCCTCCGATCAGATCTTTAGTTGATGATACCCCGATCGAAGATCAATCTTGGAGAAAACTCCAGCTCCTTTTAACTGATCAAACAAGTCATCGATCCTGGGTAGCGGATACTTATTCTTTATTGTCACATCATTGAGTGCACGATAATCAATACACATCCGAAAACTTCCATCCTTCTTCTTAACGAATAGGACAGGCGCTCCCATGGTGATGAACTGGGTCTTATAAATCCCTTCTCCAATAGCTCCTCAATCTGCTTCTTCATCTCCACCAACTCATCGGTAGACATCCGATAAGGTATCTTGGCTATTGGGGCTGTACCGGGTACCAACTCAATCACAAACTCTATGTCTCTATCTGGTGGCATACCAGGTAAATCTTCAGGAAAAACATCCGGGTACTCACTGACTACTGGCTCATCTTCAATGCTGACTGTCTTCACACTGTTGATCATCAGCTGTCCATCTCGAATGGCAGTTGCTTGAAACTCAACTCTTCTACCATCTGGGCTTTCGACTGATACGATACTTCATCCACAGTCTAGCACAACCTTATTCTTGGATAACCAATCCATTCCAAGTATAACATCTAGGGTCTGGGTATCCAATATAATAAGGTTCACTAGGAACTCTACCCCATTTATTAATAACTTTACCGAAGAACATCCTACTTTAGATCGAAGTTCTGATCCAGGGGATTGGACTAGCAACACATGTCTAAGGTTCACCATTCTTAACCCATTTTCAACAGCAAAATTCCGAGATATAAAAGAATGCGAAGCTCCAGAATCAAACAAAACTGTTGCAGGTACTGAGTTAACTAGTAACTTACCCAGCACGACGTCCGACGTGTTCTGAACTGTATCATCGGTGACGTGGTTGATTCGACCTCTCACCATAGCTTGAGGTGTAGCTCCAACTTGGGCAGTTCCACGGATTCCTCTTGGTGCGGGTGTCCTTGCAGTCGGGGTCCCGAGGTTGAGGCGAACAAGCATCACACCTCCTCCTCGCTTAGGGCAATTATTGGAGAAGTGCCCTGGCTTGTTGCAACCATAGCAGCGCTTCACTGTTGCTGGCTGATTTCCTACAGGTGCAACTCTGGCTTGGGCTAGTGTCTGGTAATTCTGACCGGCAGGCCTTGGTGCTGGTGACGATGTCTTAACAATGTTCTAAGGCTGAAACCTGAATAACTGATTGGGCGCAACTCTCAGCCTTTGCGCTCTGGGGCAAGCTCCCTGCTGTGCCATCCAGTGCTTCCTATTGTAGTCCAGCTCTTTGCGCTTGTCCTCTAGGATAAGAGCCTTGTTTACCAATTCCTGGAAATCAGGGAATGTGTGGGTGATCAATCCCACTTGCAGTCCTGAGTTCAATCCTTTCATAAAGTGAGACTGTCTAGCCTTGTCCATCGCTACATCTTCAGGTGCATAGCGAGCAAGCTGGGTGAACTTGTTCAAGTAATCAGCAACCGACTGGCTGCCTTGCTTAAAAGCTCAAAACTCCTCTTTCTTTAAATCCATGATCCCCTCAGGCACATGATACTGACGAAAAGCAGTCGTGAACTCCTCCCAAGTGATCTCCTGTGGGTTTTCATGCAAAGCACAGAAATCCTCCCACCATTCAGCTGCAGTCCCTTCTAGCTGATGAGATGCATAAAGCACTCTTTCATTTCCAATGCACTGAGTGATGTGCAACTTCCTTTCAATAGACCTTAGCCAGTCATCTGCCTCCAGCGGATTGGCATTCCCAGAGAATGTGGGTGGATGAGTCCTCATGAATTCTGAAAGCCTGGAGTTCTGACGCTATACCTGGTTAGCTTGGTTGGCTTGATTGGCAGCGGCTTGGGCAGTGACTTGCTGCATCTGTTGCATCATTGCATGCATCAACTATGTCTGAGCGGCAAGGAAAGCTCCAAAGTTCTACATGTCAACTGGTGGTACTGGCTGGGGTGCAGGTGCTCCATCATTGGGGTTTCCAGCTGGGCGGGAACCGCTTCCACTTCCTCCGTTGTTTCCACGAGTGTTCACCATCTGTTGAGTGCTCTAAGGTTTAGAGATAAGAGGGAAACAAGAATAGACAAGTAGTAGAGAACTTATGCGGGGTAAAAAGTGTAACTCAAAATCCAACTTTATTATTTATTCAGTAATAACTTGGTATGGTTGCTCACAATGCTTAAGGGCTTTGCAACACATACTGCACACTCAGCAATCAAGAAGATCCAACTTAAAGTAACACACTAGTGTCTAACGCCTAAAGGGCGACTCTTATTATTCTAAGACGCGACTCAACACTGAAGTCTCAACTACTAAGCCTAACGCTCACTCATCGATCCATCCCCCATGGGAACAACTCGGGGTACACTTGGGCGGGTGTGATGGCATCGGCGCGAAGCGATCTCCATGACCAACAATAGCTGTGGTCGATGAAGCAACATCCTCTTCCAACTCTGGCACTGGCTACTGCTCTGGCTCCTTACGGTCTTGGTCGTGTAGCTCCAATACTGGCTCCGTTGCTGGCCCATACAGTGCCATCTCTAACTCGTCAATCCTCCGTGAAGAGTGGGCAATATACTCCTGAGCCTCTCACAGCTGCCTCCTCACATCCTCGACTTCATCGCGGGCCTTTTGTAACTCCTGAACTATCTCGTCGATAACATCCTCTTGGGCAATGATAAACCTTGCCAGGTGAGTGATCATGGCGTCCTCCTCTGCTATCAACTCCCGTTCAAGATGGTTGTCTCAGCGCGGATGGTGACGAAACACAGTGCCCTCCAACTCTGAAGAGTAGGTGCGAGCGATCTGCCGCATTGCTCGATGCGACGCCTCTTGGATCCCAGCCTCAAACGAAGACCTCCTCGCTGAGATGTGGATGGGACGACTCGCCTTCATCTTCTCTCTGGCATACATAGTGATCTTGACGTCCCATGCTCGGACCAGTCCTTCCTTCACTATGGTGGTCCCCCGGTAGATCGGTCTGTCAAAACCCCCAAGTAGCTACATCATACACCACAACTCAGCGGCGTAACCTCCCTCACGTTCAACATAGTTGTTGATCACCTTCATCTGTCAAAGACACTCACGTGAGAACGCAACAATTTAAATAAAAGTGGAGACAAAAGAATTCAGCAAGGGGTATGAACAAGAGAGAAGGAGATAAGTTGAGAGTTCGTTCATAATCTTGGCAACTTTTAACTTTAGAAAATAGTTTTGTCCTCACTACGACCATTGTAACTATGGGTAGGCCCTACAGTCAGTATGGCTATGATACCACCTCTGTCGGGACCCAAATGTGCAAATCCGGACCCTATGTGTATTCAGCACTAGTCCAGGATCACGCTAGTGCACACAGTCTCAACATCGGTAAATACCACCATCATACTCAACGAAATAGTAAAGTACTTTATTGACGTTTGCCCGACCTTATGGTCAAGTTACAAAAGTACGCCTCGCAGGGCTCATCTTACTCAAAAAAACTTGCAGCGGAAAAATAAACAAATGCATGGCGCCAACCAATATGCCACAGGCAACCGACTGGGCTTGCCCCTAGTTCGTCGGTACCTCCTGAAACTCTTCCTCCAATCCTGGCGTCGCTTCTTCTTCAACTGATGTTTGTGTTGGGCAAGGGTGAGTACTTAAAAGCACTCAGCAAGTCATGCACACAGATGAAGTCTAATATTCTACATGCATGGCTTGATACAAATGATAAGCTAAGTGGTTCTTTTGCAGTAAAGCATCATTCACAAATAATAGTAATAGATTGAAAGCGGTAAAACAGTAATAACAATAATAACTTTCATAAACAGTTTCATAAGTAAAGCATTTATTCACCTAAAGCAGGTTCATCATTTCCATACCAATTGATCAAAAGTTATTTTCACGAAAGTCTAACCCTTGACTATAATCACCAAGCAATGTCCAATACCGTGGACTCGGCTATTCGAATAGATTGTTCACTCTGCAGAGGTTATACA
Source organism: Rhipidocladum racemiflorum (assembly GCA_036346355.1). Classification (NCBI taxonomy): domain Eukaryota; kingdom Viridiplantae; phylum Streptophyta; class Magnoliopsida; order Poales; family Poaceae; genus Rhipidocladum; species Rhipidocladum racemiflorum. The sequence continues at coordinate 868,891 of CM070582.1, forward strand.
CTTTACGCACAAGATACAATCAAACACCACCATGGCGAGTGATCATAACAAAACCTTTCCAAAGTTACTTCTAGACCCGGTACTGCCCGCTAAGGTTTCAACACTGAAGGGGCTGGTTACCTCACTCAGGGCCCCCCTCTTGCGCCATGTGAGCCTACCTGCGAACTGTCGGGACCCGAATTTGCAAATCCGGACCCTCTGTGTATTCATCACTAGTCCAGGATCACACTAGTGCACACAGTCTCAACATTGGTAAATATCACAATCATACTCAACGAAATATTAAAGTACTTTATTAAAAGGAAATATAGCTGGTTGCTCGACCTTATGGTCAAGTTACAAAAGTACGCCTCGCAGGGTGAAAGACTTTTCCAAATAAAAATCTGCAGTGGAATATGTAAAGAAAACGCATGGCGCCAACCAATATGCCACAGGCAACTGGCTGGGCTCTCCCCCTAGCTTGTCGGCTGTAGGATCGAAATATACGAATATAGCAATCAGAGGGGGGGTGAATGATTGTGCGGAAGCTAAAACCAAATTCTTGATCTATTAAAAGTTCACCCCAAAACAGAACCAAATAATTGCCTCGTATTCGACAAAAACAGAATGACAGAGGTTTGGTAAAAGGCGAATTCTCGGAGATCCAGCCGTCGGAACGATCTGAAATTTGGACACAAGAAACTATATTCCAATACGAATCAAACCCAAAAAGAATCAGCTCGATCGGACTTACGGATCAAAAGTTATGAGCTTCGCAAGCTTGCTGTTTCAGAACTTGACGAGAATCAATCTAATCAAAACTTCAAGATTAAACAAGATCTTCAAAAGATTAATCAACCAGACTTTGAGAAACTCTAAATCAATACCCTAGAACGGTTTTTGATGGATCAAATCAAGATGAAACTCAACGATCAAAAACCAATCTAAAAGTAGAACAAGCATGCAAACAAGAACCAAAACAGAAAACACTGTAGCGACGTGGTTATCAGAGCACGCAAAAATCTTGGAAGAATTGATCTTTATTTCTTGTCTCAAATACTCTCATCAAAAGAGTACCAACCCTAAAACCAAGCTGCAAGCTTGATGCGCTCCGCTCTCCTTGGTGCCTTTCAACAGAGACCCCCACCTATTTAAAGCACCAACCCACAAGGAGTTGAATACGATTCCTATTCCTAGAAGGAATCCGTGATCCAACTCAACTCTACTTGGCCCAACCAGGCCGAGTACAACTCTTGCACGCATATGGCAACCCTACCATACTCACGTGACTAACACTTTGCACGCGTATGGCCACCTGCCATACTCACGTGACTAACACTTTGCACGCGAATGACCTCCTGCCATTCTCACGTGACTAACCATTCTTCATGTGCACCATTCTCTTAGCCCGAACGTCCCGCATGACATCCTTGACCACCAAGACCTCGGTTCCTCCTGAACCTAGTCCGAACCTCAGTTCCTCCATGAACCTAGTTCCGGTCCCGTCATCGACCACATTCGTCTTCGAGCAATACCTGCACATGAACAAACCACAAAACAAATCCGAGCACAAGTCCACGACTTGACTCAATGTCAATCCATGCAACTACTCACATGAGCATTGCATAAAGTCCACTTCAAAACACACATCATGAAATCATCACAAATTTCATAATCTCAAGGTCAAACCATTTCAATTCTTGCAAAACATCCAAACTGAGCAAAACACGTTCACAACGGACAGGAAATAAAAACCCTAGAAAAAATCCATTCACGACGGACAAGAAATATCTGTCCGGCGTACATGTGAAACTCTCAGTTCCAAGAAGAAAACATTCCGGTGAAAACACGTCACAACGGACCCAAAAACTTTGTCCGTTGTACATGCGAAATCAATCCTCAAAGCCGTTCACGATGCACTCCAAAACTTTGTCCGTCGTACATGTGAAACTTACTGGATTCTTGGAAAATAGGGTTTGGCTCATGCGCTCAAAAACATGTTCACGACGGACACAAAAACTTTGTCCGTTGTACATAGGAGAAAGAGGTTGACAAAAAGCATGTTTACAAAGGACCAAGAAAGTTTGTCCGTAGTAGATGGGAAACTTACTGTTTTCTTTAGGATTGGTCCGGCGCCAAGGCAAAACTTACTGTTTCTTGTCAATTGTCAAAACACATGAACAAACACATTTTGCAAATTCAAATCTAAGTTAATTTTTCAGTTCAAAGCCAATTTTTCAGCACATGATTTCACATCGGCTCCTCCTGGAATTCCTCCTCCAGAGCTGGCGTTGCCTCTTCTTCAACTGGTGTTGTATTGTGGCAAGGGTGAGTACTTGGTACTCAACGAGTTATGCACAGAATGCAACTAATATACTACATGCATGGCTTAATACAAAGGAATGGCTCATGGTGTATTTGCAGTAAAACAGCATTTGACAAGTAGCGTAAGTAGATTCGAAAGCAGTAAAAAGAAGGTTAACATTTCCATCAACGTCATCAATTTCCATTCATAGCCCACATTTCCATCAACGTCATCAATAAACCCAACCAAACTTTTCAAGTCCAAGTTGTTTTCAGGAAAGTCTAGCCCTTGACTGTAATCCCCGAGCAATTTCCAATGCCGCGGACACGGCTATTCGAATAGATTTTACACTCTACAGAGGTTATGCACTTTACCCACAAGATACAGCCAAACACCACAAAGGCGAGTGATTGTAACAAAGCCTTTCAGCAACTGCTAACTACACAAGTGAACCTTTCCGGTTTTTGCCATACACCATCCCTTCCCTTATCAGAGGCGAAGTATGGGACTGACATACCGTTGGACGGGTACCATGCCATAGCCTTGGTACGCTCCCCATTCAAGCTACACAAAAAGGTGTAGTTGACACCCGAGGTATCACATGCAAGTTATTAGTAACTTACTCAACTAGGACCGTCCCACTCCGGTCATGTGGTTGCACGATTGACTCAGTTCAAATGCTTGCAAGGTTAAGTCCTTAAGGTGACCAAGGTAAGACTACCCGAAGAACCAAATCATCCTTCCCGATGCCACATCTGGCCCACCCGATCTTTCTTGCCACATGCCCCGGTCGAAAACTATTTATTAAACCCCCAGTTGATTACCATGCACCACGTGCCATCAACATCATCATCAATAACACATGATACTTTCTCAAAAACACGTTCCATATCTCATTAGGTCAATGTTAACATGTAATTGTCAAAATCATATCATGTACACGTGGCAGGTCTAAGCATTATACTACAACGGTCTAAATACCCATGTTGGCAATTTAATAATGTCCAACTATTTAATCCTCAACTAGGGTGACAAGGGGTTCATGGCATACAATTATTTATGTCAAGGTGGCATACAGCAACTAGGCAGTTAACTAATCCCAGAATTAAACAAATTAAATTCTATTTAAATTAGCATGCAATACTTTGAAACAACATAATTTCAAATGAATGGAATTAACATGGTCAAAGCACAACTTGCCTTCAAAGAGTACTTGTTCTTGGTCTTGAGCTGGCTGCTGGGTTAACACTTCACCTTCGAAGCCTTCGGGCACTTCAACGTCTACTCGTAACGCGTGCAAATAGCAATAAATAAATAAAATAGTACGCAAAAGTGTTCAAAAGTTCAAATAAACTTCATAAATAGAGAGAGCACATTTTTATAAATTTTTAGAAACTAGAATCGTCCAAATCGGAGTTAAAATGCAAAAGTTATAATTGTTTAAAGTTTAAAGAATTCATTGAATAAATATAAACAGAGAAATATGCATATTCAAAAATTAATTAAAATTCATATCTAGGTAGATCTCAATTTTATAAAAATTTAGAAATTTGAACCACTCAAATCGGAGTTAAAACACAAAAGTTATAAGCGTTTGAATTGTGAAAATTCAAATAAATCAATAAACTGAATTAATTCATTTATTTTTATACTGCAAAATCTGATTATGACGTCAGCACGGGATTTGATTTTCCACCGAATTATTTTTCTATTGAAAAATCAATTTATTGCGTCAGCCGGTCCATGGACTCGATCCACGGCTCGGCTTGGGTCCACCGTGGACCCGGTCCACGAGCACATGTCTTACTTACATGTGGGACCACTCGGATGACGTCAGCGCTGACGTCATCATGCTCGGCCGAGGGCGTCTGACACGCGGGCCCCACCGTGACGTCAGCATGACGTCACAGATGACGTCATCGTGCGGTTTGGCAGCCACTGACACGCGGGTCCCACGCTAACGTCACGTGCTGACATCAGCGGCGACCGGGCGCGACCGCGCTGACCGCGCCGGTTCAACTCCCGGACACGTGGCTTGATTCGGACCGTTGATTTGAAAATCAACGGTCCAGATTGGATCTGGGCCGCGCACGTTGTGGACAACGTGGCTGATCTGGGCTGTTCGATTTTGATCGGATGGTCCAAATCCGATCGGGTTTCACCGCGTCGGGGGAGGGTGATGCGGCATGTCCCGGTGGCCGACATGTGGCTAAATCTAAGCCGTTTGATTTTGATCAAACGGCCGAGAATGCATCTAACGCTACCACGCGGTTAATGCTAACCGTACGATCTAGATCTAACGGCTGAGATCTATCCAAGCACGGTACGGTTACGGGTTACGTGGCTTCATTTTAGCCGTTGGATCTAGATCCAACGGTTGGGATTGAATCTAAAACCACAACGTGGATTCGTTGCGGGGTGACGTGGACGAACCTGAGCCGCACGATCTTGATCGAACGGTGGAGTGAGCTTGCGAGTTCGGCGATGGCGTGCGGCGGAGCTAGGTCATCGGAGTTGGGGACGACGACCTAGCCAACGGCGTTTCTGTGCGTCTCCGGCGAAGTGGGCGGTACCTCCAGGTGCGCCTTGTCCTTGCGGTTCTGGATCTGGGCTCGACGACGGCGGACGGCGGCGGAAACAGCACGAAACCACGGCAGAACACACGACCAACTACGGCGAGCGGTTGCGGTGCGACCACGGTGGCTCGACCTCGGTGAGTTAGGGCTACGAGTGCGCACGGAAGAGGGCTACACGGTGGCGGCGGCGGTTCATTAAATAGGGGCCTCGGCTTCCGTGAATATCGCGGAGACCGAGGACCACCCGGCTGCGGCGGCGGAATCCGAATCCCATTCGGATTGGGTGACGTGGCGCAATGTGGGTCATTGGATCAAGATCCAATGGTCACATGCGAGGGCTCGGTGCGCACGGCTCGGGCGATGTGTCTTGATCTCGACCGTTGGATCTTGATCCAACGGTCGGAAGGGTTAGGGTTCGGCCCGACTCGGTTTGGCTCGACCGCGGTTCGGGTCGGACTCGGACTCGAGTCCGACTCGGGCTCGGTCGCTTGAATAGTAAAACACGGATTGATTTTCCAGCGATTTAAATATTCAAATTAATTTCCAAAAATTCATTTAATTCAAGAAAAATAGCAAACTACTCAGAAAAATTCCAGAAAAATTCTAGAAAATATTTTAGGGCATTTGGGACTCAAATAAAAAATTTCCAACAAAATTTTATTTACAAAATTAAATTCTTTAATTATTTCAAAAGGAAATAAATTCAAATTAAATCCAAATAAATCCCCGAAAGTTCCAAAAATTCTAAAAAATGCCAAATCTCATTTGTATTCATGAAAATAAAAAATTGGGGTGTTACACGAACCCGGGCGTCACACCACCACGACAGTACCAAATACTAGACATCACAGTTTACTCGGCCAGGTCTGTCCCATTCCTAACTTGTGGTTGTATGATGGACTCAGTTCAAATTCTTACAAGGTTAAGTCCTTAGGGTGACCGAGGCAAGACTACCCAAGTACTCACAAGTAATCAAAGCAATAAAACCAAATGCGATGTCCCAAGTGCCACATCTGGCCCACCAGAACAATCTTGACACTTGCCCTAGTCTAAATCAATTAATCACCCAGTTGATTAACATGCACTACGTGCCATCAACAAGACATGTAGCAATTTCCAAAATCATATTCCATCTCTCATTAAGTCAAGATTAATTTCCGACATTCGAAATTATATCAATAACAAGATTGCATGGCTAAGCTGGCAATTTACGGTATAATTAACCCATGTTGGCAAAGTATTAGTGTCCAACTATTATTTCACATCCTAGGGTGACAAAAGATTCATGGCATACAATTATTGTAGACAGGGTGGCATAATCAGATAGGTCACATAACTATTCCCGGAATTATTCAAAAGAATTTTAATTAAACTGGCATGCAATAATTTATACGAACATAGTTTCAAAAGTGCGATCAACATGGTCAAAGCATAACTTGCCTTCAAAGAGTACTGGTTTTGGGTCTTTAACTTTATCCTGGGTCAAAACCTCTCCTTCAAAGCCTTGGGGCAGTTCAACGTCTACGCGTATTGGATAAACAATAAATAAATAAAATAGAGGAAAAACTCTTGCCCAAAAATTAATTAAAATTCAACATTAAATAGAGCTCAAATTTATAAAAATTTAGAAACTGTAATCACCTCAATTGGAGTTAAAACGCAAAAGTTATAGCCATTTGAAGTTTGAAAAATCAATTAAAAGAATAAACCGAATTAATTCATTTATTTTTCTATTGAAAAATCTGAAATATGACGTCAGCATTGCGCCCGCACCGAATTTCAATTTCGGCCAAATTATTTTTCTAAAGGAAAATTGAATTATGACATCATGCTTGCGCCATCCGGCCCATAGACCTGGTCCACGGTTCGGTGTCGGTCCACCGTGGACCCGGTCCACGAGGACACGTGTCACTGACATGTGGGTCCCGCTCGGGTGACGTCATCGCTGACGTTAGCATGGCTCCGCCGAATGGCTCTGACACACGGGCCCCACCATGACATCAGCATGACGTCACGGATGATGTCATTGTGCGGGTGGCTGAGCCGCTGACACGCGGGCCTAACGCGGCCGCTCTGACCTCGCCGCTTCGGCTTCCGGTGATGTGGCATAACCTGAACCGTTGATTTGAAATTCGACGGTCGAGATTGGATCTGGATCCCGCACATTTGGATTAATGCGATTGATCTGGACCGTTCGATTTAGATCGAACGGCTGAGATCAGATCGGGTTTTCGCTTCACCATGGGGGTGACGTGGCGTGACCCGGCGGTTGACGCGTGGCACAATCTACATCGTATGTTTTCGATCGGACGGCCACGATTACATCTAGCGCTTACAACGTGAATCAAATCTAACCGTTCAATCTAGATCTAACGGTCACGATCCAATCTAGCATGGTGCATTTAAGGACTACATGGCTTAATCTGGTGCATTAGATCTAGATCTAACGGCTGAGATCTAATCTGGGATTTGAGCTTGGGGTGGTGACGTGGACGAACCTGAGCCGTGCGATGAAGATCCAACTACTGATGGATCTCGTGGGTCTCAGCGATGGCGCGGTGGCTCGAGGTCACCGGAGAGGATGACAACGACCTAGCCAACGGTGCTTCGGGGTAGTTCCAGCAAAGTGAGTGGTCCTCACGGACGTGTCGCGATTACGGCGGAGACGACTCGACGGCGACGGAAAACGTGCAAGACCTTCGGTAGTTGCCGCTCCAACTGCGGCGAGCAATCGCGGCAAGGCTATGGTGGCTAGATCTTGGTGACCTAGGGCAAAATGTGCACACAGAAGAGGAGAACACGTTGGTGGCGGCGGTGCATTAAATAGGTTCCTCGGCGTCTGTGAAATCCGCGGAAACCTAGGTCCACCCTGGAGCGGCGGTGGAGTCTGACGAGGACATGGACAAGGTGATGTATCGCCATCTCAACCGTACGCGTGTACCAAATTAACAGCCCGGATCCAGCTAGCGCGAACGTATCCGATCTGAACCCGCGCGGGGCGACGTGACGCAATCTTGGCCGTTGGATCTCGATCCAACGGTCGCACGCAACAGGGTTCGGTCTGACTCGGGTCTGGTGCAGACATGGCTTTGTCGGACTTGAGTCAGACTCGGGTCGGTCCAACAGTGAAACCCATTAGGGTTTTCAACGATTTAATATTTAAAATAATTCTAGAAATTCAAATAAATCGCGAAAAATATCAAAATGCTCAAAAAAATTCTGGAAAATACTTTGAGACATTTTGGACTTAAATAAAATATTTTCAACAAAATTTTATATGAAACTTTTAAATATTTAAATAACTCAAAAAAGAATTAATTCAAATTAAATCCAAATAAATTCCAAAAAATTCCAAAATTTCAAATAACTCAATAAATTAAATAAAAGCACATATTTGGGATGTTACAGCTTTTTTGAGTATGTGGTTAGACTGATACCTTTTTTGTGGTGCATCCCTTGACCTACACAAGTATTCCAATCTGTAGCAGAAAAACTGGCAAAAGGTCATCAGCTTACCTTAGGCCAAATGTTTCTCAGAGATGTATTTCAAATGATGCATATCATTAGGAGTCAGCTCTTCACTGGCCAGGGCCAGTATTCTGTTGGCAATGTCAGTGGTCCTCTCTGGTTCATACAAGCTTTGCTGTATTGCACCTTTAGCCGACCATTCAACATTGACATTACCACAATATCGGCTTTCCCTCACACAGATATTCCAGAAAATGGAGAGCCTCAACTCAGAAAGAGTCAATTCTTTGGAGAAAAGTTTCTTTTGTGCAACAATGAAGATTTCACCAAGCTAACTCCTGCTGGAGTGAAGAAATTCGTAACCTTCTTCTACCAGTTGAACAAACAAGATTTCTCATTAGGCAAATTCTTCTGTTATAAGGAAGCCAACAGTTTTCCCCATCCATCATTCATACACTTGGCTACAGACAGCTCAAACATAACGAATGAAACAATCGAGCTGTTCAAGTTTTTTATTTCTCCAAGTATATTGTCAGTCGGTCTACATGCAAAAAATTAGACATTCCATCCCTCATGAATGTTATCATCCAACTGTATGTGCTCGTCAATTCGGCTTTGGGCAAGTGATCCCAAACCTCATCTTGCTCAATCGGCTCATCCCAAGGGAAAGAATCCGCAAGGCTTCCATAGCAGCTATAGTCTTAAGCATAGCCAATGATCTTTAGCTTTAGAGCTTACCTCACTTTTTACTTCACATCCGATGTTCTTCAGACTTCATCAGCTCGTGGTCAATAATATCAGCAAATTTCTGCCCAGGGTTACACCTAATTTCTGCCCTGGGTTAGTTACCTCTTCATGATCAACTGATTCAGACACCAGTACTTCGAGTTTTAGTAGTGACGCTAGTTCCCATGGGTATACTAACACAAGTCCAATTGACATTATGTCGGGACCCGAATTTGCAAATCCGGACCCTCTGTGTATTCAGCACTAGTCCAGGATCACGCTAGTGCACACAGTCTCAACATCGATAAATATCACAATCATACTCAACGAAATAGTAGTGTACTTTACTTAATTAACCCAACTGGTTGCTCGACCATATGGCCAAGTTACTAAGATACGCCACACAGGGCGAAGACTTATTAAAAGAGAAATAACTACAACGAAATAAAATAGATTTCGTGGCACCATCCAGTATACCACAAGCAACTGACTGGGCCCGCTCCCTAGTTAGACGGCTCCTCCTGGTACTCTTCCTCCAAAGCTGGCGTCGACTCTTCTTCAACTAATGTTGTATTATGGCAAGGGTGAGTACTTGGTACTCAGCAAGTGTCGGGACCCGAATTTGCAAATCCGGACCCTCTGTGTATTCAGCACTAGTCCAGGATCACGCTAGTGCACACAGTCTCAACATCGGTAAATATCACAATCATACACAACGATAGTAGTAAGTACTTTAAATAAATAACCCAAACTGGTTGCTCAACCTTATGGTCAAGTTACTAAAGTACGCCACACAGGGCAAAAACTTATTAAAAGAGAAATAACTGCAGCGAAATAAAATAGACTTCGTGGCGCCATCCAGTATACCACAGGCAACTAACTGGGCTCGCTTCCTAGTTAGACGGCTCCTCCTGAAACTCCTCCAGAGCTGGCGTAGACTCTTCTTCAACTGATGTTGTATTGTAGCAAGGGTGAGTACTTGGTACTCAGCAAGTCATGCACAGAATGCAACTAATATACTACATGTATGGCTTAATACAAAGGAATGGCTCATGGTATATTGCAGTAAAACAGCATTTGACAAGTAGCGTAAGTAGATTCGAAAGCAGGAAAAACAAGCATAGCGTCAATAACTTTTCTAGGAGTTAAATAAACATTTTCCCATTCCTAGTCCACATTTCCATCAGCGTCATCATTAAACCCAACCAAACAGTCAAACACCACAAAGGCGAGTGATCGTAACAAAGCCTTTCGAAAATTGCTAACCACACAAGTGAACCTTTCCGGTTTTTGTCATACATCATCCCTTCCCTTAACAGAGGCGAAGTATGGGACCGACATACCATTGGACGGGTACCATGCTGTAGCCTTGGTACGCTCCCCATTCAAGCTACACAAAAGGTGTAGTTGACACCCGAGGTATCACATGCAAGTTATTAGTAACTTACTCAACTAGGACCGTCCCACTCCGGTCATGTGGTTGCACGATTGACTCAGTTCAAAGGCTTGCAAGGTTAAGTTCTTAGGTTGACCAGGGCAAGACTACCCGAAGAACCAAATCATCCTTCCCGATGCCACACCTGGCCCACCCGATCATTCTTGCCACATGCCCCGGTCCAAATCTATTTATCAAACCCCAGTTGATTACCATGCACCACGTGCCATCAACATCATTGTTAAGAACACATGACGCTTTTCCAAAACTGGTTCTATATCTCATTAAGCCAATATTAACATGTAATTGTCCAAAACATTTCACGTGGCAAGGCTAAGCATACTACATCGGTCTAACCACCCATGTTGGCAAATTAATTGTGAAATCATGTGCTGAAAAATTGGCTAAGATTTGAACTTGAAAAATGTGTTTTGTGCATGAGTTCGACAATTTGACAAGAAACAGTGAAGTTCTCTTTTGTGCCGGACCAAACTTTCAAGAAACAGTAAGTTTCCCTTGTACGCCGGACCTCTTTTCTTTGGTCCGCCGTGAACATGTTTTCAAACATTTTTGAGCCGGACTGAAACTTCTAAAACCAGTAAGTTTCGCGTGTACGACAGACTCTCCCCTCCACAAGCAAGGTGGATTTTTGACGGCTGTTTTCACGTTTGCGCCGGACCGGATTTTTGGTCCGGCGTGAATGGTTTTGTGCTCGATTAGGGTTTTGAGCAATTTTGGATTTGAATTCTGGTTTGAATTTGAGATTATGAAATTTGTGAGAATTTCATGATGCTTGTTTTCAAGCAGACTTTATGCAATGCTCGTGTGAGTATTTGCATGGACTAATGTTGTGTCAAGTCGCGGACTTGTGCTCAGAATCGTTTTGTGGTTTGTTCATGTGCAGGTATTGCTCGAGGGCGAATGTGGTCGATGACGGGACCGGAACTAGGTTCATGGAGGAACTGAAGTTCGGGACTAGGTTCAGGGGGAACTGAGGTCTTGGTGGTCAAGGATGTCATGCGGGACGTTCGGGCTAAAAGAATGGTGCACATGAAGAATGGTTAGTCACGTGAGAATGGCAGGAGGTCATTCGCGTGCAAAGTGTTAGTCACGTGAGTATGGTAGGGTTGCCATACGCGTGCAAGAGTTGTACTCGGCCAGGTTGGGCCAAGAGGAGTTGTGTTGAATACATACTCTTTCTAGGATTAGGAGTGGGACTCCTTCTAGGATTAGGAGTAGGAATTGTATTCATGACTCCTTGTGTTTTGCTCCTTTAAATAGGAGGGGTTGTCTCCTGTTGAAGGGCATCAAGCTTTGAGCAAGCTTTAGGGTTGTACTCTTTTGTTTGGAGTACTTTAGACAAAACAAAGGATAAATAAAGATCAAGTTCTTCAAATCTTTCGGTGAGCTACAATTCTAGTTAGATCTATTCTCCTCATCTTCTGTCACAGCAAGCTTGCGAGGTTCATAACTTTTGATCCGTAAGTCCGATCGAGCTGATTATTTTTGGGTTCGATTCGTATTGGAATCTAGTTTCTTGTGTCCAAATTTCAGATCGTTCTGACTGTTGGATCTCCAGGAATTCGCGTTTTACCGAACCTCTATCATTCTATTTTTGTCTAATACGAGGCAATTATTTGGTTCTGTTTTGGGGTGAACTTTTAGTAGATCAAGAATTTGGTTTTAGCTTCCGCACAATCATTCACCCCCCCTTTGATTGCTATATTCATATACTTCGATCCTACATTAATAATGTCCAACTAATAATCTACAACCGGGGTGACAAGGGGTCATGGCACATAATTAATAATCAAGTGTCATAGAGCAAAGCTGGCATTTAACTAATTTCCCAAAATTATTTAAAGCATTTCCTAATTAAACTAGCATGCAATAATTAAATCAAAATAATTTCAAAATGGGATCAACATGGTCAAAGCACAACTTGCCTTCAAAGAGTACTTGTTCTTGGTCTTGAGCTGGCTCCTGGGTCAACACTTCACCTTCGAAGCCTTCGGGCACTTCAACGTCTACTCGCAACGCGTGCAACAAGCAATAAATAAATAAAATAGTACACAAAAATGTTCAAAAGTTCAAATAAACTTCATAAATAGAGAGAGAACATTTTTATAAATTTTTAGAAACTGGAATCGTCCAAATCGGAGTTAAAATGCAAAAGTTATAATCGTCTAAAGTTTAAAGAAACCATTAAATAAATATAAATAGAGAAATATTCATAATCGAAAATTAATTAAAAATCATATTTGAGTAGGTCTCAATTTTATGAAAATTTAGAAATTTGAATCACTCAAATCGGAGTTGAAATGCAAAAGTTATAAGCGTTTGAAGTTTGAAACTATATTTAAAATCAATAAACCGAATTAAATAAATAATTTCTTTCCCGGAAAATGATTTATTGCGTCAGCATGACACGTGTCAGCACCTCATTGATCCATGTCGGCCTGCTGCCGTCAGCACCGGCCGAACTCCCCGATGACGTCAGCATGATGTCATCATGACACGTGGCACCACCCGGGTGCTGCCACGTGTCCCGGTCGATGGACCTGGTCCATGGACCCGGTGGGGTCTACGGTGTGCTCGGCGCACGCAACAGCCACTGACATGCGGGCCCCGCATGTTAGTGGTGCGCTCACACGCGCACGGTGCGGCGGCTAGGCTATGTGGCACGATCGGGGTCGTTCGATTCGGATCGGATGGCCCCAAATGCATCAAATCCGCACCCAAGGCTCCTACGTGGCTCAATCTAAGCCCTAGGATCAAGATCCAATGACTCAGATCTAAACCAGGTCACCGCGGTAACAGCCTACGTGGTGCGACCGAAAGCATTGGATCTAAATCTAACGGTCCCGAACAGATCCAAACCCCAACACTAGATCTAATCTACTCCGTTCAATCTAGATCTAATGGTGGCTAAAGGATCCAAGGTTGAAACAGTAAAGGGCTACGTGGCCTCACCTCGTGCGTGCGATCGAGATCGAACGGTTGACAGAGCTCGCGAAGGTTGATGGCGTTGCGGCGGCGCTGGCTCACCGGGGTTGGGTAAGACGACCAATGCGACGGCGTTTCGGGGCTGCTCCGGCGAGATGAAGATGACCCACGGGCGCGCCTCGGCTTGGGGAGTCCGGATCTGGGCTTGAAGGCACTCGGAGAGGCTTGACGGCAGCGGCAAAATGCCAAAACCGCGGCGGTCGCTACCTCAACTTCGACGAGGGATCGGGAGGTGGTGGCGGCGGCTTGGGCGAGGAAAACTAGGTCAGGATGTGCGCACGGCAAAGGGCAACCTCGGGCGACGACCCACGCTTTAAATAGCCTAGGCATGCGCGCAAGATCCGGAACCCTAACGAACTCGGCGAAGGGCGCGGCGGCGCTATCCGAGTCCGACTCGGTGAGGACGACGCAATCGGAGCCGTCCATGTGTCCCGATCGCGCAATCCACCTCGCGCGCGCGACGCGGTTCACGCACGGCCGTTGGATCAAGATCCAACGGTCGGCGAGTTAGGGTTAGGCCGGCTTGGCGCGGTTCGGGTCGGGCTCGGACTCAAGTCCGACTCGGGCTCGGTCGGAGGAACAGTACAAACCCACTCGTCATTTCCAGCGATTAAATAATTAAATTAATTCTCAGAAATTCATTTAATACAAGAAAAATAGCAAAACAATCAGAAAAATTCCGAAAAATACTTTGGAACAATTTGGACTTAAATAAAATATTTTCAACAAAATTTTATTTATAAATTTAAATTTTTTAATTATTTCAAAAGGTAATAAATTCAAATTAAATCCAAATAAATCAAAATAAATTCCAGAAAATTCCAAAAATTCACCAAAGTGCAAAATTTCATTCAAATTCATGAAAAGCAAAATTTGGGGTGTTACAGCAAGTCATGCACGAGAATGCAAGCTAATATTCTACCTGCATGGCTTACTACAAAGGATAGGCTAATAGGTTCATTTGCAGTAAAGTAGCATGAGTAAATACAATAATAGATTGGAAGCGGTAAAACAATAATGAATAGAGTACTTTTCACAATGATCTCACAAGTACAACATTTTTCGATCCTAGGCCCAATTCATCATTCCAAACCAACCATCTTTCCAGAGTCAAGTCATTTTTCTAAAAGTCTAACCCTTGACTGTAATTCCCAAGCAATGTCCAATACCGCGGACTCGGCTGTAACACCCTGGCATCTAATATGCCCTGGATGTCACCAAACATAGCATAAGAAGCATCTAAATACCACAAATAACCATAAATTACAGCAAGAGCGCAAATGCTAAACCGAAAATTTCGGCAGCATCTCCTTTGCTTTTCCATGGTACGGAGCAACAACAAGAATATCTCAAGATATATCATAATGGAAAGCATCTAAGACAGCAATAACAGGTGACATAACTTCAATTTAAGTCTAGCATAATGAATTTAACCACTTCATGATCTAAAACGAAATAAATAATATGGCCAAGCACATCAATAAGGCATACTCCAAGTTTTCAACACATTAACATATTATCATAACTCCAAATGATAAAAACTGTCTAATGTGTGGAGCTACGTGAAGAAGTGTAGCTAAACCCCTTTCCCGCATGCCGGTTTCGTGGTACCTAAAAACAACATTAAACACAAGCGTGAGTTCATCACTCAGCAAGTATATTGCAATGGAACAAGAAAACACATTCCAATACCTTCATCACCACTTTTCATATTCAACAACATAAACATCTTGTGACACCACGGAGTGTCGTAATCTTTTACAATGTGAATGTTGAGGACAAAAATTTTATGGAATGTGGAATTTAGGTTAAAACCTTTCGGCTTGAGATTTACTCGCGTTTTTGGGCCGTTTGAAGTGTTATGTCGCCACGGAGTGTCGTATCCTTAATTATTGAGCATGATAAGGTTAAATACAGTATGAGATGTGGAAATAAGGTTAAAACCATAGGAATTGGAGATTAATAATGTTTCCGGGCCGTTTCCGGGGTTTTGGTCCTTTCCGGGGGATTTTGGGCCTTAAAGCGGAGGTCGTGGGCTTTGGTGGGAAGGTGTTTGAGTCCGTATGAGGGTAGGAATCCTGTTTGGGCTGGTGGAGAGGCCTCCCCCTGCCCTTTTATGCGCCCCCACCCCAGCCCTTGCGCCCCCACCTCCTCCTCCCAAGCCCTAGCCGCCTCCCCCAACCCCCATTGCCGTGCGCCCCTCCACCCCTCCACCTCCCCACCTCTCCTCCATCCCCTTGCTGCCCTAGGGTGGTCTCCCCACCCCTGCATCCTCGTGGATCCATCCGAGGAGCGAGGAGCGAGGAGCGAGGAGCGAGGAGATTGATTGGAGTTTTCGTGCGTCGGGCAAAGGTATGATCATGGGGCTCTTCGGGGATGTGCTAGGTACTGTTATTAGGGAGTTTATCAAGTTTTTAGATCAATTGGAGGTGCTGGATTTGAGTATTTTGGGTTAGATCTAGATGTTGCCACGTTTCTGTTTTAGGGCAGATTGAGCAGTCGATCTAGGGTTCGCGTTTTCGCCAATTTAGAATCTGAATCTGTCCGTACGGATGTTGAAGAAGTTGTATATAATTTAATTATCTTTCCGTGGACATAAAGCACGTTAAATTCCCATCAGCCGTTTGAAAGTTATGGCTGTTTTACTGAGCGTGTTAAAATCTATGACGTAATTGGAACAGATCACGGTAATCTGTAGATTAGACGACTTTAGAGTCCGAATCAGTCTTTACATATACCTAGAGAAAGTTGGGAAATTTCCTAAGCTACGCGAGGATGTACTCGTTTAATTGATTCGGAGTCCCAGAACTCAAGTTATACTTTTTGCAAGGCTGCTATCCCGTCGGGACAGAACCTCTGTTTTTAGGTTTTGCGAGTAGTGGGCAATGTCGGGTTAGATGGGGTTTTGCGTACTGTTTTGTGGGCATGATTGTGAGTGTGTGATGCCTATGTGCAGGTGGTGTGACACCGGGAGTGCCCTCGACTTCCCACAAATCCGTCGCCCGCGGTTGAGGCAAGTGTGTTGTAATGTATAGCGGAATCGTAGGTTGCTTGTGGAGATTAGATGAAAGATTGAATACTTGCTATGATCACTTGCCATGCTTGCTGTTTTCCAATGATATATTGAGTATGATTATCATGATATGATGCTATGTGTCTATAATTATCATGATTCGATGCCATGTGTTTATGTGTACTATGACATGATGCCATATGTTTATGTACAAATGAGATATGATAATCTGCATAGTTGCATGCATGTCATGAGATGGGGAGAGGGCGGTGAGAAAGTCATAACTAGTCCGGGGAAGGTCGGTGAGAAAGTTATGACTAGTCCGGAACGCCATTGAGTAAGACCTACATCGTGATTCCATCCACGTGGTGAATGGAAGCGAGTAGTAGGCACCCTCCATCTTCGGGATGGAAGGGGGAAAAGGGTGCACACCGACGGGTGTGTACTCAACCATACCGGTATGAGTTTCCAAGGAGACATGAGCATTGCATTACATCGCATACATATTGATGATGACAATGTTAAGTGTTTATGAATAAGATGATTTACATGATGGGAGATGTTATTGCCATGTTGTTGTTCTTGTTGTCCATTGCAATATGCTTGCTGAGTTTCGAACTCACGCTTGTGTTTTCTTGTTGTTTTAGGTACCATGAGATCGGCATGCGGGGAAGGGAAATAGTCACACGCCCACACGTAGCTTCACCTTAATGATTCTACATGTCATTCTATTAGTTTGATAATAAATTGCGTGTGATGATCATTGCTTTAGTGTTTAGCTTTACTATTTGAGAGCTTATTTGTTCTTTTGACACTTGGAGACATTAAGTGCTTGATGTTAGACTTATATTGCCGTTAAGTCTTTAATATTTGCTGTTTTAGATGTCTCTCATATTGCCTTACATTGCTATAATATTGTTGATTCTTCGTAGCATGTTAAAACAAAGGAGATGCTGCTGAAATCTCGGTTTTTAGCATATGTACCCTTGCTGGAATTTATGATAAATTGTGGTATTTAGATGTTATTTAACTTATGTTTGGTAGCATTCGGGCATATTAAATGCCGGGGTGTTACACATCTCATATTCACATTGTATGCATCTCATTGACATCACATATAACATCATCATATAACATCATCATATAATGCAATGCAATGCACATGTTTCCTTGAAGCACATACCGGTATTGCCGAGTGCACACCCGTCGGCGTGCACCCTCTTTCCCCTCCCATCCCGTAGATGGAGGGTGCCTACTCCTCGCTTCCATTCACCACCGTGGATAGAATCACGAGGTAGGTCTTACTTCATGGCACTCCGGATTAGTCATAACTTTCTCACCGACCTTACCAGATTAGTTATGACTTTCTCACCGACCGGACCAGTTTTCATGCCATGTATGCAACATATGCCATAAACATAAACAACTAGTCATTGCATAGCATCATAACATACTATTTTCATCATAACATGGGAAAACACTAATCATGGCAAGATAGCATATCATGGAAACAATTTGCATCTATTCAAGACTAGCAACATACAACACGCTACCCATTCCAATACACTTGTCTTAACCGTGGGCGACGGATTGGCAAGAGGATGAGGGCACTCCCGGGGTCACACCACCTGCACATGGATACCACACACTCAAAACGTGCCCACAAAACAGTATACAATCGCTCATCTACCCCGACTTCGCAAACTACTCCCAAAACCGAAAAAACAGAGAATTTGTCCAAAGGGACAGCAGCCTTCGGAAGGCCATATCTTGGGCTTAACAACTCCAAATCAAACGAACGAGTATATTTTCTCGAAGCTTAGGAAATTTCCTAGCTTTTTCTAAGTATTGGGAAACGCTGATTCGGCCTATAAAATTGTTTAATCTACAGATCAACACGATCTGTCCCAATCACATCACAGTTTTGAACATGTTCGGTAAAACAGCCATAACTTTCAAACGGCTAGGCGGAATTACGCGTTCTTGGTGTCTACTGAAAGTTATTGAAATTATATACAACTTTCTCAACATATGGCCGACCAGAAAACGCTTCTAAAATTGCGAAATTTAAGCCCTAGGTCGGACGCCCAATCTGCCTGAAACAGAACACCATGCAAACTCTAGATTTCATCCAATCTAACCAATGGCAGCACAACCTTTTGATCTAATAGCATGAAATCCTCCATTAACACAGCACCTAATCCACCCCAAAGGTTTCCCATCACCATACCTTAGCCCGACGAACGAAGAACCGACGAACACGCCTCCTGATCGCCCGATCTTCCTCCACGCGCCAATCCCGTCGGATCCTCTCATCGTGAAGCTCCCAAATGGCGAGGGCAACGACGTGGAAGAGCGTGGAAGCAAGGGGTGGGGGTGGAGCTCGCCTAGGGCCGGCTAGAGGTGGTGGGGAGGAAGGAGCAAGGTGGCGGCTAGGGGAGGCAATGGGGGAGGCACATGGGGGAGAGAGGGGTGGGTGGCGGCTAGGGTTGAGGGAGAGGGGAGTGGGGGTGCACCAAGGGGTGGGGGCTAGGTTTGGCTACCCAAAAGTCCCCCCTTGGGCCCAAACCCTTCCACCGGAGGCCCAACTCAACCCCCAAGGCCCAAAGTCCCCCGGAGAGGCCCAAACACCCGGAAATGGCCCAAAAACAAGCTATAAAGTTGTACCGAAATGTCGAATTCTAAAATGTCACATTCTGGGGTGTCACATCGGCTATTCGAATAGATTTTACACTCTGCAGAGGTTATGCACTTTACCCACAAGATACAGCCAAACACCACAAAGGCGAGTGTCCATAACAAAGTCTTTCGGAAACTTCTAGCAGCACAAGTGGGCCTCCCCGGTTATTGCACACTAACCCTTCCCTTAGCAAAGGCGAAGTCTAGGCCAATCAACCGTTAGATGGGTACCTGGCCGCAGCCCCGGTACGCTCCCCCGTACAACTACACAAAAGGTATAGTTGATACCCCGAGGTCCCACAGGTACGTTATTAGCAACTTAAACAACTAAGTCTGTCCCATTACATACATGTGGTTGCACGTTTGACTCAGTTCAAAGGCTTGCAGGGTTAAGTCCTTAGGGTGACCAAGGCAAGGCTACCCGAAGAACCAAATCAAATTCCCCGGTGCCACAACTGGCCCACCCGATCATTCTTACCACATGCCCCGGTCTAAATCTATTTATCAAACCCCAGTTGATTACCATGCACCACGTGCCATTGATAACAACATCAATAACACATGACACTTCTCAAAAACATGTTCCATATGTCATTAAGTCAATGTTAACATGTAATTATCCAAAATCATGTTGTGACTAAGTGGCAGGTCTAAGCAATATACTACAACGGTCTAATTACCCATGTTGGCAATTTAATAATGTCCAACTAAATAATCCACAACTAGGGTGACAAGGGTTTATGGCACATAAATAATTAATCAAGGTGTCATACTGCAATTTGGCATTTATCTGATTTCCCAGAATTATTTAAAGCATTTTCTAATTGAATTAGCATGCAATAATTTAAATCAGATAGATTTCAAAAATGGGATCAATATGGTCAAAGCATAACTTGCCTTCAAAGAGTACTTGTTCTTGGTCTTGAGCTGGCTTCTAGGTCAACAACTCCTTCAAAGCCTTCAGGTACTTTAACGTCTACTTGTAATGCGTGTAAATAGCCATAAATAAATAAAAAAGCACACGCACATTGCTCAAAACATCAAATAAAGTCCATAAACTGAAAGGGCATAATTTTACAAATTTTTAGAAATTTGAATCGCTCAAATCGGAGTTACAATGCAAAAGTTATAATTGTTTAAAATTTAAAGAATCTATTAATTAAATATAAACAGAGAAAAATTCATGTCCTAAAATTAATTAAAATTCATATTTGAGTAGATCTCAATTTTATAAAAATTTACAAATTGGAATCACTCAAATTGGAGTTGAAATACAAAAGTTATAAGCGTTTGAAGTTTGAAAATTCAAATAAATCAATAAACCAAATTAATTCATTTATTTTTCTATTGAAAAATCCGATTTATGACGTCAGCATGGGATTTGAAATTCCACCGAATTATTTTTCTATTGAAAAATCGAATTATTGCGTCAGCATGACGTCAGCGGGTCCATGGACTTGGTCCACGGCTCGGGCTCAGTCCACCGTGGACCCGGTCCACGGGTTCACGTGTTACTGACACGTGGGACCCACTGGATGACGTCAGCACTGACGTCATCGCGCTTCGGCCGAGCGAACTGACATGCGGGTCCCACCCGTGACGTCAGCATGACGTCATAGATGACGTCATGGAGCCGTTGTCCAGCCGCTGACACGCGGGCCCCACGCTGACATCACGCGTGATGTCAGCGGTGACCACGGCAGACCGCGCCGGTTCAGCTCCCGCGCACGTGGATAGATCTTGGCCGTTGATTTGAAAATCAACGGCCCAGATCGGATCTGGACCGTGCACGTTTG
Organism: Rhipidocladum racemiflorum; assembly: GCA_036346355.1. Taxonomy (NCBI): domain Eukaryota; kingdom Viridiplantae; phylum Streptophyta; class Magnoliopsida; order Poales; family Poaceae; genus Rhipidocladum; species Rhipidocladum racemiflorum. The sequence goes on from CM070582.1 coordinate 889,874, forward strand.
GGGTAACGTGGCTCGATCTGAGCCGTACGATTCTGATCGGACAGCTACGATTGGATCGGGTTTCACCGCGTCATGGGGCAACGCGGCATGTCCCGCCGCGCGACACGTGGCACGATCTACGCCGTTCGATTTCGATTGAACGGCTGGGATTACATCTAATGCTACAACGCGGGTTAACCCTAACCGTACGATCTAGATCCAACAGCTGAGATCTATCCAAGCACGGTGCAGTTACGGGCGACGTGGCACAACCTAGAGCGTTGGATCTAGATCTAACAGTCTAGATCTAATCTGGGTTTCTACAGGGATCGAGCAACGTGGACTCACCGTGACCGTTGGATCTCGATCGGACGGTGGATAAAGCTCGGGGGCGGTGATGGTGACGCGGCGGCTTACGGCGGCCGGAGATGAGTACGACGACCCACGTGACGACGTTTGGGGCATGCTCTGGCGAGGTGAGTGGTCTCCACGGGTGCGCCTCGACGCGAGGGTTCCGGATCTGGGCTCGGTGACGGCGGAGGATGGCTGACGCGGCGGCGAACGGCGGAAAACCGCGGCGGGCTTCACCTCCAACTTCGGCGAGCTCTCACGGGTGAACGGCGGCGACTTGACCTCGACTAGCTAGGGCTACGAGTGTGCACGGAAGAGGAGAGCGCGATGGCGGTGGCGGCGCACCAAATAGGGGTCTCGGCTTCCGTGAAACTTGCGAAAACCGAGGCCCACACGCGGGCGGCGGTGGAGTCCGGCGGCGACACAGAGAGGGTGACGTGGACGCATCCTAGCCGTCCACGTGGTGCGATCAACGGTCGAGATCGCATGCCTAACTCCTCACAGAAGCTAATAGAGTAGGAGTTCTTGAACTCTGTGCCATTGTCACGGCGGATTGCTTGTAAGGCACCTGGGAGCACAATGGACAACCTACGGACCAAACCCCTAAAGTGAGAAAATGACTCATCCTTCGAGGCCATCAAAAACACCCAAGAATACCTCGAAAAATTGTCGATTATGACAAGAATGTACCTCTTCCCTCCCACTAACTGCAGTCTAGCTAGACCAACCGTGTCCATGTGCAAGAGCTGTCCTGGTGCATCAATCATCACTCGGGTGACTGGGGGATGAGAAGTAGCAACCATATTGCCATGCTGGCAAGGAGAACACATGACATCTTTGACCATCTCGAGTTTGGACAGACCACGAATGAGATCATGGCTGCTAACTTGAGGCAATGTGACCAAGTCTCCTATGCCAAAAGGAGAGATCATGAGACTTTGAAGCAATAAGGCAACGGAGAGAGTCTCAAGAAGAGGAGGAAAAATCAGCACAAAAGACTCCCAAACCAAGAAATCCCGCAAACCAACTCCCCAGAAGAATCGAGGATCCTACAAGTGTTGCTCTTAAAGCTTACCTCAAAATCGTCATCGATAAGCTGTGTGACTGAGAGCAAGTTGTATTGCAGCTTATTGACTAAGGCAATGTCCTTAAGAATAAAATGATCATTAATGCAAACGGTACCTTTAGCAATGACTCTACCAGACGAAGCATCCTCAAAAATGATCACCTCATCACTTAGAGCTTGGACTAGGGAAGAAAACCATCGAGAGTCTTCGGTCATACGACGTGAACAGCCGGAGTCTATGATCCAAACCTCCCCCTTCCCTATCCTACGGACCTGAATCAATGAGAGCGAAAGATAGATGTCTTAGTACTAGGACAATTCAGTGCATATCTAGGAACCCAATATTGAGTCACCTGAGCAGAAAAAGAAGCAGTCCAAGGAGTAGAAGAATGCAATCTAGCACCTCTCTATGGCTCTACTCTCACAAACTCAGAAACAGCTCCTATAGGACACCTAGGGGCAGGTGCTGGCTTGGTCCGCCAGCATGCAAAGGCCGGACTATCCCAATGCAGCTGCCTAGACTGCCTGTTGCAGGTAGAAAACTCATGCCGCTAATATCTATCTCGATGGGAAGAGCGAGGAATATCATGAGGACAGCAGAAAGACTGACTCGGAATATCTATGGGGCGAAAACCAGAGATAGAAGCCTGAAAACCAAGCCCCGTATGCTGTCCAAAAACAGGCAACTCTCTAACCTATCTAGAAGCAGTGGGTGTGTTAGGAGCACTCAGGGTCTGAGGATGACCCTAAATACCCTTAATGGTATGAACATGCTCACACCGAGTGATCTTGGTGCATCTAAAACAAAAATTAGCAATATGTCTATTCTTCTACCAAAAGGTGCAAGTATACTTCGCCTTGGAGGCTGAAGTAGCAGGAGAAACACCCTTCTCGTCAGAAGTCCCATGGACAATCCCGGCTGATCTAAACGACGTGGTGCTCGTATGTGGAACAACCACAATCTCTCCACTCTTGGAGGCACGTACAACTGTAGGCGGATGTGCCTGTGCATGCTCCAACACTATACGACGGTTCACTTACAGCGACCTACGGTTGGTTGCTAAAAGCGGCTTCAGCGACCTACGGTTAGTCGCTAAAAACCTTTAGCGACCCATAAGGATGGTCGCTGTAAGTGCCGTCGCTAAAGGCTTTAGCGACCGACATCTTTTTAGCGACCGAGCGTAGGTCGCTGAAGTTGTATATTTAGCGACCAACTGTGGGTTGTTGTACTATAGATTTAGCGACCAACCGTGAGTCGTTATACTATACATTTAGCAACCAACAGAAAGTCGCCCTCTTAACAACTCAGATGCTGCTCAGTGTTTTATATATACAAAAGCACCACAAATCACAGATTTTTATACACATAATCACATAGACATACAAAGTATAATACCACAATCATAGATCCATCACATAAACACAAAAGCACCACAATTAGATATTCACAAAAGCACCACAGTTATATTACTCACAACTAGATCATTCACAGATAGCTAGCTAGATCATTCACAAAAGCTCCAGAGCTGATCACCACAAAAGTCTGACTACATCACTCCAGCCTTCAAGCGGTCAAAAGCCCACAACTACATCACTAATGCTTCACGACACTCCAGCTACAGTTCAAAAGCCCACAGCTACATCACTCTAGCTCCAGTGCTGATCAGTCACAAAAGCACCACATCTACATCACTAATGCTTCAAGCAGTTCACAACCACTCCAACTTCTTGTATGACTTATCTTCCAACTTCAGCTGATGCAATCAAGGTTAATCATCAGTGAATGATTGCTCATATAAATCTAAACATAAACAAGATAAGATATAGACTATTACTTTCTTGTAGGGCCATGCAACTGACATCATGTAAGCATCAGCCATAGAGTCCACATTGGCATAAGGACGAGGCAAAACTGTATCTCGTTTCAGCACACAAGTTACAATAACTTCACAATATTGGCTTCCAAGGGTCTGACCTCCAACTGTGGTGCTTGGTTTAGTTGAAACAATTGTCCCTTTAGCCACAGGCAAATCAGATCTCAACATAGCATATAATATGACATCTTTTCCAACCTGATGCAAATGATTAAGAATAATTTAGTTCAATGTTTTTGAAGGTTTATGAAAATAAAGGTAGAAAATGTATGAAATGAATGAGAGCATTACAAGATCATCATGTTTAGAGTGTGAAGCTTCAGCAAAGTGCCTTGTAGATCTTGGTGAGTTTGCACCTTGCATCTGGTCAAATATTTGATCCTCCTCATCATACAATTCCTCATCTCCAGAAGCACAATATTCTTCATTGTCTTCCTCATCCTCATCAACAAACTTGTTCCTTATCACCTTAAGAATAACAATTTCATAGCATAGCACAAGGAATCTAGAAAATTAGGATAAAGCAAAGATGAATAAAAATATTGAATACCTTATGTTGAAATGAAGTAGAGCCGCGATGTGACATTGGCTCATCCTCATCAACAAACTTGTTCCTCATCACCTTAAGAATCACAATTTCATAGCATAGCACAAGGAATCTAGAAAATTAGGATAAAGCGGCATGAATGAAAATATTGAATACCTTATGTTGAAATGAAGTAGAGCCGCGATGTGACATTGGCTCTTCACTTGCCCGATCTGGTTGAGCCCTTTGATCAATTTGAGTTTGTAGCTCAAGTACACGCTGTTCTAAAGCAACCTTCTCACTTTGAACCTTTATGCGAGCAAGAACCTCCATTTGTAGTCTTGTTGCAGTATAAGACTTCAACTCTGGAGTGCCAATATCTTGAGGAGTAGGGCCTAAACCCAAAACACGAACATATCCTTTTGGCTCTTTTCGCTCCACAAACAACAGAGAATACATCACCCTCTTGAATTGACCGGTCCTTTAACTCTGGATATACTCCAATAACATCATTAAGTTTGTCCTATAGAGAATTAAAGATGATTAACATCATAAAAGGTTATTCGGGTAGAAATGCATATTGTACTAAAAATTAATAACAAAGTCTTACAATTATTCGTTTTGCCTGTTCTGTAGGAACTCCATTTTTTCTCGTATGGGTTTGGATAAAGTTTTCATCTCTTCGTGGAGGACGTCCTAGTTTCACAGCCTGCACACATACTTTGTTATTTGGGCCCCACTTTTAGCAAATTGTTGAACCCAAAGAGATTCTTTATATGAGCAATAAGGACTAATAAATACCATATATAAAGAGTTCAACCCAAAAATGAATCACTCCGTTTCAAAAGGAGGAGAGCAAAACTAAGTGTACTAGTGGCTGCTTGGATAATAAAAATTATTAAGTAGTCAAATTACATATACAAAAATCGAGCGTGAAGATATACACAAGTAGATAGGGCCATGTTCTGTTGTGTTTGCATTTCTGGTTTTTTAGTATACATATCTTTTTATCTTGTAATGGCTGCAAATAAATGGTTTCACGCATGTCATATGTATGCAAGAGGTAGTTTACATGAAGCTGCAAATAAAAGATGCTGCTCAGTGTTTGGAAGTGGAACCAGTAGGATGTATCATTGTCGGGACCCCGAATTTGCAAATCCGGACCCTCTGTGTATTCAGCACTAGTCCAGGAACGCGCTAGTGCACACAGTCTTAACATCGGTATATATCACAATCATACCAATCGATACTATCAAAGTACTTTATTTAAATAATCAAAGGGTTACTTGACCTTATGGTCAAGATACAAATATATGCCTTGCAAGGCGAAACTTATTAAAAGAGAAATAATAGCAGCGGAAAATCAAATAAACTTCGTGGCGCCATCCAAAGATACCACAGTGCAACTGACCGGGCTCGCATCCCTAAGTAGACGGGTCTTCTTGGAAATCCTCCTCCAAAGCGGGCGTAGTCTCCTCTTCAACCGGTATTGTGTTGAGGCAAGGGTGAGTACTTGGTACTCGACAAGTCATGCCTGAATGCAAGCTAATATACTATATGCATGGCTTGGTACAAAGGAATAGCTCAAGGTATATTTGCAGAAACAGCTTTTGACAAGTAATAAAAGTAGATTCAAAGCAGAGAAATAAGTAAAGCATAAATAACTTTCAAGAAATTTAATAAACATTTTTCCCCATCCTAAGCCACATTTCCATCATCTTCATTGTTAAACCAACCCATCTTTCACATCCACGTTATTTTCGTAAAGTCTAACCCTTGACTGTAATTCCGAGCATTGTCCAAGATCGTGGACTCGGCTATTTAAATAGATTCTCAACTCTGCAGAGGTTATGCACTTTACCCACAAGATACAGTCAAACACCACAAAGGCGAAGTTCGTAATAAAGCCTTTCTAAGCCTCAAACAACACAGTGGTCCTCTCCGGTTCGTGCTCTACACCATCCCTTCCTTAGCCAAGGCGAAGTATGGGACCAACACACTGTTAGATGGGTATCTCGGCCACGACCACGATACGCTCCCCGCACAATCACACAAACGGTGCAATCGACACCCCGAGGCTCCACAAGTGAGTCCTTAGCGACTTAGTCAACTAGGGCCGTCCCATTCCAGCCCATGTGGTTGCAAGTATGACCCAGTTCAAAGGCTTGCAAGGTTAAGTCCTTAGAGTGACCAGGCAAGACTACCCAAAAACCAAATCAACATCCCGGTGCCACATCGGCCCACTGATTACTCTTGCCACATGCCCCGATCGAAAATCGTTTATCAAACCCCGCTTGATTACCATGCACCACGTGCCATCAACATCACATGATACTTTTCCAAAACAAGTTCAATATATCATTAAGTCCATATTAGCATTTGATTGTCCAAAATCATGTCATGAGCACGTAAGGTGTCTAAGCAAAGATACTACAACGATCTAAACCCATGTTGGCAATTTAATAATGTCCAACTAGTAAACCACAACTAGGGTGACAAAGGGTCATGGCACATACTTAAGTAATCAAGGTGTCATATAGCAAATTGGTATTTATCTAACCCCCAGGTTTAAACAAAATATCTTTCTAATTGAACTAGCATGCAATAGTTTAAATCAAAATAGATTTCGAAATAGGATCAACATGGTCAAAGCACAACTTGCCTTCCAAAAGTACTTGCTCTTGGTCTTGAGTTGGATCCTGAGTCAACACTTCTCCTTCGAATCCTTCCTAAGACTTCAACGTCTACTCGTAAAGCGTGCAAATAGCAAATACACAAATAAACACTAGGCAAAAACATCCCAAAACTCCAAATAAAATCCAAAAACAGAGAGAACATAATTTTCTGGATTTTTAGAAACTGGAATCGTTCAAATCGGAGTTAAAATGCAAAAGTTATGATTTATTAAAGTTTAAATAATCAATTAAATAATATTACAGAGAAAAACTTTAGTCCAAAAATTAAATAAAATTCATATTTAGGTAGATCTCAATTTTATACAAATTTAGAAATTTGAACCACTCAAATCGGAGTTGAAACGCAAAAGTTATAAGCGTTTGAAGTTTGAATCTAAATTTGAATCAATATTTCGAATTAATAAATCATTTTCTTTTCGGAAATTAATTATTGCGTCACAAGATGGACACGTGTCAGCTCTGATTGGCTGGTTGACGCCACCGGTCCATGGGCGTAGTCCACGCCGGCCGGGTCTACCGTGGACTCGGTCCACGACTCCACGTGAGGCCCGACATGTGGGACCACCGGTGACGTCATCGCCGGCGTCGGCGGGGACTCAGCCACGATCTTGACATGTGGGACCCATCGTGACGTCATGGGTGACGTCGGCGCTGGCTGGATTAGCCAGCGACATGCGGGCCCTCGACACGCGGGCAGCGTGTCGGCCTACACGCACGCGCGTGGGCGGCCCGACCGCGTCGGTCCAACTTCCAAGACGCTGCGTGGCACAATCTCGGCCGTTGATTCGAAAATCAACGGCCCAGATTGATCGGGTGGCGACGACGCGTCGGGGTGAACGTGGCCAATCTGACCGCTGGATCTAAATCCAACGGCCGGGATTAGATCCGAGGATCTAAACGTGATCTCACCGTGACGGTCCGATCTAGATCGGACGGCCGTCCGAAAGTTCGCGAGGGTCGGCGATGGCGCGCGGCGTTGGCTTGACCGGAGACGAAGACGACGACCTCCTGCGGGCGCTTTCCGTGCAACTCCGGCGTGAAGGCCGGCACTCCCAGCGCGCGCGACACGGCGGTCTCGGCTGCAGGTTTGGTGTCGTCGGAAGACGGCGGATGCGGCGAGGATCAACGAAGAATCGCGGCGGAAGACCTCTCTACTCGGCGAGCAATAGCGGGCGACGCGGCGGCTCAGGCGAGTAGGTGAGAAGGGGGCTCAGTGCGGACGGTTGTGCGCTTCCGATGGCGGCGGCGGCGTATTTAAAGGGGGCCTCGGCCTGTGTAGAGCGCGAAACCGAGGTTGACACTGACGGCGGCGGAGGTCTCGGCCGGATCCGGCGAGACGACGAATCGCGGCCGTCCCACGTGGCGCGATCAATGGCCACGATGGCTTGGCGCAACGGGTCCGGTCCGGACACGGCTCGGCCTGGTCGGTCGATCATGACCGTTGGATCTCGATCCGAGCGGTCCACGTGGTTAAGGTTCAACGTGGTTCGGTCAAGTCGGTTTGGCTCGGTCGGACTCGAGTCCGACTTCGGGTTCGACTTCGATCGGAGGAATAGTACTTGACCGAGTTGAATTTCCAGCGATTTAATATTTAAAACAATTCCCGATAATTCATTTAATTCATTAAAAATAGCAAAAGACTCGTAAAATTCGAGAAAAATTCTGGAAAATACTTTGGATCATTTTGGACTCAAATAAAATATTTCCAACAAAATTTTATTTGCAAAATTAAATTCTTTAATTATTTCAAAATGGAATAAATTCAAATAAATTCCAAATAAATCCAAATAAATTCGAGAAAATTCCAAAATTCACCAAAGTGCCAAATCACACATGAATTTAGGAAAAGTAAAATTTTGGGGTGTTACAAACCTCCCCCTTAATAGAATCTCGTCCAGAGATTGGGGCTTACTAAAGGAATAGGTTTGGAAACTCTTTCTTCAAATCCTCTTCAAGGCTCCCAAGTCGCTTCGCTTTCTTCATGGTTGCTCCAATCGAACTCTACAAAAGCGGGTTGACTTGTTTCTAGTTTCTCGATCCATTGTGTCCGTAATCCTCACGGGATGTTCCTTATAAGTCAAATCTTCTTGCAACTCTATTGACTCTAGCGGTGTCTGTTCTCGGGAACTCGGAGACACTTCTTTAATCGGGACACATGGAACACGTCATGCACTCTGCTAGCGATCGTGGCAACTCCAAATTGGTAAGCAACTTCGCCTCTGCGGCTCAAAACCTTAAATGGTCCAACATAACAGGTGCGAGTTTCCCTTTGGCATGGAACCTCTTAACTCCCCTGAGGCGTAACTCGAGGTATACAAAGTCTTACGGTTCAAAACTCAAATCTCGGCGACGATTGTCCGCATAACTCTTCTGTCGAGATTGGGCTATCTTCAACCTTTCCCTAATCATAGCGACCGCTTCTTGACTTCTTGAAGAATATCAGGCCCAAAGACACGGCTCGCCGGTCTCATTCCAATTCAATGGCGTCGATTGTGGTCGACCATACAAAGGCCTCAAAGGTGACATCGTAAGCGGCCTGATAACTATTGTTGTAACTGAACTCGGCATACGGCAAACTCTTATCCCAAGAAGTAGCATAAGCCAATGCACAAGCTCTTAACATATCCTCGAATCTGGTTGACTCTTTCGGTCTGTCCATCCGATGCGTGGATGATAAGTCAGATCTTGAAGTTCAAACGGGTTCCCATGGCTTCATGCAACTTATTCCAGAACCTTGAGGTAAATTGGGTACCTCGTCTGATACAATCCTCTTTGGCACTCCGTGCAAGCAGACAATCTGATCATGTACAATTACGCTTAATTTATCTCCGAGTAAGTGGTCTTCACGGGGATAAAATGGGCTACTTTAGTCAAGCGATCCACTATAACCCATATGGAGTCATAACCCCTTGAGTCTTGACAAACCGGTAATGAAATCCATTCCGATTTCCTCCCACTTCCACTCAGGTATTTTCACGGTTGTAGCAATCCTGCGGGTCTCGATGCATTGCCTTGACTCTCTGGCATACATCGCACAAGGCAACATGCTCGGCAACTTCACGTTTCATACTCGGCCACTGAATCTCTCCTTCAGATCCTGATACATCTTGGCGCTTCGGGATGAATTGAGTACTTAGAGTCGTGGGCTTCTTCCAAAATCGATTGCTTTAACTCCTTTTTGTTAGGCACACAAATGCGATCCTTCATCCACAACGTGCCTTGCTCATCCAACTTGAAGTCCTCTGCCTTGCCTTCCTCCTTTTGGACTTAATCCTACGGATCTGTCATCATCCTTCCGTCCTCTCGGATCGATCCTCTAGGGTAGGCTTTACTTCTAATGTGGCCAAGAATCCGCTTAGGTACAACCTCAATCTTCATTTTCTGAAAATCCTTACATAACTCATCCTGGCTTGTGGCTAGCATCGCACTCACGGTATGGCTTTTCCGACTCGAGCATCGGCTACTACGTTGGCCTTCAGGGATGGTAATGGATTCCAACATTGTAGTCCTTGATCAACTCTAGCCATCTCCTTTGCCTCATATTCAGATCCGATCGGGTGAATATGTACTTAAAACTCTTATGATCCGTATATACTTCACATCTGTTTCCAATCGAGATAGTGACGCCATATCTTCAAGGCATGCACTACTACAGCCTAACTCTAAGTCATGTGTCGGATAATTTTCCTCATGCGGCCTCAATCGCCTTGATGCATAAGCGGCGACCTTTCCATTCTCTCAGACAGACACATCCAAGTCCTTGGCGCGATGCGTCACAATAAATATCGAAGCTTTGAGCAACATCCGGTAGAACTAACACCGGTGCTGATCTCAATCGCTTCTTCAGCTCCTTAAATCCTTTCTCACATTGGGGCGTCCATGCAAAGTTCTTTTCCTTCTTCAGCAATTGCGTAAGAGGTTTCGCAATTGTCGTGAAGCCTTCGATGAAACGGCGGTAGTATCCTGCCATTCCAAGGAAACTCCGAATGGGTCACAGTCCTCACTTGTTCCCAATGTAACACGGCTTCTACTTTGCTTGGATCTACTGGCGACTCCTTCATGCGGTCATTACATGTCCAAGAAACTCCACCTTGTCCTTCCAAAACTCACACTTGCTGAACTTGGCGAAAAGTTGCTGTTCCCGACTTTTCCAAAACTCGCCTTAAGTGTTCGGCATGTTCATCCTCCGTCTTGGAGTAAATTAGGATATCATCTATGAACACGACGACAAACTTGTCCAGATATTCCATGAACACCTTATTCATCATATTCATGAAATAAATTTGGCGCATTAAATCGACCCAAAGGACATAGCGTAAACTCGTAATGTCCATATCTTGACGAGAATGCGATCTTGAATATCTTACGATCGGATCTTCAATCGATGGTATCCCGATCTCAGATCGATCTTGGAGAAAACTCCGGCTCCTCTTAACTGATCAAACAAATCATCAATCCTGTGTAGCGGATACTTATTCTTCACGGTGACTTCATTGAGTGCACGGTAGTCAATGCACATCCTGAAACTCCCGTCCTTCTTCTTGACAAACAAAACTGGTGCTCCCCACGGCGACGAACTTGGTCTGATAAATCCTTTCTCCATTAACTCTTCTAGCTGTTTCTTCATCTCTACCAACTCCTCGGTAGACATCCGATAGGGTCTCTTTGCTATCGGTGCTGTACCAGGTACAAGCTCTATCACAAACTCTATGTCCCTGTCTGGCGGCATACCAGGTAGATCTTCGGGAAAAACATCGGGGTACTCATTCACTACCGGGACATCCTCTATGCTGATTGCCTTGGTACAGTTAACCATCAACTGTCCATCTCTAACTGCAGTGGCTTGAAATTCCACTTTCTTCCCACACGGGCTCTCAACTGAGATAGTCCGTTGTCCACAATCCAATACAGCCTTGTGCTTGGATAACCAATCCATTCCCAATATGACGTCTAAGGTCTGGGTCTCCAAAATTATAAGGTTTGCTAGGAACTCTATTCCATCTATTAGTATTCTCACCCCGGAACATCCTACTTCCGTTCGGAGTTCGGAACCAGGGGTTTGAACTAAAAGCATGCACTTAAGTCTTGCAATCCTCAAGTCATTTCTAGTAGCAAAGCCTTGCGAAACAAACGAATGCGAAGCTCCAGAGTCAAACAAAACTGTTGCAGGTACTGAGTTAACAAGTAACTTACCCAGTACGACGTCCGTAGCATTCTGCAGTGCATCTGCGGTGACATGGTTGACTCGGCCTCTCACCACGATGCAGGGTGTGGCTCTGGTCTTTGGCGTCCTAGCTGGGGTGGTTCCTAGGTTGAAGCGGCTGGGTCGCTCTCGCTGTCTTCTTTGGACAGCTGTTGGCAAAGTGTCTGGCTCGTTGCGGTTGTAACGGCGTCTCACTTGTTCCTTCGATCGCTCGAGTAAGCGTTTCTAGCGAAGCTGGGGTCCGATAGTTACGATTGGTAGGTCTTGGTCTTTGGGGATGGTGTCCTCGTTGCATTACGTGGTTGGAATCTGAAGAATTGATTTGGTGCAACTCTCGGTATTTGCGTTCCCTGGCGTGATCCTTCTTTGTTGCATCCTCGCGCTTCCTGTTCTCATCCAGTTCCGTGCGCTTGTCCTCAAGGATAAGTGCCTTATTCACCAACTCTTGGAAATCTGGAAAGGTGTGGGTGATCAATCCTACTTGCAATCCTGAGTTGAGTCCCTTCATAAAGCGAGACTGTCTGGATTTATCTGTCGCTACATCCTCAGGTGCGTGGCGTGCTAGCTGTGTGAACTTGTTCGTAGTCGACCACCGGTGATTACCTTGCTTCAGTGCTCTGAACTCCTCCTTCTTAAGGTCCATGATTCCTTCAGGCACGTGATCTTGTCGAATGCGGTTGTGAACTCTTCCCAAGTGATATCTTGAGGTTCTCTTGCGTGGCACGAAGTTCTCCCACCATTCGGTAATTTGTTCCTTCGGTGATGAGAAGCGTAGAGTACCTTCTCATTCCCTATGCATTGAGCTATGTGTAGCTTCCTCTCAATTGATCTTAACCAATCATCGGCCTCCAATGGATTGGCATTCCCGGAAGAAAGTGGGTGGGTGAGTTCTCATGAACTCGATAGTCTTGTATTACGGCGTGGTCCCCGATTAACTTGATTAGCAGTGGCCTGGCGATGACGTGCTGCATTTGTTGCATCATAGCATGCATCAAGCGAGTTTGAGCAGCAAGAAATGCTCCAAAATTCTGCATATCAATCATGGCGGTCTTTGGTGCTCCATCATTGGGGTTTTCTGTGGCGAGAACCACTCCCATTGCCTCCAAAGTTTCCACGGGTGTTCACCATCCTGTCGATTTGCTCTAGGTTTAGAGATGAGAGGGAACAAGAATAGACAAGTAATATGGAACTTATGCGGGCGAAAGGTGTAGCCTTAAGGTCCAACTTTATTATTAATAACTTGGTATGGTGCTTACAATGCCTAAGGGCCTTGCAACACATCTGCACACTCGACAAACAAAGCAAATCCAAATCGAACTAACTCTGGAGTCTAACGCCTAAAGGGTGACTCTTTATTCTATGACTCGACTCGGCGAAGGAGTCTCACTATAGAACCCATGCTCACTCATCGAGAAAACCTCCACGGCACTGGAGTGCGGGTCTTTGTGGCATAAGCGCCGAAACGATCGCCATGTCCGGCAAGCTGTGTCCTCTATGGTAGTCGAAGAAGCGGTGTCCTCATCGAGATCGACTCCTCTGGATCTGGCTCGTGTAGCTCAATCACCGGCTCTAGGTCCGGTCCGTACAAGGTCATCTCCAACTCGTCAATCCTTCGTAGAAGGTGTGCCACATACTCTTGAGCTTCCCGCCATCTGTTCTTCTCTGTCGTGATCTCCTTGCGGGCCTTACGTAGCTCCTTGCTTGTATTATCTAGTACATCCTCCTGGCGGCGACAAATCGTGCCAAGCGTATGTAACCGTGGCATCCTCATCTGAATGTCCTTCGGGTCAAGAAGGTTATCGCTCTTGCGGATGGTAGCATGAACACCGTGCTTTCCAATTCTCTGGCGTGAATACGGGTAATGTGCCGCATTGCTTGTCGTGATACTTCTTGGATACCCATCGCATTGTAGATCTCTGGCGGTGCGGTGTATCGAGCGATTGCCTGGGCCCTTTTCCTAGCGGTACCTCAATCCTCACGTCACAAGCCTTGATCAATCCTCGCTTGTCCGATCACTTCCACTTGGTATTGGGGCTTCTCAAAATCTCAGAGTGCAGCATATGCCAAAGTTCCGCGGCGTGACCGACTCCCGAGATCAACATAGTTGAACTCTTCCTCCATCTGTCACAAGAGTGCTTTACGTAAGAACTCGGAATTTTTAAATTGTGATAAGGTAAGGAAAATTTCAGCAAGAGACAAGAAAAGAGAGAAGGGGATAAGTCGAGATGTCATTTCTTATCTTGACAAACTTTTAGCTTTTAGAAAATAGGTTTTATCCTCACTACGACCATTCTAGCTAGGGTTGAGCCTACAGTCAAGTATGGCTCTGATACCACCTCTGTCGGGACACCGAATTTGCAAATCCGGACCCTCTGTGTATTCAGCACTAGTCCAGGAACGCGCTAGTGCACACAGTCTTAACATCGGTATATATCACAATCATACCAATCGATACTATCAAAGTACTTTATTTAAATAATCAAAGGGTTACTTGACCTTATGGTCAAGATACAAATATATTCCTTGCAAGCGAAACTTATTAAAAGAGAAATAATAGCAGCGGAAAATCAAATAAACTCGTGGCGCCATCCGGTATACCACGAGCAGCCGTAGGCTCGCATCCCTAAGTAGGCGGGTCTTCTTGGAAATCCTCCTCCAAAGCGGCGTAGTCTCCTCTTCAACCGGTATTGTGTTGAGGCAAGGGTGAGTACTTGGTACTCGACAAGTCATGCACAGAATGCAAGCTAATATACTATATGCATGGCTTGGTACAAAGGAATAGCTCAAGGTATATTTGCGATGTGACTTTTGACAAGTAATAAAAGTAGATTCGAAAGCAGTAGAAATAAGTAAAGCATAAATAACTTTCAAGAAATTTAATAAACATTTTTCCCCATCCTAAGCCACATTTCCATCATCTTCATTGTTAAACCAACCCATCTTTCAAATCCAAGTTATTTTCAGAAAGTCTAACCCTTGACTGTAATTCCGAGCATTGTCGATCACAGTGGACTCGGCTATTTAAATAGATTCTCAACTCTGCAGAGGTTATGCACTTTACCCACAAGATACAGTCAAACACCACAAAGGCGAGTTCAGTAACAAAGCCTTTGGAAGCCTCAAACAACACAGGTGGTCCTCTCAGGTTCGTGCTCTACACCATCCCTTCCCTTAGCCAAGGCGAAGTATGGGACCAACACACCGTTAGATGGGTATCGGCCACACGACCACGATCGCTCCCCGTACAATCACACAAACGGTGCAACTGACACCACTGAGGCTCCACAAGTGAGTCCTTAGCGACTTAGTCAACTAGGGCCGTCCCATTCGACCATGTGGTTGCAAGTATGACCAGTTCAAAGGCTTGCAAGGTTAAGTCCTTAGAGTGACCAGGGCAAGACTACGAAAAACCAAATCAACATCCCGATTGCCACACCGGCCCACTGATTACTCTTGCCACATGCCCCGATCAGCTGTTTATCAAACCCCAGTTGATTACCATGCACCACGTGCCATCAACATCACATGATACTTTTCCAAAACAAGTTCAATATATCATTAAGTCCATATTAGCATTTGATTGTCCAAAATCATGTCATGAGCACGTAGCAGGTCTAAGCAGTATACTACAACGATCTAAACCCATGTTGGCAATTTAATAATGTCCAACTAGTAAACCACAACTAGGGTGACAAAGGGTCATGGCACATACTTAAGTAATCAAGGTGTCATATAGCAAATTGGTATTTATCTAACCCCCAGGTTTAAACAAAATATCTTTCTAATTGAACTAGCATGCAATAGTTTAAATCAAAATAGATTTCGAAATAGGATCAACATGGTCAAAGCACAACTTGCCTTCAAAAAGTACTTGCTCTTGGTCTTGAGTTGGATCCTGAGTCAACACTTCTCCTTGAATCCTTAGGCACTTCAACGTCTACTCGTAAAGCGTGCAAATAGCAAATACACAAATAAACACTAGGCAAAAACATCCCAAAACTCCAAATAAAATCCAAAAACAGAGAGAACATAATTTTCTGGATTTTTAGAAACTGGAATCGTTCAAATCGGAGTTAAAATGCAAAAGTTATGATTTATTAAAGTTTAAATAATCAATTAAATAATATTACAGAGAAAAACTTTAGTCCAAAAATTAAATAAAATTCATATTTAGGTAGATCTCAATTTTATACAAATTTAGAAATTTGAACCACTCAAATCGGAGTTGAAGCATAAAAGTTATAAGCGTTTGAAGTTTGAATCTAAATTTGAATCAATATTTCGAATTAATAAATCATTTTCTTTTGGAAATTAATTATTGCGTCGGCATGGACACGTGTCGGCTCCTGATTGGCTGGCTGGCGTCGGCCGGTCCATGGGCGTAGTCCACGCTCGGCTCGGGTCTCACCGTGGACTCGGTCCATGACTCACGTGAAGGCCCGACATGTGGGACCACCTCGGGTAGCGTCATCGGCGTCGTGGCGGGGACTCAGCCACGATCTTGACATGTGGGACCTTTGTGGCGTCATGGGTGGCGTCGGCGCTTGGCTGGATTAGCCAGCGACATGCGGGCCCTCGACACGCGGGCCCGCGTGTCGGCGTCCTGCACTGCCAGCGCGTGGGCCAGCGCCGCGTCGGTCCAACTTCCAAGGCAGCGTGGCACAATCTCGGCCGTTGATTCGAAAATCAGCGGCCCGGATTGATCGGGTGGCGACGCGTTACGGGGTGAGCGTGGCCAATGGACCGTTGGATCTAAATCCAGCGGTGGGATTAGATCAGAGGATCGCGTGATCTCACCGTGATTCGGTCCGATCTAGATCGGACGGTATCCGAGTTCGCGGTGATGGCTGGCGCGGCGTTGGCTTGACCAGGAGAGCGAAGGCAGCGACCTCCGTCTGGCGTTCAGTGCAACTCGGCGTGAAGTGGCACTTAGGCCTTGGCGGCGACACGGCGGTCTCGGCTACAGGTTTGGTGTCGTCGGAAGGCGGCGGATCTGGCGAGGATCAACGAAGAACCGCGGCGGAAGACCTCCTCTACTCCGGCGAGCAATAGCGGGGCGACGGCGGCGGCTCAGGCGAGGTGAGAAGGGGGCTCGGGTGCGGACGGTTGTGCGCTTCCCGATGGCGGCGGCGGCGTATTTAAAGGGGGCCTCGGCTTCCGTGTAGAGCGCGGAAACCGAGGTTGACACGGTGACGGCGGCGGAGGTCTCCGGCTCGGATCCGGCGAGGACGACGAAATCGCGGCCGTCCACGTGGCGCGATCAACGGCCACGATGGCTTGGCGCAAACGGGTCCGGTCCGGACCGCGGCTCGGTCGAAGTCGGTCGATCATGGCCGTTGGATCTCGATCAAGCGGTCCACGTGGAGTTAAGGTTCAACGTGGTTCGGTCAAGTCGGTGGCTCGGTCGGACTCGAGTCCGACTTCGAGTTGACTTTCGATCGGAGGAATAGTACTTGACCCGAGTTGAATTTCCAGCGATTTAATATTTAAAACAATTCCCAGTAATTCATTTAATTCATTAAAAATAGCAAAAGACTCAGAAAAATTCCAGAAAAATTCTGGAAAATACTTTGGATCATTTTGGACTCAAATAAAATATTTCCAACAAAATTTTATTTGCAAAATTAAATTCTTTAATTATTTCAAAATGGAATAAATTCAAATAAATTCCAAATAAATCCAAATAAATTCCAGAAAATTCCAAAAATTCACCAAAGTGCCAAATCACACATGAATTTAGGAAAAGTAAAATTTTGGGGTGTTACAATCATGAATATGAAGGACTAGATTAAGCGCTGCTACTATCAAACAACACTAGAAAAAGCTCAGCCAATATGGAGGAGCAGCAGGATGTAATCATGAATATAATAGGGATAGTAAAATAGAAAGAACATATTACCAAATCATGTTCTAAACATGCATAGCTCACACTCCCAGCTGTATGGTGCATCTTTAGCTTTTGTCGATTTATTTTAGCTTTTTCTGAGCGATCCTAAAAATAGAATAAAAAATAAATGTGTTACAGGATTGAAGTAGCAGTTGCATTTGAACTAAAGTGTAGAGCTTACCTGAAATTCAGAAGACATCCAATTGTTGTATATAGAGTGCCAATCATCATCATTAACCCTCTTATCAGGACATTCTGGAATTTCTTTTATAGACAATTCAGGATTGAAGTATCGTTTCTTTATGGATGCTTTAAATTGCTTCCACTTCTTCCCAGCTGTGCGCATCACCCAATTTAAGGCGACATCTACATCATAATACGTCTTTATATCCTCCCACAACTCATACTTCTTGTTTATATCAACAAGCCTCCAGTCCATGGTAGCAATAGATAATTTCTTTCTAACTTGACACCCAATAGCACTTGAAAGTTGTCTAGCACTTTTACCAACAGGCTGACCTCGATCATTGAGTAAAATTTTGATTTTTGGCATTTCAGGTGACCTTGAGAATACTTCCTCCATCTTAGTTATGCCCCTTGCAGTCCTATTTATTGTAGATTTGACTGGATCATTCTCAGTACCTTCAACTGAACCAAATGAAAAGCACACATTGGTAACTGTTAAAAGAAGACATTGGTAATGTATATACATGATATATAAGTATGAGGATGTTGAATCATCACCATTGTCGGTGAGAAAATCTCCCACTGTCTGCAAATCAGCAATCACTTGTTCGTCTTGAGGTTGAGCATTTTGTCTTTGTGGCCTTGGTCGCAAGTTTGGAGGTTTAGTAGTTGGAACACTTTGTCTTTCTGGCCTTGGTCGCAAGTTTGGAGGTTTAGTTGTTGGAACACTTGTCTTTAGCTTTTTCTACAAGCAAATGGCATGAATGTGAAAGATCCATAAATAGACTTAAGTGAATATATACATACTTTGAAATAGCTTCATAGAAATAGCAGACTGAAGTGAACTGTGAACTTAAGTGAATATATGCAGACTGTGAAATACGTAAAATATATACTGAAATACATCATGATAGTATCATGTATAGTTCACATAAAAGGTACATATGAGGTTAAATGTAGTCTGAGAATAAAAGTATGGACTGCAAATTTTAATATGTGTGTAAGCGATTTCCTAATGATGACAAATAAGAATAGTTCTTGCAATGTGAATCAAACACAATCTTGATGAGGTGGCGAGGAACTGCAAAATTACAATTAGTCTGAACTGTTACGTAAATCAAGGAGAGCTCTTCATATTGCTGCATATATGCTTTCAAAGGCATTTTGTTAACTAAATCCTAGGCCTCCTCTTAATGACTTAATTAATCTCTTAATCAGTTTGGAGGTTTAGTTCTGCATGAAATATATGCAGTTTGGAGGTTTAGTTGTTACTGCAGTTTACGACTTATAGTGCTTTATATACTATTTTAGTGCAGTACAAAGCAGAGTCATAGCTTTATAGAGTATTACAAGCTATATGAACTTTAAATTCATGTGCAATGATATATGAACTTTAGTTTATGCAACTAAAGCAGATAAATTTATTCTGCAGATTTATGCAACTAAAAGCAGATATATGCAATGATATATGAACTTTAGTTTCATGTGAGCTGTACAAGCTGCGATTTATACTGAGAAATATATGCGATTTATAGTGAGCTGTACAAGCTGAAGTCTTTCCTTTGCTTTAGTAAATCGAACACTAAATAAGCACAAAGAAATAAGGACTAAAAGCAGTTAGACTGCAGGCACTTAAGAGCTACCCACCTTTGAAATTTTTTGGATGGACCTTCTTTCTCCATACTCTCGACGATTTCAGGGATGTTAAGAGCTGCCAACCTCCTTTTATTTCTTTCAATATTTTCTCGCTTCAGCTGCTCGTATTCACTACATGATCCATCTTTATTGCTTTCTCTTGCGCTTGACATTTTTTTTCCTGAAATAAGTGGCAACAATGACATTAGCTATTTATACTCAAACAACAAGGAAGTGCATACATATATTAAAAAATATCATCAAACATGGAACCATCAAGTCAAGGAGTAAAAAAATATCAAAACTTACTTTCTTGTTTTTTTCCCTTGTTTTACTCCACTAACAATGACACCATCTATATCTGTTCTAGCACATGGGACACATCCAACAATAAGTCTTTCAAACACATTAGAGTGCAGATCAAGGATTGCCAGGAACTACATCATTTTCATCATCAATGATACCATAATCAACATCACTTCCATACAAATCTCGTGGTTCTGGTGAACAACAAAGAACTCCATTCGTATCAACCGGGTCAACAACATAGTAAACTTGTGTTGCCTGTGATGCTAATATGAAAGGTTCATCCAAGATCTTTTCACGAGTATTGAATAAATGTTTGAAATTCTTTGTGGTAATTCCAAATTGATCCGTTCGAACCCATTGGTTGTTTACACGGTTATCAACCCAATCACACTTGAAAAGCACAACATTTCCTTTGTGGTGGTAGTTCAGTTCAAGAATTTCTTTTATGATACCATAAAAGATGTTTTTCCCTATAGTATGGTTATCATCATTTCCTCTTCGAAATGAGTTGTCTCAATGACTAGCGCTACCCCACTACTTTGGACAGACCTATTCTCATCATATGTATGTGTACGAAAGTTGAAACCATTTATTGAGTATTTGTTATCTTGATGTGCAATCATCATTGGTCCCTTAGCTAAAATTTTGATCTCTTCGAGGCCTCCTCACATGTTTCCTCAACTTTGTGGTACCAATACTATTGTTAAAGTGAAATCCTTTATGAGATTGTAAATTCACTTCTCCTTTTATACTTACATGTAACCTGAACCACTCATGGAAGGTTTTATGTTGCATGTGGTTGATCTCACGCTGATTTGAACACCAATTGAAGAGAGGTATTGAGCATGTTTGCTGAAATGGCCAACATGAAATTTTTTGATGGTCGCTATTGAGCAAAACGAAGAGTAAATAATCACACGATACTCGTTGAGTTAGATAGCTTACTTTAAATATGTTTCTATATTGGAATAGTTGAAAAGGACATATCTATGTGCTTGAAGCCATGTCTTGTGATCTAAATTGACAACACACTTTCCAGCCAATGCTTGACCAATTTTGTGAAAGAATGGAGTTGTAACACAAACTTGTGTTGGTAGGCGATTTCTAACTCTATGGTTGAAGTGGGTCTCATCTTGTAAATACCGAGAACAAAGCGTGAGAGCCTCATCAAACAAAGAACCCTCCATAATTGATCCTTCCGGGTGACATTTTGCACGCACATAGCCCTTGCATTTTTTTAGATACCTATACATGTAAACAACAACACTCATCCCATTATTGAAAAATAATAGGATGATTTGTTTGCTATGTAATATACCAAAGAAAATTACCTCTCCACCGGCCACATGCTTGAAAATGGATTGGACTGCCACTCTTGCTTGGCGGGAAGATGTACCATCAAATGTACATTAATGGTAAAAATGATGGAGGGAAAATAATCTCTAAAAGGCTCAAGATTTCAGCTATCTCAGATTCTAGCCTTTGCATGTCACTTATTCGAATAACAGAGAGTACAATTTTCTAAAGAACGTGCTTAAGCGAATCAAAGACAAAGACTAACTTCTTGAGGAGAACTCTCAGGACAGCAAGTGGCGATAAATCTTGTAAAAGAATGTGGTTGCCATGAGTATTAAGATTAACTATCTTTTTTCATTGACAAGAACATTATGTCGTATATCATTTGCATATCCATCAGGAAACTTGACCCCTTTTAATACTTGACAAAACAATTTCTTCTCGTGAGCTCATTGAGTAGGGTGCAGGAGGCAAATAAAATTGATTAGCTTCTAGTTCAATAGGATGAAGGTCGCTTCTAATACCTAAAGCTTGAAGATCCAAGCGAGCATTCAGATTATCCTTAGATTTTCCAGCAATGTCCAACAAAGTATTAATTATATTTTCACACACATTCTTCTCTATGTGCATGACATCAAAATTATATCGAATTTGCAAGTCCTTCCAATATGGAAGAGTGAACCAAATAGGTCTCCTTTTGAGAAAGACTAATGGTTTCCCATCCTTGCGTTTACGATTCCTTATTGGCTTACGATGGGTTCTTGCCATAAAGCTGTTTTCAGATTTTTGTACAATCCAAAATTTCATGCCCTGAAAGAGGAGTAGGTCCGGCCTCAACTCACTTTCACCAAATGAATCAACATCAGACCTAAATGGGTGGTGCGGATGTAAGAACCTACTGATGTCCCATGTAGCAAGACTTGCTACCATTTCCAAAGTCTGAGAGAACAAATCAATGAGTGGCAATCGGGACACGCTGCTTCACCAGAGGTGACAAATCCGGATACCTTTGCCTAAACCAGGGAAATCGGTGATGGTCCAAATAATTGCAGCATGGCGAAAGTATTCACCCTTTGAGGCATCATAGGTCTTCACACCATTAACAAACATATCAAGCGGATCATAGACAAGGGGCTGAAAATAAGCGTCCATATCACTACCCTTGAGAAGATCGACCGAGAATTAAGGCAGACAAGATAAAGTTTGAATCCTTCATGCACATCGATGGTGGAAAGTTGAGTGGAATCAATATGCCAGGCCAACATCGTAACTCAACATTCATTGTCCTATATGGATTGAAACCATCGTAGCAAATGCTAGGCGGATATTATGACTATCCATAGCAAATTCTGGATACTTTTGATCAATATCTTTCCATAAGGGTGAATCGGCAGGATGCCTAAGCAAACCATCTTTTACTCTGTGTTCATCATGCCACCTTGTGAGACTTGCAAATTTACAAGAAACAAACAATCTTTGGAGTCTTTTTTTAATAGGGAAATAACGAAGCACCTTCCTAGGAACTTTGTACTCACGTTTCCCATCTAGACTCTTCTTTTCTGATTTCCAACGTGAGACACTACATACCGAGCATGAATCAAGTTTATGATGCTCCTTCCAAAATAGAATGCAATCATTTTCACATGCATGAATTGTAGTGTACCCAACTCCTACAGATTTGACCACTTTCTTTGCTTCATGAAAGTTTCTAGGAAGTGCCGAACCCTTAGGTAGTGCATCAACAAGTAAATCTACCAACAAATCAAAACTTCTATCTGTCCATCCTCCAAGAAGTTTGATGTGAAGCAAACGAACTAGGAAACGTAGCTTTGAGTAGTTTTGGCAACCGGATATAATTCTTGACTATTGTCTTACGCTAGCTTACGAATGGCTCTTGTGTCCTCATTAGGTTGCTCAAAAGACCCGTCATCCTCCATATCCCCTCCATCATCTAAACCACAAGCTAAATCCTTTAACAACTCAGATATTGCATCATCTTCTGTAGGATGCTCACTAAACTCATCATCATTGTTACCATGATTCACAAAAGAGGACGAAGCTTCTCCATGTAAAGTCCACGTTGTGTACCCTTTTAGAAAACCATCACATATCAAGTGTTCTCGCACTTCACTGGCCTCTCTCCAAAATGAGTTAACACACTTCCTACAAGGGCATAGTATCTTGTTTCCTATTGCTGAATGTCTAAATGCAAAAGCTAGGAAACCATTCACCCCTTGTTTATAAACCTTTGTCTCCCTACATACAGTTCCTATGTTACATATCAATATAACTATAGAATAACATAAGAGTTCTTTGTGAAAAGTTGCTTTGTACCTAGCCTCACTTGTGATCCATGATTTATCCATACTATTTATGTAGGATTTGAAAGCGACTTTCAACTCGAATCTAAGATCATATAAGCACAAACAACAGATTGCATACTATAGTCATGTCCATACATAAACAAACCAGGAAATAAACAAACAAGCAATATTAACGGGAAATAAATCCCCGGGGCGAGGCGGGGCGAGGGCAGCGGCGGGGCGAGGGCGAGGGGCAGGCGGCCGGGCCGAGGCGGCGGCGACGAGGGGCAGGGGCGGCGGCAGGGGCGAGGCAGGAACGAGAGCGGAGGCGGTGGGCGCGGCGGGCGAGGGCGGCAGGCGGCGAGGGCGGGGGCGAGGCAGCGGCAGGCGGCGAGGGGCAGGTGGCGGCTAGGGTTAGGGAGGGGCGGGGGCACGGGGCGGAGCGGCTAGGGTTGGGAGGGGCGGGGGCACGGGGCGAGAGCGGCGCCCTTTTGGCCAGCGGTGGGTGGGTCCACCGGTCCAGGGCTCCAAGTAGTGACCCCTTCTCTATAGCGACCCACCGTTGGTCCCTAACGACATCTATAGCGACCAACCATACATTGTTAAATTTTTAGACTTTTAGCGACCGACTAACCGTCGCGAAAAACTCATTTAGCGACCAACCGTCGGTCCAAAAGTTTTAGCGACCAACCATCGGTCCCTAATAAGGGTCGCTAAAGATCAACCGTCGTATAGTGCAAGTGATTAAATCCTAGACCTTGATTGAATCTGCTAATCTTGGGTTGGTCTAGGGTGAGATTGAGCTTCTTCTTGCTTCCAACAAATTTCTCGAGGATGCTCATAAGATACTGACACTCTCAGAAAATTGAGGCGCATGAAGAGCAGGGGAAAGGAGTAGAAGAAGGGATAGAAGGAGAAGAACGAACAGTACGTGCATATCACTCCCTATGCACGGCTACCCCAATTTTGAGGGTCTCACAAGAAATGCAAGGAGTATATCTAATTCTACCAACCTAGGCCTCTAGCTTGTTTCTATGCTCTACGTGGATTTTATCCACATCCTCCTTAATCCCAACACACAGCAAGCAACCATTTTGTGACAACTAAAGTCCTTAGCAAGTTGAGCACACTTGACATTCAAAGCATTATTGTCAAGTTTTAGTTGCTTATAGCCCTCACATGAGCTGACTGGGTCCTTAGAATCATGCAATTCAAGTTCATCATTCCTAGTAGAAAGGTTACTAAGGTGTGAGCTCATGGCATCAATTTCAGCAAGTAGCTTAGGGCAATTATTACAAGAAGCATTTGTGTGAGTGTGAAGAAAGTTAGCATCAGCACGAATATCAATAGTAATAGAACTAGCATTCTTCAACCTAAGATGCTCAAGATCAACAAGCACACTATCATGCAAGGTCCTTAGGTTCTCTAGCTACACAAGCAAATCATCACAAAGAGTACAACTTTCATAGTCTCGGGTGGAACATGATTTAAGTGAAGCTAACTCCCAAGACAAGCTATCTACCTCCTAATCTAACTCAGAACACATCGACCTAGCTTTAGCATGAAAGTTGCCTAATTTACAGAAGTCATCATTTAGCTCGTCGTAGGTGGGTACCTCATCGGCGTTGCTGAGAAGATCATCGTCACTGATGCTGTTGGCGTTA
This sequence comes from Rhipidocladum racemiflorum, assembly GCA_036346355.1. Lineage (NCBI taxonomy): Eukaryota > Viridiplantae > Streptophyta > Magnoliopsida > Poales > Poaceae > Rhipidocladum > Rhipidocladum racemiflorum. Next base: position 914,849 of record CM070582.1, read on the forward strand.
GCCATGAAGCATATGCCGAAGAAGTCCTCGTTGCCCTTCGTCTTCTCTCATGGTTCATCCTTGCCCTCATCGCTCCATGTTTGAATGTCAGAGAAGTCGATGTCATTGAGTGTGGCGAGCACGCGGTGGAAGAGCTTCTTGTTCTTAGTGAAGTTACTGTACTTCTTCTCTCGCACTGCTTCTTGTTGTGGTTCTTGTCAGTGTAGTCATTCTTGCTCGATCCGCCTTGCTCATTCTTGCCCTTCTCCATCTTGGGGCAGTTTGCTCAAATGTGGTTGGGGCCATGTAACACCCCAAAATTTTGCTTTTCTTAAAATCTTGTGTGATTTGGCACTTTGGTGAATTTTTGGAATTTTTTGGAATTTATTTGGATTTATTTGGAATTTATTTGAATTTATTCCCTTTTGAAATAATTAAAGAATTTAACTTTGCAAATAAAATTTTGTTGGAAATATTTTATTTGAGTCCAAAATGTCCCAAAATATTTTCTAGAATTTTTATGGAATTTTTCTGAGTCTTTTGCTATTTTTAATGAATTAAATGAATTTCTGGAAATTATTTTGAATATTAAATCGCTGGAAAATCGAATCGGGTCGAGTACTGTTCATCCGACCGAGCCCGAGTCAGACTCGAGTTCGAGTCCGACCCGAGCCACGTGGTCGAGCCGAACCCACTCGGCTGAACCCTAGCCACGTGATCGTTGGATCAAGATCCAACGGCCACGAACGCGCCACGTCGCCCGAGCCCTACCCCGACCGAACCAGCCAGGTCGCCGAGCCGGACCTGAGTCCAAGCCACCCAATCGTTGGATCAAGATCCAACGGCTCGCGTGCGTCCACGTCACCCTCTCCGTATCGCCGCCGGATTCCGCCGCCGCCCGTGCGTGGGGCCTCGTTTTCTGCGCGTATCACGGACGTCGAGGGCCTATTTAATGTGCCGCCACCCGTGTCAGATAGCTGACTTCATTGCGCACCCGTAGCCCTAGCTCACGCCGCCCGAGTCGTCGCCGGTTGCCCGCACGAGCTCGCCGTAGTTGGTTTAGGTCTCCGCCGCGCCTCCTTGCCGTTTGCCGCCGTCTCCGTCGTCCTTGGCCGCCGTTGAGCCCAGATCCGAGTTCCTCACGTCAAGACGCGTTCGGGAGTGCAAGTCTTCACGCCGGAGGAGCCCCGCAACGCCGCGCCGTTGGTCGCCGTCCCCAGCTCTGGCCAGCCAGCTCCGCCGCGTCGCCATTGCCGACCCCGAGTTCCGTGGACCGTCGGATCTCCATCGCACGGGCCAGATCGTGCCACGTCACCCGCTGGTGAGATCCCGTTCCAAACCCCAGATCCAATCTCAGCCGTTAGATCTAGATCATACGGTTAGCGTTAGCCGCGTTATACGCGTTAGATTGGATCTCAACCATTGGATCTAGATCCAACGATCCAGATTCGACACGTTCACCCAAACGCGTGAAACCCAGATCCAATCCAAGCCGTCGGATTTCAAACCAACGGCCCGGATTGTGCCACGTAGCGGGAAGCTTGACCGCCGCGGTCAGCCCATGCGTGGGCGTGGGTCACTGACACGCCGGGCCCGCGTGTCAGCGACGCGGCCAAACCGCACCATGACGTCACGCTGACGTCATGGGGGCCCACCTGTCAGTGGCCACCCCAGCCGTGCGGTGATGCCAGCAATGACATCACCAGTGGGTCCCACAGCCAACGAATTTGAGTCGGCGGCGTCGACAATGACATCACCCCAGTGGGTCCCACCTGTCAGAGACATGTGAGCCGTGGACCAGGTCCACGGTGGAACCGAGCCGAGCCGTGGGCTAAGCCCGTGAACCGGCTGACGTCAGCCGTCCAATCATAGGCTGACACGTGTCCCTGCTGACGCAATAAATTAATTTCCGAAAAAGAAAATGATTTATTAATTCGAATATTGATTTCAGGATTTGATTCAAACTTCAAACGCTTATAACTTTTGCGTTTTAACTCCGATTTGAGTGATTCAAATTTCTAAATTTGTATAAAATTGAGATCTACCTAATGATGAATTTAATTTAATTTTTGGACTAAAGTTCTTCTCTGTAATATTATTTAATTGATTATTTAAACTTCAAAATGCTATAACTTTCGCGTTTAAACTCCGAATTTGACGATTCCAGTTTCTAAAAATTCATAAAATTATGTTCTCTCTGTTTATGAACTTTATTTGGATGATTGGACACTTTTTATCTACTGTTTTATTCATTGGTTGCTATTTGCACGCGTTACGAGTAGACGTTGAAGTGCTGGAAGGATTCGAAGGTGAAGTGTTGACTCAGGAGCCAGCTCAGGACCAAGAGCAAGTACTTTTTGAAGGCAAGTTGTGCTTTGACCATATTGATCCTATTTTGAAACCTATTTTGATTTAATTTATTGCATGCTAGTTCAATTAGAAAATACTTTATTTAATTCTGGGGAATTAGATAAATGCCTAATTGCTGTATGACACCTTGGTTAATAGAATATGTGCCATGACCCCTTGTCACCCTAGTTGTGGTTTACTAGTTGGACATTATTAAATTGCCAACATGGGTTTTTAGACCGTTGTAGCATATTGCTTAGACCTGCTACGTGCTCATGACATGATTTTGGACAATCAAATGTTAATATTGACTTAATGATATATTGAACCTGTTTTGGGAAGGTATCATGTGATGTTGATGGCACGTGGTGCATGGTAATCAAGCGGGGTTTGATAAATAGCTTTTGACCAGGGCATGTGGCAAGAATGATCAGTGGGCGGTTGTGGCATTGGGAATGTTGGTTTGGTTCTTGGGTAGTCTTGCCCTGGTCACCCTAAGGACTTAACCTTGCAAGCCTTTGAACTGAGTCAAGCGTGCAACCACTTGTCCGTAATGGGACGGACCTAGTTGATTAAGTTGCTAATAACGTACCTGTGGAACCTCTGGGTGTCAACTACACCGTTTGTGTAGTTGTACAGGGGAGCGTACCGGGGCTGAGGCCAGGTACCCATCTAACGGTGGCTTGACCTAAATTTCGCCTTTGCTAAGGGAAGGGTTAGTGTGCAACACCGGAGAGGACCGCTTGTGCTGTTAGAAGTTTACGAAAGACTTTGTTACGGGAACTCGGCTTTGTGGTGTTTGACTGTATCTTGTGGGTAAAGTGCATAACCTCTGCAGAGTGTAAAATCTATTCGAATAGCCGTGTCCACGGTATTGGACATCGCTCGGGAATTACAGTCAAGGGTTAGACTTTCTTGAAAATAACTTGGACTTGAAAGGTTGGGTTTGGTTTAAATAAAGATGTTGATGGAAATGTGGTTTAGGAATGGGAAAGATGTTGATTAAACTCCTGGAAAAGTTCTTGATCTTATACTTGCTTCTATTGCTTTCGAATCTACTTATGCTACTTGTCAAATGCTGTTTTACTGCAAATATACCCTGAGCTATTCCTTTGTATTAAGCCATGCATGTAGTATATTAGCTTGCATTCTGTGCATGACTTGCTGAGTACCAAGTACTCACCCTTGCCACAATACAACATCAGTTGAAGAGGAGTCTACACCAGCTTTGGAGGAGGAGCTCCAAGAGGAACCGTCTACTTAGGGAGCGAGCCCGGGCCAGTTACTGTGGTATCTTTGGATGGCGCCACGGTTATTTCATTTTCCGCTGCTATTAGTTCTCTCTTAATAAGTTTAAGCCTGCGTGTATATTTGTAACTTGACCATAAGGTCGAGCAACCAGTTTGACTATTTAATTAAAGTACTTTGTTAGTATCGAGTGGTATGATTGTGATATTTACCGATGTTAAGACTGTGTGCACTAGCGCGTTCCTGGACTAGTGCTGAATACACAGAGGGTCCGGATTTGCAGATTCGGGTCCCGACAGGCCACCACACTCGAAGCAAGTGACAGTGCCACCTCTCTTCCTCTCTTTCTCACTCTCTTGTAGTTGTTAGAAAATTTGTGAGCAATAAGAGCAAGCTCATTTTCTAGAAATCATTCTAGAATTTCATCGCTTATGTCACAAAGTGCGAAGAGAGAAAAACCAGAAGAAAAATCAAGAGAGGGACCAAAGGAAGACCCGATGGGATCGATGACCAATGCCATCGACTGAGATTTCATCCTACGAGAGACGATGTTGATCTCATGAATCTTGAGACAGGGATACAACCCATCAAGAGTCAAGGTCGACAAATCAGTGGAGTTCGTGATGGTGGTCACCTTCTCATCTCCTAGACACGAAGATCGAATGCAGTCAAAAAATGACGAGCGTTCTCCGAGTCAGAGTAAGTACATCCTACTGCATGGTGATTGCTCAAAATATTAGTAAAATGACCAAAGCACTCATCCAAACTCTCACCAGCATGCTGCTCAAACTTGTTGTAGTCACGCTTATTCTGATCTTGCCTCACCGTTTTGATCTAGGTGGTGCTCTCATGGTAAGCATCGAGGGTCACCCAGATCTGGTGTGCAAATCGTAGGTGAGAGATACAGTCATACTCACTATGGCTGAGTCCCTGTTTGAGGATGTTCCTTGCCTTAGTGTTTGCCTCAACGTCAGCCATGTTCGTGGCGTTGACGTTCTCATCGGCAGGAACCTCATACGTGAGTTTAACCTTCTGCCATATCAGGAAGACCTGAGCAGTGATGTATGACTCTATCCGCATTTTCCAAATGGATAATCAACTCCAACAAAATTTGGAGGCTTCGTCGAGTACTTGTTCGCCACCATGGCTCTCGAGACCGGTCAAAATCTAAAGAGAGCAAAACTGACTCTAATACCAATTGAAAGATCGATATGGTGATCAGAGGGGGTGGGAATGATCCCAATTCCAAAATTCCCATCTCTTGGACAAGATTGATGCTTTCTCCAACACCATGCCCCAAGAACCAAGTTAAATAATCAAAACAAGGAAGAGACTCTCAAGAATCAAGAGTATACATGGATCATAAAAAAGACAGCAGCACATCCCCCTAATAAAATTTCCATGAATAAAAATTCGTGGCTCATATGGTCATGGGGATTTTTTATCTGGTACTACTGCTAGTTGACAGTCCAACAAAAAATGAATCAATTCAAAATCACCTTTAGGGAAAAAGGGAAAAATAAAACAAGTTCTGTTGTTTCCGAAAAACAAAAGTGAATTTCCAGCACAAAAGAAACTCAATGAAAAGGTGATCTCTCCAAATTTGTGACTCATTTGAATTTTAAATTTTTTTCTAATGAAATTATGGAGTCACGCAGCTACGCACCAAAAACTAGATCCAAATCGAGCAAGGAAAAATTCTGATGAAAATAATAAGCTCTACTACATGAAGAACTTAGACAGAACATTTAGGACTTGGGAAAACTTCTATAGCTCTTAAACTGTGGCTCTTGGTCCTATGAAAATTTTATTAGAAGTACCTACAGATGTCAAAAATCTAACCCAATAAGAATCTCTTCAAAAACATGTAAGATGGTTTTTCCATAAAATAAACAATGACTGCTGCACAGAGAGAACAAACTTGAGTAGTAAATTAAGAAAGAGATTGCAAGAACAAAACCTTCAAGATTTCTCAAAGATTGAACATAAGAAGTGATGCCTAGATGATTGGAATATGATCTAAGAAGATTCATCCATTAATCATTCATCCTTGGCTCAAGAACTGCAAGCATTTAGAAGGAGGGGAGGCAAATGTACAGAATTTAAATGCTTGAAAGTAAACGCTGAATTTAAATTGTGTAAAGTAAATACATAATGTAAATCAGGAATTTAAATTCATAATAATAGTAAATAAACTCTTTGTATTTCTGGTGGGAAGATTCACAAAGCCTCACAACAAGTAGGCAAAGCTCAAAGGAGCACACAAAACCTTCAAGTGGGGAGGCTACCCCTACCCATCTATTTATAGTGTCCATGGGTTATCCTCCACCTTTGGATGGGTTGCTTCTATCCTAAGCTAACTCCCAAAGGCTAGGATTTGATCCTACACTTTACTTCTTGGGCTAACCCAAAACCCACTAACATAATGGGTTTTGCACGTTTCTCAAAGCGAACTAGACTTAACTGTTTGTGTTATGTCCTTGAGGCAGTCATATAGATGATTGTAACATGACTATGTTTATGAATAATAATATGATTATTGGTCCAATTGAATGTATATCATTATATTGATCAGCAAGTACGTGACTTGCTTATGAAACTCTCTACTCATTGATATAATTCTGTAAGTATCTCTGATCGGGTATCATCATATAGGACAACTATGAATAGTTCAGCGCATGTATTGATCGATGATCATGTTTCATAGATCATGGGATATGGAGATATCATCAATACATTGTGAACGCATGTTGAAGAACATGTGTTAGATAGACCCACAATGGGACACTGTGAGAATGTTACATTCTTATATGTCATTAGTGTATCTCATACATAGTAGATGTATGATCCTTAGACCTGAGATTGTCACATTACCTACATATGTAATAGTTTACCTTGAGGTTACCAAACACTATTTCCTAACTGGATAGTTATAAAGGTAGCTTTCATGTTTACTATGAAACATGTAGAGGGAAGTGAGCAGTCAAGATGGAATTTGCCACTCCAGTGTAACGGAGATATATGTCTAGGCCACTCGTGTGATATGATTAAGGAAGTGCATGGCTATGCCGTGATTGAGAAGTCAATCACAACTTATTATTATATCACGGATACGAGAGATGGATTGAACTGTCAAAGGATGACATGCTTCTCGCCTTGAGTTCTATCTTCATATAGTTTGGCAAAGGGATTATTACATCAATACTTTCATCATATGCGTTTGGGAGTTGGCATGCTCTGCAAGGAGCCGCTACCGACTATTGGATTAGAAAAGGGTTTTTCTAATCTATGTCCAAATGCGCATGAACCTACAGGGTCACAAACTTAACGGGCTGGGACGCATTAATTCGGATAGGATCCGTAATTAATGGACCTCGTGGGCTTAGCGCATAGATGGGACTTGACCGCCTAGGGTTTCACCTCGTGGCTATATAACGAGGGGAGGAGGCTGGGTGCAGAACACATTTTTTCGTGCGGTTTAGAAGTGTTTCGCCTGAAACCCTAGCCACCTCCTCTCTTTGCCCCTGTCGAGCGACCCGGTGCTTGCACACCGATGCACGGCATCCCATCCTCGGACGTGTGGACTGCTATGGTGACGCTGCTGCGACTACGGCATGTGAGGACGATCCGCGACCGATGCAAGGATGGCGAGGTAAGGACGATCCACGACTGCGGCGAGAATGATCCACTACAACAACGTGCGAAGGATTCCGCAACTGCACGTCTAGTGGTAATTGATCTATGATCCCCTTCTTGCGAGTAGCTTTTCTGGTTTGTGGTAGAAATTTTAATATGTGCTAGAGTAGCATACCACGTTCCTCTTTTGTGGTATCAGAGCCATCTCGCGTATATTCATGATCTAGATGTTGCACATATGGTATGTGAGGATAGTAGATTGGATCTATTACATGTTCAACCGATTCATGTGATGAATTGGTGGAGGCAGCTATCGATGAGATCAATCGGTTTAGGGTTTGAGGAAAGTGCAAACCGAATCAATCTTGATTTGGGTGAGTCCGTTCATGGTACAACGTTGCCCTTACCGGTCGGGTTACCGCCATCAGGGTTCACGAATCGCGACCATATGGGACCAAGCCAATCAGATTGAATCGAATTGGGATCACAGCCAGGGGCGCTGCCCCTTGGACCCCGCCGCCGTAGAATCTATTTTGTTTAATTTATTTTTGCAGGATGTTATGTGAAATAGTATGGCCTATGTGTATGTGATGCATGTAATTATTACTTGGCCTGTGTACCGTGTCAAGCCATAAGGCTATTTTAATTGTATAACGACCTGCGTGTCGACTTGTGATGTTTGAAACCCTCATGTAAAATTCATTATCAAAGTTGTAAGAAGTTGCATCTACAATGATGAAGATGGTGGCATCAAGCATGACGCCAAGGTGAACAATCAAGCATGATGATGGAGATCCTAATGCTAAGGGCCATACTATTTCACATCTTAATTTGATTATATGTGGATGTGTGTTTAATCCTTGCTATTTTCTTTATGCTCATTGCATGTGATGCCATGTTCATAGTAGAAATTGTTCATCCCCATAAGTCAAAACAAATTTTAAATCAAATACGTCCACCCAATTGTTGTACCTATCAAGAATTTAGATCATTATTGATATTATTGCCAAAGTAGTATATCAATGACTATCTTAATAGATGATAGGGTCGTGTTGGACACATCACACATAACAATGGTAGATTTAATCAAGCCATCAAAACGGTTTTGGGCTTGAGGACATAAGTGTTTGGGATTTGATTTCAGTAATGAAGGAACAAATACAAGACAATTGGTGTCTAGAAAAACACACATGAGGCTAGGTTTCTTAATTGGCACCCGGAAACGGGAAGTGCTCCCTCCCTCATGTGAGCCCTAGGGGAAGGTTGAGCTGGCCATGAGTCGAGTTGACGGAGGAATTCAATACTTGTTTTCATGCTCAACCAACAAGAGTTGCATAAGATGTAATTAGCAATGATGTTGCTTACCAATGTTACTAAATTTCTAGCAGTAACGCCAAAGCTCACTAGTGTTTGATGAATATGGATCTTGAATACTCACTATGTGTCCATAAAGGGGACATAAAGTAGGAGTGTCTTTTGTTAAAATGTTTAATGAAAGTTTCACATAAACATAGTGCTTAGAAACTTTGCATGTTTTTGTTGTAGTTCAATGGCACCTACTACTGCTACTGCCGCTGCACCTAGTTTTGCTTTGAGATCGGTTTTGAAAAGGGAAAAACTAAATGGAACAAATTTTGTGGATTGGCATCGCAACTTGAGAATTGTTCTCAAACATGAAAAGAAAGAATATGTTGTAGAGAATCCAATTCCTGATGAACCAGCTGAAAATGCTCCTCGAAATTTGAAGGTTGACTATGAAAAACATGTTAATGCCTCTGTAGAGGTCAGCTGTCTCATACCTGTCACCATGGACTCTGAGCTGCAAAAGCAATATGAGGACCAGGATGCTTACAATATGATTGTGGGCTTGAAGGGCATGTTTGGGAATCAAGCAAGGGCTGAGAGGTATGATATATCAAAGCTTCTGTTTACTTGTAAGCTAGCTGAAGGCAGTCCGGTCAGCCCACATGTGATCAAAATGATTGGATACATTGGGAGATTGGAAAAACTTGAGTTTCCCCTTAGCCTTGGTCTGGCTACAAATGTAATTCTCCAGTCTCTGCCAAAGAGTTTTGAGCCATTCATTATGAATTTTCATATGAATAGCATGGAGAAGAGCCTAACCGAACTACATGGGATGCTCAAGGCTGCCGAGGAAAGCATTAAGAAAGAAATCCAATCATGTGATGATGGTTCAGAAGACAACTGACTTCAAAAAGAAGAAAGCTAAGGCTTGTGGAAAGGGAAAGGGCAAGGGCAAGGCTCAAGATGAGATCGCGAGCCTCAAAATTAAGCTTCAGAAGCTTAAAGTTGGCCCTCAACTTGAATCCCAGTACTTCTATTGCAAGAAGTCAGGACATTGAAAACGGAACTGTGAAAAGTACCTGTCTGATAAGAAGAATGGAAATGTGACTTTCACTTGAGGTATTAATGTTATAGAAATTAATCTTGCTACTTCCTCTCTCAGCTCATGGGTATATGATACCGGTTCGGTTGCTCACATTTGCAATTCGATGCAGGGGCTGATAGAGAGTAGAGACTTGGCAAAAGGAGAAGTGGATCTCCGCATGGGGAATAAAGCAAGAGTTGCTGGTCTTGCCGTTGGCACCTACCCATTGCATTTGCCTTCAAGATTAGTTTTAGAACTCAATAATTGTTATTTTGTTCCAGCTTTGAGTAGAAACATTATTTCATCTTCTTGTTTGGAACATGAAGGTTATGAATTCATAATAAAGGACTTTGTTTGTTCAATATTTTTGAATGATATCTATTATGGTCGTTGCCCCATGGTGGATGGGTTGTACATCCTTGAACTCAAAAAAAAACCCATTTATAACATTAATGTCAAAAGGCCTCGACCAAATGATTTGAACCCTACCTTTTTATGGCATTGTCGCTTAGGTCACATAAATGAGAAGCGCATGAAGAAGCTCCATGATGATGGACTTCTAACCTCATTTGATTTTGAATCATTTGAAACATGTGAGTCTTGTTTACTTGGCAAGATGAAAAAAGCCCCTTTCACAGGTTTTAGTGAAAGGGCGTGAATTGTTGACCCTAGTACATACAGATGTATGTGGACCAATGAGCTCGAGTGTTAGAGGTGGGTTTCAGAACTTTGTAACTTTTACCGATGACTTTAGTAGATATGGATATATCTACTTAATGAGGCATAGATCTGAAACTTTTAAAAGGTTCAAAGAGTTTCAGAACGAAGTACAAAATCAACTTGGCAAATCAATAAAACACTTACGATCAGATCGTGGTGGCGAATACTTGAGCCAAGAGTTTGGTGATCATCTAAAGCAGTGTGGAATCGTTCCGCAACTTACTCCGCCAAGAACGCTTCAATGGAATGGCGTGTCCGAACGACGAAAACAAACTTTGTTTGACATGGTTTGGTCAATGATGAGCCAAACAGATCTGCCATTATCCTTCTGGGGTTTCGCTCTAGAGACAGCTGCGTTCACATTGGATAGGGTCCCATCAAATTTTGTTGAGAAGACACCATATGAGATATGACCGAGAGAAGTCCCATGTTGTCATTTCTCAAGATATGGGGATGCGAGGCTTATGTAAAACGTTTGCAATCAGATAAACTCGCACCTAAATCAGAAAAATGCTTCGTTGTGGGGTATCCTAAAGAAACAAAAGGATATTACTTTTACAAAAGAAACGAGAACAAAGTTTTTGTTGCTCAAAATGGTGTCTTTTTGGAGTAAGAGTTTCTTTCCAAAGAAATCAGTGGGAGTGATGTGCATCTCGATGAAGTTCGAGAATCGCATGAATATGTTCAAGCTTGTAGGATCAAAGTATACGAATATAGCAATCAGAGGGGGTGAATGATTGTGCGGAAGCTAAAACCAAATTCTTCATCTACTAAAAGTTCACCCCAAAACAGAGCCAAATAATTGCCTCGTATTCGACAAAAATAGAATGACAGAGGTTTGGTAAAACATGAATTCCCGGAGATCCAACCGTCTGATCGATCTTAAATTTGGACAAAAGAAACTAGATTCCAATACGAATCGAACCCAAAAACAATCAGCTCGATCGGACTTACGGATCAAAAGTTATGAACCTCGCAAGCTTGCTATGATAGAAGATGACGAGAATAGATCTTACTAGAATTGTAGCTCGCCGAAAGATTTGAAGAACTTGATCTTTATTTCTCCTTTCTTTTGTCTAAAGTACTCCAAACAAAAGAGTACAACCCTAAAGCTTTCTCAAAACTTAATGCATAAACAGGAGGCGCCTCCCCCTATTTATACAGAGCAAACACATAGAGTCCTAAATACAATTCCTACTCCTAATCCTAGAAGGAGTCCCACTCCTAATCCTAGAAGGAGTATATATTCAACACAACTCCACTTGGCCCAACCTGGCCGAGTACAACTCTTGCATGCGTATGGCAACTCTACCATACTCACGCGACTAACCCTTTGCACGCGCATGGCCACCTGCCATTCTCACGTGACTAACCCTTTGCACACGCATGGCCACATGCCATTCTCACGTGACTAACCATTCTTCATACCAAACCTGGTCGACCTGATCAAACTTGCCACTTGCCCCAGTCTAAAGCATTTTATCAAACCCTAGTTGATTACCATGCACCACGTAATGACCCCGCATTTTGAGTTCGTTATGTTGTTGAGTTCGATTTCTCAAGTTTTTGTTTCACTCCTTTTAGCTTGTAGCGTAAATATCACATTAAAAGAGTTCTATCAGTGCTAGAGGAGTTTCGAGACTCTTGTTAGACCTCGAGGAACTCTAGTGCACTTTCGGGACTCATGGATTTCTTGCAAGTCAATTTGTTTGAATCGATTTGCAAAGAGCGTGTTCTTTTGCCTTTTGGAGTCACTTCGTGTTTTGGGGTTCCAAAAAGAAAAAGAATGGCTCACCTAGGTTACTGGTGCCCTAGGGGTTCCATTCTCATGGAGAGATTCGAGTTTAGTTTTGATTTGGATCAAAAATCAATTTTAGGAAGTTTCAGAGCTCGAAAGTTTAAAAAAGTGAAAAGTCGATCAATCGAGATTGTAACTCATCAAAACCACTTTAGATAAGTCCCTAGTGTCACTAGGATCGTAAATATGGATTTATGTCAAAGTTTCAAACTCGTTTGAGCAAAATTCTCTTTTTCGAACCCTAGTATTTTAGGAAGGCCAGCACTACCCCCGTGGTAGTTTCGATACTACCGCCAGTGCGGCAATACTGTAGCTATAACATTGGTAGATATTTTCCAAAGCATGCTTCATTTGGCCTCTAGAGCCATGGCACTACCGGTGTTTGTGGCCGGTACTACCGCCCGAGTGGTAGTACCGTGATCAACACTCCGGTAGCTATTTTCTAAAGAGTGCTAATTGTGGCCTTTGGAACTCCAGCACTACCAGTGCTTGGGGCCAGTACTGCCGCTGAGTGGTAGTACTGTGGGTAACACTCCGCTAGTTATTTTTCAGAGAACACCAATTTTGATCTCCGATCATCAACACTACCGCCCTGAGGGTATGGTACTACCAGAGGTTGGCAGTACCACCGATGAAGGTCCCTACTACCGGTTGAGTGGTACTATCAGGCACTATACGTTGGTACTACTAGCGTGAGCTGTGGATTTCAAACCTTTTAAAACCTTTTGATTTTAACCTTCCAAATTTGATTCGCTTTTACATTTGATTCTTAATTGCCTTGTGTTGATTTATAGTTATTTGCTCTTATAGATTTTCTGCCAAACGTTAATGTTTCGGAACCCGTTGACGACCATCCCGACTACCACCTTGAATCTGAATTCGTCGAAGAGCAAACAGGCAAGCACCCTCCTTTGACCATATTGAACCCATAATTGCAAAGTTTATTTCATTTTTCCAAAACTATTATGCATGAGAGTATGTTCACTAAAAGTTGCTATATTCTGGGAATTGGTAGCAATGTCCTAAATTTGGTGGGATTCAAAAGTGCTCTGCTAAATTCTGAATTGTTTCAAAAAGTATTATTCTATTGCAAATAAATCTTTCTTCATGCAATTGTGCCTAGTGTAGCAACCTGTTCTTTGATACCGCTTGCATACTACTACTGTTTCCACACACTAAACTCTTGTGAGTACATAAGTGTACTCACCATTTGCTCTAAATTGAAAAATATGAGTAGGTGGAGCAGAAGATGCTGAAGAAGTCCCGTCGACGAGCGCTACGAACTGGGCTCAGATGAGTTTTTGGACAGTTACCTGGGTCTCTAGCCCCAGTTGGTTGCCTAAGGGTTATGGAAGGCAAACCACTGTCGCTGCTGTATTTTGCTACTTTTCGTTGCTGCTTACTTTTGGTAATGTTATATATTTGGCCGGTCGGACCCAGACTTGTAATTATAAATGGTTGTAAATGTCTCTAAGTCTACTTGTATGTCATTTCAAGTTTGTATGTGAGTTGATTCATCTCGATTGTGAAATATGTGGGTGCTAGGCTACTGATCCAGGGAACTAGCACTAGACACATATATACGGGAAGCTCGGATTGGTTACAACCAGTTAGCACGTGAGCATGTGTATCGTGTGACAAGCCGACTAATTGGCCTCAATCTGAGTATGGTTTTTCAAATAAGTGGTCGGATTTCTTCCGGGCTGCGTTAATATCCAGTCTGACGCAACAGTAAGAATTTGCATCGCTAATCTAAGACTGGAGCCCCCACACATCCATCACTGTATCGGAGGAGGGGGCGCGAGCGAGGACTCACCAAAGGGGTAGCCAACGTGGGGGAGGAGGAGGAGGGGTGTGGAGGAGGATTCACTAGGAGGTGGAGTCGACGTCGGTGACACGACGAGAGGGAGGGCGACGCAGAGGGGGAGGGGGCACCGCCGAGACGGAGGACTCACTGGGAGGAGGAGGTCACCATGAGGGGGATGGGCGCCGCCGATGGGGAGGACTCATTGGGATGGGGAGGTCGCCATAGAGGGGGATGTGCACCGCCGTGGGGGAGACGGAGGGGGATGTGCGCCGCCAAGGGGGAGGTAGAGTTTGGTACAAAGGAGTAGGGTGCGACAAATTTCTAGGTTGCCGCCAAGGGGGGAGGTGTGTAGGGGATGACCTAGGGCTACCGAGGTGGGAGTCATTACACACTGTTCATGGCTTGAACCGTCTGTGATGACTGCATTGCAGACGGTTCAAGCCATGAAACATCTACGATGAGTCTTTTTATTTTATTTTTTTTATTTTTTTAAGTAGTTTTTTGAAGTAGATTTTGTAAGTAGATTTTTTAATTAATTTTTTAAGTAGATTTTTTAATTATTTTTTAAGTAGATTTTTAAGTGATTTTTTAAGTAGACTTTTAAGTAGACTTTGTAAATAGATTTTTTAATTAGTTTTTAAGTAGATTTTTTAATTATTCTTAAGTAGTTTTTTATGTAGATTTTAAGTAGTTTTTTAATTACTTTTTAAGTAGTTTTTTAAGTTTATTTTTTAAGTAATTTTATAGTAGTTTTTTAAGTAGATTTTTTATGTAGTTTTTAAATTAGTTTTTAAGTAGTTTTTAGGAAGATTTTTAAGTAGATTTTTTAAGCAGTTTTCTTAAGTAGTTTTTTAGGTGAATTTTTAAGTAGTTTTTTTAAGTAGATTTTTAAAGTAGTTTTTATGTAGTTTTTTATGTGACTTTTTAAGTGGATTTTTTAATGCTGTCTGGGTAAGTAGTTTATTTTTATAATACAAAGCATTAAATATAATTAATTGTAATACATACATCTCATTAATTAAGATAAAGACATACATTTCATTAATTATAATACGGACATACATCTCATTAATTATAACACATAGATACATCTCATTAATTATAATACAAGGATGTACACTTGAAATAAATAAGAGGACCTCATCAAAACTCCACTTGCATATTCTTTTGTATAAAAATTAGCCCTTCACGATGATCAACGCATGTGTAGCTAGCTTCCTCAGGTTGTTCTTCCTGGGCCATGATGCTAGTACCAATAGGATGCAACTCATTAAACTAATTGTATTCTTCCTCATTGATGAGGACATCACTACCATGGATACGGCCATACTTACAAACCCAATGGAAACCAACAATATCATACAAGGGCCAATTACTCGAGCTCGGGCACGACAATTCAATTACCAGGTGAATGCGTTCCTCGGGCTGCATACAAATAATTTAATGAATGGAATGCTATTTAATCCTTGTGATGATTTTATTGTCCTTAGGAACCAAGGAGAAGGACTCCCAAACGTCAAGCATGAAGCCAATTCTTCCGGTGCACAAGTTCAACTCGGATTCGGCCTCCGGGACAGCACCAACTTCAAACGACCATAACTTTTGATCCACAAGGGTGTTTGAGGTCTATGAGTACTGGTTGGAAAGGTTTCGACGTCCTCTTTCCAACGGATCCGACCCCATCCCCAAATTCCGTCCGAGTCAACGGGAATCTGCAAAACAATTGGCGTCACTTTTCCAAATCGAGAAGACTTGGGCTTTGGGCCTTGTAATAGAGTTGTAGTTGGTATCCTACTGCTTTGGACGTGTTTCCCACGCCCCTACCTCTTATAAATAGCCAGACATCGGCTCCTTAGGGTTATGGGTTTTATTTGATTAGTTTAGCCAAGTGCAAACTTGATCCTGCGAGTTGTGCTGGGCCGACCACCTTGTCAAGATCGTCAATAAGACTCCACTTTGTTTCGCTTCGAGCTTTATCCGCAATTTCAGATTGCTTATCCTATTGTTCTTGCTTGTTCTTCGGTTGCTTGCAGGAATTGAACCTCGTGTTCAGGTTGATCGTGCTCACGGCAAGATCAATAACTACTGGAGTTGGTTTAGCGATTGCTAAAGCGCATCGTCGTCGTGACGGTGTAGTCGGATCATCAAAGTCGACTCTAACAAATCGATCGTGTGTTTCTCATCGAAAGATCGGGACACCCATAGTGCCATCACGCGCCATCAAGTGGTATCGAGCAAACCAGGTTGCTCGGTGAGAATTCTTTACCCTAGATTAGTAGATTGATATCTTTCCTATAGTCCAGAAACGCCATCAGTTGGATCTCCCCATACCAAAACAATTTGAGCCTCGCATTTTCCTTTCGGTAATCTGCGTTATTGAATTTTTGGTTGCATCGTCGTGTCGAAGTTGCTGAATTCTAGTCTAGTTGGAGTCCAGGTCGGAAGAAATTTTTGTCTCCCACAGCGGTGTCGAGTTGTGTTCCGCTTTCGAGTTGTGTTCCGCTTTTGAGTTGTGTTCCGTGGTCGGTCTCGAATCGTTGAAAAAAAGAGAAAAAAAAAAAGAAAAGGTGTTCGGACCAAGTTTTCTTTTCATCCGTGATCGCCGCTTGATCGTCGCCCACTTGGTCGTCCGACCGGTTGCCCTCTGATGGCCGATCGTCGCTCCCGATCGCCGCCGTGTCGCCTCCCAGTCGCCGCTTGATCGTCGCCTCCGATCGCCCACTGATAGCCCATCGTCGCCTCGATCGTCGTCATTGGTCGCCTGATCGTCGCCGCTTGATCGCCCACTGATAGCCCATCGTCGCTCGATCGTCGCCCAGTCGCCCACTGATAGCCCAGTCGCTTTGGTCGCCCTCTGATAGCCGATGGTCTTCCGCCGCATAGCACTTGAAAGAAAAAGGCGTCGGATCGTTCCGCAAAAAAAAAAAAAAAAAAAAAAAAAAAAAAAATAGAGTATGGAACAAATCCGAAAATTTTTATGTGATAAAACTTTTTTAAAAAGATTCCCGATCTTTTGAGATAGTTCCCTTCTTCGCGAATTTTTTTTTTTTTCGCTGTTCTTCATCTGTTGTGGAACTGCATCTTGTCGCCGACCACGATTTTGAGTCACAGTCCTTGCTAGCCTCGAGTCGGCAACTAGTGACTAGGCGTTGAACAATTCTTCAATTTTGCATTCACTGATTGGATTATTGCTAACCTTTTGCTACTAAATTAAGCCTTGTCCAAGCTCCACTTTCTACATCAGACAGCGTTCGATCCCTTGGCAATCGCTCTACACAAACTTCGGAGAACCTTTGACAACGCTAACGGCCGACAACGCTGCTACATTGTAAGAACTTGTAAGAACTTGGGTCATAGGCTTGAGCGCTTGAGAGACTTGCCACCTAGTAGTTGATAGGAACATTATACTTGTGGTTTTTGTTTCCTTGTCATCAACTAACCATGTCAGTGACGAGTTCACTTCATCACTTTCCACGAACCAAGGGCATCATTGCTCACTTCCAAAAGATGACGAGGAAGCCACCGATGGTCTTAGCGAGGATGTACGGCTCACTAATGAGCGTATGTCAATGCAAGAAGACCGTCTCAGATCCATCGAGGCCGCACAAGGGATTGCTAACACTACTCTTGCTACTATTTTGGCTAGACTTGATACTTTTGCAGTGCCGCATCTGGTGCTTCAATCCACCTCCCGTCGTCCAAGCAACAATTCAGCTCCACGGGAGGCCCCAACAGATTTAGAAGAACAGAGCGAAGAGCACGAATATGATGACACCAGCGATGCGGAGGAGGTCAACCCCATCCATTACGATAATGATCGTAACCATCAACGACTACGCTTCAATCAGCAAGGTATGCGGCGTGATCCTCCACGACCAAGGAACGAGCGAGATGATGTTTTCCTAAGGTAAATTTCAACATGCCATCGTTTGAAGGTAAATATGACCCTGATGGTTACCTTAGTTGGGAATTACTTGTGGATCAAAATTTGCGTGCCATGATTTCCCGAGAATAGAAGAGTTAGAGCTGCCACAAGTGAGTTCACCGATTTTGCTTCTGTTTGGTGGAGAGAACATTGCCGTGCTCATCCAAATAATATACCCACCACTTGGGAAGCCTTGAAATTGCTAATGAGGCATAGATTTGTTCCTTCATACTATGCTAGAGATTTATTGAATAAATTGCAGCGCCTCTGACAAGGTAAGAATTCGGTGGAAGAATATTACCAAGAATTGCAAATTGGCATGTTGCGTTGTGGATTAATTGAGAATGAGGAAGCTTCTATGGCTCGTTTCTTAGGTGGTTTAACTCGAGAAATCCAGGATATTCTAGACTATAAGGATTATAATTCGATGACTCGGTTGTTCCATCTTGCTTGCAAAGCTGAGCGTGAAGTGCGAGGGTCGTCAATCGAGGCCAAGACTAACTTTTCTGCAGGTCGAACTACATCGTGGACACCGCGCACCTGCTGCCCTGCCGGCCAGTACTACCATGCCGACCTCTTCCATCAACGAGCGGCGTCCACCACCTCAAATTCGGCACCACGACCAACGCCGGCGAAAAGTGCCACACAAGCTACTACAAATAGTTCGAGTAAGTCGGTCGCATCAACGGGACGCACCAAAGATGTTGAGTGCCATCGCTTGCAAGGGTTTCGGTCACATGATGAGGAGTGTCGAACAAGCGTGTGCTAATAATCCGTGAAGACGGCGAGTATGACTTCGGCAAGTGATCTTGATGACGAAACATATGCTTTGCTCATTGAACATGAAGACGGCGATCCAAATGCCGAGCACGACGAGGTGCACGTGGAGCGCCGTGATGCCGACTCAATATTTGAGTATTATTGCACAGCGTGTGCTTAGTGCTCAGATTGCTCGCGCCGATCCAAATCAACGCCACAACTTGTTTTACACAAAAGGCGTCATCAAGGAGCGATCCATTCGAATAATCATTGATGGTGGGAGTTGCAATAATCTAGCCGCATGGACATGGTGGAGAAGCTAGCACTCTCCACTAGACCACACCCTCAGCCCTACCACATTCAATGGTTCAACAACGGCGGCAAACTCAAGGTAACTCGCATGGTAAGAGTACATTTCGCTTTAGGTTCCTATCATGATTATGTTGATTGCGATGTCGTACCTATGCAAGCATGTTCTATGTTATTGGGTAGACCGTGGCAATATGATAAGGATTGT
Organism: Rhipidocladum racemiflorum; assembly: GCA_036346355.1. Lineage (NCBI taxonomy): Eukaryota > Viridiplantae > Streptophyta > Magnoliopsida > Poales > Poaceae > Rhipidocladum > Rhipidocladum racemiflorum. The sequence continues at coordinate 933,976 of CM070582.1, forward strand.
TTACATCATGGTAGAACAAATCAATACTCTTTTGTGCATAAAGAAAAGAAAATTGTACTACACCCAATGTCTTTGATGCCATTGTAAAGGATGAAATCGCTAGATCTAGCAAAGAGAAAAATCGAGAGAATTCTAAGAGTGAAAATCAGATTGTCACCAAAGGACTTGAACAACATAAACAGAAAGAATCTAACCTTGATTGTGCTAAGCCGAATGAGATTAAATTGAAAGGTGCTTGTTTTCTTGCAACAAAATCTGATTTGAATGAGTTGGATGTTTGTAGGTCTACATGCTATGCTTTGGTCTGCAAAGAAACTTTGTTTTCTCTAGAGGAGATGTCCCTCTCTTTGTCTCTGTTGTCACTAACCTTTGCGAGAATACACCGACATCTTTCCAAAGGACATCCCTCAGGGCTGCCGCCAATTAGAGGATTGAGCATCAAATTGATCTCATTCCAGGGCATCTTTGCCCAACCGAGCACCTTACAGAACCAACCCTGAAGAGACACAAGAGATACAACGCCAAGTTCACGAATTGCTTGATAAAGGGTACGTGCGTGAATCTCTTAGTCCTTGTCTTTGTACCAGTCATTTTAGTACCTAAGAAAGATGGAACATGGCGCATGTGTGTGGATTGTAGAGCAATTAATAATATCACCATTAGATATCGCCATCCTATTCCTCGGTTAGACGATATGCTTGATGAACTAAGTGGCTCTACTATGTTCTCTAAAGTGGATTTGCGTAGTGGCTATCACCAGATTCGCATGAAGTTAGGAGATGAATGGAAAACAGACATTTAAAACTAAGTTCGGGTTATATGAGTGGTTAGTAATGCCTTTCGGGTTGACTAATGCTCCTAGCACATTCATGAGGCTGATGAGCGAGGTTTTACGTGTTTTCATTGGAAAATTTGTGGTAGTTTACTTCGATGATATCTTGATTTATAGCAAATCTTTAGAGGATCATCTTGGACATTTACGTGCTGTTTTTAATGCTTTACGCGATGCACGTTTATTTGGTAACCTTGATAAGTGCACCTTTTGCACGGATCGAGTCTCTTTTCTTGGCTATGTTGTTACTCCACGAGGAATTGAAGTTGATCAAGCCAAGGTTGAAGCAATCTGAGTTGGCCGACTCCTAACACGGTCACACAGGTGCGAAGTTTTCTAGGACTTGCTGGATTCTATCGTCGTTTTGTGAAGGACTTCACCACCATCGCTGCACCCATGAATGAGCTCACCAAGAAAGGTGTACCTTTTGCTTGGGGCAAGCCAGGAAGATGCCTTCAACATTCGAAAGCTAAGTTAACCCATGCACCCTTACTCCGACTTCGGACTTTTCTAAGACTTTTGAATTAGAATGTGATGCTAGTGGAATTGGTTTGGGTGGTGTTACATTACAAGAAGGAAAACCTGTTGCTTATTTTAGTGAGAAATTGAGTGGGCCAAGTTTGAATTATTCTACTTATGATAAGGAGTTATATGCACTAGTTCGAACTTTAGAAACATGGCAACATTATTTATGGCCCAAGGAATTTGTTATACATTCGGATCATGAATCATTAAAACATATTAGAAGTCAAGCTAAACTGAACCGTAGACATGCAAAGTGGGTTGAATTCATTGAGTCATTTCCTTATGTCATCAAACACAAACAGGGAAAGGATAATGTCATTCTTGATGCCTTGTCTAGGAGATATACCATGCTCTCACAACTTGACTTCAAAATTTTTGGTTTGGAAACGATTAAAGAGCAATATGTGCATGATGATGATTTTAAAAATGTGTTGCTCAATTGTAAAGAGGAAAAACTTGGAACAAATTTGTCCTCAATAATGGGTTTGTGTTTAGAGCAAACAAACTATGTATTCCAGCTAGTTACATTCGTTTGTTATTGCTACAGAAGCGCATGGAGGAGGATTGATGGGACACTTTGGTGTGAAAAGGACGGAGGACATACTCGCTAGCCATTTCTTTTGGCCCGAGGATGAGACGAGGCGTGGAGCGTTTCATCGCTCGGGCTGTTCTACATGTCAAAAAGCTAAGTCACGACTTAATCCCCATGGTTTATACATACCTCTGCCTGTTACTAACGTGCCTGGGGAGGATATTTATATTTACTTTTTTTTATTAATCCCTAGAAAAAAGAAGTTGAGGGATAGTATATTTGTCTTTTTGTATAGATTTTATAAAATGGAAAACTTCATAAATTGTCACAAAAGTGATGACGCTACCAACATTCTTGACTTATTCTTTCGTGAAATTGTTCGCACATGGTGTGCCTAACACAATAGTTTCAGATCGTGACACTAAATTCTTAAGCCACTTTTGGAGAACTTTGTGGGCTAAATTGGGGACTAAACTTTTATTTTCTACTACTTGTCATCCCCAAACTGATGGACAAACTGAGGTCGTTAATCGAACTTTATCTACTATGCTTAGGGCTGTTTTGAAAAAGAACATTAAATTGTGGGAAGAATGTTTGCCTCATATTGAGTTTGCTTATAATCGGTCTATGCATTCTACTACTAAGATGTGCCCTTTTGAGATTGTATATGGATTTGTACCTCATGCTCCAATTGATTTGTTACCTCTACCATCTTGGAGAAATTGAATCTTGATGCTAAACAACGTGCTGATTTGATTATGAAACTGCATGAGACAACTAAAGAAAACATAGAACGCATGAATGCTAAATATAAACTTGCTTTGGTAGTAAGGGAAGGAAACATGTAACTTTTGAACCAGGCGATTTAGTTTGGTTGCATTTGCGAAAAGATCGATTCAGAATTAAGAAAATCTAAGTTGATGCCGCGAGTGATGGTCCTTTCAAAGTATTGGCAAAGATTAATGATAATGCATACAAGCTTGAATTGCCTGCAGATTTTGGGGTTAGTCCCACATTCAACATTACCGATTTGAAACCATACTTGGGAGAGGATGATGAACTTGAGTCGAGGGCGACTCAAATGCAAGAAGGAGGATGATGAGGACATCACTACCATGGATACGGCCATACTTACAAACCCAATGGAAACCAACAATATCATACAAGGGCCAATTACTCGAGCTCGGGCACGACAATTCAATTACCAGGTGAATCGTTCCTCGGGCTGCATACAAATAATTTAATGAATGGAATGCTATTTAATCCTTGTGATGATTTTATTGTCCTTAGGAACCAAGGAGAAGGACTCCCAAACGTCAAGCATGAAGCCAATTCTTCCGTGCACAAGTTCAACTCGGATTCGGCCTCCGGACAGCACCAACTTCAAACGACCATAACTTTTGATCCACAAGGGTGTTTGAGGTCTATGAGTACTGGTTGGAAAGGTTTCGACGTCCTCTTTCCAACGGATCCGACCCCATCCCCAAATTCCGTCCGAGTCAACGGGAATCTGCAAAACAATTGGCGTCACTTTTCCAAATCGAAGACTTGGGCTTTGGGCCTTGTAATAGAGTTGTAGTTGGTATCCTCTTTGCTTTGGGCGTGTTTCCCACGCCCCTACCTCTTATAAATAGCCAGACATCGGCTCCTTAGGGTTATGGGTTTTATTTGATTAGTTTAGCCAAGTGCAAACTTGATCCTGCGAGTTGTGCTGGACAGCCACCTTGTCAAGATCGTCAATAAGACTCCACTTTGTTTCGCTTCCAGTTTTATCCGCAATTTCAGATTGCTTATCCTATTGTTCTTGCTTGTTCTTCGGTTGCATGCAGGAATTGAACCTCGTGTTCAGGTTGATCGTGCCCACGGCAAGATCAATAACCCGCTGGAGTTGGTTTAGCGATTGCTAAGGCGCATCGTCGTCGTACGGTGTAGTCGGATCATCAAAGTCGACTCTAACAAATCGATCGTGTGTTTCTCATCGAAAGATCGGGACACCCATAGTGCCATCACGGCGCCATCACTCATCTACCACATCCTCGACTACGACAATCCTCCTTTTTCCCTAAAGAACCACGTGGTGCTTCTTGTTGGATGGGTCGGTTATATAGAAGACTTGAACAACTTGGTTAGAGAGAACAAATGGTTCGTCTTGGTATCTGACACGTTCGAGGTCCATATTAGTGACACCATATTTGTCAACCTTCACATGCTGCAGGTGAACCCAACGGCACCGAAATAAGGGGATCTTGAATAGTATGTCGTCAAGCACTCAAATTTCCTCAATGAACCCATAGCACCAGCTCATCATCGACCCAGCGATATTCAGTGCATCTAAGCAAACACTGTTGTTCTGGTTTGTGCTCTTCATGTCCTTATCTCTCATGTAAAATGTGTACCCATTTAATGATGGGTTTCGAAGCATGGAAAACAAAAATTTTCCTACGAATGCAACCAAACACCAAGATCATATCTAGGAGATGCATGCAAACGGTTTCAGAAGGACTCACCCTCGTAGACCGAAAGCGGGAATAACGTTCCCGCAAACAAACGTGGTTGAAGTAGAGGTACACGCCCGACTTCAAAGTCGCGAAGATGAGCGCCACAAACGGCAGCGCCTCCGTACTTGGTCACACGTGACGAACAACGGCGACCTCCAATCCCTCGATCCAGCGGGGCAGCGGAAGTAGAGGATCCACGGAAACTCCAACAACACTACGACTTAGTGGTGGTGGTGGAGAAACTGCTTTTAGCAGTAGCCGCTAAGCCATCGCTTGAAAGGTGGAACAAACAGGAGGAAGGAGAAAAGACCAACCAAAGGGTCATGGAGATTAGTCATGAGAGAGGAGCTCCACCCTCCCTTTTATAGGAGTGAGTTGACTCTCCATTCTCTCCATGTGAATGGACTCTCCATTCTCTCCATGTGAATGGACTCTCCATGTGAATGGACTTTCCATTCTCTCCATGTGAATGGACTCTCCATGTGAATGGACTCTCCATTCTCTCCATGTGAATGGACTCTCCATGTGAATGGACTCTCCATTCTCTTCATGTGAATGGACTCTCCATTCTCTTCATGTGAATGTTCTGATATCCGAAACTATTCGGTGCTGTCCAAACTTTTCTCCGGTGTTCGTATCCACTCAAAGCGTCGATGAACCTTAAGTGTGTCACCCTACGGTTCGTGAATAAAATGGACATGATCAAGACACCTCTCGATCAATAATCATCAGCGGATCTGAGATCCATAATGACTCCCACTTACTCAACGATGAACTAGTGATCGTGTGAACCAAAACCAACATAACCAATTCCTTTTGTCTCGCGATATATTACTTATCCGAGATCCGATCATTGGTATCAACTATACCTAGTTTGATCCCGTTACCGATAAGTACTCTTTACTCGTTCCGTGATATGACATTCTTGTGACCTAGTCACGTGCTTGCAAGCGATGTCAATGTGATATCACCGAGAGGGCCCAGAGTATATCTCTCCGTCATCACGGATGGACAAATCCCACTCTTGATGCATGAGCCTCAACTAATACTTTCATAGTACCCAAATCCATCTTTATAGTCACCGTGTTACGGAGTGACGCTTTGATGTCATCAAAGTACTCTTCCGGAGTTAGTGATTGACATCATCTCATGGTCTAAGGAAAAGAGCTATTTTGTATATGTTCAAGACAAGCAACAAACTTTAATGACTTGATCGAATTTGCTATACCAACTTGGGTGTGTGTTCATCACATCATTCTTCTAATAATGTGACCCGTTATTAACAACATCCAATGTTCATGATCGTGAAACCTTGATCATCGGTTAATCAACAAGCTAGTTTAAAAGAGAGGCTTTACTAGGAACCTTTTGTTTGTTTATTACACACACATGTATCAACGTTTCCGGTTAATACAATTTTAGCATGAGAAATAAACATCTATTATAAACATGGAATAAGATAATAAACAATTTATTATTGCCTCTCGGGCATATTCCCTTGATCTCCCACTTGCACTAGAGTCAATAATCTAGATTACATTGTGATGAATCTAACACCCATTGAGTTAGTGCTGATCATGTTTTGCCCTTGGGAGAGCTTTAGTCAACGCGTGCCACATTCAGATCCGTGTGCACTTTGCAAATCTTTACATCGCCATCCTTGACATGTTCACGGATGGAGTGAAACCGGCGCTTAATATGCTTGGAATTCTTTTGTGACCTTGGTTCTTTAGCATTGGCTATGGCACCATTGTTGTCACAATAGATAACCATTGGGTCCAACGCACTTTTCGGAACCACACCCGATTCGGATATGAACATCTTCATCCAAATCGCTTCTGCTACGCTTCAAGCGACAACATATTCCGCCTCTGTTGAAGATCCCGCCACCACAGATTGCTTGGAACTCCTCCGACTCCTTTGCTCCTCCATTCATTTCAAAAATATACCCGGTTTGTGACTTAGAGTCATCCGGATCGATGTCGAAACTAGCGTCGACGTAACCTTTACTGACGAGCTCTTCTTCACCACCATATATGAGAAACATATCCTTAGTTCTTCTCAAGTACTTAAAGATATTCTTGACCGCTGTCAGTTGTTCCAAACCTGGATCAGATTGGTACTGCTAGTCAAACTAATAGCATGTGCCACATCGGTCTTGTACACAACATAGCATACATGATAGAGCCTATGGTCAAGCATAGGAATTTTATTCATTACTTCTCTATCTTACGCTATAGTTGGACTCTGAGTCTTACTCAACGTCTTGCCTTGCAACATAGGTAAGAACCCTTTCTTACTTTCGTCCATTCTAAACTTCTTTAGAATCTTGTCAAGGTATGTACTTTGCGATAACCCAATCAAGCGTCTCGATCTATCTCTATAGATTTTGATGCCTAAAATATACGCCGCTTCACCAAGGTCCTTCATTGAAAACTTATTGTTTAAGTAATCTTTTACGCTTTTCAAAAGTTCTATATCATTTCCAATCAACAATATGTCATCCACATATAATATCAGAAATGCTATAGAGCTCCCACTCACTTTCTTGTAAATACAAGCTTCTCCGTAAGTTTGGACAAATCCAAAACCTTTGATTACCTCATCAAAACGGAGATTCCAACTTTGTGATGCTTGCTTCAGTCCATAAATGGATCGCTGAAGTTTGCATACCTTATCAGCATCCTTAGGATCAACAAAACCTTTGGGTTGTATCATATACAACTCTTCCTCAATGTTTCCATTAAGGAACGCGGTTTTTACATCCATCTGCCAAATTTCATAATCGAAAAATGCAGCAATTGCTAACATAATCCTAACAGACTTTAGCATCGCTACGGGTGAGAAAGTCTCATCGTAGTCAACTCCTTGAATTTGTCGAAAACCCTTTGCGACAAGTCGAGCTTTATAGACGGTCACATTACCATCAGCGTCTATCTTCTTTTTGAAAATCCATTTGTTCTCAACGGCCTTGCGGTCATTGGGTAGGTCCACCAAAGTCCATACTTGGTTTTCATACATGGATCTCATTTCGGATTTCATGGCTTCTAGCCATTTGTCGGAATCTGGGCTCATCATCGCTTCATCATACGTCACAGGGTCATCATTCTCAACTACCATGACATTCATAGTAGGAACATAAAAGTCAGGAGCATTATGCGCTCTTGTTGACCTGCGAGGTGCGGTAGTGTTCTCTTTCGGAGTTTCATGATCCTCATCATTAGTTCCCTCTTCATTTGGTGAAGTCAACTCCGAAACAACTTCCGGCGCTGCACTTGCCATTCCATGAAGAGAAGGTTCAATAACCTCGTCGAGTTCTACCTTCCTACTACTCACACCTTTCGAGAGAAACTCTTTTTCCAAAAAGGATCCATTCTTGGCAACGAAAACCTTGCCCTCGGATCTGTGATAGAAGGTGTACCCAATTGTTTCTTTAGGGTATCCTATGAAGATGCATTTTTCCTCTTTGGGTTTGAGTTTATCGAGTTGAAGTTTCTTCACATAAACATCGCATCCCCAAACTTTAGAAATGATGACTTAGGTTTGTTGCCAAACCATAATTCATACGGTGTCATTTCAACGGATTTAGATGGTGCCCTATTTAAAGTGAATGCAAATTGTTTCTAGTGCATGACCCCAAAATGAAAGTGACAAATCTGTAAGGGACATCATAGATCGAACCATATCCAATAAAGTATTTCCATTACGACGGCCTTCTGATACACCATTACGCTGTGGTGTTCCAGCAGGAGTGAGTTGTGAAACTATTCCACATTGTCTCATGTGTGTGCCAAACTCGTAACTAAGATACTCTCCTCCACGATCGGATCGTAGAAATTTGATCTTTCTATTACGATGATTTTCTACTTCACTCTGAAATTCTTTGAACTTTTCAAATGTTTCAGACTTGTGTTTCATTAAGTAAATATATCCATATCTACTCAAATCATCCGTGAAAGTAACGTTAACGATATCCACCACTTGTGACACACTCATTGGACCACACACATCGGTATGTATGATTTCCAATAAGTCGGTTGCCCGCTCCATTGTACTGGGAAAACGGGGTTCTAGTCATCTTGCCCATGAGGCATGGTTCACATGTTTCAAATGATTCATAATCAAGTGATTCTAGTAGTCCATCAGAATGGAGCTTCTTCATGCGTTTAACACCAATATGACATAAGCGGCAATGCCACATATATGCAGCAATATCATCATTCAACTTAATTCTTTTGGCATTCACATTATGAACATGTGTACTATTATCAAGATTCAAAATAAATAAAACCATTCTTTTGGTGCATGACCATAAAAGATATTATTCATATAAATTGAACAACCATTGTTCTCAGACTTGAATGAATAACCGTCTCGCATTAAACAAGATCCAGATATGATGTTCATGCTCAACGCAGGCACTAAATAACAATTATTTAGGTTTATAACTAATCCTGATGGTAATTGGATAGGTAGCGTCCCGACGGCGATCACATCAACCTTTGATCCATTGCCGACGCGCATCATCACCTCATCCCTTGCTAGTTGTCTCCTGTTCCTTAGCTCCTGTTTCGAGTTACATATGTTAGCAACCGAACCGGTATCAAATACCCAGGCGCTACTGCGAGTACTAGTAAGGTACACATCAATAACATGTATATCATATATACCTTTGTTCACATTCCCGTCCTTCTTATCAGCCAGATATTTTGGGCAGTTGCGCTAAAGTGCTCAGTGCCCTTGTAGTAAAAACATTCAAGATTCGACTTAGGGCCAGGCCTTGGTCTTCTTCTCGATGTGGCAACAGACTTGCCCTTCTTCTTGAAGTTTCCCTTAGCCTTGCCTTTCTTCTTGAAATCGATAGTCTTTTGGACCATCAACACTTGATGTTCCTTTTGATCTCCACTTCCGAGTTTTCAGCATTGTGAAGCTCGGGAGAGACTTCTTCATGCCTGCATGTTGTAGTTCATCACAAAGCTCTTGTAGCTTGGTGGCAGAGATCGGAGAACACGATGAATTCCTAGCTCAATGGGGATCGTTATTCCCAAAGCTATGAGTTTATCGGCGCATCTGCAGACATTTTGAGTACGTGCTCACTAACGGAGCTGTTTTCCTCCATCATGCAGCTAAAGAACTTTTCAAGCTTCATAACTCTCATCATGCGGCATGGGTGTCGAAGATCATTTTCAACTCTCTCATTGTATCAAAAGCATTGCTGTGCTCAAAGCGTTTCGCGGCTCGGGCTCAAGGCCGTACAAAATGCCGCATGATGAACTAGACCGGTGGTCCTCCTTGCGAGTCAAGAAAACATTTTTTCTCCTCCTCGGGGCCATCATCGGTAGGCGGGGCACCCGTAGCGCATCAAGCACATAGCTCCTTTGAGCAGCCCGAGGAGAATCCTCGAGTTAAGGGCCCGATTGGTAAAGTTGCTACCATTGGTGGCTAGTTTCTCTTTCTCCATGAACAGATTGAAGTTGAAAATAGGTGGTGCCATCTACAACGTATTTGCAAAGTTAATTAGACTAAGTTCATAATAGATTAAGTTCAAGTTTAATTCAAAATTACTACGAGAACTCCCACTCAAAAACAACATCCCTCTAGTCATCTTTAGTGATTACATGAACCAAATTCACTATACCGAAACCGATCATCACGTGAGACGGCATAGTTTCAAAGGCGAACATCAATATGTTCATCATATCATCCATAGGACTCATGCTTTACCTTTCGGTTCGTGTTCCGAGGCCATGTCTCGTACATGCTAGGCTCGCCAAGTAGAACCAAAGTATTTGCGTGTGTAAATCTGGCTTACACCCGTTGTATCGCGAACGTAGAGTCTATTACACCCGATCATCACGTGGTGCTTGAAGCGACGAACTTTCTTAACGGTGCATACTATGGAAGAACACATTATTATCTTGATATTAATTTGGAGGGATCATCTTATAGTGCTATCGACGTGATCATATCCAAGCAAAATAAGATGCATAAAAGGATTAACATCACATGCATGAATAAAGTGATATGATATGGTCCTTTCAAAGACTTGATCTCCATCTTGTGCGACATGGTATGATCTCCATCATTCCACCGGCATGGCACCAAGGTCCATGATGCTGCCATCTTGATTGTCTTCCTCCATTACAATATATCACATGGACATATACTTAGCACGCAGGCCATAAAAGAAAAAACAACCAAATGGCTCTCACGGTTGTTTAAATTTACAATAAATTTCATTTCATACAACAATCTTTGTATCAATGACCATATCACATCACAAGCCACTGCAAAAACAAGTTAGACGCCTCTAATTTATTTTTGCATATTTTACGTGGTTTTGGGCTTTCTAGGAAAAACTGTTCTTACCTACGAACAAGAACCACAACGGTGATAAAAACATTATTAGCAAACCGTTGTAAATTAGATCATGACTATAGTAGGAGAAATCGACACTCCGCAAAGCCACTTATGCAATACTAGTTGCATGTCGGCGTGGAACAAGTCTCATGTGCGAGGACATGTAAGGTTAGTCCGGCCGCTTCAAATCCCACTATGCCACCATGATCCAAAATACAGTATGCAATAACATGATCATCAACGCCCACATCCACATGTGTTTTAAACCGTACAAAACATCTACGCATAGACACGGCTCTGATACCACTGATGGGTTTCGAAGCATGGAAAACAAAAATTTTCCTACGAATGCAACCAAACACCAAGATCATATCTAGGAGATGCATGCAAACGGTTTCAGAAGGACTCACCCTCGAGGACCGAAAGCGGGAATAACGTTCCCGCAAACAAACGTGGTTGAAGTAGAGGTACACGCCCGACTTCAAAGTCGCGAAGATGAGCGCCACAAACGGCAGCGCCTCCGTACTTGGTCACACGTACGGAACAACGACGACCTCAATCCCTCGATCCAGCGGGGGCTGAAGTAGAGGATCCACGGGAAACTCCAACAACACTACGACTTAGTGGTGGTGGTGGAGAAACTGCTTTAGCGGCCGCTTAAGCAAGCTCTTGCTTGAAAGGTGGAACAGCAGGAGGAAGGAGAAAAGACCAACCAAAGGGTCATGGAGATTAGTCATGAGAGAGGAGCTCCACCCTCCCTTTTATAGGAGTGAGTTGACTCTCCATTCTCTCCATGTGAATGGACTCTCCATTCTCTCCATGTGAATGGACTCTCCATGTGAATGGACTCTCCATTCTCTCCATGTGAATGGACTCTCCATGTGAATGGACTCTCCATTCTCTCCATGTGAATGGACTCTCCATGTGAATGGACTCTCCATTCTCTTCATGTGAATGGACTCTCCATTCTCTTCATGTGAATGTTCTGATATCCCGAAACTATTCCGGTGCTGTCCAAACTTTTCTCCGGTGTTCCGTATCCACTCACAAGCGTCGATGAACCTTAAGTGTGTCACCCTACGGTTCGTGAATAAAATGGACATGATCAAGACACCTCTCTGATCAATAATCATCAGCGGGATCTGGAGATCCATAATGACTCCCACTTACTCAACGATGAACTAGTGATCGTGTGAACCAAAACCAACATAACCAATTCCTTTTGTCTCGCGATATATTACTTATCCGAGATCCGATCATTGGTATCAACTATACCTAGTTTGATCCCGTTAACGATAAGTACTCTTTACTCGTTCCGTGATATGACATTCTTGTGACATAGACACGAGCTAGCAATCGATGTCAATGTGATATCACCGAGAGGGCCCAGAGTATATCTCTCCGTCATCTGGATGGACAAATCCCACTCTTGATGCATGAGCCTCAACTAATACTTTCATAGTACCCAAATCCATCTTTATAGTCACCGTGTTACGGAGTGACGTTTGATGTCATCAAAGTACTCTTCCGGAGTTAGTGATTGACATCATCTCATGGTCTAAGGAAAAGAGCTATTTTGTATATGTTCAGTACAGCAACAAACTTTAATGACTTGATCGAATTTGCTATACCAACTTGGGTGTGTGTTCATCACATCATTCTTCTAATAATGTGACCCCGTTATTAACAACATCCAATGTTCATGATCAGGAAACCTTGATCATCAGTTAATCAACAAGCTAGTTTAAAAGAGAGGCTTTACTAGGAACCTTTTGTTTGTTTATTACACACACATGTATCAACGTTTCCGGTTAATACAATTTTAGCATGAGAAATAAACATCTATTATAAACATGGAATAAGATAATAAATAATTTATTATTGCCTCTCGGGCATATTCCCTTCATTTAAGTCATATCCTCTCCATGTTACAACCCTAAATGCTGGACCTTTTGCCAACTATGTCTGTGTACCTTCAGTCAAGCTTCTAGTGATGGGTTGTCGCTCCTTCAACCATTTGTTGAACTGATGGTTATGTTGTCTAATGATCCAAGACTCCTACCACAACGGATTCTATTGCCATAGATAGTTCTTATCCTCATCGATATATGAGGCCACAATAGCCATATGTTGCAAAACTATGAAATGGGTTTTAGCGCACGCAATTGGATCTAGTGTGATTGCTTTTCTCTCGATGGTCTCGATACCCTAGAGCCTCCCCTCTTGGTGAGATCGAGGCATACCTATCGGCTCGACCTAAGCCATGAAATCCATGCAAAATTCAACGACCTCTTCGGTTGCATAACCTTCGACAATGCTACCCTTTGGTCAAGATCGATTCCATACGTAAGACTTGAGATTTCCCATGTGACTCTCGAACGGGTACATGCTACGTAGGAACACTGGCCCGCACATCTTTACCTCCCTCACAAGGTGAACAATGAGATGGACCATGATATTAAAAAATGATGGAGGGAAATACAACTCAAGATTACATAGAGTTATTACCACCTTGGCATGCAGAGCATCTAGTCATTTGAGATCAATGACATTTTGAGAAATTGTGTTAAAGAAATAATATAGCCTTGTGATTGTCTCCCAGACTTTGCTTAGTAAGATACTTCTAATTGCCAAAGGGAGTATTTGTGTCATAAGCACATGGTAGTCATGAGACTTCATGCCAGTTAAACTCAAATCGCATCGAAACAAGTCTCTTCATGTTGGAGGAGTAACCGGACGGAACTTTCACACCATGCAAGCACTAGCACAGTTTAGTTCTCTCAGCATTGGACAAAGTGTAACAAGTAGGTTTGCAGTATGTTCAGCCTTTTTTGGTCTCTTTCGGTGCTAACTAAAGTCTGATGCCCATATCAACCAAGTCTAGCCGTGCGTTGATCCATCCTTTATTTTGCCCTTAATATTTAGTATGAGACCAATCAAGCTATCATAGACGTTTTTCTCTATGTGCATCACATTGATGTAGTGCCGAACTTGTAGGTGCTCCCAATAAGGTAGGTCCCAAAATATTGACATCTTCTTCCACATGCTCTTCACATGGCTCCTCGATTTACGTCCCTCTCTAAGCGCAACATCTAAGTTCTTAACCATATTATGAATGTCTATCCCACTTAAAGGCTTTGGACCTAAACCATCTTTAGTCATTCTGTTGAATTGTTTCTTCATCTTGCGGTATGGGTGAGTCCTCTGAAGGAGCCTACGGTGACGCATGTACACAATTTTGCATGAGTGATTCAACCACACACTCTCAGTATCATGCAAGTAGTGAGTATAGTCTTTGGCTCCTTTTTTACTCTACTCCGATAGGTTAGCAAGGACAGGATAATCAATTATCGTGCAAAATAACAGGCAGTGCAAAGTGAAGTACTCTCGTTTGTGAGCATCCCATACCTGTACCCTAGGAGCCCACAGCGTATTCAGATATTCCACCAATGGTGCTAGGTGCATATCAATATTGTTTCTAGGTTACTTTAGACCTTAGATGAGTATAGACAAAAAAAATGTACTTCCGCTTCATAGACAACTAAGGAGGAAGATTGTAGATACATATATTCACAGGCCATGTGCTAAGACGGATGCTCATGTTACCGAAATGATTCATTCCGTTCATACTCAATCTGAACCTTATATTCTGTGAGGAGCCGCCCAGATCGTCCTCGGATTATCGAATATCCTGTCGCTCTCATCAGATTTGAAGGCTAGCAACGGATCGCCGGTGGCATTCGCAGTGCTAGCACCCAAGCCCGAATGAGACGACAGCAACCCATTCGATTAACTCGACAACAATCTCGGTATTCCCCCGGTATGCGACCCGAACTCACCCAGGATCCTCACATACCGGTTTCCAATGCCGTTATCAATTCAATTTGCACAAAGGGGGCAACGAACACGAAACATTCACGACCAAACGCGCAAGCGGAAACACCACACACAAAGACAAACCAAGACGACCACCGACTCAACCGAAAACAACCCACAAAGACCCACGACTATCCAAAACCCGAAAATCAACCAAGCCATCAAAAACTAGAAAAAAAAAATTCGGCATGACCTTCCTAGAATATACGGACATCCACTCAGCAGACAAGGAAACACAGTTGCTATATATATATATATATATATCCAAAAGTAATGCAACAACCACAGCGGCAACACGATCACCAGTATAGAAACAACCCACGGGACAACAACAGAGACTTAAACAACGACGAGACACAATTTAGAAGGCTATCTATACAACAAAAAGAACTAAATCACAACACAAAACAAAATAAAACTTCTCCGGAAGTGTTCTGCCCCTGAACACTTCCGGGCGTGTGCGATGCCGCGCTAAGCCTCTACTCGGTGCCCCGCCCGGTCACCGAGAGGCAGTAAGGGAAGAACTCGCATCCACCCACCTGATCCTCACCTGAAAACCACAAAGCAGAAGCATGAGTACAAAAGGTACTTGCAAGACTTACCCGGGGGCCCATATATGACCGACTCCAAAGGATTATGCATTTAGTTGTAGCAAGGAGTAAACTTAAGGTAAAAGTGCGGAAAAGCATTAACATTTGTAATATAAGTGCGACAATTAGACCAAATCCAAATTTAAAGCAGTTATAGACCGCACTTACTTCTAGTGTAAGGTTGAAAGTAACAACAATTAAAGTAGAGCAATACATAACCAATTTCAAGCTCAAGCCCAACGGCGAGCTGCAAGTTCAAGTTATTTACTACGCAGAAGAAGTTCGGATCAAGCTTGCTGATATCCGAGAGCGCGGTAATTCGAATCGCTTAATTAACCTTGCAGGGAAGCATTGATCGCATGACACGTACCACGAAGGGCCTCGTGTCAACCCCCTCCCATCCATACCCAATCGCTGAAGCGTCCTCCTGCGGTCCGAAAACCTAGCACCCCCTCGAGCTGTCCCAAGCCCAGCTTGGCGCTCGAGAGCCGGCCTAAGCCTCGCCCTCAACCACGTCCAACCACAGGAAGTTACGGTCCATCGATTCAATATGAAAGAAAGAGTGGCTTACCGTACCATAATCGGGCATGCGACCAACCGGGGTGTGCTCAATCTTATTCCACTTACGGATCGGTCCTTAACTGACACAGACGGGGCTACACATTTCAGTCTCCATACCCAAATGAACCAACTCCCTGCCCGGTCCACAATTCATTTCTTTCCAAAACCTTTCCCAATTCCAAGTCCAACATAAAGTAGTATGTGTGTAATAATAGCAACCGCAAGTGACAGAACCCTCCGTCACTTGGCCTGAACCCCGACCTCTAAGCAAGACTAAGAATGGACTCATTTCTTTTACCCGTAATCTAGTTCCAAAGGATGTGTTCAACAAATACCAAGGAGCGTATGTGCAGCAATTAGGATCTAGCCCTATCCCACAATTTAATTTCTCATGCAAGACGTAACCGATCAATTAAGCAGTTTATTCACTAAAATAATATCACATAAAGGTTGAATATGCTTAGGTGCTTGCCTGATGCTTCTGCTGGAGTCTCAGTAACCACCTGCTCACCGATATCCCCCTCGACCGCGGCCACGTCACCCTCCGCGTGTTCTTCTCTACACGATTACAATGCATGAATAAGATGCATGCCATGCAATGAAATGAACACAAATGGAAAAACCCTGACGAAACAACGCGACCGGACAGGTTAACGAATCCGGATAGACCAGCCAACCCGGACTCTCCGGACAATCCGGACTCTTCGGCCCATTCGGTCCGGATACTCCGGGCAGGGCGGACACTCCGGACGGTCCAGGCCTTGGAAGACGACGCGCAACACGGGGGTGCTCCCAAGCACTACGGCACCGTGGAGACCCGATCTACGACTTTCCTACACGTGGTCGAGCCGGAGAAGCTCCAAACTAGCTCAAACCACGGCGAATGGGGCTCATTCCTAACACCACCAACCAAACCAAATCCAAAGCTTAAGAAGAGCCTCACTCACCCCCGATCTCTAACCTGAGCACCCTACATTCCTAAACCAACCCTAATCCAACCACCCCCACAAAACCCTAGCCTTCGCCAAGGTTACCCCAAATCCCAAATCTACAAAGCAACCCTCAAACCCAACCCCAAAGGAATCCTAGAATCCCCAAGGACCCAAGAATCAAGCTCCAAAGGAAGTCTCACCTTCAAGGGGATGAAGGGAAACCGGGTGGAACGAGGAAATCGTCGGCTTGGAGAGGAGCTCGAGGTCACCGGGATGGAGAAGCCACCGGGGAGGAGCACGAGGGGTCGCCGGCCGGTGGGGAGCTCGCCGGAGATGAGGATGGGGTGGAGGGAAGCACGGGAGGGGTGGAGAGCAAGTGGGGAGGAGGAGGGAGTAATGGGGACCATGAAATGGGATTTTTATACAAAACCCCCACACAATCCGGACACTCCGGACCATCAACCCGGAGACTCCGGGTTGGGGTCTTCGGCAGCATTAACCTGGACACTCCGGACATTTAGTCCGGACACTCCGGGTTGTATCCGGATACTCCGGATGTTTAATCCGGACACTCCGGATGTCCCAGGATTTTTCGAAAGTGGGGTCTTGACATATTCCTTGGATCCGCTGTGAATTCTTCAAACCTCCTATCGATGTTTCTCCAATGGATGGAATTAGCAGGGTGCCTTATCATTCCATCATTCTTACGCTCATCCGAGTGCCATCGAAGCAGTTTTGCCTCTTTTGGGTTCACAAAAAAATGTTTCAAATGGGGAATTACAGGCAGATACCACGCCACCTTAGCAGGAGGTCTTTTCTTCACCTCGATGCCCTTGTTGTCATCATCTGATCTATCTTTACACTTGTACCGGGATGCGTTGCACACCGGACATACATGCAAGTTTGCATACTATTTGCGGTAGAGGATATAGTCGTTCCAATAGGCATGTGTTCTTTCTACTTCTATTCCCAAAGACAAAGAACATTCTTGGCTTTGTAGGTGGTTGTCGGCAACTCGTTTTCCTTTGGAAGCATGTCCACTAACAGACCTAACAACGCTGTGAAACTCTTGTTGGACCAAATGTTACTTGTCTTTAATTTTAGCAGTTCCAGCACGGATGACAACCTTGTGTATTTGGACATGCGCCCAGGAACAAAGGATTCTCCAAGTCATCCAACAAACCCCAGAATTTTACACACTCCCGCTCATCACGGTACCCTTATGCATCCTGTAGCATCTGATCCAGATTGTCATCGTGAAACCTATCCTTATCGAAGGCACATTCAATATCATCTGGTGTATCGTTGACTTTGTCGATGATGTTAGTACTACTTACTGCATAAATTGCTCTTCACCGTGACTGGTCCAACATGTATACCTCCTTTTGAAACCCTGTAGGATTAAGTGTGCTTCGATCTGCGCTGGGTTTCAAAACATCCTCATATGCTCGCAATCAATGCATGGACAAGTGTAACACCCCAATTCTTGCTTTTATTGAATTTATTGAGTTATTTCAATTTTTTTTGGAATTTTTTGGCATTTATTTGTATTTAATTTGAATTAAGTCTATTGTTGGATTATTTAAATATTTGAAAATTTTATATAAAGTTTTTTTGAAAATATTTTATTTGAGTCCAAAATATTTTAAAAAAAAATTCAGAATTTTTCTGGAACTTTTCTGACCTTTTTAATTTTTTGCTTGGATTAATTGAATTACTAGAGGTATTTTAATTATCAAAAACAAAAAGAAAAATCCAGAAAACCGTAATAGGTTCGACCCGTTAACCCTAACCTGTTAGCCCAACCCGCGCCGTAACCCGTTAGGATCCTAACCCTAATTTCCCAGCCGTAGGATCGTGATCCAACGATCGGGATCAGTCTGCGTGTACGCATGCGCGTGGCTGTCAGGCCGATCGAACGTGGATGCGCGAGATAGCGCCACGTCACCCTCTCCGTGTCATCACCGGAATCCGCCGCGCCGCCAACCGCTTTGCGGGAATCGCACGCTACATGGATGCCTAGATGCTTTAAATACCCCCGCCTGGACCGCCGTGTCGAGCTCTTCACGTTGCCATAGGTCTTGCCATTTGAGCCGCCGCCGTCCGTGCTAGATTGATCGCCGTAGTTGGATAGCCACCGCTTCAGATTTTGTGAGTTTCGGCCGTGGAACACCGTGCGCTGCCGTTGTAGGACCCAGATCTGGAATCACCGTTGCGAGGCGAACCCAGGGAGATATTTCACTTTGCCAGAATTGCGCAGGAACGCCGGTACCATGGTCGTCGCCCCCAACCCCGGCCAAGCTTCTCGCCGCATCTTCGCTGGGTTTTCGCGAGCTTCTTCAATGGTTGGATCAGCATCGGACGTCCCAGGTGAGTCCATGTAGCCGTCTCAGTAATCCAATCGGATTAGATCTGGACCGTTGGATCTAGGGTCAACGATCCAGATTGTGCCATGTAGTTACAATCTAGTGCCGTAGATCAAACCAAATTAGATCCGATCTGTGCTGTTGGATCTTGGATGGAAGGCTTATATTGGTTCATGTAGATTAGCCTAGAGTAAATCATAGCCATTCGTTTGGTTTCGTGCAGTCTAGATCTGGACATGTGGCATGCCGAGGCATGCCACATTAGCCAGTTCCTGCGCCAAATGGATTAGATCATTACCGTTAGATCTAGATTTAGCGATCTGGATTGATTCGCATAGCATCGCGTTAGATCTGTTTGTAGCCGTAGGATTGAGGTTGAACGGCGTGGATTGAACCACGTGAGTGCTATAGATGGGGATCAGATCCATTTAGGACCATTCGATCCGAATCGGATGGATCAGATCGTGCCGCGTAGTTCCGTATGCGTGCGATGGGGGGTGAATCTCGACCGTCAGTTTTTGAGTGCACGGTCTGGATCGCGCTGCGCACGGGCCAACTAGAGGCTACCATGTATGCGTGGAATTCGAGGCACCACGGCTGAGCGTCGGTCATCGTTGATGCCAGCGATGACATCATCAACGGGACCCACCTGTCAACCACGATGCGCGTGCGCTTGACGTAAGTGATGACGTCATGGTGACATCATCAGTGGGACCCGCTTGTCAGATCAGCCGTCGAGCCGTGCAATGACGTCAGCATGACATCATCAAGCTGGGCCCACCTGTTAGTGACACGTGGTCTCGTGGACCGGGTCCACGGTGGACCGAAGTCGGACGTGGATCGAGTCCATGCACCGGCTAACGCAAGCGTGACGCAATAATTCGATTTTCCTTTAGAAAAATAATTCAACAGAAAAAGAAAATAGCGGTGACATCATGCTGACATCATAATCGTGATTTTTGCAATAGAAAAATAATTCATTTAATTCTATTTTTCTTTTTATTGTATTTTCAAACTTCAAATCGCTATAACTTTTGCGTTTGAACTCCGATTGAGGTGATTCCAAAGCCTAAAAATTCATAAAATTGTGCTCTATTTAATGGTGAATTTTATCTAATTTTTGGACTTAAGTTTCCCTCTATTCTGGTTATTTATTATCTATTTATTCGTTTCACATAAACGTTGAATTGCCTGAAGGCTTCGAGGGAGCGATGTTGACTCAAGAAGAAGTTCCAAAAGCCTACTCAAGACCTTTTCCAAGGCAAGTTGTGCTTTGACCATGTTGATCCTACATTTAAACTTTATGTTGATTTAAATTATTGCATGCTAGTTTAATTAAAATCAATTTCAATTAAATTCTGGGAATAGCTATGTGACCTAATTGTGTATGCCACCTTGTCTAGAACAATTGTATGCCATGAATCATTTGTCACCCTAGGTTTGGATTAATAGTTGGACATAATATTAATTGCCAACATGGGGTGATAGATCGAACGTAGTATGCTTAGCTTTGCAACGTGTCGATGACATTGTTTTTAGAATATTAAATTTAATCTTGACTTAATGAGATATGGAACGTGTTTACAAGAATGTGACATGTGTTGTTCATGATGATGATGGCACATGGTGCATGGTAAATGTTGGGACCCGATTGTGCAAATCCGGACCCTCTGTGTTTTCCGCACTAGTCCAGGATCACGCTAGAGCACACAGTCTCAACATCGATGAATATCACAATCATACACATCAGAATAATAAATGAAGTCTTTATTATAACAAAAGCGGTTGAGTCAACCTTAAGGTTAACTTACAAAGATACGCCTCGTAGGGTTAAGTTTAACAAATAAGCTGCAGCGGAAATAAATAAACTCATGGTGCCAACCAATATGCCACAGGCAACTGACTGGGCTTGCTCCCTAGTTCGTCGGTTCCTCCTAGAACTCCTCCTCCAGTGCTAGCGTTTATTCTTCATCAACTGGTGTTTGTATTATGGCAAGGGTGAGTACTTAAAGCTCTCCGCAAGTCATGCACATAAATGCAATTCTAATAGCTACATGCATGGCTGATTCCAAATGACAGGCTTAGGTGGTTCTTTTGCAATAAGGCAACATTCACAAATAACAGTAGTAGATTGGAAAGCAGTAAAGCAATAATAGCTGTCGGGGATTGGATGATTCCCCTAATTACCATAATGCCACGACTGCCGAGCTCGTCCTGGCCCCGTGCACCTCGGAGGTCGTCCCTGAGGATGACCTAGGAAGGGTCGAGCAATGCTGCTTGACTTGCCCGTTCGGTACGAGCTCCTTGCCCGTCCGGCGCAAGCTCGTTGCTCGGCTAGTGCCCAAGCATGTTGCTCGAGCAAACCTGCTCGGGTTGGTGTCAAATTAGCTCAGCCCGACCTCGAGCTCTGGCTGCGTGGTTGGGGGTTATGACTAACGGTCAAGGCGATAATCACACCACCCCGAAGGGTCGTTGCACCCAGGACGTGGGTGTGGCGGAGAAGTAGGATTTGGTTGCGACCACGTTGGACACAGTCAGACGTGCACGGAGTGGGCTGCAATTGACGCGATACCCTTGTAAATTATAAATACCTCCCGAACATTGGAGGGAGGGATAGAAGCAAAAGTACACATACACAATACACACCACGCTGTAGTAGGGTTATTATCTCCCCTATGAGAGGACCGAACCAGGATAAATCCCCGTGTCATCCTCTGAGTGTGCATTGTCTGGTAAAGCTGGGCATCCTTCGGAAGCAACCCTTCACGCAAGAAGGGGACAAAGTTGATCCCTCAGTCAACTAAGTAAGCTCGGCGGGGGCCTGCTCCCCAATCGTCAACAGCTGGCACCGTTCGTGGGGACCGACAGTTCCTTTCATGAAGAATCCCTGAAGATGCCGAACTCTCAAGACCACCAGGATCTCTGCACCTTCGGAGATGTTCGGGATGAAGATCTGTATTACGCCAGTGGTGGTGTCGCTGGTGTCACTGACCCCCAAGGTCATATCGAGCCCGGGAGCTTTTCCCCGGTGGCTGCCACACAAGAGCAATTCTTTCGCAATGACGGCTCTCTCAGATGATGAATATGATGGGCTCTATGACGGCTTGGATATCTTGGATCATCTTGAGCCCAATCAAGAGACCGTGTCGCGAGAGGACACTGTAATGTCACCCTCGCAATCCTCGCAATCCCGCAATGTCCACATGGTAGGAGGAGATGGGGGTCCCGAGGACGAACCCTCGGGAGATGCCCGCCTCCAACGCTATGAAGCGGCCAAGAATCACCTGGAAGCGTCGTTGAATCGGACGCTGGCAAGTATATGCCGACAGGTCCGTGGCAGCCCGGGTACGAGGACCAAGGCCAATGCTCGCGAGAGTTCCCGCGAGTACGGGACCCCGGAACTTAGGCGCCACTGCCCCAGCTCGTCACCCCTCGCTCTCCCGAGTGGGGAGCATCTCCGAGCCTTAGCCAGGTCGTGCGCAACCTCAGAGAGTTTCCTGAGCAGGTGGATTTGGAGGCCATTGGAGCCGTTGTGGTGGACGATCTCAAAAAAATCGTCGCCGACATGAAGATGGCAGAAGCATCACGCGAAAAGAAAACTTAGAGCGCTTCCCGGGAGTAGTATCACCGCGACCCCATCCGTTTCCAACTCGACGACTCTCGTAGCCATGCTCGGGATGACTGTAACACCCCAAAATTTTGCTTTTCTTAAATTCATGTGTGATTTGGCACTTTGGTGAATTTTTGGAATTTTCTGGAATTCATTTGGAATTTATTTGAATTTATTCCATTTTGAAATAATTAAAGAATTTGACTTTGCAAATAAAATTTTGTTGGAAATATTTTATTTGAGTCCAAAATGTTCCAAAATATTTTCCAGAAATTTTCTGGGATTTTTCTGAGTCTTTTGCTATTTTTAATGAATTAAATGAATTTCTGGGAATTAATTTGAATTATTTAATCGCTGGTAATTGCGAGTGGGTTTGTACTGTTCCACCGACGGAGCCCGAGTCAGACTCGAGTCCGAGTCCGACTCGAACCCAACCGTGCCTAACCCTCTCGACCGTCCGATCAAGATCGAACGGCCGAGATTGAGCCACGTCACCCGAGCCCGAGCCCAACCGAGCCAGCCAGCTCGCCCGAGTCAGACCCGAGCCCAAACCTTCGCACCGTTGGATCTTGATCCAACGGCTGTGTGCGTGCCACGTCACCCTCTCCGTGTCGCCGTCGGACTCCACCGCCGCCCGTGCGTGGGCCCTCGTTTTTCGCGTTTTTCGCGGACGTCGAGGGGGTATTTAATGCGCCACCGCCGCTGTCGGGTTGCCGATTTCCGTGCGCACCCGTAGCCCTAGCTCACGCCGCCCAAGCCGCCGTGTAGCCGCCGCAATCGCTCGCCGGAGTTGGAGGAGCGTTCCGCCGCGTTCAAGTGCCGATTCCACCGCCGTCCTCCGCCGCCGTTGAGCCCAGATCCGGAACCGTGAGGTCAAGCCGCGCCAGTGGAGACCCTTCACGTCGCCGGAGCCGCCCCGCAACGCCGTCGCCGTAGTCGCCGTCCCCGTCTCCGATGGACCAGTGCCGCCGCAAGTCATCGCCGGACCCCGAGCTCGCTCCACCGTCCGATCCAGATCCAACGCCCCAGATCTCGCCACGTCACCCCCGGTGAGTTCCATGTTGAAATTCCCAGATCTAATCTCAACCGTTAGATCTAGATCCAACGGTCCAGATTGGCCACGTTCACCCCAAACGTGCGTCACCAGATCCAATCTGGGCCGTTGATTTTCGAATCAACGGCCGAGATCGCGCCACGTGGCTGGAAGTCTGACCGTCGCGGTCAGCGCCGCGCGTGGGAGCGTGTCTCTGACACGCGGGGCCAGCGTGTCAGAGGGCCCACCTATCAGCCACGCCGTGCGCGCCCAGCCACTGACAAGGCAGGCCCACACGTCAGTGACGTCACCCATGACATGATTTCGGACAATCAAAAGCTAATATGGACATAATGATATATTGAACCTGCTTTGGAAAAGTATCATGTGAAGTTGATGGCACGTGGTGCATGGTAATCAACTGGGGCTTTGATAAATAGATTTGACCGGGGCATGTGGCAAGAATGATCAGGTGGGCCAGTTGTGGCACCGGGAATGTTGGTTTGGTTCTTTGGGTAGTCATGCAACTTCAATTCTAGTATGGAGCATTTAGAACATGGAGTTGTATCATGCAAATCAATGGTAGAACAACTAGCATGTTTAACAAGTTTTTCATTTTTCTCATTTTCAGCATTGATTTGCTCTAACAAGGAAACATGTTCTTTCCTAAGCAACGTAAGCTCATTGTAAATTAAGTCACATGATTTGCAAGCATCGTCATCAGGAATCAAGGTTTTAAGTCTAGAAATTTCAGCATTCAATGACTCCACAACAAAATCATGTTTCTTAATTTTCTTGTCACGTTTATCAAGCAATTTACCAAGACGAGCAACAACAATAGCTAATTCATCGTAAGAAGGATCTACCTCATTGAAGTCATTTGTCGTGGTAGTCCCTCGATAAAGCTGTTCTTGCTGCTTTTAGCCATGAGACACAACCCCGTCAACTCATGCTTGCTTGGAGTTGCATCGTCCTCACTGCTCCCTGAATCCACATCGCTCAAATTGACATGTTCAAGAGCGGAAAGAACTCGGTGGACAACTTTGCTGTTGATGAAGCTCTTCTTCTTTCTATTACTTGAAGAGAACTTCTTCTCTTTTCTTCTGTCGTTGTCCTTCTCCTCCCTTGATGCTTTACCTGCAAGTTTAGGACAATTTGGACGAATATGGTCGAGATTACCACACTCATAGCATCTTGGAGGATCACCACCACCTCTCTTTCTCTTTCTCACATTTTGCAAAGCTTTGTTAAAGCGAGAAGAGAGTAGTGATAAGTCTTCTTCTGGGAATTGCTCAATCTGTTCATCGGTTAATGAAGACAAGAAAGATAGAGCAAAACTTGAAGCAGCACCATTATGAGATATGCTCGATTGAGATGTCAAAGCAATTGATTTATAATCATTCTTTCTAGCAAAAACATCTAATTCATGAGTTTTCAACTTAGAATAAAGAACATCTAAAGTAAGTGTACTCATGACAGTAAATTCTCTAATGGATGTAACTTTCATCTCCCAAATTAACATGTCTAATGCACCAAGCAATTATCTAGCATTAGCAGCATCATCAAAGCTAACTCCAACAGCACGCAAATTGCTAAGAATCTTATTAAAGCGTGCAAAGAAATCATCTAACGACTCACCGGGTTTCATCTCAAATCGCATGTATTCTTTTTTGTAAAGATCTTGACGAACCTCTTTGATAGTATTAGAACCCTCATGGTAATCACAAAGAGATTTCCATACCTCATATGCGGATCGAAGATGAACCACGCGGTCGAAGTCACTCCTTCCCAATCCTTGGATGATCAAGTTGCGTGCCTTGCTGTTTGCTTCAACATGTGCGCGATTGGCATCGTTAACGTTGTCGTTTGCAGGAACTTCGTATGGCTTGTAGACCTTATCCCAAATTGCGAAGCCCTGCGCCTGGATGAACGCCTCCATCTTGGCCTTCCAAAACTAAAAATCAACACCATCGAACACACACGGTTTTGTCGAATAACGATCCATTAATCTAATCACCGGTTAAGATAGATTAGAAAAACCTCGCTCTGATACCACTTGTAGGATCGAAAGACACGAATATAGCAATCAGAGGGGGGGTGAATGATTGTGTGGAAGCTAAAACCAAATTCTTGATCTACTAAAAGTTCACCCCAAAACAGAACCAAATAATTGCCTCGTACTCGACAAAAATAAAATGATAGAGGTTTGGTAAAAGGTGAATTCCTGGAGATCCAGCCGTTAGATCGATCTGAAATTTGGACACAAGAAACTAGATTCTAATATGAATCGAACACAAAAAGAATCAGCTCGATCAGACTTACGGATCAAAAGTTATGAGTTTCGCAAGCTTGCTGTTCTAGAACTTGACGAAAATCAATCTAATCAAAACTTCAAGATTAAACAAGATCTTCAAAAGATTAATCAACTAGACTTTGAGAAACTCTAAATCAATACCCTAGAAAGGTTTTTGATGGATCAAATCAAGATGAAACTCAAAGATCAAAAACCAATCTACAATTAGAACAAGCATGCAAACAAGAACCAAAACAGAAAACACTGTAGCAACGTGGTTACTGTAGCACGCAAGAATCTTGGAAGAATTGATCTTTATTTCTTTTGTCTAAAGTACTCTCATCAAAAGAGTACAAACCCTAAAACTGAGCTTGAGGCTCTCAATGCGCTCAGCTCCGATTGATGCCCTTCAACAGGAGACACCCCTCCTATTTAAAGGAGCAAAACACAAGGAGTTCTGAATACAATTCCTAATCTAGAAGGAGTATGTATTCAACACAACTCCTCTTGGCCCAACCTGGTCGAGTACAACTCTTGCACGTATATGGCAACCCTACCATACTCACGTGACTAACACTTTGCACGTGTATGGCCACCTGCCATACTCACGTGACTAACACTTTGCACGCGAATGACCTCCTGCCATTCTCACGTGACTAACCATTCTTCATGTGCACCATTCTCTTAGCCCGAACGTCCCGCATGACATCCTTGACCACCAAGACCTCAGTTCCTCCCTAAACCTAGTCCCGAACCTCAGCTCCTCCATGAACCTAGTTCCGGTCCCGTCATCGACCACGTTCGTCTTCGAGCAATACCTGCACATGAACAAACCACAAAACAATTCCGAGCACAAGTCCACGACTTGACTCACATCAATCCATGCAAATACTCACACGAGCATTGCATAAAGTCCACTTCAAGCATCATGAAATTCTCACAAATTTCATAATCTCAAAAACAAATCAAACACAATTCCAATTTTGCTCAAAACCCTAATCGAGCAAAAACGCATTCACGACGGACCAAAAAATATGGTCCGGCGTACACATGAAAAAGTCACTCAAAAAACCATTCACAACGGACCAACAAAATCGGTCCGGTGTACATGTGAAAGTCTCGATTTCAAGAAGAAATCATTCCGGCAAAAACACGTTCACGACAGACTAAAGAAATCAGTCCGTCGTACATGCGAAACTTATTGGTTTCTTGGAAAATTGAGTCCGGCTCAAGATCTCAAAAGCACGTCCACGACAGACCCAAAAACTTGGTCCGTCGTACATGCGCTGACTGCAATTTTCTTGGAAAATTGAGTTTGGCACAAGAGCTCAAAAACATGTGCACAACAGACCCAAAAACTTGGTCCGTCGTACACAAAATCGGTTCGGCGCAAAAGGAATCAGATTCATGTTTACAACAGACCAAAAAACTTGGTTTGTCGTACATGGGAAAATGAGGTTGCCAAAGCATGTTTACAACAGACCAACAAATTTTGTCCGTCGTAGAAGGGAAACTTACTGTTTTCTTTAAGTTTGGTCCGGCGCCAAAGCGAAACTTACTGTTTCTTGTCAAATTGTCAAAACACATGAACAAACACATTTTGTAAAATCAATTCTAAGCCAATTTTTCAGCACATGATTTCACACTATTATTTCTCTCTTAATAAGTTTCGCCCTACGTGGCGAATATTTGTAACTTGACCATAAGGTCAAGCAACCAGTTTGACTATTTAATTAAAGTACTTTATTAGTATCGAGTGGTATGATTGTGATATTTACCGATGTTAAGACTGTGTGCACTAGCGCGTTCCTGGACTAGTGCTGAATACACAGAGGGTCCGAATTTGCAAATTCGGGTCCCGACAATGACCGGCTAGAACGGGATCGGTACCGTGAGGATGCTCGGAGCAATTATCGAACAGCCCCACGAGACCACAGGGATGCTTGGTGCAATCAGAGCCAGACAGAATACTCTTCTTCAGGCCACTCCCCCTCTCACCGACCCAAGGAAGTTTTCTACCGCCTAGATCCGCGGGTCGTGGGGTCAAGCAGTAACGACCGTTACGACCGCCACGACCGGGGCGAGCGCCATGATAGTCCCATCTTCGGATGTCGAGCATTCGCGGCGCCCCTTCGGCGAGTGGCATGGCCGAGCAAGTTCAAACCCGGCCACATTGAAAGATTCAACGGGACCCAGAACCCCGATGAGTTTCATTCGATATATACCACTACCATTCTAGCCGCCGGCGGGGATGAGGGAGTCATGGTTAACTTCCTGCCCATGGTACTAGATGGGCCAGCTCGGACCTGGCTCTTCAACCAAAAGGAGGGTTCCATCCGGTCTTGGGGCAACTGAGCAGCGCCCTCCGGGCAAACTTCTAAAGCAGCTACGTCCGTCCTGGCAAGGAACGCGACCTCGAGCGCCTGATCCAGACAGAAGGCGAAACCCTGCGCCAGTTTGTCCAGCGATTCATGCAAGTAGAGAACTCCATCCCGAGCATCTCGGACGAAGTAGTGGTCCGAGCATTTAAGTTCGGGGTTCGTTTCACACAGGATCTTGAGATCCATCCGGACATCACGGCCAACGAGCTGTTCCATATGGCCAACCGGTACGCCAACGCCGATGAGGCGGTCCAGTGGAAGAAGATGTTGGACGAAGGCAAGCTCCCGCCTCAGCCCGGTTTGGAAGGCTCTACAAGTAGGAAGAGTGTAAGCTCGGTCGAAAAGAAGATCAAGAAGAAGAATAAAAAGCCCTCCGCTCCAAACATGGTCGCGACCGTCGAGGAACGTCAGCGACCAACCTCGTAGGCGCGCAAAGGTTCGGGCGCAAGGGGGAAGGGCCGACCGCCCCAACGTCGCGACGACCAAGGTCGGGACGACCGGTATCACGGCGACCAACCCGGCCGTCTAAGCAACCACTTCTGCCCGCTCCATCAGGCGTATGGGCACGACCTCCACAATTGCCGGATGTGGACTTTCCGTTTGGAACAGTTCTACAACAGTAAGGGCCCCATGCCCACGCTCCCGGAGCATGGTGAAGGAAGCAAGGGCAAGCAGCCCGCCGACGAGGACGAGGACATGGAGTACCAGGAACCTCAAAATCACATCGCTGTGATATTCGGGGGCTCCTCGGCTTACAGGTCCGTCGCGAACTAAAGGAGGCCGCGCGAGAGGTGCATCATGTCACTCAAGGCAAGCCTCCCGTCCAACAGCTCAAGTGGTCCGAGCCGCCCCTTACTTTTTCCAAGGACGACTGTCCCTTGGGAATGACAAAACCTCAGAGACTCCCGATGGTCGTAAGCCCCACGATCAGCAACACTGTTGTAGGATGGGTGCTCATCGACTACGGGAGCTCCTTGGATGTCATATCCGCCAGGGTCCTGGACGAGATGTAAATCCCCCGTTACAAGATCAAGAGCATTGTAGTCCTATTTTACGGGATAGTTCCGGGTACCTCGATCAAGCCGCTCAGTCAGATCGTCCTGCCCGTGATGTTTGGCACCCCGAACAACTTCCGAACGGAATTGATCATATTCGAAGTGGTCGATTTTGAGTTGGCCTACAATGCCATTCTCGGCCGACCGGCACTCGCTAAGTTCATGGCCGCCACGCACCACGGATACCAATGCCTGAAGGTACCGGGACCCGGGGGCGTGATCTCGATGAAAGGAAGCCTGAAAGTGGCCTTGAATTGCGACGAAAGGGCGCTTGACATGGTCGGGTAGCTGCCCCAACGCGGGCCAGAACAAGAGCTGAAGAGTTCCCAGCCAAAGACTACCCTCCAACCTGGAGGAGAACCAAAGCAGTTCCCTTGTGCGACGCAGAACCAGATAAGGTCGTGCACTTGGGAACTTCTCTGGACCCCAAATAGGAACTCGAGCTCGTGACCTTCCTCCGGAAGAACGCGTGTTCGCCTGGGAACCGTCCGACATGCCCGGAGTCCCAAGGGAGGTCATCGAGCACAGGCTAGCGATTCGGCCTAATATGAAGCCTGTGCAGCAGAAGCTCAGGCGCTTTTCCCCAGAAAAACAGGCTATTATCCGGGAAGAGCTGGATAAGCTCCTCAAGGTTTGGTTCATACGAGAAGTCGACCATTCCGAATGGCTAGCTAATCCGGTCATTGTGAAGAAAAAGGGGGGCAAATGGCGCATGTGTGTCGACCATACGGGTCTGAATGCCGCATGCCCCAAAGACAATTTCCCGCTACCTCGAATAGACCAGTTGGTCGACGCGACAGCGGAGTCCTAGGTGATGAGCTTTTTGGACGCCTATTCGGGCTACCATCAGATCGGCATATCACCTGAAGATGAGGAGAAAAATTCCTTCATCACGCTGTTCGGTACCTTTTGCTATACGACCATGTCTTTCGATCTTAGGAACGCTGGAGCAACTTTCCAGCGCCTTATGCAGAAGACTTTCTCAGACCAAATAGGCCAAAACCTGGAGGTCTATGTAGACGACATAGTAGTCAAGAGCAAGCTTGCCTCGGGTCATGTTTCTAACCTAGAGGAGACCTTCTGTAACCTCAATAAACATCAAATAAAACTCAATCCAAATAAATGTGTGTTCGGTGTGAGGGCAGGGAAAGTGCTCGGCTACATGATCGGACCACAAGGCATCGGGGCAAACCCAGAAAAAATCGAGGCCATCGAGAGTATGCAACCACCCACGTGTGTACGGGAGGTCCAGTCTCTAACCAGAAGGATGGCGGCTCTTAGCCGCTTCATTTCCTGGCTCGACGAGCGTGGGTTGCCTTTCTTCAAGGCACTTCGCAAGCACGATGGTTTCGTTTGGACGGAGGAAGCGGACAAGTCTTTCGAAGAGCTGAAGCAATACCTGTCAAAACCTCCGGTCCTGACCACTCCGAGACTGGGGGAAGTCCTATTACTATACCTGGCCGCTACCCCCCAGGCGGTAAGCGCCGTGTTAACGGTGGAAAGGGACAGGGTGCAACGGCCGATCTATTACATTAGCAAGGTCTTACACGGGCCTAAAGAATGTTACCCGAAGGTTCAAAAGCTCCTATATTCACTGCTCATAGCCTCCAGGAAGTTACAACACTATTTTCAAGCCCACAAAATTCGGGTTCCAACTAACTTTCCACTCAGGGAGATCCTGGGAAACCAAGATGCTAGTGGTCGAATAGCGAAGTGGGCCATGGAGTTCACCGAGTTCGAGATTGAATTCTCGGCTCGCACTGCAATCAAATCCCAGGTCTTGGTAGATTTCCTGGCGGATGGGACGAATCGCACCCTCCCGAGACCGATCTCGACCAACCCGGGCAAAGTTGCTGGGTCATGTACCTCGACGGGTCTCGAGCCTAGGAACGCTCAAGGGATGGAGTTGTCCTAGTATCCCCGCAGGGAGAACAACTCCAGTATGCCCTCCAGCTACATTTCACCGCGACAAATAACGCGGCGGAATACGAAGGCCTCCTAGCCGGGCTACGAGCATGCAAATCGCTCGAAGTCCAACGGCTCACCGTCAAGGGTAACTCACAGTTGGTCGTCAACCAGGTTAACAAGGAGTATCAGTGTTCCGATAACTCAATAGCGCTTTACCTGGTTGAAGTCAGGAAGATGGAGAAGTACTTCAAGAATTTTGAAGTACTCTACATCCCCGGGAAGGAGAATTCCCTAGCCGACAACCTCTCAAAAGTTGGTTCCGCCCAACTTCCTACCTCGGCAGGGGTGCTCGTCGAGCATGTATATAAGCCCTCCATTTCCTCTGTAAAGGAGGCACCTGAGGCGCACGGTAATGTCTCCTTCCCCGAGCATGGTGCGAATTGGATGACGCCATTCATTCAGTATCTCGCACATGGGACACTGCCCGAGGAAGAAGCCGAGCGCTCCCGGCTCATAAGGCGATCCTCACCATACAAGCTGGTCGAGGGCATCTTATACCGCAAAAGAGCACTTGGAGTCCTCTCCAGGTGCATCAGCCAGGGAGAAGGCGACTACCTCCTTAGGGACATCCATGAAGGAATGTGCGGAGCTAACTTGTCCTTCATAACGTTAGTGCGCAAAGCCTTCAGATTGGGTTATTACTGGCCGACGGCCCTAGCAGATGCTCGCTCGATAGTGACCTCCTGCCGAGCATGTCAGTTTCATGCCCGCAAGGTCCACTAGCCAGCATACGCGCTCCAAACAATCCCGTTGACATGGCCATTCTTGGTCTGGGGGGTCGATATACTCGGACCCTTTCCCCGAGGCCGTAAGGGTTGCAAATACTTGCTCGTGGATATCGACACTTTCACTAAGTGGATCGAGGCAGAGCCCGTGTCGACCATCTCGGCCCAAGTGGCCAAGAGGTTTTTTCTCAACAATGTGGTGACGCGTTTTGGCATACCAAATCATCTCATCACAGACAACGGCACCCAGTTCACGAGCGAACTGTTTCAAGCCTATTGTGAAGACATCGGGGCCAAGCTGTGCTTTGCGTTTGTGGCTCACCCACAGAGCAACGGAGCGGCCGAGCAAGCAAATGGGAAAATCGTTCAAGGAATCAAAAAGAGGGTCTTTGCAAACCTTGACCAGCACGGACGGGCTTGGGTGGATTAGCTCCCTTCCGTCCTATGGTTGGTTCACACCACAACAAGTCGGGCTACGGGGGAAACTCCCTTCCAACTCATCTACGGTGCAGAGGCCATCTTGCCCGTCGAAATCGTGCTGGGGTCCCCGAGGGTGCACCTGGTTGACGATCTCAACCGGGAAGGAGAGTGCCTCGAACTTAACTACATGCTCTACAAGCAACAGTGAAATCTAAAGAACAATTTTCCGTGCCTAAACTAGAAGAAGAGAATGTGATTAGTGTTCTCACCGTGCACAACGGTGGAGGATGGAAGGAGCTTGGTGTGGGAGCTCATTGGGGTTGTGGGCTACAGGTAAAGTGTGAAAAAGATTCATGACTATACAAGGATATTTTACACTCAATTAATCGCAGTAAATCTCACCGTAGCTTGCCAATTGATTTTTTCCTCTTTTCAAGTCTTCGCCGGACTTGGGAGACAAGGGATATTTGGGCCAAATTGAGATGTGGGGATGAGTTAGTGAGTGCTTTTGAATTGTGATGGCTCTAGTGCATTAGTTCTCCCCTGTAAATGGCCAAAAGAGGTGGTGTTAATAGGGTTTAAATACATAATAGCAGCGGTGGCCGGAGATTGTCTTTGCTGGAGGTTTTGCGGTGCTCGAGCAGCAGTCAGTATGGGCGAGACATGCATGTTTGGCAAGGTGTAGAGAACCTGGAGGCTTGCGAGAATGCGGTAGGAAAATGACAAGAATCAAGGAGGTTTGGGGTTTCCGGAGGCTTCATGCGAGAAGGAAAAAGAGAAGCAAAGAGGTGAGGGGGAAGAAAGAACTGACATGTAGGCCTTCGAGTCCACACGTCAGTGGGGAAGAGCAAAATGGAAGAGAGAGACAAGAGGTCGGCATGAGCAAGGGGGCTGGTTGGTTGAGCATTTAAGGGATGGGTCCCACATGTCAGAGGTAGAAGAGGCTAGCATCAGATTCACACCGGCAGATAGGGCATTAAAGAAGCATTTAATACAGGTTGTTACACATCAACCAAATTTTTGAAAATTTTATACGTAAGCTTCAGAGTAAGTTTCCTACCCACTTTAAAAATTTGAGATGAAAATTCTCAGTACATTAATTATAAAAATTCTAACATTATGATCTATTCAAACTATTAAATTCTAAAAATAATTTATTTGAAGGATTAAACTAACTTATTAATTTTTTAAACCTTTATAAAATGTTTGGAATGATGTTAGAATACTTCCATAAAAATTTTAAATTTAAATATTAAGTATTTATTTTCTAATAAATCTTTTAATTCATTTATAGATTTTCAGGTTTGGGACAAATAAATTGGAATAAATGTTAAATTTATTATTAATTTTTACCAATTTTACCAAAGATGGAAAAGAGTTTAAAGATCACATGGGAACATGTTGAGCTATAGTAAAATCTAGTAAAAAATTATAAAAATTACTTCCTTGCACTATTCAGTGTCACAACAAGTTAATAAAAATAATCATTTCTTTGAATAATGGATTCACATGGATTTTTCACTGCCACACCATATTTTCGGAGAGCTCCAAGGATTTTTATAGTATTTTTGCGGATTTTTTTTTCTATATTTTACTTTTTATGTTTTTCTCGTTTTACTTTTTTTATCTTTTTAATAATTCCAAGTTCAATAATGTTCCAACAAAGAAATCACCAAATGACATTTAAATGTAGGAAAATCAAGAATAAAAAAATATCTATTTCAATATTTTATTTTTCTCCCATATTAAATCTTGTAATGTTACACCTATTAAGTTGATGTAGTAGAACGACCAATCCGAGAAGGTTTGCTCACAGGGGTGTCCACACAGTAGTGTGGGTTCAACACATACCAATACGATGGTGTATACCTTGCTCTAGGGGGAAGGATGCAATGGGGCATAAACCATTGTTAGTACTATGTGTATGAGTCTGGATATTAGCTATCATAGCAAGGGTTTGACATCACCGGGCTGGTGCACAGTTAGGTTTAGGTGATGTAACGGCTCATGTCATGATCTCTCAGTCACTGTAACATCCAAAAATTAAATAAAAGATAAAATACATAAAAAAATGTGAATTTGATTTATTGTTGCATTTCTTGAATTCATATGCTTTTTAATGAACTTGTTGTAAACAATTTGAATTGTGGAATTAAAAATAGGGAAATGGTAAAAAGGTAAAAAGATAATATGTGAAAAATTTACGAAAGTTAGTAATTATCCCTTTTAAATCTCAGGATAATGTTTGGATGGTCAAAAGTTAGCATGTGCTCATTAAAAACATGAAAAGACTAATTTTGGAATTAATTATTAAATTTGTCCAGATTAGTAAATGATTTTTGTAAATTTTTGTAGAGACTTCCAGAGGCTGAAATTTTTACCACAAGTTTAAATTACATTTATCCATCTATGGAAAAATTTATAAAAAAAATTAATAACTAAGGTTACTATATATTCATATTTAATTATCTCAAAGTTGAAAATCTGTAAAATGGAGTAAAAGAATTGTTAGAAAATAAATACTAATGTTTTGAATCTGAATTGTAGACCCTCACATCATTATTAACCTTGTATAAAAATACCAGAAATTAATAAGTTAATTTGAGCCTTCTGATAAATCAATTTCAGAAATCTATTTTCTGTACAATATCCCTTGTGAGAATTTTAGTAAATAAACTATAGATAATTTCAACCCCAAAATTTTATTAAAGGTAGACAACTCACCCTTAAAGATAGTAAAAAAGTCTAGAAAATTCATGGGTTGATTTGGTCCTTCAATTAATTCGTGTTATCCGGCTGTCAGGGGGATGAACTCGAATTTTTTCCTTCTCTGTTACTTTGACACGGGGGGCCCTCAATTAATCGCTACCCGACCAAACTCTCTGGCCCTCAACCACTGCTGAGTGGCCCCTCCTTTCCTCGGCTGAATTGGGGCGGTATGTCAATCCATTAAGAAATTACTTTAAACATTAGTTCCTAAGACATCTAATGGAAGTTTCCCCTAACTTAATTTCAGTTCTGATAGTTCAAAATGCCATAGCCCAGATCTCCTTTCTTCTTCGTGTCCGGTGACAGTCACTGGCCTCCTCCAGAGCCCCTTTCTCAAGGTGAGGACCCCAGATTGACTTAATAGGACTCATGAATGCTTAATTAAGCCTTATTTGAACCCGAGCTAGCCAGCTCATCGTCGCAGCTCGCTCAGCCATGAACCGCCGTTGGTATCCGGTGAACTCCATGCTCTGACCACCACAGGACCTATTTGACCCCTTCCCTAGAATCACACCGACCCGTAGGAGCTTACCGCACAAACCATTCATCGCCTCAGGCGGCGGTTCACCTCCGATGAACTCATCGGTTGACTCCCCTGCCTTGACTCGCCAACCAGTGGACCAGTGTTGTCAGCCAGGGCATTTGTTCTTGCTCACTGATAACTGGGCTCGGCCGTCGGTCGCTCGCCCTCGTAGTTGGTCATTGACCCGCCAGTCCCACTGGCCAGTCACCGTCACGCGCGTGCGAGCCGAACGCATGAGCCACTGGAATATGGGCCCATGGCATTAGAGAGATCAGCCCAGTGTGAATAGCCTTGTGTAAACCGAAAAGGCACTTCCCTGTTGTGGAAACATATTTTGCATTTTCAACCATTTTCTAGAATCGAGCCGATTCAAACATGCATAACTTTTAAACCGTAAGTCCAAATTAAGCGAAACATGTTCCTATGAGATATTGAACCTGTTTTTGAGAAGTATCATGTGTTGTGATGTTGATGATGGCATGTGGTGCATGGTAATCAACTGTGTTTGATCAATAGATTTAGACCGAGGCAAGTGGCAAGAATGATCGGGTGGGCCATGAGTGGCATCGGGAAAGTCGTTTTGGTTCTTCGGGCAGTCTTGCCCTGGTCACCCTAAGGACTTAACCTTGCAAGCCTTTGAACTGGGTCAAACATGCAACCACATGACTGGAATGGGACGGTCCTAGTTGAGTAAGTTACTAATAACTTGCATGTGGTACCTCGGGGTGTCAACTACACCTTTTGTGTAGCTTGAAGGGGGAGCGTACCAGGGCTACGGCATGGTACCCGTCCAATGGTATGTCGGTCCCATACTTCGCCTCCACTGAGGGAAGGGATGGTGTATGGCAAAAACCGGAGAGGTTCACTTGTATAGCTTGCGGTTTCCGAAAGGCTTTGTTACGGTCACTCGCCTTTGTGGTGTTTAACTGTATCTTGCAGGTAAAATGCGTAACCTCTGCATAGTGTAAAATCTATTCGAATAGCCAAGTCCGCGGTATCGGATACTACTCGGGGATTACAGTCAAGGGTTAGACTTTCATGAAAACAACTTGGACTTGAAAAGTTTGGTTGGGTTTATTGATGACGTTGATGGAAATGTGGATTAGGAAAGGGAAAGAGTTTACTTAACTCCAGGAAAAGTTATTGATATTATATTTGCTTTCACCACTTTTGAATCTACTCATGCTACTTGTTAAATGTTGTTTTACCGCAAATGAATCATGAACCATTCACACCCTGTGTATTTCTGTACTAGTCCCAGATCAGTAGCTAGTACACACAGTCAAACAGTGATGAATCAACAACCATATCATGAATACGTATAACCAAGTAATAGCAACACCAAATAAAAGCAACGACCTTATGGTCGAAATTTACCATTACTGCCTTTACAGGCTGAACAACTTGAATAACTGCAGCGGAAGAAGATAAACCAAGTGGTGACCCATTCATATGCCTACAGGCAATCGAGTAGGGTGCGCGTCCTTGTCCTTGGAATCTCCTTTGACAGCTTCAGTCACTTCTGAGATACGTTTAGAATGTAGCATGTGAGTACATAAAGTACTCCGCAAGTCTGGGAAAGATGCACAATGCTGGGCTATTCAAAGATGGCTTATTATGGTTCTTTTGCACAAAGCAACACTTTCATAAACTTTACATGTAATATTTTCATAAAGTCATTTTAACAATTATTTGTACAGTTGAAATTATTTATAACTCTAGTGAAGGTTCTAGCCACCAATCACTAGTATACAGGCTCTATCCGCCACATCTCAAAAAGATCAGGGTTCAATCCATCCACATGGCTTTGTCCGCCATGGTTCACAAAAACAAGTTCAATCCACCT
The DNA here is from genome assembly GCA_036346355.1 of Rhipidocladum racemiflorum. Classification (NCBI taxonomy): domain Eukaryota; kingdom Viridiplantae; phylum Streptophyta; class Magnoliopsida; order Poales; family Poaceae; genus Rhipidocladum; species Rhipidocladum racemiflorum. The sequence continues at coordinate 971,671 of CM070582.1, forward strand.
ATCTGGCTCTAACCGCCAGAAGCACATCCGAGAGTTCTAACCACTCCCGAGTCACAAAACATCATTTTTTAAACAAAACAAAGTCTACCAATATGAAAGCATTATTTGCTTGCCCTTGACCATAGGCACGGCTATTCGAATAGTTTTACACTCTGCAGAGGTTGTATAGCTTTACCCACAAGATATGATCAACTCTTATTGCCATACGTAATTAACACACTTCCTTTGGTGTGCCGGCAGAGATATCATAACAAGGCCTTTACAATGCATCTACCTAACCTGACTTCACCCGCTGAGGTTTCATCGTTGTTAGGGTTCTATCCACCCAGTACAGAAGCCCCCTCTTGCGCTGTGTGGGAAAAATGACTTGCATCCATCCGGCAACCACATTTCACCATCTGGTGAGTTTAAGCTAGGTCTATACAAATTATTCAGCCAGGTCGTGCCCACTTTGACATGTGGTTGTACTGTTGTGCTTAGAATGGACAATCATAAGCGTTGGTCCTTAATTGACTTGGGGCGGTACTTGCACAAAGAAAACTAGTGCTATATCCGCACTGGCTAGACAAACCATTCTGGCCAAGCCTAAATCATTTTTATTTTGAAAACCAACGGCAATACCCTTTTGCCTATAATTTCCAACACAAGTTTTCAAGAGTTAAATGAAATTCCCACCCATAGGTGCATGCTAACCGATTGCGAATCTAAGCATTTCTACCGAACTATTCTATTCTACCAACAACTTATTTATACTCTTCAATTCTAAGCATTCATAAAAATTATTATAATTAATTCTGTACCCCCCAAAATTCATGAGGTCGCCAAGATCCTCCCTTATTATCATGGCATTATACAAGCCAGCCCAATTTAGTACTCCAACCAGTAGAGTATATATCATGTGCCATCATGACTCCATCCAAATAGTTATTCTCCTAGTCAAAGAATATTTACTCAAAAGTATTTATTATGGTGGATTATTGTGCTAGGGCGACAAAGGATCGTGAATAACAATATCTAGGAGGTCTAAACAATAGGTATAACTAACCGCCTCACGTTAACATCATCCTTTTTAGATAAATAGCAATGCAATTTGTAAAACATTGTAAAATATTTATAAATCATGTGACCAACATGCGTTAAGGAGACTTGCCTTCACTAACGAGGAGAGAAGCGTTGCTCTGTTGGACTAAACTTTCTTCGGCGGCGACATCGGCTTCTTCGACTACGCAAAATGGAGCAACAAATAAATAAAACAAATCTAAAAATTATAAATTAGTACTGGCAGATAGAGGATGATTTTAGATGAATTTAGGAATTTGAATCACTCGATTCAGAGTTACGACGGAAGAGAACGAGCCTTTTGAACCTCCCGCCGGACTTGGAGAATAAATGATTGCCGGCGGAGCTCTGGTGATCCAATTCAAAATCTGATATTACTGGATGTAGAGGACACCGAGAGGGAGCTCCAGCAAAAATTTGAGGCCAAATGGAAGTCGGGAGTGGCCGGAAGAGCTCACCGAAAGTTCGCCGGATTTCAGAAAGAACGGCTTTTACAAGGAGATCCGTAAGTTGGATTGGAGAAATTCTAATTGGGTTATGTGGGGAATGGTGAGAGGATTCTGGGGTTCAATTTATATGATGATCAGACCAGCGGGTCTCCAGAAAACGCTCATCGGAGTTATGGCCAGAATAGTAACCGAGTTCGCCGGAGTAAATGAGTTGAAACGGATGCATTAATTTCAGGTTTTACTTAGCGCCGGGTCCACTGTAGCTGGCGGGTCACTGGACAAAGTGGATCTTATTTAATGAACAGTAATCATTTTATTTAATTTCAAAAATAATTAATTTTGCATTAAAATCCAAATTAAATCCGAAAAATGACAAATAAATTCTCATAAATTTGGGAAAATGAAGATACAACGGTTTCAGCTATAAAAGCATGAATAAATATTTTTAAATAATATAATATTGTTATTTTTAAAGCAGTAATTAATTTTTAAATGGTAATAATACTTTTTAATTTGGAAAAAATAATAGAACAGCTCCAAAAATTCTAAAATAATTCTGAGAATTTAACTATAGCCTTTTGAGCTTACTAAAATTTTTTATACTTTATATTTGTACATTGTTTTGTTCTAAAGAGTTACAAAATGTGTAAAGTCTTTTAGAAAATAGCAAATGTAGTTCAAAAATTTGTGAAAAATTCACAAAAATTCCCATAGAGATTTTGAACCTAATTAATATTTTTTATATATAATTTTTGTTTTTTTAATTAAATTACTTTGTAATAAAAGAATCGAAAACAGAGACGATGAATAGTAGTGGGCTATTGGGCTTGGCCAATTAGGGAGAAATGAATTTTGAATTTTTGAGAAATTTTGCAATTTGATTGGAATTTCAAATGAGATTTGGAATTTAATTTTTGGTTGTGAAGTAGATTTCAGATTGGAATTATATTTGAAATTGGAAATTGAATTTCAAATGAGGGAATGGAATTATATTTGAAATTGGAAATTGAATTAGAATAGAGTTATGATTTTTCGGATGGATATGGAATAAATTCTATTTTCGGTGGAGAAGGGATGCTAGGATAATTAAAACTCCGAATAAAATCCAAATCTTTAAATTGATTAATTTAAATTAATTTTTGACGAAAGAACCGAAAATGGAGATGTTACAATTTCACTCATTTTCCTATTGCAATTTTCAAATTAAATTCATGCAAGATTGATGTTTCAGAACACTATTTGAATTTTTAAGGCATTTTTATTTTATGGAAAAATTGGGAAATATTCATATTTATCCTTCTCAGATGTTATAGTATTTTATACAATTATTTCATAGGTTAGGTTATTTGAATTTTTTACGAGTTTCTTTGGAATGCTCAAAATTGGTGAAAAAGGAATTTAAATGTAGCAATAAAATCCTAAAGCAAACAAATCCAGTAGAGAAAAAAAACCCAAAAATGCATTAAAAAGCATGTTAAATCACTTTACACTATTATGAAACTCCAAAAATGATGTCGTCGTCAATGATTTATGAAACTCCGGTGTCTACTAAAGGAGATAAAGGTGGTTTTAGGATTCTGGGGTTATTATTTAATGCATAATGGTTCAATTAGTTCTATGATCGTAGTTTGGTTCTTTTATAATATTCAGTCAAGAGACAATCTTTGTGTTCATTCTAAGGCATGTCTCCTTAATTCTTATAGACACGTTATTCTTATTTTAGGAATTCAAGATGCTAAAATTATTTGAGTTTATTAAAATATGATACCGAGTAAGCATGAAGTGGTGTGTGCAAAAGTATTTCTTGAGAAGCTTAGAAATAAAAGGACTTACTAAGGTACACAAAGCCTGTGCTCAAGCTACTATCATAGAGCACAATTTCATATTTTTTTTCAATGATTAGGTTCTGTTTCTAAGGTTTTAGATAATATTTACAATACTTAATACTACTTCACATTTCTAATATTGCTTTGATCCTTCCAAAGTCATAACCATGAATAAACATAGCATAATACCTAAATTTATTTTGTATAAACAGCATTACTACGATTTTTAAAGGGCATAGAAATTTATTTCACTGAATTTGAAATTTAATTGCACAAGATATAAACATGTGAATTTTGAATGCATTGAAATTAATATGTTTATGTATTTAATACAAAATAAGTCAAAATTTAGTATTTTTATATATTTTGAGAGCTTATGTTCCTAGAAACATGATAAAATTTGTTTTATCATTTTTGGATTTGATTTGTGAAAATTTTACATAGTACTCATTCTAGGCCTATAGCTTAAATTTGAGCTAATTTATGGTATTTTAACCAAAACTAAAATATTTTTATATTAGTATTTTACATGAATTTACAAAAATTTAGAAATTTATCTCACTGGATTTGGAGTTTCTTAACAAAAGTTATGAGCATTTGAATATTATCGGTTTTGAAAATAGCTGAAAATGGCAAAATATGTTTAAGCTTGGAAAGTGTATTTCGAATTTTCATGGATTTTTGAATTAAACCCCCTAGCTAACAACGTGGTCCCATGCATCAGTGACCGCTTGAGCGCGAGTCACCGATAGCGGGGCCCTACCTATCAGCAACAGTGGGCAGGGAAGCTCGGCTTGAAGGTCGCCGGTAGCGAAGCAGGAATCACCTTGGAGCCGAGGTGGCCCCAGGGCACCGGTCGGTGGTAGTTGAATGGTAGCGAGACGCACTGGCGGTGGAGAGGGGTGGCGCATGGTGGTGGCCGTGGCTGTGAGCAAGGTGGAGGGCAACTCGAGTCTAGCCATGTGGGGGAGAAGCTCCAGGGGGTGAAGAGGAATCGATTTGGCTACCTTGGTGTGGCGTGAGCGGCCGAGGTGACTCATCGACGTGCGATCAGAGGTGGAGAAGAAGGGGAGTTCCTGGCGATGGTGCAGTTGACGAGAGTTGCAATCAAAGCATGGAACAAATTCAGGGGACTGAATGGTGACTCACGGCAAGAGGAATTCGATCGACGAGCTCACTAGGTGACAAATGTGCAGTGGCGTTTAAGAACACTATTTGAATTTTGAAGGCATTTTTATTGATGAGGACATCACTACCATGAATACGGCCATACCTACAAACCCAATGGAAACCAACAATGTCATACAAGGGCCAATTACTCGAGCTCGCGCACGTCAATTCAATTAACAGGTGAATGCGTTCCTCGGGTTGAATACAAATAATTTAATGAATGGAATGCAATTTAATCCTTGTGATGATTTTATTGTTCTTAGGAACCAAGGAGAAGGACTCCCAAACGTCAAGCATGAAGCCAATTCTTCCGGTGCACAAGTTATACTCGGATTCGGCCTCCAGGACAGCACCAACTTAAAACGACCATAACTTTTGATCCACAAGGGTGTTTGGGGTCTATGAGTACTAGTTTGAAAGGTTGCGACGTCCTCTTTCCAACGGATCCGGCCCCATCCCCAAATTTCATCCGAGTCGACAGGAATCTGCAAAACAATTGGCGTCACTTTTCCAAACCGAGAAGACTTGGGCTTTGGGCCTTGTAATAGAGTTGTAGTTGGTATCCTACTGCTTTGGACGTGATTCCCACGCCCCTAGCTTTCATAAATAGCCAGACATCGGCTCCTTAGGGTTTTGGGTTTTATTTGATTAGTTTAGCCAAGTGCAAACTTGATCCTGCGAGTTGTGCTGGACAGCCACCTTGTCAAGATCGTCAATAAGACTCCACTTTGTTTCGCTTCCACTTTTATCCGCAATTTCAGATTGCTTATCCTATTGTTCTTGCTTGTTCTTCGGTTGCTTGCAGGAATTGAACCTCGTGTTTAGGTTGATCGTGCCTACGGCAAGGTCAATAACCCGCCGGAGTTGGTTTAGCGATTGCTAAGGCGCATCGTCGTCGTATAGTGTAGTCGGATCGTCAAAGTCGACTCCAACAAATCGATCGTGTGTTTCTCATCGAAAGATCGGGACACCCACAGTGCCATCACAGCGCCATCAAGTGGTATCAGAGCAAACCAGGTTGCTCGGTGAGAATTCTTTACCCTAGATTAGTAGATTGATATCTTTCCCATAGTCCAGAGAAGCGCCATCAGATTGGATCTCCACATACCAAAACAATTTGAGCCTCGCAATTTCCTTTCCAGTGCACTGCGTTATTGAATTTTTGGTTGCATCGTCGTGTCGAGTTGCTGAATTCTAGTTCTAGTTGGAGTCCAGGTCAGAAGAATTTTTTTGTCTCCCACGGCGGTTTCGAGTTGTGTTCGGTTTCGGTCCCGAACTTTTGAAAAAAAAAGAGGTGTTCGGACCGAAGCTTCTTTTCATCTAACTAATCGCCCAACTGGTCGCCGCGCTTGTCTACCGACTGATCGCCCACCTGATAGCCGACTTCGTTGCCCGACTGGTCGCCGCTTGACTGGTCACCCACTTGGTCGCCCGACCAGTCGCCCTCCTATTAGCCGACTGGTCGCTGCCTGACTAGTCGCCGTGCTTGTCACCCGACTGGTCGCACACCTGATAGCCCACTGGTCGCCGCCTGACTGGTCGCCCACTTGGTCGCCCGACCGGTCGCCCTCCTGTTAGCCGACTGTTCGCCCACCTGGCCGTCCGACTGGTCACACGATTGGTCTTCCGCCTGCATAGCACTTGAAAGAAAAACGAGTCGGATCGTTCCGCAAAAAAAAAGTCTAGAACAGATCCGAAAATTTTTATGTGCCAAACCTGTTTTCACAAGATCCCCAGTCTTTTGAGATAGTTCCCTTCTTTCGCGAATTTTTTTCGCGCTGATTTTCCATCTCTTTGTGAGCATCTTGTCGCCGATCGCGGTTTTGAGTCACGATCCTTGCTAGCCTAGAGTCGACAACTAGTGACTAGTCGTTGAACAATTCTTCAATTTTGCATTCACCGATTGGATTATTGCTAACCTTTTGCTACTAAATTAAGCCTGTCCAAGCTCCACTTTCTACCCGTCTGGGCGTTCGATCCCTTGGCAATCGCTCTACACAAACTTGGAGAACCTTTGACAACGCCAACGGCCGACAACGCCTTTGCATTGTAAGAACTTGTAAGAACTTGGGTCATAGGCTTGAGCGCTTGAGAGACTTGCCACCTAGTAGTTGATAGGAACATTATACTTGTGGTTTTGTTTCCTTGTCATCAACTAATCATGTCAGTGACGAGTTCACTTCATCACTCTCCACGAACCAAGGGCATCATTACTCACTTCCAAAAGATGACGAGGGAAACCACCGATGGTCTTAGCGAGGATGTACGGCTCACTAATGAGCGTATGTCAATGCAAGAAGACCGTCTCGAGATCCATCGAGGCCGCACAAGGGATTGCTAACACTACTCTTGCTACTATTTTGGCTAGACTTGATACTTTTGTAGGCTGCATCTGGTGCTTCCAATCCACCACCCGTCGTCCAAGCAACAATTCAGCTCCACAGAGAGGCCCCAAACAGATTTAGAAGAAACGAGCGAAGAGCACGAATATGATGACACCAGCGATGTGGAGGAGGTCAACCCCATCCATTACGATAATGATCGTGACCATCATCGACTACGCTTCAATCGCAAGGTATGCAACGTGATCCTCCACGACCAAGGAGCGAACGAGATGATGTTTTCCCTAAGGTAAATTTCAATATGCCACCTTTTGAAGGTAAATACGATCTGATGGTTACCTTAGTTGGGAATTACTTGTTGATCAAAAATTTGCGTGCCATGATTTCCACTGAGAATAGAAGAGTTAGGGCTGCCACAAGTGAGTTCACCGATTTTGCTTGTTTGGTGGAGAGAACATTGCCGTGCTCATCCAAATAATATACCCACCACTTGGGAAGCCTTGAAATTGCTAATGAGGCATAGATTTGTTCCTTCATACTATGCTAGAGATTTATTAAATAAATTGCAGCGTCTACACCAAGGTAAGAATTCGGTGGAAGAATATTACCAAGAATTGCAAATTGGCAAGTTGCGTTGTGGATTAATTGAGAATGAGGAAGCTTCTATGGCTCGTTTCTTAGGTGGTTTAACTCGAGAAATCCAGGATATCCTAGACTATAAGGATTATAATTCGATGACTCGGTTGTTCCATCTTGCTTGCAAAGCTGAACGTGAAGTGCAGGGTCGTCAATCGAGGGCAAAAACTAACTTTTCTACAGGTCGAACTACTTCGTGGATACTGCGCACCCCTGCTGCCCCTGCCGGCCGTACTACCACGCCAACCTCTTCCATCAATAGAACGGCGTCCGCCGCCGCAAATTCGGCACCATGACCAACGCCGACGAAAAGTGCCACACAAGCTCCTACAAATAGTTCGTCGTCGTCGGTCGCATCAACGGGACGCACCAAAGATGTTCAGTGCCATCGCTGCAAGGGTTTCGGTCACATGATGAAAGAGTGTCCGAACAAGCGTGTGCTAATAATCCGTGAAGACGGCGAGTATGACTCAGCAAGTGATCTTGATGAAGAAACATATGCTTTGCTCGCTAAACATGAAGACGGCGATCCAAATGCCAAGCATGACGAGGTGCACGTGAGCGCTGGTGATGCTGACCAATATTTGAGTATTATTGCACAATGTGTACTTAGTGCTCAGATTGCTCGCGCCGATCCAAATCAACGCCACAACTTGTTTTACACAAAAAGGCGTCGTCAAGGAGCGATCCATTCGAATAATCATTGATGGTGGGAGTTGCAATAATCTAGCCAGCATGGACATGGTGGAGAAGCTAGCACTCTCCACTAGACCACACCCTCAACCCTACCACATTCAGTGGTTCACCAACAGCGGCAAACTCAAGGTAACTCGCATGGTAAGAGTACATTTCGCTTTAGGTTCCTATCATGATTATGTTGATTGCGATGTCGTACCTATGCAAGCATGTTCTATGTTATTAGGTAGACCGTGGCAATATAATAAGGATTGTTTACATCATGGTAGAACAAATCAATACTCTTTTGTGCATAAAGAAAAGAAAATTGTGCTACACCCAATGTCTTTGATGCCATTGTAAAGGATGAAATTGCTAGATCTAGCAAAGAGAAAAATCGAGAGAATTCTAAGAGTGAAAATCAGATTGTCGCCAAAGGACTTGAACAACATAAACAGAGAGAATCTAACCTTGATTGTGCCAAGCCGAATGAGATTAAATTGAAAGGTGCTTGTTTTCTTGCGACAAAATCTGATTCGAATGAGTTGGATGTTTGTAGGTATACATGCTATGCTTTGGTCTGCAAAGAAACTTTGTTTTCACTAGAGGAGATGTCTCTCTCTTTGCCTCCTGTTGTCACTAACCTTTTGCAGGAATACACTGACATCTTCCTAAAGGACATCCCCTCAGGGTTGCCGCCAATTAGAGGGATTGAGCATCAAATTGATCTCATTCCAGGGGCATCCTTGCCCAACCGAGCAACTTACAGAACCAACCCTGAAGAGACACAAGAGATACAACGCCAAGTTCAAGAATTGCTTGATAAAGGGTACGTACGTGAATCTCTTAGTCCTTGTGCTGTACCAGTCATTTTAGTACCTAAGAAAGATGGAACATGGCGCATGTGTGTGGATTGTAGAGCAATTAATAATATCACCATTAGATATCGCCATCCTATTCCTCGGTTAGACGACATGCTTGATGAATTAAGTGGCTCTACTATGTTCTCTAAAGTAGATTTGCGTAGTGGGTATCACCAGATTCGCATGAAGTTAGGAGATGAATGGAAAACAGCATTTAAAACTAAGTTCGGGTTATATGAGTGGTTAGTAATGCCTTTCGGGTTGACTAATGCTCCTAGCACTTTCATGAGACTGATGAACGAGGTGTTACGTGCTTTCATTGGAAAATTTGTGGTAGTTTACTTCGATGATATCTTGATTTATAGCAAATCTTTAGAGGCTCATCTTGAACATCTACGTGCTGTTTTTAATGCTTTACACGATGCACGCTTATTTGGTAACCTTGAGAAGTGCACCTTTTGCATGGATCGAGTATCTTTTCTTGGCTATATTGTTACTCCACAGGGAATTGAAGTTGACCAAGCCAAGGTTGAAGCGATACAGAGTTGGCCGACTCCTAACACGGTCACACAGGTGCGAAGTTTTCTAGGACTTGCTGGATTCTATCGTCGTTTCGTGAAGGATTTCAGCACCATCGCTGCACCCATGAATGAGCTCACCAAGAAGGGTGTACCTTTTGCTTGGGGCAAGTCGCAGGAAGATGCCTTCAACATTCTGAAAGCTAAGTTAACCCATGCACCCTTACTCGACTTCGGACTTTTCTAAGACTTTTGAACTAGAATGTGATGCTAGTGGATTGGTTTGGGTGGTGTTCTGTTACAAGAAGGAAAACACATTTGCTTATTTTAGTGAGAAGTTGAGTGGGCCAAGTTTGAATTATTCTACTTATGATAAGGAGTTATATGCGCTAGTTCGAACTTTAGAAACATGGCAACATTATTTATGGCCCAAGGAATTTGTTATACATTCTGATCATGAATCGTTAAAACATATTAGAAGTCAAGCTAAACTGAACCGTAGACATGCAAAGTGGGTTGAATTCATTGAATCATTTCCTTATGTCATCAAACACAAAAAGGGAAAGGATAATGTCATTGCTGATGCCTTGTCTAGGAGATATACCATGCTCTCACAACTTGACTTCAAAATTTTTGGGTTGGAAACGATTAAAGAGCAATATGTGCATGATGATGATTTTAAAAATGTGTTGCTCAATTGTAAAGAGGGAAAAACTTGGAACAAATTTGTCCTCAATAATGGGTTTGTGTTTAGAACAAACAAACTATGTATTCCAGCTAGTTCTGTTCGTTTGTTATTGCTACAGGAAGCGCATGGAGGAGGATTGATGGGACACTTTGGTGTGAAGAGGACGGAGGACATACTCGCTAGCCATTTTTTTTGGCCCAAGATGAGACGAGACGTGGAACGTTTCATCGCTCACTGTTCTACATGTCAAAAAGCTAAGTCACGACTTAATCCACATGGTTTATACATGTCTCTGCCTGTTCCTAACGTGCCTTGGGAGGATATTTCTATGGACTTTGTTTTAAGACTTCCTAGAACAAAGAAGGGGAGGGATAGTATCTTTGTCGTTGTGGATAGATTTTCTAAAATGGCACACTTCATACCTTGTCACAAAAGCGATGACGCTACCAACATTGCTGACTTATTCTTTCGTGAAATTGTTCGCTTACATGGTGTGCCAAACACAATAGTTTCAGATCGTGACACTAAATTCTTAAGCCACTTTTGGAGAACTTTGTGGGCTAAATTGGGGACTAAACTTTTATTTTCTACTACTTGTCATCCCCAAACTGATGGACAAACTGAGGTCGTTAATCGAACTTTATCTACCATGCTTATGGCTGTTTTGAAAAAGAACATTAAATTGTGGGAAGAATGCTTGCCTCATATTGAGTTTGCTTATAATCGGTCTATGCATTCTACAACTAAGATGTGCCCTTCTGAGATTGTATATGGATTTGTACCTCATGCTCCAATTGATTTGTTACCTCTGCCATCTTCGGAGAAATTGAATCTTGATGCTAAACAACGTGCTGATTTGATTATAAAAATGCATGAGACAACTAAAGAAAACATAGAGCGCATGAATGCTAAATATAAACTTGCTGGTAGTAAGGAAAGGAAACATGTAACTTTTGAACCAGGCGATTTAGTTTGGTTGCATTTGCGAAAAGATCGATTCCCAGAATTAAGAAAATCTAAGTTGATGCCGCGAGCTGATGGTCCTTTCAAAGTATTGGCAAAGATTAATGATAATGCATACAAGCTTGAATTGCCTGCAGATTTTGGGGTTAGTCCCACATTCAACACTGCCGATTTGAAACCATACTTGGGAGAAGATAATGAACTTGAGTCGAGGATGACTCAAATGCAAGAAGGGGAGGATGATGAGGACATCACTATCATGAATACGGCCATACCTACAAACCCAATGGAAACCAACAATGTCATACAAGGGCCAATTACTCGAGCTCGCGCACGTCAATTCAATTACCAGGTGAATGCGTTCCTCGGGTTGAATACAAATAATTTAATGAATGGAATGCAATTTAATCCTTGTGATGATTTTATTGTCCTTAGGAACCAAGGAGAAGGACTCCCAAACGTCAAGCATGAAGCCAATTCTTCCGGTGCACAAGTTATACTCGGATTCGGCCTCCGGGACAGCACCAACTTAAAACGACCATAACTTTTGATCCACAAGGGTGTTTGGGGTCTATGAGTACTAGTTTGAAAGGTTGCGACGTCCTCTTTCCAACGGATCCGGCCCCATCCCCAAATTTTATCCGAGTCGACGGGAATCTGCAAAACAATTGGCGTAACTTTTCCAAACCGAGAAGACTTGGGCTTTGGGCCTTGTAATAGAGTTGTAGTTGGTATCCTACTGCTTTGGACGTGATTCCCACGCCCCTAGCTTTCATAAATAGCCAGACATCGGCTCCTTAGGGTTTTGGGTTTTATTTGATTAGTTTAGCCAAGTGCAAACTTGATCCTGCGAGTTGTGCTGGACAGCCACCTTGTCAAGATCATCAATAAGACTCCACTTTGTTTCGCTTCCACTTTTATCCGCAATTTCAGATTGCTTATCCTATTGTTCTTGCTTGTTCTTCGGTTGCTTGCAGGAATTGAACCTCGTGTTCAGGTTGATCGTGCCTACGGCAAGGTCAATAACCCGCCGGAGTTGGTTTAGCGATTGCTAAGGCGCATCGTCGTCGTATGGTGTAGTCGGATCGTCAAAGTCGACTCCAACAAATCGATCGTGTGTTTCTCATCGAAAGATCGGGACACCCACAGTGCCATCACGGCGCCATCATTTATTTTATGGAAAAATTGGGAAATATTCATATTTATTCTTCTCAGATGTTATAGTATTTGATACAATTATTTCTTAGGTTAAGCTATTTGAATTTTTTATGATTTTATTTGGAATGCTCAAAATTGGTGAAAAAGGAATTTAAATGTAGCGATAAAATCCTAAAGCAAACAAATCCAGTAGAAAAAAAAAAATCCAAAAATGCATTAAAAAGCATGTTAAGTCACTTTACACTATTTTCATATTTCTCGGGGTGTTACATCCAAAGTATAAATACATTCGAGGAATAGGCCCTACTGCAACTTGTAAATTGTTGGAAGGCAAGTTAAGCTTGACCAGAACATTGTATGAAAATTTTGGACCTGCCATCATGCATGTGCATTGCAGGAAAGCTGCTATATATAAAGGGGTAGCCTATCCATGAAGACCTCAACGGCTCCACACTCATCACTGCATGCGAACGAAGAGCTAGCTAGAGATAAGTGTGCAGCGACACTCGTGTCTCCTCCATATATATCTTCAGTGCATGATGGCAGCAGAAGCACAATCGAGCTGAAGCACGCCACTAAGGAAGTACCAATTGAAAGCAACAGACCGATCGAGGTGCATTGTACGTGCGCCGCACACCCTGTTGTGCTGTCTTATTACCTGTCAAGGATTGATGAGCTAGTAGTACATTCAAGGATATATTGGGGGGTTGCAAGCGCACCCGGCCGCCAAATTTCTAAAACTTTTGTCAGGCATTTTCCTCTATTAATTAAAGAAAATAACTAATTTAATAATATCTCCAAGGCACGCCGTAACACTCTGGACCAATCTCAGCCCACCGTGGGGTGGGTTTATGCATGCATAGCACACCGCTTGCACTTTCGTCCTCGCTTCGTGTAGGGTTAACCCGAAGGTGCTATATATGTTTGAATCCAACAGACATTGTATACTACTACGTACAGCTGATCAATTTAGGCAAGCAATATGGGACTAACATTTGTGTAATCCCAGGGGAAAAGGAACATTTAAGTATAAAAGTTTATTAAAATCGGTTGGTTTGTAGACTATGGTAGCAACACTGCAACCCCGGCCCGGTCGGCATCTCGAGCTCAAGTTTAATTTGTTCCTCCTCCCCTGCTGCATGCTGGCCACCCTTTCAACAACCATAGGCATTAAACAAGAATATAACTCCTCATTTTGAAAATAAGAAGGGAGTGTTTACCCAACTTTAACACTACCCACCTATAATGTTACGGGCAAAAGATTTTCTAAGTTATGTTGATACGATGGTATTTAACGTAACGGAACATATAAGTTTCAGTGGTATTTTATGGAATATGGCACTTGTAGCTAGAGTGCTGCAAGTAGTTTTTTTTTTCCCCAAGAATATTATGTTACAGGAAAAAAAGTCTTGACTACAAACTGTACGTTGATACGATGGTATTTAACTGAACCTATAAAAGTTTTAAGTGGTATTTTAATTTATGGAATATATAGCTTCTTGTAGAGTGCTGCAAGTAGTTTTTTCCATTATAATATTATGTTACCGGCAAAAAGTGTTACTACGTACCGCACGTTAATACGATGGTATAAGTTTGACTGGTATTTTATGGAACTGCAGGTACTTGTAGAGTGCTAGCTATAAATAGTTTTTTTTTCGCAAGAATATCCTGGCTGATATGTTACAATCGAAACATATTCATGAAACTAATGGAAGTAATTAGGAGAGTGGTGATGGCTAGCTCTCTCTGTCTCTGTACGTGTGCGATTTATGGTTATGTATGAATGACGAGCTCGAAAGATGAATGAAGCAAGAAATATCTCTCATTGGCTGATGATCAGTATAAATGTATGGATTCCAAATTTCCAATAATTTGATTTATGCGCCCAACAATTATATGTCATGCATGTTGATCAATATCATTGGAGGCCGGCATTGTGCTCGCTGTTGAGGAAAATCTTCCCCAGGCCAATGGCAGGAGAAGATGGGTCAAATCGGCCTGACAGTACATTGCGCCTAGCCACTTATCCTTGATATCTCCGTGGTACTAGATTCACACTTTGAACAGCACAACGTACCCAACGATGGATAGATGGATGGATGTGATGAGACGTCTGCTAAAGTGACCAACTATTTAATATCCCCGGACATATTTGGCCTCAACCTCTTCCTCTCCCAGTCCAGTCCAGAGAGAGAGAGAGAGAGAGAGAGAGAGGATTGTGAGGAGGGAGGGAGAGAGAGAGAGAGAAGATGATGGAGGATTGTGAGGAGGGCAGCAATGCAGCATGCCCCCTCCAGACGTTTAACTGAAATCAAGTTTGTAGCCTGGTATATAGCTGCATCAGCAGAGGTATGAGAGAGAGAGTGGGTAGAGAGAGAGAGAGAGAGGGAGGGGTCTGGTACAAGAGATGCATGGGATGAAGGGAGAGGAGGCGCAGGTCTCAACGTTCGCTGGCGACGCTCCACACGTTTGAGCACACGGCTCCGACGCTAATAAAAAGGCCTCCTCGCCTTGTTTCGGAGGTCAGGTCGGCCCCAACATCCAAAGCCTACCAACCAAGTCCTCATCTTTGTTATCCCCTCCACTGTGCCCTAACAGCACAATAATTGCCCAACCTTGTCTATATAGAACGCCCAGACCTGCACCTTTTGCTTATCAAGCCACCACTAGCAAACAAGTTATACTATACTTCCAAGAGATCACCGATCAGAGATGAATATCATCGATCGGTACTTCTCTAGCTAGCTAGCTTGCTATATACCCTGGGCTGATCGATCAAGGACATCATCAAGTCACAGCTAGAGCTTGCTAACAAGATATATATATATATATCTTTGTGATAACACTTACCACACTTTGAGCCAGGTTTGGCGCTAGCTAGCTAGGCTAGCTAGTATATATCTCAAAGTTCATCTCCCTTGTGTTTTTTTCATCTTGTTATTAATTTATGAGTGTTGATTTCAACAGCGGTGCACATAAGGGGTTCCTTGATCCACGCGCGGTTGAGAAGGAACTACGTACATAGGTTTGTGCATCCAGCCCGTGTGACAAGATCGGAAAACAACCATTTGCTGTCCGCACCAGGTGTCGATCGACCACTAACTTTTTTATTAAATGAACCGTATGGATAATCTGATATAGTTCCCTCTCTCTCTATGTATAGTACCTATATCTACATACATACATACATATACATACGTACATAAATACATAGAATCATTCTCTATGTTAAACCATGCACACTAGCCGATTAAAATCTTTTCCTACAATCTAGAATTATTGATGTAACCTATATAGCTACTTAATGTGTTGGAGATTACTACCAGCCTACCAAAATCTACATGTTTTTCGAGTGTTACTACCAAATTCTGGGAAAGAAAGGGTGTAAAAACTTTTTGTAACAAAAAATGGTATGAACCATCGCTATCCCCAGCTATGCAAATTTATTTTTTAAATCACAATAACTACAGTTCATTGGGATGCTTATGCCCTAGGATAACATAAATTTGGGAAACATATATAGAAATTGATCATGTCACTTTTTTTAACAAGAAGATGAAATCTACCAAAGGTTCGTGTTTCCAAGTTTTATGGCATGCAGCTGGGTTTTGTATATGCAGTTTTCCCTAGGAAAACTCTTTACAATTATTTTGACGCTGGATGTTGAATTAATTTGTTTTCTGAGTTAGCAGTATTATTCGACAAACTAATCAACCTATAAAATATTTTGGGAGGGTAATCGCCAGTTTGTAGATTCCAAGACTTTTGCCCCTCTGATATCTATGCTGAAAGCAGTGAATGCTTCACAAATATTAGCTAGTGATCTTTATATTAATTTGTGTGAATATGCTGATCACACACACAGAGAGAGACAGAGAGACAGAGAGAGAGATCTAGGCCTTAGTTCTGAGTCCAACAAATCTCTAGCAATTTATTAATCCTGAACAAAACCGGTTTTACAAAAATCAATAATGATAGGCTTATGATATACTACTTGCATGCCCTTTACTTCATGCGGCCTCTCTTTGCAAATGGCCAAAATTCAATCAGCTAGCTACAGCTTCTAGGGCTTACATGTTTTGTTTCTGCACACATATATAGATAGATGCATGATTAATACTGATCGACGCTTAGTGGTCACTTTGTCCATGCATATATAGTTGTATACTCGTACATATCCCTGATAACAACAAAAGGATAATAGGCCCAATATGTGAAGCTAGCTGCTGCACGTATGAACAATGAGTACTGCTTAGCAATAACCCAGAAGACAAACGGGTCAGCGTAGGTTCTGAGATTGTTCGCGCGTGTCCATCTTCTTCTTCCTATGCGCATTGGACGTATTCAATGATTCAAGGGTTTTTATAAGTTGAATACGATAACATGAATGCATTAGATGATCGATTCATTGCTAATTAATTTGTCATGCATATCGTCTCTTAATTCGGTTCGCCGTATTTCTCTGGATCCATTTGTGATTTGGGAAACTACACTTTTTGTATGTACAAATCTTTGTCAAGACCGTCAGAAGCTGCCGCGCGCGCGCAACACGGATCGATCGCCCGAGTTTGATTTGATGATCCGTCGTACATGAAACATATCATATCGTCACTGCAGAGCTATCCCAACCGGCAGCAATGGACGACTCCAACCCGCCGTTGATGGCCACGTACAAGCACCTCTTCGATGACCACCCGCACCGCCTGGACGCCGACGACCGCCATGACGACCACGAGTGCGACCTCCCGGTCATCGACCTCGCCCTCCTGGACGGCGAGTCTGCGGAGCTGTGCCGGGCCGACATCGTGCATGCGGCATCGGAGTGGGGTTTCTTCCAGGTGACCAACCACAGCGTGCCGCAGGCGCTTCTGGACAAGCTGCACGACGCGCAGGTGGGCTTGTTCCGGCGTCCCTTCGAGAGGAAGGTGGGCGAGAGTCTCCTGGACTTCTCGTCGGAGAGCTACCGCTGGGGCACGCCCACAGCGACGTCCCTGGAGCAGCTGTCCTGGTCGGAGGCTTACCACATCCCCATCACGCCGGCGGCCGCCGCCGACACCGTTGACAACACCAGGTGCGCGCGTACGTAGCTAGGCTCCCGCCAAATTGCATGAATATAATGCATGTATAATATAACCGCGTACGTACGTACGTAGTCCCGGCCGGCCGGCCAGCCTGATCAGGTCACTAGCTAGCTAGCTAATCGAGGAGGCTCCCGATGGGGTGCTTGTTGCAGGCTGATGATCGAGGAGGTGTCGACGGCGATGTCGCAGCTGGCGCAGCAGCTGGCGTCGATCCTCATGAGAGATCTGGGGGACGGCGAGGATGAGGACGACGACGGCCGTGACGAGCAGGAGCGAGGGACCGCGCGCGTGTCCGAGATGATGCGGTGCACGCGGAACACGTGCTTCCTGCGGCTCAACCGGTACCCGCCGTGCGGCATGGCGAGCGGCGCCTTCGGGCTGTGCCCGCACACGGACAGCGACTTCCTAACCATCCTTCACCAGGACCACATCGGTGGCCTCCACCTCCTCAAGGCCGGCCGATGGCTCACCGTCAAGCCCAACCCTAGCGCGCTCATCGTCAACATCGGCGACCTCCTCCAGGTACCTACCTACCTACCTAGCTCCTCCCAGACCGTAGCGTACCTCAGGTCAAATAATGCCTTACGGCCAAGGTCACAAGCAGATCGACCAGACCAAGGCTGCTAGCTGCATGTGCATGGTCTTGTTTCCTGCTCTTAATTTGTACAAGCAAATAATTTGAACAGGAGATGCGCGCATGTTGATAAGACCAGCTGATCTTATCGGACCATGCCTGTACTTTACATACGTACGCATATGTGCTGCGTTGCAGGCATGGAGCAATGATTTGTACAGGAGTGTGGAGCACAGGGTGATGGCGAACACCACGCTGGAACGATTCTCTGTGGCCTTCTTCCTGTGCCCCTCGTACGACACCGTGATCCGGCCACAGAGGAGCAGCACGACAACGAAGAAGAAGAAGGAGAAGGCGGCGGCGGCTAGCCTCTACAGTAGCTTCACCTTCGGCGAGTACAGGAACCAGATCAGGGAAGATGTCAGGCTGGCAGGCCGCAAGATTGGGCTGCAACGGTTTCGCCTGCTTCACGACGGCCTCTTGTGACCGGCCGGCCGGCCGTGGGAAACGTACGTGCAGCTCAGGGAAAGATGTCAGGCTGGCAGGCCCTAATCAGCTAGAATTGTGTCTTCTTTTTTTTGTGTGTGTATCTTTGGGGAATGTACACTCAGATCAAGCTCCTGTAGTCCTCATCGTTTCGATCCCCTCCCTCTCCGAACCCTAACACTACTACAGAACACCTAATAGGTGCCGGTATATCTGTGTCGGTCCGACACAAATAAAATTTTTGTATCGGTTCTAGAACTCAAAATGGCGGGAAGACTATTTGTGTCGGTTTGTCATTGCAACCGACACAAATAGTTACATATTAGTGTTGGTTTGTAATTGAAACCGACACAAATAGTATTTGTGTCGGTTTATAAATGGAATCGGCACAGATATAAACTTATTAGTGTCGGTTGTAATGACAAACCGACACAAATAGTCTTCCCGGGCGGTACTGTTGGCTGAGCGTCGAAAGCAGGGGGGACAGGCCCCTGTTCTCGCACGTCGCCGGCCAATTCCCCTTTCTCGATTCCCGCGCCCCCCACGTCGCCATTAACACCAACACCAGGGGAGGGCCTCCTCTCCCCCCCTCCCTCATTTGCCCCTCCTCCCTCTCTCTCTTATTCTTCCTCTCCCCCTTCTCTTCTCTCATGAGCTCCACCTCTCCTCCTCAAATTCGGCCGGGTGGAGGCCATTTGGAGCAGGGGGAGGCAAGGACAAAGCATGGAGAAGCTTCCTCAAGCCCCCAAGGAGCTTCTTGCTTGGTGGATTCAAGATTTGAGTTCATTCCCTAGGTTTAATCTTAAACCCTAGCTTCATCTCCTTTTTTCTCTTTTCTTTTCTGATGAGGACATCACTACCATGGATACGGCCATGTCTACAAACCCAATTGAAATCAACAATGTAATACAAGGGCCAATTACTCGAGCTCGCGCACGTCAATTCAATTGCTAGGTGAATGCGTTCCTCGGGTTGCATACAAATAATTTAATGAATGGAATGCTATTTAATCCTTGTGATGATTTTATTGTCCTTAGGAACCAAGGAGAAGGACTCCCAAAAGTCAAGCATGAAGCCAATTCTTCCGGTGCACAACTTCAACTCGGATTCGGCCTTCGGGACAGCACCAACTTAAAACGACCATAACTTTTGATCCACAAGGGTGTTTGAGGTCTATGAGTACTGGTTTGAAAGGTTTCGACGTCCTCTTTCCAACGGATCCGGCCCCACCTCCAAATTCCTTACGAGTCAACAGGGATCTGCAAAACAAGTTTGGTCGTCTTTCCAAATCCGAGTCAAACTAGGAATAGGAGTCCTACTCGGCCATGGAGGTTTGGCCTCCTATTTCTCCTATAAATAGCTAGGGAGTCCTCCAAAATAACTTGGGTTTTGGTTATTTGATAGTTTAGCCTTTTGCTACTATTTTGAGTCTTTTAGACGTGCTCAATGGCCGCCTAACAAGCTTCTTGTATCGGAACCCCAACTTTTCAATACTTCATCTATATTTGCAATTTTAGATTGCTTTTGCCTTGTTCTTGCTTGTTCTTCGATTGCTTGCAGGAATTGATCTTCGTGATCAGGTTGATCGTGCCCACGGCAAGGTCAATAACCCTCTGGAGTTAGTTTAGCGATTGCTAAGGCGCATCGTCGTTGTCCATTGTAGTCGGATCGTCAAAGTCGTCTCCACCCAAATCGAAGGTTATCATTCTCATCGAAAGATCGGGACACCCAGTTTTACATCATTTTCCTTCTTGTTAAACCCTAGGAAACCTAGTTCTAGTAGTAGACCGTTGATTCTTTGAGTTGCTAGACCTAGGTTAGGGTTTGAAGAGTTATTTTGTGTGATCGATTCGTTCCGGAAACCCTGATCTACCTCTTGTTGGATTTATTCGCCCCAAAAGTCGTTCCTCAAATCTTCAGAGACCTTCCTTTGAAACCCTAGCTCCAAACAAGTCGAGATGGCGACTCTCGAATATATTCCACGCCGGGAAGGTCGATTCTCGCTGAAGAATCGAGTTTGAACTCGATTCGGGTCCAGAATCGAATTCGGGATTTATTAGGGTTTTCGAGTTCTAGGAGTTCGATCATCATGCATCGGTATCGTGGCCAAGCTCTCGGTCGCATGGGACCATATTGCTCTAGCGAAACTAATACACTAGTTGCAAATCCGCGGATTCAGCCGATTTGCAAAAAGGTGCATTTTGGGCATTCGGAGCAATTTCGCATTTCGAAGTTCCAAAATCCATGAGTTCGATGCGTATGGGTCCTTAGCACCGTAGATGTCCTATTTCCATGAAGAAAATCGAATTTGGACTCATTTTGGGTCCAAACCCGATTTTCTGTCATTTTCGTCTTCCGTTAGGTCATAAAGGGGAAATTGTGAATGAGCTCGAGACTCACTGTGGCCAACGTGAATGGGTCCCTGGCGTTGCTAGGAACCTATCCGCACCTTTGCCGCAAAGTTTCGAACTCAATCGCACAATTTTTCCTTTATGCTATTTTGGAATTCTCTGTAGGCCGGCACTACCGCCGTTGTGGGGCCGGTACTGCCACCCGAGCGGCACTACCGTGGACACAACATCGGCTGTTAATTTCCAGAGAGGTCCCCTTTTTGGTCTCTGGTGATCGGCACTACCGGGCCATGAGGCCGGTACTGCCGCCCTCACGGTAGTACCGGAGGTAACCCCAGTACCTTTTTTTCCAGAGAGCATCCATTTTGGTTCTCGGCCAGTGGCACTACCGGGCTTGCTGGACGGTACTTGTAACATCCTCAAATTTATAAAAGTTTAAAATCCAATATTAAAAATGTGAAATCATTTCAATGATTGTTTTTCATGATTTCTTGTGCAATTGTTGCATTGATTATTGATTGAAATAATTATTGGGATCAAATAAAAGAAGAAAAAGAGAAAATGGTAAAATAGTAAAAGTGAGAAATTACCTTAGTAACTTTGGCCTAACCTTGGAATGCCAGGACGTGGCTTTGGCTGGTCAAAAGAATAATGTGAACACCATTAAAACCATGGAATGATGATAATACGAACCATTACTGTTCCTGATCAGAAACAATCATTGCACGGGATTAAACTGCAACACTAATTTTATTGATATGATGTAGTTCATATTTACAATAAATAAGTACAAGAATTTTTATAAAGACATACAACAACTATATTAATTACATCACATAAGACTGTTCGATTACAAGTCCGATTATAAATTACATCATAAGAAAATAAATTACAAGATCCTAAACTACAGCTCATGTGCTGTCTTGATCTGCATTTATAAACCTGCATATTCAATAGTACACATGTGAGAAAAAGAATAAAATAAATGCATTAAATTGGATACATTAAATGGAAAGGGAAATAATTGCCGTCAGCCAAGTTAGATCGCTCAGTGAGGTACCCTAGATTGTCCGGGGGCCAATCTGGCTCCTCTAGCGATTAGATTTTTGCATCACTCGGCAATGACAAACCTGTTTAAGCCGTAGTCTCGAATATTCAGAAAATATCGCAAGATAAAAAAGTTTACCTCAGTAAATCAGTAAAAGACCACAGTAGAAAAGATAAGGCAAGGCTACTGTGCACAGGAGGACAACACCACCATTTCCAGAAACCAGTAGAAGTCACACCCACAGCCCAGCCGAAATCTTTAGAAAGATCAGAGAAGGGCAAAGCAAGTCATCAAGAGCTCCAGAACAACCCAGCCAAACCCAAAGCATACCAGATCAGGTCGGCAGCCACAAGGGGACATTTGGGCCACAAGATTAAAATATTTTACTTAATTAGGATAAGGCAATCTCAGCCGAAACCTCCAGGGCAAAGCCAGCCGGCCAGGTAAACTACTTTAGTAAAAAGATAAGTATGGAGGTAAGGAGAGGATGCCGACCAAGAATTCTTAAACAATCCAGTCGAAACCAAGGTAAACAGCTAGCAGGCCACTTAAGCCACCAAAGCTAGTCCCCAGACCACATAAGAAGGGCCCCAGATCAACTTAACCAGCCGGCCAAGCATGAGTCACAAAACTTAGATGAATACACTGACCAGGACAATTAATGTGTGCATTTATCCCAGCTGTAAAGACCATTCTACCGAGCTCCCCTTTCAAACCCTGCTCACACCGCCATTGCTATGCTATATATAAACCAACCAAGCTTCATCCAGGAAGTCACAAAGCAAGCCTTTTCCAGTGAACAACCCAAGACACAAGAACTTACAAAGCAAGCTAGTGCCAAAGGCAAAGCTCCTAGAGTAAAACTCCCAGTAGTACTTGGCCTTAGAGTAAAACGTTCAGGCAGACCAGCCGAAACCATCAATAAGGGAGCACATCAACGCAAGTAAGAAGCAGTCAGGAGAGTTTATGTCCAGACGCTGACCCCAGGAGCAAGAAGGGAAACAAGCTGAACCGATATCTATCCATCCATCCCCTTGTCACTCAAGTAAGTTCCCACAAATTTGATTCCATTAGGAGTATCATATCATACCCAGGGAGATTGGAAATGAGCTAGATTAGAAAATGACAATAGAAGACTTAAGGAGATGGTCTCAGTAAAAGGAAACCTACTGGGGTTACGCTACTCGTTACCCTAATTCGCGATTACTCCCCCGGCGTACCGCGAGATAAGGTCATCGTCGTAGCGCCATCCAACCGGTGGGATTGCTAAATAGCAAATCATCATAGACCAAAGAAAAGTAGTTCACTTCCAAGACATGGCATCAAATTATCATTTACCATGTAAACAAGTCATTAGGAAGCCTCTATCATTATGCTTTACCTAAGCATTCAAAGACTTTCAAGTATAGCTTAGTATCAATCAATTTATCATCTACTAAGCCAATCTACCCTCAAACAAAGTACCGTGAAACTTCTCACAGATATTTCCAGATCATGATCCATCAGTATATAATCATGGCCATTAAGCGATCAATGGCATCAAAACCATTGTCTGCCACCTAAACAAATCAAAGCCACTGTCAACACACCCTGAATCTATGTTCAAGAATCATTACAGATTATGGCAAGAAATCAATCCATGTAAGCCAACTATATATATAACCGATTTCCAATGCATCAGGGCATAGCACCAATCAATCATCCAAACAGGACAATAACAAGCATAAAAGGACCTCGTTTATTCCTGTGACACAATTTTAACCCTTCTCCTTTTTAAACATGAGTATATAGATAGCAAGCACAAAATTAAATCTGGTTACCCAATAGAAGCAGTTCCTTAAGATTACCCAATTGCGCATGTTTTTATTAATAAGGTACCGAAAGCCCTCTTTCTGAAACTCTACCACAAAATACTCCAGAGCATGTAATGCAAAGAAGCAAAGATCAAGGTTACAAGAAGTATTTACATTAAAATTTAATATGTTCAGATTTACACTACTCCGTGATTCTTATTTGCCGAACATCAGTACTTACCTCAGTATATAAATACATGCATCTTATCAATTCTATTTCATAATAGACAGACTAGTATCAGTTCAGTATGTGCCAAACTCATCCATCATAAGTTTAGCATGAATATTACTCATTAATCTGTTTAGCATCATAGACCAAGAAATATGATCCCAGAGCAAATTTATCTAGTATGATTTCAAACCACAATATCATGTCACCACCCTTTAATCATAGATTTAGAGGAGTTAGCATCCAGAGGATGGGAAAGGAAAGAATAAACCAAGGAATTATCAAACCCTAACCAAGATTTAGTACAAACCGAATCGGCATCGGTTGGGGGCAAAGTAGAGAGATGCCAGTGGAACAAAGAAGTAGTAGGATTAGGGATTTCCAAAACCCTAGCCAGAACCGAACCAGGCGCAGAGGTGAAGAGGGAGTTACCAGTAGAGGAAGGGAGAGTAGAAGACCGGAGAACACCCGGGGCAAGCGTCGGCGGCGCAGGAACCGTCGGCCGAGGAAGACCCGGCGACGATTGGTGATCGGCTTATGGGGAAACGCTGGAGAAGAGCCGGCGGAGGCGAAGTCGGCGAGGAGGCCGGCGGAGCTAGAATTTGGGAACCACTGGGTGGAGTAGCCAGACTAAGGCAGCTGATTTGGGGAGAACAGGGAGATCGTTGAGACCCAGAGGATAAGGGCGCCCGACTAGAAGGGAAAAAGAAAAGAAAGAAAGAAATAAGAAAAGGAAAGGAAAAAGGAGAAAAATGAGTAAATAAATATATATATTCTTAACATATTCTTTGTTAAGGATAAAAATCATTCTAGGTAATTGAAACTTAGTGAATCGTCATATCACTCTTATCCGATGCATATCTATATGCTATCTAGGTGTTATATTTAAAACCCGGATACAATCCATTGATCCACGAAACAGATTTCAAAAATCTACGAAATCCTCAATACTCCAAACATGCAAAATTTTGGCAGAATTGATCAAGGTTAAACTAAGTCAACAAGTAATCATGTTTTTATAATATGCATGCTTAGAATATAATCGCAATACATATATAGATAAATGTACCTATTTGACTTATTTCATATGCAATTTATAAAACACGATCATTCGATGCTACGATGATAATTAGGTTTAATACTAGCCTATTCTATTCTCTTATAAAGAAGCATTTTTGTCATAATATGCTTTGCATCTGAATCCTATTAAAACACGACCCTGCGAGAGATAAACCCTAAGGTTTGTAATACCGATGCATGTGCATAAGTTGAATCATGTAAATTGTAATTACTCTCACACCTGTTGTTTTATGAACTAATTAATATTAATCCAAACAACTTCACACCCTGAAAATGAATTTTAGTATATTTAATCTTACAATCTTAGCTTCCTGAATTCGTAAAATAAAATGAAATAATTCATAAAGAATAAATGATGTGTGTTGTTCAACCCATACCGATAATAACCATAAAGGTCTCCACGTAAGATATTATACACGCGCACGAAATCACAAACCAACCATGCTTGTTTCGTGTAATGTTTGTCATTTGATTTTCCATCTGATTTCCTTTTGCCCTTATTGAAAGTGTTATTTGCTATTTGTTATTCTTTTCGCTATACGACGTGTAGAATCCGACGTCTCGGACTTCGTCGTCAACAACCTCAAGATGACGTCTTCAACTCGTCGCTAAAGACAACAAGTAGCAAGGCAAGCACCCCCTTGATCATATTGATCCTAATTTTTCATAATTAACTAAAATGTTGATTAAAACTTTCTTGCATATGCTATATTCTATAAAATTGTATTTGGGTACCGGTAGATATACCTTATCATTGATAAACTTCCTCAATTGACATTGATATGTGAACCTTGATAACCCTAGCTCGTGGATAGACAATTGATGTCAAAATGGGTATATTCGATTATTACATGCATATGCTTAGCCATGCTTTAGACTGGGATACGAACAGATGGTTTTACTGTTCGTAATGAATATTTGACATATTGAATAAAAATGATGAACCTGATGAACTTTAATCTTGAACCTAATGGAATATTGTGATTCTAATGTTTTATTCTTTCTGAAAGTCAAACTATGATTTCGACGTGGGTGATTATTGGCAATAGCCGGAAGTGCAATTATTAATGCACGTAGATATGGGGAGTATCGCCCATGTCACTTTGAGGACCGAACGTAGTGTTGCATGATCCAAGTAAACCGTACATCCACAAGTACTGGACTGGGACAGTCTTAACTTATTAAATTATTTGGGGATTAGCTTTGCACATTGGTAGGCAGTTGTAGCACGGGCATTCCGAATATAGGTTTGCTCGAGGGAGGTGTCATTACCGAGGTGTTGGCATCTGCCGTTGTAACGGTGTACGCCTGGCTATGAATTTGGGGCTGTTGTTGTACCATTTGAGCCGCGGGCTCCTGAATACTATTGCTTCACCGTTTGTTTGCTTCCATCATAGTCAGGGGTAACGTCATCGGGCTAGTGCAAAGTTAAGGTCCAAGTAACGAACAGTTTCGTTATGAACTCTCTAGCGGCACACCAAAGGAAGTGTGCTAATGATCTACCACAAAGGGAGAACATATCTTGTGGGTAAAGCTGTACAACTCTGCAGAGTGTAAAACTATTCGAATAGCCGTGTCCACGGTCATGGACGACTTGGCGAACTGACACTAGTTAGTTGTTTTATAAATGTTTTGGTGAGCTTACCCTTACAGATGATTCAATTCTTGACATTTCGTTGGCAAGGTTGAATTCAGCTGTTGTGCCTTGTTCTTGGCAAAATTAAATTGATTACAGTTATAATGGGATTGGACGCTTTATCACTCACGAAGGGATGTGGGTACTTTGGTTACATTTTATTCACGAAGGGCTGTGAGTTATCTATTTCTTTTCATTACATTTATGTACATACTTATTACTTTACTTCTTCATTTCCTTTACAAGTTTCGCTTTCAATCTATTATTCATTATTTACAATTCAAATTTCGCTTTATGCAAAACAACTGTAGAAACCCACTTTTTATTCAGCCTGCATATATTTCAGGTTTTGCAAACACTACAAGTCTTGCTGAGTACGCAACGTACTCACCCTTGCTATTATTGTTGTTTTAGACAGGAATCCTCGACAGGTAATGCAACGCAGGAAAACGGGATTGTTAACGACGATTCTTTCTAAGGCTTTACCTTGTCAGTTGCCTGTGGATTATGTGGCAAACTACAAGACTTCTGATTCTTTGTTATGTATTTAGTCAACCTCATCGGTCATATTGTATCATTTCTTCCGCTGTGATAAAATATGAAACTTTTGTATGGTTGTGATTCCAAATTGTGTTTTGTGCGTGCCAGCCACTGATCATGGGAATGGTACAGTATGCACATTAGAACCTTGCTTTTATGTTTGCACTGTAGCATAAAAGTGAGGGTCTCACAATGTATTTGCTTCTTTTATCGATATTGAAGTATTCTATTTGCCATGTTCTTAATCGACGTATAGACGCTGAGACTACCGACTTCGCCGTCGACGACACCGATCCAGCCTATACCACTGAGGAGCAAGGCAAGCACTCCCTTGATCATCTTGATCCCAGATTTCAAAATCCACTAAAATGTGATTAAGAATCTTCCTGCATGCATATGTTTTGATAAATCCCTATTTTGTGATACTTGGTAGCTATAACCCAAATGGATGGATTTCCTTAATCATATTAACATACGATCCATGAAAACCATAGGATTGGTTAAGTTCTTAAAACTGGGTATAATCGCTTATTAATCTGCATATGCTTAGCACTGCTTTAGATCAAGATTGAAAATGTTTACACCCACACACTATTCTTTATGAAATCTTTTATGGTTTATTTGAGCAGTAAAGGATACTGGTAGTTTGTTAAAAATGAAAATAAAACTACTGTTTTGACGTGGGTGATTATTGGCAATAGCCGGCTGTACATGTTTTAACGTGTACGTAGATAGGGTGGAGTGTTGCCCATGTCACAATAAGGACCGAGCTAATGTGTTGTTTTCAGGCCAAGATAACCGTACATCCACAAGTACTGAAATGGGACAGTCTTAACCTATTAAAATTATTTGGAACTAGCTTTGCACATTGGTAGGCAGTTGTAGTGTAACACCCCGGCATTTACTATGCCTGAATGCTACCAAACATAAGCGAAACAACATCTAAATACCACCATTAACATAAAATTCCAGCAAAGGCGCATAAGCTAAAAACCGAGATTTCGGCAGCACCTCCTTTGTTTTAACATGAATCGAAGGAGCAACAACAGTATGACAATATAAGGCAATATGAAAGTCATCTAAAACAGCAATAATTAGAGTCTTAACGACAATATAAGACTAACATCAAGCACTTAATGTTTCCAAGTGACAAACGAACAATAAAACTCTTATAAAGCAAAGCTAAGCCTTAAATCAATGAGCATCACACGCAATTTATTATCAAACTAATAGAAGGAATTGTGGAATCAATATGGTGAAGCTACGTGTGGGCGTGTGACTAATTCCCTTCCCCGCATGCCGTTCTCATGGTACCTAAAACAACAAGAAAACACAAGCGTGAGTTCGAAACTCAGCAAGCATATTGCAATGGACAACAAGAACAATATCATGGCAATAACATCTCCCATCATGTATATCATCTCATTCATGAACAATTAACAATATCATCATCATTATGTATGCAATGTAATGCAATGCTCATGTCTCCTTGGAAACTCATACCGGTATGGTTGAGTACACACCCGTCGGTGTGCACCCTCTCCCTCCTTCCATCCCGAAGATGGAGGGTGCCTACTCCTCGCTTCCGTTCACCGCGGTGAATGGAATCACGATGTAGGACTTACTCATTGGCTCTCTGGATTAGTCATATCTTTCTCACCGACCTTCCCGGATTAGATATTGACTTTCTAACCGCCCGGGCCATGTAACATGTCATGTATGCAATTATGCCAACATCATGTTTAACACACATATTAACACATGGCATCATAACATAATAAACATGCTCATCATATCATTGGCAATCATTAAAGCATAGCAAGTGATCATATATCATATAGTCAATTCCATCTATTCTCAACAAGCAACCTACAACTCGCTATACATCACAACACACTTGCCTCAACCACGTGCAATGGATTGGCGGGAAGTAGAGGGCACTCCCGGGGTCGTACCACCTGCACATAGGTACCACACGCTCACAAACACAACCATAAAATAGTACGCAAACCCTCATCTACCCCGACATTGCCATCTACTCACAAAACCTAAAAACAAAGGTTTTGTCCCGGCGGGACAGCAGCCTTGCAAAAGGCATAACTTGGGTTCTGGGACTCCGAATCAATTAAACGAGTACATCCTCGCGTAGCTTAGGAAATTTCCCAACTTTATCTAGGTATATGGAAAGACTGATTCGGACTCTAAAGTCGTCTAATCTACAGATTACCGTGATCTGTTCCAATCACGTCACAGATTTTAATACGCTCGGTAAAACAGTCATAACTTTTAAACGGCTGGACAGAATTTAACTTTATTTATATCCACGAAAAGATAATTAAATTATCTACAACTTCTTCAACATTCGTACGACAAGATTCGGATTCTAAATTGGCGATAACGCGAACCCTAGATCGACTGCTCATGCTGCCCCAAAACAGAAACGTGGCAACATCTAGATCTAATCCAAATTACTCAAATCCAGCAACACCAATTGATCTAAAAACTTGATAATCACCCTAACAATAGTACCTAGATCAACCCCAGGGAACCCCATGATCATACCTTTGCCCGACGAACGAAAACCCCAAACGATCTCCTCGCTCCTCGCTCCTCACTCCTCGGGTGGATCCGCGAGGTTGCAGAGGTGGGGAGGCCACCCTAGGGCAGCAAGGGGGTGGAGGAGAGGTGGTGGAGAGGTGGAGGGGGCAAGGTCAAGGGGCGCAAGGCCAAAGGGGTGAGGGGGGGGAGGTGCGGCTAGGGCAAGGAGAGGTGGTGGGCGCACCAAAGGGGAGGGCAGCAGGGGTGGGGGCGCACCAAGGGCAGGGAACCCCCCTTTTTACCAGCCCAAACCCCTTTCCTAATCCTAAATGGATTCCTACTCCATCCCACCAAAGCCCACAACCCCCTCTTTAAGGCCCAAAATCCCACGGGAAGGCCCAAAACCCCGAAAACGGCCCGGAAACGTTATAAACCTCCAAACCTTATGGATTTAACCTTGTTTCCACATCTCATACTGTTTTTGACCTTATCATGCACGTTAAATAAGGTTACGACACTCCGTGGTGTCACATTCTTCAAAAGGCCCAAAAACGCGAGTAAACCTCAAGCCGAAAGGTTTTATTCTCTGATTTCACATTCTATAATGTCACACCATACCGTAGTGTCACATTCTTCCCCCCTTCAACAGGATTCGACCTCGAATCCGAAAGACGCCAAAATCAACAACAAAGTCCCCAAGGGACAAAAGGCTTCTCTGCAGCACAAAACATTCGCACAACAACTAAAACCGGAACAAACGACAAACGAGTTCCCAAAACCAACACTTAACGAAAAAGTGTTGATCTAGCTCAACTAAGGGCAACCGCTCACAGGTCGACCTTCACTTCCATTCCCAAATAGAATCTGCGTTTCAACCAAAAAGGGCTCCATCAACCCAAAACACTCGAATCCTCACGGCAAACACTTCATACTTCTATCACAACCATCCTGACTACCATACTCCATTAAACTCATCATGACAAAATCAAAGGAAGTCACAATTCCTTTAACGACCTTTCTACATTCCTGAAAATTTCCATCGAGGGAAAAACTCATTAAGGCACACTTGCCCTTCCGATACACGATCATACTAAAATTTTATTCCATTCTTTCCCAGACAAGACTCAAATCCAAGAACAACTAGTGACGACAATTGCTCACAGCAGGACAAATATCACCGAACTACCGTCAACTTCACTTCCACCCATCGCTACTCTTAATAATGGTTAAACCCATACATCATCAACCTCCATCACAAACTACCCTTATACCACTAAGGTTCGACACCTAGCCCAAGCTAGGATCGTAAAACTTTACCAAACCACATTTGGTTCCTTTCTTAAGAGGGTCTCGCCCTCACACAAAAACACTTAGCTATCAAGCCCAAGTGGACCACACACGGCAACTCAACCCAAAGTGTTAACAACCATTTTGGAAAGAATTCGGCAACACCCAAGCCAAATCACAAAGGAAGCATAAATTCCCTACAACCAAAATACCATAATTTCTTCATTCTTTCTTTTCATACTAGAAAGAAATGGACATCTCGATTCATGACATGCATGCACACTTTTCAAGAGCACTCCGGATTAGTCATATATCCTTATATGACTTTCTCACCGACCTGGCTCAACGACTCTTTTATCATTTAACATCTAAAAAAGATGTCTTGTTTACTTTTCACCATTCATTCATCATATAACAACAATACCGAAAAGTCATTCACCAAAAGACTTCTTCCTCGGTATCACATGATTGAAATACACATAACACTGACGGTTGCGCTAAATCATATAGACTATGACGGCAACATCGTTGACAGTAAAACACCACATCGTAAAAGAACCCACATCAATTGAAAACTGAACTTGCAAAACATTGCATTTCATCCAAATTCAACATTTTGGAAGAGAACATCAAAATTTCAAGTCGAGCATCTGCTCCCACAATCATCACAAACTTCCTCAAGGAGAGGGAAACTCATTCCCAAAAGGGGAACACCTCACTAACAAAATCACTTTGTAAAATATTCATAAAATCCACCTTTTTGAAGCACTCGCAAACATCACACACATTTTCAAAACAACTCCAACTCTAGCCAAAAAGAGTTACAAATTAAATCTCAAGAGTTTCCAACACAAACCCACTATGTCCATCTATTTCCTTTAAAATTTATTCGAAAGATAATTCAGTGCGAACGCGAAAGGGCGCGATCCACTCAAAAACTTTTGGATGAAAACTCAAACTCACAACACGAACTAAACAAATTCGCCAAAACCAAAGGTCGACACCAAACACTACGAGTTTTGGGGAAACTCTGAAACACAGCATATGGAACACCTTGACCGAAAACCCTTCAACCAAAATGGAAAACAACCAAACCAGTCCAAAAGCTTTTAAACACAAGCTCAGCATAAAAAGAACCATCTCTAGAACTCCACTACGCTTTCCATTAAAAGACTTTAATAATCACTTTTTACTCCCTGGGGAGCCCCAACACAATTCAACCCAAAAGCTTCACAACAAATTCTTCCTCTAGTTACCATTCCCAACACTTTTAATAAGGGTTTATGATGCTTATCAAAAAGGCACCCAACCAAGACTATATTGACATGATCCCCATGGATCACCGAATCATAATACATCTTATTCTAAATTTGAAACATAGTACTTCCACAATTCTTTCAGCAAGATCAACATATAAATTTCATACCACCTATGTGTAAACGTCTCGATAATCGAACTGATTCAGTTAACAAACGACTGCAACATGTAAATATTATCTCCACAGGGTAGAATTCGCAAGTAAGACTCTAAATTATACATTTATTAAGGATAATGTCGGGACCCCGAATTTGCAAATCCGGACCCTCTGTGTATTCAGCACTAGTCCAGGAACGCGCTAGTGCACACAGTCTTAACATTGGTAAATATCACAATCATACCACTCGATACCTATAAAGTTCTTTATTTAAATAACCAAGCTGATTTACTCGACCTTAGGGTCAAGTTACAAATGTATGCCTGCCTGTAAAGCGAAACCTATTAGAGAAAAAATAATAGCGGCGGAAAATAAGATAACCGTTGGCGCCATCCGGTATACCACAGGCAGTGGGCTCGCTTCCTAAGTGAGCGGATCCTCTTGGAGTTCCTCCTCCAAAGTAGTGCTGATCTCTTCTTCAAGCTGATATTGTGTTGAGGCAGGGTGAGTACTTGGTACTCGACAAGTCATGCACATAATGCAAGCTAATATACTACATGCATGGCTTGGTACAAAGGAATAGCTCAAGGTATATTTGCAGTAAATAGCATTTGACAAATAATATAAGTAGATTCGAAAGCAGTAGAAATAAGTAAAGCATAAGTAACTTTTCAAGAAGTTTAATAAACATTTTCCCCATCCTAAACCATATTTCCATCATCTTCATTACTAACCAAACCAACCTTTCAAATCCAAATTATTTTCAGAAAATCTAACCCTTATTTGTAATTCGGCGATGTCGATCACAGTGGACTCGGCTATTTAAATAGATTCTACACTCTGTGAGAGGTTATGCACTTTACCCACAAGATCTGATTCAAACACCACAAAGGCGAGTTCAGTAACAAAGCCTTTGGAAGCCTCAAACAACACAGGTGGTCCTCTCGGTTCGTGCTCTACACCATCCCTTCCCTTAGCCAAAGCGAAGTATGGGACCAACACACCAGATTAGATGGAGTATCGGCCACGACCACGTCGCTCCCCGTCACAATCACACAAGCGGTGTAATTGACACCCTGAGGCTCCACAAGTGAGTCCTTAGGCGACTTAGTCAACTAGGGCCGTCCCATTCCGGCCATGTGGTTGCAAATATGACCCAGTTCAAAGGCTTGCAAGGTTAAGTCCTTAGAGTGACCAGGCAAGACTAGAAGAACCAAATCAACATCCCCAATGCCACATTGGCCCTGATTACTCTTGCCACATGCCGTCAGCTGTTTATCAAACTGATTGATTACCATGCACCACGTGCCATCAACATCACATGATACTTTTCCCAGCGAGTTCAATATATCATTAAGTCAATATTAACATTTGATTGTCCAAAATCATGTCATGAGCACGTGCTTGGTCTAAAGCGGTATGCTACGGTCAGTAAACCAGGTTGGCAATTTAATAATGTCCAACTAGTAAACCACAACTAGGGTGACAAGGGTCATGGCACATGCTTAAATAATCAAGGTGTCATGACAATGATTGGTACTTATCTAACCCCATGTTTAAACCAAGTATTTTTCTAATTGAACTAGCATGCAATAGTTTAAATCAAAATAGATTTGAAATAGGATCAACATGGTCAAAGCACAACTTGCCTTCAAAAGTACTCGTTCTTGGTCTTGAGTTGGATCTGAGTCAACACTTCTCCTTGAATCCTTAGGCACTTCAACGTCTGCACAAGTAAAGCGTGCAAATAGCAAATCGCAAATAAACAATAGGCAAAAACATCCCAAAACTCCAAATAAAATCCATAAACAGAGAACATAATTTTCTGGATTTTTGGAGCTGAATCGTTCAAATCAGTTAAAATGCAAAAGTTATGATTTATTAAAGTTTAAATAATCAATTAAATAATATTACAGAGAAAAACTTTAGTCCAAAAATTAAATAAAATTCATATTTAGGTAGATCTCAATTTTATACAAATTTAGAATTTGAATCACTCAAATCGGAGTTGAAGCATAAAAGTTATAAGCGTTTGAAGTTTGAATCTAAATTTGAATCAATATTTGAATTAATAAATCATTTTCCTTTTAGGAAATTAATTGTGCGTCGGCATGGACACGTGGCAGCCTCGATTGGTTGGTGGCGTCGGTAGATCCATGGACTCGGTCCTTTCGGCTTGGGTCCGCCGTGGACTCGGTCCACGACTCGTGTCGTGACATGTGGGCCCTCGGGTGGCGTCATTCTTGGCGTCGTGAGGACTTCCGCAGTCTTGACAGTGGGACCAGCTTGTGGCGTCATGGGTGGCGTCGGTAACGCTGAATTAGCCCAGCGACATGCGGAGCCCTCGACCACGCGGGCCGCGTGTCGGCGTCACCTGCCCAGCGTGGGCCAGCGGCCAGCGCGCGGCCGGTCGAGGCTTCCCGACCGTGGCGCAATCCGTAGTTGATTTGAAATTCAGCGGTCGCGATTAGATCGGGGTTAGCCAGCGTTGAATCTACTCGATGATGCGTGGGCCGTTCGATCTAGATCGGGCGGTCGGATCTAATCTATAATAATCACTACTACGGCGCGTGGCGATTGTGAGCTTAGTTGGATCTTGATCAGCGGTCGAATCTAACCGGGTTTGGAACCGTGAACTCACCTCAACCGCCGCGATCAAGATCGGACGGTCCCGCGAGCTTCGCGAGGGTGATGGCGGCGGCGGGGCTGCGACCACGGAAGCGGAGACAACAGCGAGCCCGGCGGCGCTCGGGTCGTTCGGCGAAGTGGGTGGTCTCTTAGTGCGTCTCGAAGCGGGGGACTCGGATACAGGCTCCTTCGGCGGAAAAGCGGCAGGCAGGGCGAGGCGGGGCAAAACCAGCGGTGAGTGGCGCTCAACTCTGACCCAGGCTCGCCGAACGGGCAAGCAGGCGGCTCGAGCGAGATGGCTCGAGAAGCGGAGTGCGCAAGGATGAGGAGCAACCTCGGGCGTGACCAGGGCTTTAAATAGCCTGGCGTTCGTGCAGCGGAAACCTAATTCTAGCGGCCCGGCGGCTGGCGGTCGGCTTTCGGACTTCGGCGGAAACGATGGCGCTCGGTAAGATCCGCATTAACGATCAGCGGCCACGATCGCCTGGCCGATCGGATCCGGGCGGATCGCGGCTCGAGCCGTGTGCAGGCGGATCTGGCCGTTGGATCTTGATCCAACGGTTAGGATCGATTAGGGTTTTAATTGGTTTGATCGAGTCACGTGGCTCGGATCGGACTCGAGTCGGCTTCGGAGTTCCGACTCGGTCGGATGAAACGATCTTCGACCGAGTTGGATTTCCAGCGATTTAATATTTAAAATAATTCGATAATTCATTTAATTCATTAAAAATAGCAAAAGACTTCGAGAAAAATTCGGAAAAATTACGGAAAATACTTTGGATCATTTTGGACTCAAATAAAATATTTCCAACAAAATTTTATTTGCAAAATTAAATTCTTTAATTATTTCAAAATGGAATAAATTCAAATAAATTCCAAATAAATCCAAATAAATTCCAGAAAATTCCAAAAATTCACCAAAGTGCCAAATCACACATGAATTCAAGAAAAGCAAAATTTTGGGGTGTTACAGATAACATTCTACATCATGTTAATTATCCAAAGCTCACTCTATCGCAACATGTTACAAATTCCCCTATTTTAACCATGGTTTTCAACAAGTAATCTAAACAATTACCACCACTACTAGGTTATTAATAACAACCAACGAGCATAATCATCAAACGACAAAACCCATATCTTTCCAATTGGCCTCGACATTAGCATTAGGAACACGACTGCATACTTCCAATCATGCTAATATTTTGCAACAACATGGATAGCAACTCTAATCAACTTCCAAATTAAAGCCACTAGTCAACACGATTAAATTTCTCTATTAATCCATTAGATTAGAACATCTTTAAACAACCAGCAAAGTTTCTTTAACAATAACAGAAGTCTACATCATCTTCATATCCTAACTATGCAACAGGGTTTAAAACTTTAAACATTATCAAGGGTCATAAGCACTTTTAAAGCAAAGCAACAGATTCTAAGCATATACTTTAGCACATTCAATCATTCTCGCTAAGAGTAAACTACAACACTAGTAGTCTATTTATTCTCAAGCTAGAGATAACAACCGCATTGAATTGTTTCAACTCACAAATTAACTTAACAATGCATCATCCCATAAACCACATTGGTACATGCTACAAAACATGCTAAACAACAATTCTTACTAGGGACAAACGATTTCAGTCAAAAGACTACTTACTTTGTTTGCAGCATTTTAGTTTTAAAGCTCATCCCAAATTCATAAGGAAACTTGACTCTCAAAATTGCAATAAGACCAACCCAACTTGGTCATGCAAAAGGAATTCTCCAAAACACTTTTCAATCTCAAAGACTCCCACAGGAGGGAACCAAGCGATCAAATAAACCATTGCAATTAAAACCTTAACACCAAACCCCAAACTTTCACAACACAAGAAGGGTTTTTCAACGATGATTTCTTAAACCAATAAAATAACGAAATCAACCACCACTTACTCCTACAAAGCCACAGAACTTCAGCCACGGTCGAATTACGGCACAATTCATAATAACTCCTTTAACATCGGAGAAAGACAAACACATGAATAAATTGAATGGTTCTTCCCCATAAAGCAATCAGCAAACTAGGCATCAAAACTGGGAAGGCGCCCAAAAGAAGCGCAACACTAGACTCCTCTTCTTCGTCTTCAACAAAGGAAGACAAAACCACACCGCATACGGAACGATCCGCGAAAATCCAATACCAAACACTTTTCTTTTGGTTTCAATCAATTAAAACCAAGAAAACCAACCAAGACCGACCACAGAACGATAAAGAACATCCAAGGAATCCACCATCAACTCTTCTATTTGACTCCAGTCATCTACCCGATCAATGACAGAAAGGGTAAGCACTTCTTCTCCTACAGGGGTTAATAGTTCTTCGGTGACGGCGCTAACCGGCCACACCGTCAAACCTCACACTTACTATGAAATAAGAGAGGTGACCGAAACCCTTCGGCACCAAAACCCCACTTTTATCACCACAACAGGAACAATTCAATCATTTATCTCATTGACATAGCATCATGCATTGTCAAATGAAGCATTCAACATCAAAGCTTAAATACAACATTTAAGCATAAGAAAACGATACCCATACCCTTTTCCAACTGTGCATCAGAGTGTGCCAAGTTTTAAATTAGTTAACCAAACTATTTCAGATTTTAAGGTTATTGCCCTAAGGCCAAATTTTAACAAGTAGACCTATGCCATGTTTCTACTTTTCCAAGTCAATATTTTAGTTTACTCTAGAGTAAATTACTACATTCACATTCCACGGACCTGAAGCCTGTTCTGATACCAACTGTAACACCCCGGCATTTACTATGCCTGAATGCTACCAAACATAAGCTAAACAACATCTAAATACCACCATTAACATAAAATTCCAGCAAAGGCGCATAAGCTAAAAATCGAGATTTCGGCAGCACCTCCTTTGTTTTAACATGAATCGAAGGAGCAACAACAGTATGACAATATAAGGCAATATGAAAGTCATCTAAAACAACAATAATTAGAGTCTTAACGACAATATAAGACTAACATCAAGCACTTAATGTTTCCAAGTGACAAACGAACAATAAAACTCTTATAAAGCAAAGCTAAGCCTTAAATCAATGAGCATCACACGCAATTTATTATCAAACTAATAGAAGGAATTGTGGAATCAATATGGTGAAGCTACGTGTGGGCGTGTGACTAATTCCCTTCCCCGCATGCCGTTCTCATGGTACCTAAAACAACAAGAAAACACAAGCGTGAGTTCGAAACTCAGCAAGCATATTGCAATGGACAACAAGAACAATATCATGGCAATAACATCTCCCATCATGTATATCATCTCATTCATGAACACTTAACAATATCATCATCATTATGTATGCAATGTAATGCAATGCTCATGTCTCCTTGGAAACTCATACCGGTATGGTTGAGTACACACCCGTCGGTGTGCACCCTCTCCCCCCTTCCATCCCGAAGATGGAGGGTGCCTACTCCTCGCTTCCGTTCACCGCGGTGAATGGAATCATGATGTAGGACTTACTCATTGGCTCTCCGTATTAGTCATATCTTTCTCACCGACCTTCCCGGATTAGATATTGACTTTCTCACCGTCCGGGCCATGTAACATGTCATGTATGCAATTATGCCAACATCATGTTTAACTCACATATTAACACATGGCATCATAACATAATAAACATGCTCATCATATCATTGGCAATCATTAAAGCATAGCAAGTGATCATATATCATATAGTCAATTCCATCTATTCTCAACAAGCAACCTACAACTC
Organism: Rhipidocladum racemiflorum; assembly: GCA_036346355.1. Classification (NCBI taxonomy): domain Eukaryota; kingdom Viridiplantae; phylum Streptophyta; class Magnoliopsida; order Poales; family Poaceae; genus Rhipidocladum; species Rhipidocladum racemiflorum. The sequence continues at coordinate 1,010,482 of CM070582.1, forward strand.
GCTATCCATCACAACACACTTGCCTCAACCACGTGCAACGGATTGGCGGGAAGTAGAGGGCACTCCCGGGGTCGCACCACCTGCACATAGGTACCACACGCTCACAAACACAACCATAAAACAGTACGCAAACCCTCATCTACCCCGACATTGCCATCTACTCGCAAAACCTAAAAACAGAGGTTCTGTCCCGGCGGGACAGCAGCCTTGCAAAAGGCATAACTTGGGTTCTGGAACTCCGAATCAATTAAACGAGTACATCCTCGCGTAGCTTAGGAAATTTCCCAACTTTCTCTAGGTATATGAAAAGACTGATTCGGACTCTAAAGTCATCTAATCTACAGATTACCGTGATCTGTTCCAATCACGTCATAGATTTTAATACGCTCGGTAAAACAGTCATAAATTTTAAACGGCTGGACGGAATTTAACTTTATTTATATCCACGGAAAGATAATTAAATTATCTACAACTTCTTCAACATCCATACGACAAGATTCGGATTCTAAATTGGCGAGAACGCGAACCCTAGATCGACTGCTCATGCTGCCCCAAAACAGAAACGTGGCAACATCTAGATCTAATCCAAATTACTCAAATCCAGCAACACCAATTGATCTAAAAACTTGATAATCACCCTAAGAACAGTACCTAGATCAACCCCAGGGAACCCCATGATCATACCTTTGCCCGACGAACTAAAACCCCAATCGATCTCCTCGCTCCTCGCTCCTCGGATGGATCCGCGAGGTTGCAGAGGTGGGGAGGCCACCCTAGGGCAGAAAGGGGGTGGAGGAGAGGTGGTGGGGAGGTGGATAGGTGGAGGGGGCAAGGGCAAGGGGGTGCAAGGCCAAAGGGGTGAGGGGGGGAGGTGCGGCTAGGGCAAGGAGAGGTGGTGGGCGCACCAAAGTGGAGGGCAGCAGGGGTGGGGGCGCACCAAGGGCAGGGAACCCCCCTTTTTACCAGCCCAAACCCCTTTCCTAATCCTAAATGGATTCCTACTCCATCCCACCAAAGCCCACAACCCCCTCTTTAAGGTCCAAAATCCCCCAGGAAGGCCCAAAACCCCGGAAACGGCCCGGAAACGTTATAAACCTCCAAACCTTATGGATTTAACCTTGTTTCCACATCTCATACTGTTTTTGACCTTATCATGCACGTTAAATAAGGTTACGACACTCCGTGGTGTCACATTCTTCAAAAGGCCCAAAAACGCGAGTAAACCTCAAGCCGAAAGGTTTTATTCTCTGATTTCACATTCTATAATGTCACACCATACCGTAGTATCACATGTAGCATGGGCACTCCGGATATAGGTTTGCTCGAGGGAGGTGTCATCACCGAGGTGTTGGCATCTGCCGTTGTAACGGTGTACGCCTGGCTATGAATTTGGGGCTGTTATTATTCCTGGTGGGTCACTAACTCCGGAATTCCTATTCCTGGTGGGTTACTGACTCCGGAATTCCTTTTACCTTTTTAGCTTCCATCATAGTCAGGAGTAACGTCATTGGGCTAGTGCAAAGGTTCAAATAATCGAACGGTTTCGTTATGAACTCCCCGCGGACATACCAAAGGAAGTGTGTTTTATAGCTTGCAAAAAAGGAGAACATATCTTGTGGGTAAAGCAATACAAACTCTGCAGAGTCTAAACCTAATCGATTAGCCGCGCTCGCGGTCATGAGCACTTGGTAAAGTCATCACATAGTTAATTGTTTTCTATCTTCGAAAACCTGTTTAAAAGAATTTGGAAATGATTCATATTCGTTTAATGACACTTATTGATATATTGAATTGTTAAGACCAGGGAGGGTCTTGTTCGTTATTTTGCTCACAAAGGGCCGTGAGTAAAAATGTTATTATCCTTTTTATTACTTGTTATGTCAATTACTTATCAAACTGTCTTAAATTTTTATTTACGCTTTCCATTACTATTCAGTAATACTTCATCCAAATTTTTGCTTTCCGCAAAACAACCGTAGAAACCCACTTTCCATTCAGCTTGCATATACTCCAGGTTTTGCAAACACTACAAAGTCTTGCGAGTACCAATGTACTCAACTTGCTTCAACAATGTTTTTAGGTGAAGAATAAGAATACCCTGTTGACGATAACGTTAATGAAGATCTCGTAATCTATGGCGAGGACTGTCCTCTCTAAGTTCATCTCGTCTGTTGCCTGTGGAGTTTTGGGCTAGTTGGCAAACAATGAGATGTGGTTTTATTTCTGCTACTTTTGGTTATGTAATATTACTATCACGATTGGCCGAGTTCCAACGGAGTCTTCCACCCAATTTCTCGTCAGCCGCAAATCAAGGACGTTTACATCATGTGACGGCAGAAGAAGCAACTGAAGCACCAGATGTGGTTCTGGGTATGTTTCCCGTCCAATCCATTCCCACTTTGGTGTTATTCGATTCCGGTGCATCTCATTCCTTTATATCCAAAAAGTTCGTAGAAACACATCAAATCCAAACTGAATCTTTACCTATGTCCATGATAATCTATTCCCCCAGAGCAAAAATGAGAACTACTAAAATGTGCCCTAAGGTTAGCATTACAATAAATGAAGTTTTATTTTATGCTGATCTTATTCTTATAGAAACCCCAGGATTAGACATCATTCTTGGTATGCATTGGTTAGCTAAGAATAAAGGACAGATAGATTGTGCTAACAGATCCATATCTCTTATCAATCCTGAAGGAGTTGAAGTGAATTTTAGCTCCACCCAAAACCTTTCCGAATCAAGATCTTGTCTCAATACAATGGTATTGGAAAAGATTCAATCTGTCCCTGTAGTTTCCAACTTTCCTGATGTATTTCCAGAAGAATTGCCAGGTTTGCCACCAGATCGTGACTTAGAGTTCGTCATTGATCTTATACCTGGTACGGCCCCAATTTCCAAAAGACCTTATCGCATGCCACCAAATGAGTTAGTAGAACTCAAAAAGCAAATTCAAGAACAGTTAGACAAAAGTTTATTCGACCTAGTACCTCTCCATGGGGTAGCCCAGTCCTCTTTGTTAGTAAAAAGGACGGTAGTCTACGCATGTGTGTAGATTATCGTGCTCTCAATGATGTTACCATCAAAAATAAATATCCTTTACCCCGTATCGATGATTTGTTCGACCAATTAACCGGTGCCCAAATCTTCTCCAAAATCGATCTCAGACATGGATATTATCAATTAAAAATCCGACCGGAGGATATTCCTAAAACAGCCTTTACCACTCGTTACGGCTTATATGAATATGTCGTAATGTCCTTCGGACTTACAAATGCTCCAGCTAGCTTTATGAGTTTAATGAATAAAGTCTTTATGGAGTATCTTGATAAGTTCGTAGTGGTATTTATAGATGATATTCTCATCTATTCCAAAAATAAGGAAGATCATACCCAACATCCGCACTTGGTACTTGAGAAACTCCGAGAACATAAGTTATATGCCAAATTCGAGAAATGTGAATTTTGGTTAAAGGAAGTTGCATTCCTCGGGCACATTCTTTCCAAAGGTGGAATATCCGTTGATCCCAGCAAAGTTCAAGCAGTCCAAAACTGGGAGCAACCAAAATCTGTTCCCCAAATCCGAAGTTTCCTCGGTTTAGCGGGATATTATCGCCGCTTTATCGAAAACTTCTCCAAAATCGCCAAACCTTTGACTCAGCTCTTGAAGAAAGAAAAGAAATATGAATGGACTCCAGAATGCGAAGCAAGTTTTCTGGAATTGAAGAAACGGTTAACCACAGCCCCAGTGCTAGTGTTACCTGACATTCATAAGAGCTTCGATGTCTATTGCGATGCTTCACGCAATTGTCGGGACCCCGAATTTGCAAATCCGGACCCTCTGTGTATTCAACACTAGTCCAGGAACGCGCTAGTGCACACAGTCTTAACATCGGTAAATATCACAATCATACCATTCGATACTATCAAAGTACTTTTATTTAATTAAGCAAACTGGTTACCTGACCTTATGGCCAAGTCACAAATGTACGCCTCGCAGGGCGATACTTATTAAGAGAGAAATAGTAGTAGCGGAAAATCAAAGAAGGTAACATCGTGGCGCCATCCAAAGATACCACAGCAACCGACCGGGCTCGCTTCCCTAAGTAGACGGATCCTCTTGGAGCTCCTCCTCCAAAGCCGGTGTATTCTCCTCTTCAACCGGTGTTGTAGGGTGGCAAGGGTGAGTACTTGGTACTCAAGCAAGTCATGCATGAATGCAGGCTAATATACTATATGCATGGCTTGGTACAAAGGAATAGCTCAAGGTATATTTGGCGATAAACAAAGATTTGAAAAGTAGCATAAGTAGACTCAAAGCAAGAAAAACAAGTAAAGCATAAATAACTTTTCAAGAAGTTTTAGTAAACATTTTTCCCATCCTAAACCACATTTCCATCAACGTCATCATTAATCCAACCCAACCTTTCAAAACCAAGTTATTTTCGTAAAATCTAACCCTTATTTGTAATTCCCGAGCGATGTCCAATACCGCGGACACGGCTATTCAAATAGATTCTATACTCTGCAGAGGTTATGCACTTTACCCACAAGATACAACAAACACCACAAAGGCGAGTTCAGTAACAAAGTCTTTCGGAAACTTCTAACAATACAAGTGGTCCTCCCGGTTATTGCACACTAACCCTTCCCTTAGCTAAGGCGAAGTCTAGGCCAATCAACCGTTAGATGGGTACTGGCCTCGGCCCCAGACGCTCCCCGTACAACTTACACAAAGGGTGTAGTTGACCTCCGAGGTCCCACAGTACGTTATTAGCAACTTAGTCAACTAGGTCCGTCCCATTACGGACATGTGGTTTGCACGTTAGACCCAGTTCAAAGGCTTGCAAGGTTAAGTCCTTAGGGTGACCAGGGCAAGACTACGAAGAACCAAATCAACATCCCCAATGCCACAACCGCCCACCTGATTACTCTTGCCACATGCCCGGCCGAAATCGTTTATCAAACCCCGCTTGATTACCATGCACCACGTGCCATCAATATCACATGATACCTTTCCAAAACAGGTTCAATATATCATTAAGTCAATATTAACATTTGATTGTCCAAAATCATGTCATGAGCACGTAAAGCGAGGTCTAAGCGATACTACAACGTTCTAAACCCATGTTGGCAATTTAATAATGTCCAACTAGTAATCCACAACTAGGGTGACAAAGGGGTCATGGCACATACTTAAATAATCAAGGTGTCATACAAGAGATTGGTGTTTATCTAATCCCCATGTTTAAATAAAGTATTTTCTATTTGAACTTAGCATGCAATAGGTTAAATCAAAATAGATTTCAAAATAGGATCAACATGGTCAAAGCACAACTTGCCTTCAAAAAGTACTTGTTCTTGGTCTTGAGTTGGATCTGAGTTAATACTTCTCCTTGAATCCTTCCCAAGCACTTCAACGTCTACTCGTAAAGCGTGCAAATAGCAAATACACGAATAAACTATAGGCAAAAAGTGTCCAAACATCCAAATAAAATCCATAAACAGAGAGAACATAATTTTATGAGTTTTTAGAAACTGGAATCGTCAAATTTGGAGTTAAGATGCAAAAGTTATGATTATTTAAAGTTTAAATAATCAATTAAATAATTTTGCAGAGAAAAACTTTAGTCAAAAAATTAAATAAAATTCATATTTAGGTAGATCTCAATTTTATACAAATTTAGAAATTTGAATCACTCAAATCGGAGTTGAAACGCAAAAGTTATAAGTGTTTGAAGTTTGAAACAAAATCTGAAATCATTATTTCGAATTAATAAATCATTTTCTTTTTCGGAAATTAATTATTGCGTCAGCATGGACATGTGGCAGCACTGGATTGGTCTGCTGACGTCAGCCGGTCCATGGACTCAGTCCATGCTCGGCTCGGGTCTACCGTGGACCCGGTCCACGGCTCACGTGAGACTGACATGTGGGACCACTCGGGTGACGTCATCGCTGACGTCAGCGGGCTCACCACGGTCGACAGCGGGACCCACCGATGACGTCATGGGTGACGTCATGGTGCGCTACGCTAAGCCGCCGACACGCGCCCGGGCGGTGTCGCTGACCACACACGCCGTGGCGCGGCGCTCGGCTTCGGACATCGCACGATCGTGTCCGTTGATTTGAAAATCAACGGCGCGATTAGATCCAGGGTTAACACGTTGAAAACTACTCGATGATCGTGGGCGTTCGATCTAGATCGGACGGTCCAGATCTAATCCTACATTAACACTACTACGACGTGGCGATCGTGGGGCCGTTGGATCTTGATCCAACGGTCCAGATCTAATCGGTTTGGAAACACGTGAACTCACCTCAACCGCACGATCAAGATCGGACGGCGCCTGAGCTCGCGAGGTCGATGGCGACGCTGGCGGAGCTGCAAAGAACCGGAGACGGAGGCGACGACGAGCCCGACGGCCGGGTTTCTCCGACGGAGTGAGAGGTACCACGGTGCGCCTTGGCTTGAGGACTCGAATCGGGCTCCAACTCGGCGGAAGACGGCGACGGCGGCGAGACGAGGCAAAAACCGCATGAGTGGCGCTCAACTACGGCGAGCTATCGCGGCTAAACGGGCGGTGCTCTGCCTTGGTGAGTAGGGGCTATGGGTGCGCAAGGTCGTGGCCGACCTCGGTGTGACCCGGCCTTAAATAGCCTCGGCGTCGGCGGAAAACGGAAACCTAAACCTACACGGACGGCGGCGGAGTCCGGCTCGGATCCGGCGGAGACGACGACGCACGGCCGTCCACGTGGCACGATCGACGGTCACGATCGCGTGGGTGCGATCGGATCCGACCGGATCGGTGCGGCTCGATTTCGGCCGTTGGATCTCGATCCAACGGTTCACCGGGTTAGGGTTTGGACTTGATTCGGTCGAGTCACGTGGCTCGGGTCGGGTTCGGGTCGGACTCGAACTCGAGTCTGACTCGGGCTCGGTCGGATGAATAGTACAAACCCACTCGCATTTTCCAGCGATTTAATAATTAAAATAATTCCCAGTAATTCATTTAATTCATTAAAAATAGCAAAAGACTCAGAAAAATTCCAGAAAAATTCTGGAAAATACTTTGGTTCATTTTGGGCTCAAATAAAATATTTCCAACAAAATTTTATTTGCAAAGTTTAATTCTTTAATTATTTCAAAATGGAATAAATTCAAATAAATTCCAAATAAATCCAAATAAATTCCAGAAAATTCCAAAAATTCACCAAAGTGCCAAATCACACATGAATTTAAGAAAAGCAAAATTTTGGGGTGTTACAGCAATGGTCTTGGTTGCGTGTTGATGCAAGAGATGAAAGTCGTAGCTTATGCTTCTCGTCAGCTTCGACCTCATGAACTCAATTATCCAACTCATGATCTGGAGCTAGCTGCAGTAGTGCATGCCCTAAAAATCTGGCGTCACTACCTTATTGGAAACAAGTGTGACATCTACACAGATCATAAGAGCTTAAAGTACTTCTTTACTCAGCCAGATCTTAATCTGCGGCAAAGAAGATGGCTACAGCTAATAAAGTATTACGACCTTAGTATTCATTACCATCCTGGTAAAGCTAACGTCGTAGCAGATGCTCTAAGCCGTAAACTTCATCGTATGATGGTGTCTGCATACACTGATCAATCTGAACTAGTAAAGGAGTTTCAAAAGCTTAATTTGGGAATTGTCAAAGGAGGATTTGTTGCTAATCTTCAAATGCAACCAAATCTGAAAACCCAAATTAAGATAGCTCAATCCAAAGATGAAGCAATATTAAAAATCCGAAAAGAGTTGGGACAAGGCAAAAAATTGGAATTTTCAAAAAATTCCAATGGTATACTCCAATTCAAGAATCGAATCTATGTCCCTAGTGATCTAGAAATCAAGAATCTGATCTTGAGTGAAGCTCATGAATCACCTCTTTCCATCCATCCGGGTAGTACAAAAATGTATCAAGATCTGAAGCGGGAATATTGGTGGCCCGGCATGAAAAAGGAAATCGCCGAGTATATCGCAAAGTGTGATATATGTCAGCGAGTAAAAGCCGAGCATCAACGTCCTGCTGGTCTTCTTCACCCTCTTGAGATTCCGAAGTGGAAATGGGATGATATAAGTATGGATTTCATCACTGGTCTGCCAAGAACCAGAAAAGGACATGATTCTATTTGGGTTATCGTTGATCGATTAACCAAAGTTTCCCATTTCATACCAGTCAAAACCACTCACCCCGGAGATAAACTCGCGGAGTTGTATCTTGAAAACATTGTTCGTCTTCATGGAATCCCCAAGACAATTGTATCTGATCGTAGATCTCAATTTACATCTCGTTTTTGGGAAAGTTTGCACAACCTGTTAGGGACAAAGCTAAATTTTAGTACAGCTTATGTAACACCCTAGTTTTCGCTTTCTGGAGAAAAACCTAATTTAAATAAATTAAATTCAAAACTTGGAGTTTCTTTGGTGTTTATATTAACCTGGCATCCATTCCTATCCAAAATCGGGATTCAATTCCCTTCCGTTCGAAAAAGCGAATTTTCCAGTTTCCGTCGGTACCTGAAATTTCACCCGAGTCCAAAAATGCTCCAAAAATCTACAAACCACTTCCATTGTGTTCCAAATATTCCAAAATGATTTTAGGAATAATTCCCCGGATTTTTGGACCTCAGTTCCTATTTTATCGCGCGCGGCTTTTGTTTAATGCCTGTGATCCGCGCCCGAATATTCAATTCCACAAAAATCATCCAAATTCAGCGGAACCAATTTTATTGGGTCCCAAATAATCTAAAATGGTTCTAGGAATTTTTCCGGAATTTTTAGACCATTTTTCCTTATTTTTCTCTAGGGCGGATTATTTACGTAAAGGAGGACCAATGGGAGAGTGCCACGTGGTGAGGAATAGTGCCCTTCTTCTACCTTGGGCCATGGCAAATAACAGGGAGGAGCTCAAGCATGGCAACAATGGAGGCCCTCTCTTTAATCCACCATAACTCCCTCAAATCAACTCCAAAATGCGAACGGTCGGTTCCGTTGGATTCGTAGCGTCAATCTCTTACCATTCCCCACCCTCACTCGCCGTCAAGCTCGCCGGAAATGGCCGCGTCAATGTGTGACACTACGGAATGGTGTGACATTATTTAACGTGAATGTTAAAGTCAAAAAACTTTATGAAATATGGTATTGGAGGTTAAAACCATATGATAGGAGGCTTAATAGCGTTTTCGGGCCGTTTCCGGGGTTTTGGGCCTTTCCGGGGGAGTTTGGGCCTAAAGGAAAGGGTCGTGGGCTTTGGTGGGATGGAGTTTGAGTCCTAATATGAGTAGGAGACCTGGTTGGGGGCCTCCCCTAGCCCCTTTAGGCGTTCAGCCCCTGCCCTTGCGCCCCCACAAGTCCTAGCCGCCCCCCCACACCTCCCCACCTCCTCCTTGTGGCGCCTCCACCTCCCCATTGCTCCCCATTGCTCCACCACCTCTCCACCACCTCTCCTCCTCCCTTTCTGCCCCTAGGGGATTTCTCCACCACCACACCTCAAAGATCCATCCGTTGGAGCGCTCCGCGACGAGGAGATCCGGCGGGATTGGAGCGAGGAAGGAGATCGCGCGAACCGGGAGGAGATCTATTGGGTTTTCGTGCGTTGGGCAAAGGTATGGCCATGGGAATCCTTGGGGTTGGTCTAGGTACTATTCTAAGGGTGTTTATCCAGTTTTTAGATCAATTGGTGGTACTGGAATTGAGTAGATTGGATTAGATCTAGAAGTTGCCACGTTCTCTGTTTCGGGCAGCATGAGCAGTCGACCTAGGGTTCGGTTTTTCGCCAAATTAGAGTCAGAATCTGGTCGTATGGACGTTGAAGAAGTTGTAGATAATTTCGTTATCTTTCCGTGGATATAAAGAACGTTAAATTCCGCCTAGCCGTTTGAAAGTTATGGCTGTTTTACCGAGCCTGTTAAAATCTGTGACGTGATTAGAATAGATCACGGTATTTTGTAGATTAAACAACTTTAGAGTCTGAATCAGTCTTTCCCTATACCTAGAAAAGTTGGGAAATTTCCTAATCTATGCGAGGATGTACTCGTTTAATTGATTCGGAGTCTTAGAACCCGAGTTATGCCTTTTGGAAGGCTGTTGTCCCGACGGGACAGGACCTCTGTTTTTAGGTTTTGCGAGTAGTTGGCAATGTCGGGGTAGATGAGGGTTTGCGTACTGTTTTGTGGACATGATTGTGAGTGTGTGATAACTATGTGCAGGTGGTGCGACCCCGGGAGTGCCTTCTACTTCCCGCCAATCCGTTGCCCGTGGTTGAGGCAAGTGTGTTGTAATGGATACCGATTTGTAGGTTGCTTGTTGAGAATAGATGGAATTGACTACATGATATATGATCACTTGCCATGCTTTAATGATTGCGAATGATATGATGAGCATGTTTATTATGTTATGATGCCATGTGTTAATGTACGAGTTAAATATGATGTTGGCATAATTGCATACATGGCATGTTACATGGCCCGGGCGGTGAGAAAGTCATAACTAGTCCGGGGAAGGTCGGTGAGAAAGTTATGACTAATCCAGAGAGCCATTGAGTAAGTCCTACATCGTGATTCCGTCCACGTGGTGTTTGGAAGCAAGGAGTAGGCACCCTCCATCTTCGGGATGGAAGGGGGGAGAGGGTGCACACCGACGGGTGTGTACTCAACCATACCGGTATGAGTTTCCAAGGAGACATGAGCATTGCATTGCATTGCATACGTAATGATGATGATAATGTTATGTGTTCATGAATGAGATGATATACATGATGTGAGACATTATTGCCATGTTATTGTTCTTGTTGTCCATTGCAATATGCTTGCTGAGTGATGAACTCACGCTTGTGTTTATGTTGTTTTCTTTTAGGTACCATGAATCTGGCATGCGGGGAAGGGAAATAGTCACACTTCCACACGTAGCTTCACTCTTTTGATTTCACAAGTCATTCAATTAGTGTTGATAATAAATTGCGTGTGATGATCATTGCTTTAAGGCTTAGCTTTGCTAAATGAGAATCTTTTCGTTCGTTTGACTCTTGGAGACATTATATGTTTGGAACTAGAATTACATTTTTGCTAAGTCGTTAATTATTGCTGTTTTATATGCTTTCCATTATGATATAACTTGTGTTACTGTTGTTGCTCCTTCAATTCATGTTAAAACAAAGGAGATGCTGCCGAAATCTTGGTTTTTAGCATGTGCGCCTTTGCTGGAATTTATGTTTAACTGTGGTATTTAGATGTTGTTTAGCTTATGTTTGGTAGCATTCAGGCATATTAAATGTCGAGGTGTTACAGAATGAAAAACCGAAATCCACTCAATTGCCATTAATTCGGCCGTTTCTCCTCCAAACAGCGCACCACCACCTCCATTCTCTCCGTATAAGAATCCCCGTTCCGGGAGTGTGATCCTCCTTTGGCCTCTTCCATTCTTGTGCCCGTGAGATCGAGAAAACCGAAGTTGGGTCGTCGTTTTTGGAGTTCTTCACGTTCTTGGTGATAGATCTCTCCCCGGTGAGCCATTCTTCGTGACATTTGATTCCTTGAGACCGTGATTGAGTCTAGAGTCAAACCCAACAATCAATTTTAGGATTCATCAAGATTTGGAGACGAATTCCGCATTTTTATCATTTTGGTCGGAGTTCCGTTCATCATCGAGTTCGTCGCCTCCGGTGAGTTTTGATCCAATTCCTCCCTCCTATAGATCCCTAAGGATGTCCTCTTGTTGATTCATGCTTTTATTTGGGTCAACTCCATGCAAAAATGAGTGAAAAATCGCGTTTTTTGGAAGTGGCACGCTCGCTGTTTTTTTTTTGGTTTGCACTGTGATTGGGCTCGGGCCCGTGCGCCCGGCTGGCCGGCGTGCCACCGCCACCTGCCGCCGCCGCCGCCACAAGGCATGGTGTTCGCGCCGAAGCGCGCGCGCCGCTATCGCTGCTATCGCCTGGCTGCCGTTGCTTGCGCTGAAGCGCCGACGCCGCGCCGCCGAAGCGCCGCATCGCGCTGCATCGCTGCCGCGCTTCACGCGCTTCGCCGCCGCCGTCGCCGCCGCTGCCGCCGCCGGCCACGGCCGCCGTCACGGCCAAGCAAGCCACACCCCCCCCAAGCTCCATTGCTCCCATGGCTTCCATGGCCAAACCAAGCAAAGAGACAAGGCCCATGTCTATGACATGTGGGGACCACTTGCCATTGAGACAAACCCAGTCAAAGCCAAGTCAACAGTTGACCAGTCAACGAAGGAATATTCCGGGAATATTCCCGATTTTCCAATTTTTCGAAATTCAAACTTCGGAAGCTCATAACTTCTCCGTCCGAACTCCGTTTGACTCCATTCAAATTTCTAAATTCATCTAAAATCAAGATCTACCTGCCAGTACTATTTTTGTAATTTTTGGATTTTATTTATTTTCTTTTATTTATTTATTGCCTCGATTTGCGTGTAGTCGACAATCCCGCCGCGACCGCCGATTCCGTCGCTGAGTTTTCCGAGTTCGACACCTCCTCCGCGACAGAAGGCAAGTCTCCTTGACGCATGTTGATCCTATGCTTTCTAAATGTTTTACCCTGTCTTACAAATTGCATCGCTATTTATATTAAAGAATGATGTTAACGTTAGGTTGTTAGTTATACCTGTTGTCCATCCCTCCTTGATATTGTTATTCCTGATCCTTTGTCACCCTAGTATAGTAATCGACCAATATAAATGTTTTTGGGGAAAATAATCTTTGACTCGGGGAATGACTGCTTGGAGGACCTTTAGGATGGAATCACTAGTATGGAATGTAAATGGAGAATAGTTGAACATTAATGATGATATAAGGGTGGTAATATGAGATGAATCTATGAATGGTGATCATCGAACCTTGTGACGTGGATTGTGAGAGTAGCTCACATTATAATGAATTGGGGGAAATTGTGGAGGATGTATGGTATTGTGAAGCACGCATGATGGATTAAATGGATCATTGCAAGTAGATGATTATTGAATTATGGTATCGCAATAACCATTTATGCGGGATTATGAATAATGTCGATTATGGGTGATTTGTTTAGTAAATGTAGTATCATTGGTTATGGAAATAGCTGTAGTCGATGAATTAATAAAGTATTGGATTTATAGAATCTTTCTTGAAAGATGCTTGGGGTGATATTATGAATTATTCGTGGTGGATTAAAGTAGATGATTTAGAGGGGATAGTGTGAATAATTAAATATATGGTATTATGAAGTATTATCGGTGGATTGTATTCTAGATGATTAGAGATAGTATTGTGAAGTATTCTCGGTGGTTTAGTAGACAATTTTGTGGAATCTTCCTAGTGAATGATAAGATAGATCGTCGTATGAATGATGGATAAATCAATAATACAAGGTATAGTTCAAGGGAAATATTTCATATATGAACATGATTGTGGTTCCATAAGATTTTGGAGTTTTGATAGTACCATGATGTACTTCCTACTTGTTGGATACTATATCGAATTGGATTATTCTTGTGATTCTAAAGTTATGGCAATATAGGGATTATTGGAGAATACGCAGTTGATTATAAGGATTGTAATCAAACCCGGGGATTTGTATTTTATAAAAATAAACTATTGGTGGAATAGAATATTTCGGTAGAAATGCTTAGACTTGCAAACGGTCAGTATTCACCTATGGGTGGGAATTTCATTTATCTCCGGAAACCTTGTGTTGAAAGTTATAGGCAAGGAGTATTGCCGTTGGTTTGCAAAATAAAAATAAAATGAAAAATGGTTTTGGGTAGTGAATGGTTTGTCTGGTGGGCGCGGATGGAGTGCTAGCTTTCATTGCGCAAGTACCGCCCCAAGTCAATTAAGGACCGACGCTTATGACTGTCTCCATTCTAAGCATAACCGTACAACCACATGTCAAAGTGGGCACGACCTGGCTAACTAATTTGTAGAAACCTGACTTAGACTCACCACTCGGTGGAATGTGGGAGCCGGAAAGAGGCACTATTGTTTTTCTCACACAGCGCAAGAGGGGGCTTCTGTACTGGGTGGATATAACCCTAACAGCGGTGAAACCTCAGCGGGTGGGTCAGGTTAGGCGTATACATTGTAAAGGCCTTGTCATGATATCCCTACCGGCACACCTAAGGAAGTGTGTTAATTGTACATGGCATCAAGGGAATATCATGTCTTGTGGGTAAAGCTGTACAACCTCTCCAGAGTTAAAACTATTCGAATAGCCGTGCCTACGGTCAAAGGCAAAGCTTGCTGAATGCTTTCATACTGGTAGACTTTTGTTTTTGATTTCAAACTAAACAACGGTTTGTTTTGGGATCCGAGAGCGGTTAGAACTCTCGGGTGTGCTTCTGGCGGCTAAAGCCAGGTAGGTGGAAGGAACCTGATTTTGTGAACTGTGGCAGTTAGAGCCATGTGAATGGATTAAACCCTGATCTTTTTGGATTGTGGCGGATAGAGCCTGTATATTAGTGAGTGGTGGTTAGAACCTTCACTACAATATTACATAATTCAATTATTAAAAAGAATTGCTCAAATATGCTTTGTGAAACTTATTAACAAGTATGATTTGATGAAATGTGGCTTTATGCAAAAGAACCATATTAAGCCATCTTTGGATAGCCTACATTGTGCATATTTTCCCAGGCTTGCTGAGTACTTTACGTACTCACGTGCTACATTCTAATCATATCTCAGAAGTGGAAGAAGCTGTCAAGGAATTCCAACGACTAGGGCGCGCTCCCCACTCGATTGCCTGTGGGCATTTGGATGGGTCGCTTTGGTGTTTTCGTCTTCCGCTGCGGTTGTTCAAGTCGTTCAGCCTGTTCAGGCCGTAATGGTAAACCTTGACCATAAGGTCTTTACTTTTATTTGGTATTATTCTTATTTAGTTATATGTATTCGTGATATGGTTGTTGATTCATCACTTTTGACTATGTGTACTAGCTACTGATCTGGGACTAGTACGTGGGGCATCCTATTCGCATTTTGTCCATCTGTTTGGGGATGATAAGCTGTGGGCCCCCGAATCGGCTATCCGGAATCCTCTGTGTATTTCTGTACTAGTCCCAGATCAGTAGCTAGTACACACAGTCAAAAGTGATGAATCAACAACCATATCACGAGTACAAATAACTAAATAAGAATAATACCAAATAAAAGCAAAGACCTTATGGTCAAGGTTTACCATTACGGCCTGAACAGGCTGAACAACTTGAACAACTGCAGCGGAAGACGAAAACGCCAATGCGACCCATCCAAATGCCCACAGGCAATCGAGTGGAGAACGCACCCTAGTCGTTGGAATTCCTTGACAGCTTCTTTCACTTCTGAGAGAGGATTAGAATGTAGCACGTGAGTACATAAAGTACTCAGCAAGTCTGGGAGATTATGCACAATGTAGGCTATCCAAAGATGGCTTAATATGGTTCTTTTGCATAAAGCCAAGTTTCATCAAATCATACTTGTTAATAGTTTTCACAAAGCATTTTTGAGCAATTCTTTTTAATAATTGAATTATGTAATATTGTAGTGAAGGTTCTAACCACCACTCACTAATATACGTGCTCTATCCGCCACATCTCAACAAAATCGTGGTTCAATCCAATCACACGGCTATATGTCCGCCATGGTTCACAAAATCAGTTCTTTCCACCTACCTGGCTTTGGCCGCTGTAAGCACACCCGAGAGTTCTAACCGCTCCGATCCCAAAACAAAACATTGTTTAGTTTGAAATCAAAACCCAAAGTCTACCGATGAAAGCATTCAAAGAAGCTTCGCCCTTGACCGTAGGCACGGCTATTCGAATAGTTTTAACTCTGCAGAGGTGTACAACTTTACCCACAAGACATGATATTCCCTTGATGCCAAGCTATTAGCACACTTCCTTAGGTGTGCCGGCAGGGATATCATGACAAGGCCTTTACAATGTATACGCCTAACCTCCGACTCCACCACGAGGTTTCACCGCTGTTAGGGTTATTTCCACCCAGTACAGAAGCCCCCTCTTGCGCCGTGTGAGAAAAACAACAACAACAACAACAACAATGCCTCTTTCCGGCTCTCACACAACAACCGAGTGGTGAGTCTAAGTTAGGTTTCTACAAATTATTCAGCCAGGTCGTGCCCACTTTGACATGTGGTTGTACGGTAATGCTTAGAATGGAGACAGTCATAAGCGTCGGTCCTTAATTGACTTGGGGCGGTACTTGCACAAAAGAATCAAGGCTTGATCCGCTCCCACCCGACATTCCATACCGCCCAAGTCGAAATCATTTTCCTTTTCTTTTTATTTTAGAAAACAGTACTAAACTCATAGTAATAAACTTCAAATCACATTTAATAACATTCTTTTTGAATAATCCCACCCATAGGTTGTTTTCATCGGAAAAGATCCTAAGCAATTCTACCGTACTACATAGCAACGGATACCATATAAGCCTAAGCATGGTATAAACAAGGTTCTAGGGTTACAATGAATATGATTAACAATGTCAAGGAGGAATCAACAAGTTCGGTATAACTAACACTTATATTTGACATATTTCATTAAACATAGCCATGCACTTTATAAATCATTTAAATCATTTCGCAAACATAGGAGCAAAATGCGTCAAGGAGACTTGCCTAGGTCACAGCGAGAAGGTTGAACTCTTTGAAGCCCATCGGCGGGGTCGGCGGTCGCGTCGGGGTCGTCGACTACGCGCAAAACGAGGCAAATAAATAAATAAAAGAAAATAAATAAAATCCAAAAATTACAAAATTAGTACTGGCAGGTAGATCTTGATTTTAGATGAATTTAGAAACTTGAACGGAGTCAATCGGAGTTCGGACGCAAAAGTTATAAGCGTTTGAAGTTGAAAAATGATGGAAAATCAAGAAAAAGAAAAAGTTACTATTTGCTACAGTAACTTGCGAGAATTTTTGGTACAGAACCTGGCAAAACCAACAGAGCCCTCTTTTGCTTCCAAAAATCAGATTTTTGCCCCATTTTCGCACGGATTTGGATCAAACAAAAGCCTAGAACCTCTAAATAACATCCTTAGGGACATCTAGGAGGAAGGGATTGAACCAAAACTCACCGGAATCGGAGAAATCGACGAAGAACGGAGGTTCGGCCGAATGCACAAAAGCTCCAAATTTGTCGCCCACGGTTGAGAAATCCTAAAATTGATGATTGGGTTAGAAGCTAGACTCATCCACGGTCCCAAAGAACCAAGTGGCATGAAGAATGGCTCACCGGAGAAGGAGCTACAAGCATGAACTTGAAGAACACCGAAAAAGTGTGACACACCGTCGGTTTTCTTGATCTCACGGGCAAATGCGTGGAGTAGAGGGAAAGAGGAGCACACTCCCGGAAAGGGGATACTTATACGGAGTGGATGGAGGTGGTGGTGCGGCGTTTGGACGAGAAACGGACGAGTTAATGGCAAGTAAGTGGATTTCCGTTTTTGCTCGGTTGTTCAACTTCCGGCGAGCGTTGGGATTAAAGATGGTGGGGAATTGGAAGAGGACGCCGCTACGAATTCAACGGAACCAGCGCTTCGCGATTTGGAGTTGAAATGAAGGAGTTAAGGGTGTTGGAATCAAGCCCTAGCCATTGTTGCACTTGCAAGCTTCCATGTTCTTTGGCTTGGCTGGAGGTTGAAGATGACCACTATTCCCTTGCCACGTGGCAACGTCTCATTGGTCCGCCTTTACGTAAACAAGTCGCCATAAAGAAAAATTAGGAAAAATGGTCTAAAAATTCCGGAAAAATTCCTAGAACCATTTTAGAATATTTAGGACCCAATAAAATTGGTTTGGTTGAATTTGGATGATTTTTGTGGAATTGGATATTCGGGCGCAGATCGCAGGCATTAAACAAAAGCCGCACGAGATAAAATAGGAACGGAGGTCCAAAAATCCGGAGAATACTTCCTAAAATCATTTTGGAATATTTGGAACATTTTAGAAGTGGTTTGGAGATTTTTGGAGCATTTTTGGACTCGGGTGAATTTTCGGGTACCGGCGGAAACTGGAAAACCGATTTTTCGATCGGAGGGGAATTAAATCCTGATTTTGGATAGGAATGGATGCCAGGTTAATATAAACACCAAAGAAACTCCATGTTTTGAATTTAACTTATTTAAATTAGGTTTTTCTCCAGAAAGCCAAAACTAGGGTGTTACACAAGGCCACTGACGAGCTAGACCCGGCTGTCAGCGACAGCGAACCTATTCAAAATGTTAGCCGCGAATTAGAAGAATACGCTTTCCCTTGTGGAAAGCGCATTTTTCCTTTTTATTGGATTTTAGAAACCCGAATCCATTCAAATGTGCATAACTTTTTATCTATAGCTCCAAATAGAATGAAACAAATTTGTAAATTTATATTAAATCATCTAGTTTTATAATATGTAAAAATATTTTAAACTTGTTTATGAATTTGAATCTGAATTTGAATTTAAAGCTTGAGATTTGAATATGTTCCATATAGAATTTTTGCAAACTAAGTCCAAATTGAGTGAAACTAATTTTGTTTGAATCCTTGGGTCAAGTACTATCCAAATATGTGATTAGATTTAAATTTGAAGTTGTTTTGTGAGATTTTCTTATTAGGATTGAATACTATATAGAGAATCAGTATATTGGTTATAACTTACTCAAAAATGATCCAAATGGAATGAAACTTGTTTCATTGTGTTAATAACATTATTTAGGACCAGTTAGTAAGATAAAAGTTAGGATGTACCATATTACTTTCATTTGACATGATTAAGGTTGCTTATGTACTAACTAATATTAGTGCAATCAATACCACACCTTGAAAATGAATTTCATTAAATTCAATTTTACAATCTTAGCTTCCTGAATTCGTAAACTGAAATGAAATAATACGTAAAGAAAAGTAGTCATGTTGTATGTCCCTAAGCTTTTGTCTTTAGGACCAAAATCTTATAACTTAATTACTACATGAAATGACGAAGTTGATTGCTATCTTGATTGTCTTGGAGTGATTTCATTTGAATCTTTCAACTGCTATCCTTGTTGTTCATGTATTTGCTTCTTTTATCGATATTGAAGTATTCTATTTGCCATGTTCTTAATCGACGTATAGACGCTGAGACTACCGACTTCGCCGTTGACGACACCGATCCAGCCTATACCACTGAGGAGCAAGGCAAGCACTCCCTTGATCATCTTGATCCCAGATTTCAAAATCCACTAAAATGTGATTAAGAATCTTCCTGCATGCATATGTTTTGATAAATCCCTATTTTGTGATACTTGGTAGCTATAACCCAAATGGATGGATTTCCTTAATCATATTAACATACGATCTGAAAACCATAGGATTGGTTAAGTTCTTAAAACTGGGTATAACCGCTTATTAATCTGCATATGCTTAGCACTTCTTTAGATCAAGATTGAAAATGTTTACACCCACACACTATTCTTTATGAAATCTTTTATGGTTTACACTCCCTTGATCATCTTGATCCCAGATTTCAAAATCCACTAAAATGTGATTAAGAATCTTCCTGCATGCATATGTTTTGATAAATCCCTATTTTGTGATACTTGGTAGCTATAACCCAAATGGATGGATTTCCTTAATCATATTAACATACGATCCATGAAAACCATAGGATTGGTTAAGTTCTTAAAACTGGGTATAACCGCTTATTAATCTGCATATGCTTAGCACTTCTTTAGATCAAGATTGAAAATGTTTACACCCACACACTATTCTTTATGAAATCTTTTATGGTTTATTTGAGCAGTAAAGGATACTGGTAGTTTGTTAAAAATGAAAATAAAACTACTGTTTTGACGTGGGTGATTATTGGCAATAGCCGGCTGTACATGTTTTAACGTGTACGTAGATAGGGTGGAGTGTTGCCCATGTCACAATAAGGACCGAGCTAATGTGTTGTTTTCAGGCCAAGATAACCGTACATCCACAAGTACTGAAATGGGACAGTCTTAACCTATTAAAATTATTTGGAACTAGCTTTGCACATTGGTAGGCAGTTGTAGCACGGGCACTCCGGATATAGGTTTGCTCGAGGGAGGTGTCATCACCGAGGTGTTGGCATCTGCCGTTGTAACGGTGTACGCCTGGCTATGAATTTGGGGCTGTTATTATTCCTGGTGGGTCACTAACTCCGGAATCCCTATTCCTGGTGGGTTACTGACTCCGGAATTCCTTTTACCTTTTTAGCTTCCATCATTGTCAGGAGTAATGTCATTGGGCTAGTGCAAAGTTAAGGTTCAAATAATCGAACGGTTTCGTTATGAACTCCCCGCTGACATACCAAAGGAAGTGCGTTTTATAGCTTGCAAAAAAGGAGAACATATCTTGTGGGTAAAGCAGTACAAACTCTGCAGAGTCTAAATCTAATCGATTAGCCGCGCTCGCGGTCATGAGCACTTGGTAAAGTCATCACATAGTTAATTGTTTTCTATCTTCGAAAACCTGTTTAAAAGAATTTGGAAATGATTCATATTCGTTTAATGACACTTATTGATATATTGAATTGTTAAGACCAGGGAGGGTCTTGTTCGTTATTTTGCTCACAAAGGGCCGTGAGTAAAAATGTTATTATCCTTTTTATTACTTGTTATGTCAATTACTTATCAAACTGTCTTAAATTTTTATTTACGCTTTCTATTACTATTCAGTAATACTTCATCCAAATTTTTGCTTTCCGCAAAACAACCGTAGAAACCCACTTTCCATTCAGCTTGCAATATACTCCAGGTTTTGCAAACACTACAAAGTCTTGCGAGTACCAATGTACTCAACTTGCTTCAACAATGTTTTTAGGTGAAGAACAAGAATACCCTGTTGACGATAACGTTAATGAAGATCTCGTAATCTATGGCGATGACTGTCCTCTCTAAGTTCATCTCGTCTGTTGCCTGTGGAGTTTTGGGTTAGTTGGCAAACAATGAGATGTGGTTTTATTTCTGCTACTTTTGGTTATGTAATATTACTATCAAACACCTGATGTAATAAAAATTTGAACTTGTGTATGGCTGTAATTTCAAATTGTGTTGGTGCGTGCCAGCCACTGATCATGGGAATGGCACGGTATGCACTTTAGAACCTTGTTTTTATGTTACACTGTGGCATAAAAATGAGGGTCTCACAGTATTATCGGCATAGGGCGGCACTACCGCTCAATAGTAGCTAGTACTGCCGGGCTCAGGGAGGAACCCTGATTTTTTCTTTCCGCTTAAGTTCTTATTTCCCGTTTTTGGTTCTTATTGGTATTGGATTGCTTCTTTCCCTATTTTGATCCATGTTATTGGCCTTATTGTTCTTCGCGTAGACGTTGACGTGTCGAACGCCGCAGACGACCCTGACTTCGTTCCGGAGTTCGATTTCGCAGAAGAGCAAACAGGCAAGCACCTCCTTTGACCATTTTGAATCCTATATTTGCAAATTATACTTTCGTTGTCAAAACTAGCATGCATGCGTGTATGTCATTATAATGCTAGTTTGTGGGAATTGGTAATTAATTCCAGAATTGATGGACTTCCTTAATCAAAATCGATCTGAGAACCTTGTTAAACTATAGACTAGTGTTAGACATGCAATAAATGTCAAGAGGGTAATAAAGTGTAGTATTTGCATACGCTTAGCCCTGCAGTAGTAATTGCTACAGGAGATCGTGACACACTCAATTACAATTCTCCTGGAACTAAAATGGTGGTTGGTTTGGGTTATGGTTGGGATTTGGAATCTAGTTTAGAAATTCAAACGGTGCTTTGGTGGGGTTGAAAAAGGAATGGTTGCATGAGTAAAATGGAAAGTACGGAGAGTTTAGACCCGGGCGAGATGTGTGGAGTTGGTGGTTTGGAAATGGTTTAGTTTGGTCGTTTCGGTTGTATGGATGGTATGGCGTTTGGAATGGATTTCAAGCCAGGGGCTTGCTTTGGAATGGATCTGGTGTCGGTTGGTCCCTTGCTATGGGGAGCTTGCGGGATAGTGGGAGCTCCGAGGGGCCGCTAGTACCGATCCTCTGTGGCCGTAGCAAGTGAGTTTGGAAGATCTCGCCTGAGTCACCCTAAGGACTGAACTTGATGTTATCACTAAGTCAAAAACGTGCAACCACATGTGCCAGTATGGGATGGCCTTAGCCTAGTACAGTGAGAAGGATCTGGTCTTGCATTTGAGGAGGGCAAGGTAGTATGGACACACCCGTGGTGCCGTTGTGTTCTAGGGACTCTCTTGTCAAGGCGTCGAGGGAGAGTTTACCCAATACAACGGTAATGCCTACTACGGGGAGTCATGGGCTAGTGGGATCCTGTCGGGACCACTAGTGGCCATCCTCTATGGCCGTAGCTAAGAACGCACATTACCGGGCCGGTGCAAGATGTGAATCCCGATCTCTCGAAAGGTTTCATCACTATCTAGCAAAACGGGTATGATAAGTATTGCGTGGCATGGATGATATGATTGCTAGAACGTGTCATGTGGGTACAGTGTACAGTCTCTGCAGAGATAAATAAACTAATCGATTAGCCGTGCTCACGGTCATGAGTAGCTTGGGAAGTACTGTCAAGTATAGATTTTGGTTTGTTTTGTTTTGGAAAATGTTTGGAAAAGGAAAAGGGTTTGGGTTGGTTTGGTTTTGATTTTGGGCTTGGTCTTGTCTCATAAAATGGTATGGTTGGTTGAGAATGGAATGGAATGGGATAGAATGGAATAAGGTGAATTGGATGGTATTTGGTTTATGGATCTAATGTTATTGTCTACTGTTACTCTAAAATGCTCTCTTTTCAATTGCTTTGTAAACTGCGATGATTTGGAATCAAATATTGTATTGTAAAAAAATATAGCTTTGTGCTCAAATATACTTAGTGTAGAAACCTGCATCCTTTGTTGAAACCTGCATATAAATATTATCATTTCCATACACTAAAGTCTTGCGAGTACATACGTGTACTCACCGTTTGCTCTAACAAATTTTGGCTAGAAGGAGAAGAAGGTAATGAGGATGATCCCGACGAGTCGCAGTTCGCGTCGGAGTTCGACGAGTTTGCCGAGGGTTAACTGGATTTCTTCCCAGTCAGTTGCCTAAGGGTGGATGGCACACTGCGCGTCTCTCTTTTGAACTTCCGCTATGTTTTATTCTGTCTTTTGGACTTGTGTAGGCCATGAGGCCATAAACTGTAAGATTAAACAGTTGTAATAACTTTACCTTTCAGATGTAAATTATTTAATCTTGCATGGATATGATCTGTCTCAGTTGACAACGTGTGGGTATTGGGCTACTGATCCAGGGAACCAGTATTAAACACATGGTTGCGGGAAGCTTGGGTTGAGTTCAATCGATTGGCGTGGCACTTGTTCCAATTGTTGCCGATCCATTGGCCTCAATCCGAGTACGGATTTGGTTTAGCAGTCGGGAGCTATTACGAATTGCATTAATGACCAATCCAATGCAACAGTAATGACCCGGTTCGCTAATCTAATTCCGGAGCCCCCACAAGAGTTGGTATCAGAGCTATGCATGACTAAAAGGAAATCCTAGGTAGTTAATCGACAGGACTAGGAAGACTATTTTTGCTAAAAACTTATTTCAATTGTACATCCCTATTTATGAAAATATAGAATGCTACCCTTTCCCTTCTATAGCATCTTCGCTGATTTCGAACCTTCAAAACGAACTTCATCTTACCCCAACCTTCAACTTTTGATTTCTCGGGCAAAGGTTAAGCGAGGAAACCGGGTTACTCTATTTTCCCCTCCTCATTCCAAAGCTTGAGTTAGAGTTTTGGGAAGCCTCACCTATTCCAAAAGTTAGCTAAGTACTGAGTAATTGTAGGGTAAGTGTCGGGACCCGAATTTACAAATCCGGACCCTCTGTGTATTCAGCACTAGTCCAGGAACGCGCTAGTGCACACAGTCTCAACATTGGTAAATATCACAATCATACCACTCGATACTAATAAAGTACTTTAATTAGATAATCAAACTGGTTGCTTGACCTTAGGGTCAAGTTACAAATATACGCCTCGCAGGGCGAAACTTATTAAAAGAGAAATAACTGCAGCGGAAAATAAGATAACTTCGTGGCACCATCCAGTATACCACAGGCAACTGACTGGGCTCGCTCCCTAGTTAGACGGTTCCTCTTGGAGCTCCTCCTCCAAAGCTGGCGTAGTCTCCTCTTCAACTGGTGTTGTATTGCGGCAAGGGTGAGTACTTGGTACTCAGCAAGTCATGCACAGAATGCAAGCTAATATACTGTATGCATGGCTTGATACAAAGGAATAGCTCAAGGTTTATTTGCAGTAAACAGCATTTAACAAGTATCATAAGTAGATTCGAAAGCAGTGAATACAAGTATAAGATCAATAACTTTTCCAGGCATTTAATAAACATCTTTCCCAATTCTAATCCACATTTCCATCAACATCATTATTAAACCAAACCCAACCTTTCAAGTCCAAGTTATTTCAAGAAAGTCTAACCCTTGACTGTAATTCCCGAGCGATGTCCAATACCGCGGACACGGGTATTCGAATAGATTTTACACTCTGCAGAGGTTATGCACTTTTCCCACAAGATACGGTCAAACACCACAAAGGCGAGTTTCCGTAACAAAGTCTTTCGGAAACTTCTAACAGTACAAGTGGTCCTCTCCGGTGTTGCACACTAACCCTTCCCTTAGCGAAGGCGAAGTTTAGGCCAAACCACCGTTAGATGGGTACCTGGCCGCAGCCCCGGTACGCTCCCCCGTACAACTACACAAAAGATATAGTTGACACCCAGAGGTCCCACAGGTACGTTATTAGCAACTTAATCAACTAGGTCTGTCCCAATACAGACATGTGGTTGCACGCTTGACTCGGTTCAAAGGCTTGCAAGGTTAAGTCCTTAGAGTGACCAGGGCAAGACTACCCGAAGAACCAAACCAACATTCCTGGTGCCACAACTGGCCCACCCGATCATTCTTGCCACATGCCCCGGTCAAAACTATTTATCAAACCTCAGTTGATTACCATGCACCACGTGCCATCAACAACACAACACATGATACCTTTCCAAAACAGATTCAATATATCATTAAGTCAATATTAACATTTTGATTGTCCAAAATCATGTCAAGAGCAAGTAGCAGGTCTAAGCAATGTACTACAGCGATCTAAATTCCCATGTTGGCAATCTAATAGTGTCCAACTAGTAATCCTCAACTAGGGTGACAAGGGTCATGGCACATATTTAATTAACCAAGGTGTTATACAGCAATTTGGCATTTATCTAATTTCCCATACTTTAAACAAAGTATTTTCTAATTAAACTAGCATGCAATAGTTTAAATCGAATTAATTTGGAATTTGGGATCAACATGGTCAAAGCACAACTTGCCTTCAAAAAGTACTTGCTCTTGTTCCTGAGCTGGCTCCTGGGTCAACACTTCTCCCTCGAAGCCTTCGGGCACTTCAACGTCTACTCGTAAAGTGTGCAAATAGCAATAAATAAACAAACAGTAGACAAAAAGTGTCCAAACATCCAAATAAAGTTCATAAACAGAGAGAGCATAATTTTATGAATTTTTAGAAACTGGAATCATCAAATTCGGAGTTTAAATGCAAAAGTTACAAGCATTTAAAGTTTAAATAAACCATTAAATAATATTATAGAGAAAAAATTTAGTCCAAAAATTAAATAAAATTCATCATTAGGTAGATCTTAATTTTATACAAATTTAGAAATTTGAATCACTCAAATCGGAGTTAAAACGCAAAAGTTATAAGCGTTTAAAGTTTAAATCAAATTCTGAAATCAATTATTCGAATTAATAAATCATTTTCTTTTTCGGAAATCCATTTATTGCGTCAGCATGACACGTGGACCAACCAGGAGTCGCCACGTCACCTCGGGTCCATGGACCCGGTGCATGGTTTGGCTCGGTCCACCGTGGACTCGGTCCACGGCTTGTGTCGCTGACAGTGGGCTCGATGACGCCAAGATGACATCAAAGACACGGCCACCGAGTGGGCTAACAGGCGGGCCCCACCGTGATGTCAGCGTGACGTCATGGTGCGATTGCTGGGACGCTGACAGCTGGGCCCCACTGACACGCGGGCCCCGCGTGTCAGAGACACGCTCCACACGCGGGCGCTGACCGCTCTGACCGCGACGGTCGGCCTCCCGGCCACGTGGCTGGATCTCGGCCGTTGATTTGAAAATCAACGGCCCAGATTGGATCTGGCTTAACGCGTTAAGAAACTACTCGGCTGATCTGGACCGTTCGATCTTGATCAGACGGTCAAGATCCAATCTAAGTAAAACAACGCGGCTAACCCTAACCGTTTGATCTAGATCTAACGGCTGCGAATGGATCTGGGTTTAGCACGTGGAATCTCACCGGGCGGTGATGTGGCGCGATCTGAGCCCTTGGATCTGGATCGGACGGCTGGTGGAGCTCGAGCGACGGCGATGGCTTGCGGCGGAGCTGGTTCACCGGAGACGAGGACGGCGACCACGGCGACGGCGTTGCGGGGCTCCTCCGGTGAAGTGAGTGGTGCTCACCGACGCGGCTTGACCTCACGGTTCCGGATCTGGGCTCAACGGCGGCGGAGGACGGCGGACGGCGGCGGAATCAGCGGATCACCGTGGAGGAACTGGCTTTCAACTCCGGCCAGTGATCGCGGCGCAACCACGGTGGCTTGAGCAACGTTGGCTAGGGCTACGGGTGAGCACGGAAGTCGGCAACACGGCAGCGGCAGCGGCGCATTAAATAAGGCCCTCGGCGTCCGTGAAACGCGCGGAAATCGAGGCCCACTCCGTTGCGGCGGCGGAGTCCGACGGCGACACGGAGAGGGTGACGTGGCTCAACGTCAGCCGTTGGATCAAGATCCAACGGTGCGGGGGTTTGGGTTCGGGTCTGGCTCGGGCGAGCTGGCTGGCTCGGTCGGGCTCGGGCTCGGGTGACGTGGCTCAATCGTGGCCGTTGGATCAAGATCCAACGGTCACGCGGTTAGGGTTCGGCCGAGCGGGTTCGACCGAAACGGCTGGCTCGGGTCGGACTCGAGTCTGACTCGGACTCAGGTCCGGTCGGATGAACAGTACAAACCGGTTAGGTTTTTCCAGCGATTAAATAATTCAATTAATTCTCAGAAATTCATTTAATTCATTAAAAATAGCAAAAGACTCAGAAAAATTCCAAAAAAATTCTGGAAAATATTTTGGAGCATTTTGGACTCAAATAAAATATTTCCAATAAATTTTTATTTGCAAAGTCAAATTCTTTGATTATTTCAAAAGGGGATAATTTCAAATAAATCACAAATAAATCCAAATAAATTCCAGAAAATTCCAAAAATTCACCAAAGTGCCAAATCACACATGAATTTAAGAAAAGCAAAATTTTGGGTTGTTACAGTAAGGCTCTAGGTCGTGGTTCTTTGCTTGGGTTGGCTTGTTTGTCGTGTTTTCCCTACCTATTTTGGTTCATGTCCATTTAAGGCCTATGCTAACCGGTTTCTCCTCTTGATCTTAGATGTCGGGACGCTGGGAGCCCTGCTACTTCACGCACGCGAGCCAGGAGGGCACCGTCCAGGCGGCCCTTTGGGACATGATGCGTTGCACTAGCTTCACTGAGCCACCGGGGTATCTGATCTCGCGTGCTGGACTCAGCCCAGCCTCCTACCTCTATGTTGCGATGGTCTCCATTCATGGACAACAGGATGGGAGCAGACTCGCCTCTACCATGGCACAAGCCCGAGTCCTCTTGCGGCTATGCTGGATGGGGCGTATATAGCGACCCTTCGACTTCGCTTCGACCTTCCGGAGATGACCTAGTTATTTCCTAACTGTCCCTCACATGAGTTGGACGGCCAAGGGAACCTCTACGCATCGGCGAATCCGTTGATGGACCCCGCGCAGTCCTGGCAGGTCGGGTTTGTGAGGTATCTCGATTGGTACATGCTTTGCCTTCGGGATGAGCTGCTACTTGCTCGACGCCGCATCTCCGAGCCAAAAAGCCATATGGCGTCATTCATCAACCATGGATTCTTCACCACCGAGATAGTGTACGGGGAGCACGATGCTCTTGAGCCGGCAGAGGAGCTTCCTCGCCCATATGGATCCTACCACCGAGTCTCTAGTCGCGCTAGGATGTCGGTGCGAGGCAGTCGGTGCTGTGTCTCAGCCGTGCGCCCTGGAGCTTCCTTGAGCGCAGCGCCGGGGCAGAATCTTATCTTTGGCGGCCGCGAGTACGAGCTGATGTACCCAGTTAAGTCGACTGCACCCCCTGTAGCTCCAGACACTTCAGATGTCCCCACCGAGAATGGTGGAGATGCCTAGACTCCTGTGTAATAGTTAGTACTAAAGCTCACTTTTGTTGTGAATACGAGCTAGCTATGATGTACTTTTGTTGTACAGAATCTACATGGGAACATGCGATAGTCATGATGATGATGTAATATAACCCCGCTGTAGCGCGAAAAGACATGCTAAGTCGTCATCCTTGAATCTATCGCAATTGCAATCCTTTGCTGTGATGCATGCCTAATCGTTTTGTGTTGCCGCAATTTGAGGAATGCATGAGTTTCTGCAATGTCCATTCTATTCATCTCGTTACTCGATTTGCACCTGTCGTGCATGTTGCTGAGCCTCTATGCCAATCAGGATGCCGAGGAGATGGGTTGTTCATGCACTCATGGCTGGTGGTGCAACTCAGGATGAGCAAAATCCGGCCGGTGCGGAGCCAAACCCAGTACTCTCAGACCCACCGTTGCCGGGATCCCACGGCCACGGGTCCCAGCATTCCAATGCACCGGAGGGTGGACTCGAGGCGTCGCACAGTCATCATGACGCTCAGAGTGAGGAGCTGCCTCCTCCTCCGTCGATGGCCCAAGCACTGGTGATGCAGACCCGCCTACTTGAGCGGCTAGTGTAGAATTCAGAGAATCTTGGCACCGCTGCCTAGGTGGTATGGCAGCCATGCAGCCCCAGTCACGATTGGCCGAGTTCCAACGGACTCTTCCACCCAATTTCTCGTCAGCAACGGACCCCCTAGACGCTGACGACTGGCTTCGCGATGTCGAGTGCAAACTCGATTTCGCTAGGTGCACCGATGAGGAGAAAGTGCAGTACGCTGCCTATTACCTCCAAGGAGTAGCTGCAGCATGGTGGGACAGCTACAAGGCAATTCGTCCCCATGGTTAGGTCATAACCTTGGAAGGATTCAAGGAAGCTTTCCGTGCAGTCCATATCCCCTCGAGTCTGATGGAAATCAAAAATAGGGAATTCTATAACCTCAAGTAGGGATCCATGTCAGTCATGGATTACCTTCACAAATTCAATTACTTGGCTCGTTACGTCATTGATGAGTTTCTGAGTGAGGCCCAGATGACTGCTCTATTCTGGGAGCATCTCAACGAGATCAAGCACTCACTCATAGCTCTTGATTTTCCCGACCTCCAAATGTTTGTCGACAAGGCGATCCGAGTGGACAGTGCCAAAGCAGTCGCGGAGAGCCGAAAGCGTAAGTGGCTGGCCCAGAAGGCAGTTAGCGCTGGACCATCGAGGTCATGCCCTGGAAGGGCAGTCAGTGCCCAGTCAGTCACCTCACCATCACCAAGGCCCCAGCGACCTGTTCCTTGTGCCCCTCAGTCTGCGGTTCAATCCTATAACTGCGGCGGGCAAGTTCAAGGAGGACAGAATAGTATGATGCCACTTTCGTGCTTCGCATGCGGCGAGGTGGGGCATTTTGCCAATGTTTGCCCACACCGACGACCACTTCCGACTCGTCCTCCGGCTCAAAGTGCTCCAGTTCGTCCCCAAGCTTCGGTGAGTGGACGTGGTGGCCACCAGGCAGGCCGATCGGGTCCCCGCTCAGCGCAGAGTCCGGGACAAGGCTGACTCAACCTGGTGACTACAGAGGAAGCAAGCAATGCACCAGACGTGGTCCTTGGTACGTTCCTTCTGCATTCAGCTCCTACTGTGGTTTTATTCGATTCTGGAGCTTCGCATTCCTTCGTTTCTTCAAGATTTGTTAAGGATCAAAATATCGAGACTAGCTTGCTAGGCAATAATATGCTAGTTCATTCTCCTGGCTCAGTCCTTCGAGCTCAGTGTATTTGCTTAGGAGTCCCGATCGAGATCGAAGGAGTAAAGTTCAGTGGAGATCTGATCCAGATTGACACACCAGGACTCGATGTAATCCTGGGAATGGATTGTCTATCCAAGAACCAAGGATGCATCGACTGTGCTAATCGTTCTATTTCCTTGGTGAACCCAGACAGCATTCAAGTTCAGTTTAACTCCAGCCCGACAATCGTGCGGAGACCCTCTCTTCATTCTCTTTCTGTTCCAGAGATGGACCAAGTGCCTGTAGTCTTTGAGTATCCCGATGTCTTCCCTAAAGAACTATCGGGATTGCCTCCAGATAGAGACCTGGAGTTCATTATTGATTTGCTGCGTGGAACCGCACCAATTTCCAAGCGACCTTATCGCATGCCCTTGGACGAGTTGCTCGAACTTAAAAAGTGAGAGGAGCCGCCCAGATCGTCCTCGAGTTGTTGGATGAACATTTGCTCCCGTCGGATTTGGGTCCTAACAACAAATCACCGGAAGTGATCCCGATGTTAACACCCAAGCCCAATCGAGACAACTCCACAAACATCCAAACGACTCGACAACAACCCCGGTATTCCCCCGGTATGCGATCCGAAACTCGCCCAGGATCCCCACATACCGGTTCCCAATGCCATATCAAAATCAATTCGCACCAAGGGGCATCGAGCCCCAAACCTCACTACTAGAGGCGCAAAAACGCGGAAGCAAACAAACACACAACACGGCACACGGAAGCCCAAAGGAGGACCAAACGAACAAGCGAAAAGTAGACAGTTCCATTTCAGAAAATTAAAAGCATAGTTTGTACACCAAAAGCACTATCAACTATCCTATACAACAAAAGTAAACACATCCCGGAAGTGCCATGCCCTGAACACTTCCGGGCGCACACGCGCCGACAGCCTCTACTCGGTGCCCTTGGCCACCGATAGGCGATGAGGGGCAGAACTCACACCCCGCTGGATCCTCACCTGCAAAACCACAAAAGCAGAAGCCTGAGTACAGAAGGTACTCGCAAGTCTTACCCGTGGTCCATATATGACCGACTCCAAAAGGATATGCATTTGGATGTAGCAAGGACAATAAGCTCAAGGTAACTGTTGCTGAAATGCTTAGCTTTTGTTGTTCAGTTACTTGACTACTCAGTTCACAATTTTTAATGCGGTTGTAACGGCACCTACCACTAAGTGAAGTTAACATTGAACAACTCACATCAATTAACCACATTCATTTTGAGCTCAAGCCCAACGGCGAACTTCTGTTCAAGTTATTACTACGTTGAGTAACATCTGACCAAGCTTGCTCTTATCTGTGAGCACGGCAATTCGAATCGCTTAATTAACCCTGCAGGGAAGCATTGATCACACGACATGTGCCACGAAGGAACCTCATGTCAACCCCCTCCCATCCATACCAATCCGTTGGAGCGTCTTCATGCGGCCCGGAAACCTAGCACCCCCTCGAGCGGCCCCAAACCCGACTTGGCACTCGAGAGCCAGCCTTAGCCCCGCCCTCAACCATGTCCAACCGCATGAGGTCACGGTCCATCGAACAGCATGCGATACAAGAGTGACTTACCGTACCATAATCAGGCATGCGATCAACCAAAAAAGTGCTTTAGCCACGTTACACCCGATCGGTCCTTAATCGACACGGATGAGTCTACCACGCTTGGGTCTCCTTACCCAAGTGATCCAACTCTCTCGCCCGGTCTCAGTTTTCTTCATTTCATTTCTCATAAACAACCCATTGCAACCCAATATTTGTAAAGTACATCCATCTCAAGCGGTGGAACCTCCCACCACTTGGCCCAAACCCGACTCCTAAGCATACTAAGCATGACACAATTAGTACCCATAATCTAGCTCCAAAGGAGGTGTTCAACAAGCAACAATAAGAAAGGTACATGCAGCAAATAGGATCTAGCCTATCCCACATTTCAATCCCTAATGCATCACTTAATTCAATAAGCAATTGATTCACCAAAGTAAAAGTACATAGGGTTGAATATGCTTAGGTGCTTGCCTTGATCTTCTGCTTGTGGATCGGTGGTAGCCGGCTCTCCGATAGTACCCTCAGTCGCCGCGGCGTCAAGCCCCGCGGGATCGTTCTCTACACGAATACAATGCATAATGAGATGCATGCCATGCAAATGAAACAACCACAATTGAAAATCCCCGACGAATGACGCAACCGGACAACTTGACTCAACCCGGACAGTCCGGGTTTTATATCTGGACAGTCCGGATAGGCCGGACACTCCGGGTTGCCTGTCCGGATACTTCGGAACTGGGGCATTCGGCCCAACACGACTTGAGGATGGGAGTCCTACCACTTTCTACGGCTTCACATCGACCCGATCTACGACTTCTCTACAACTTGCAAGCCGGGAGAAGCCCCGAGCTAGCTTAAACCACCAAGAAATGACGACATTCCACTAGCCCAACCAAAACTAATTCCAAGCCAAGAAATGGCTTTGCTACTACCCGATCTCTAACCTAGGCAACCTACATTCCCAAATCAAACCTCAAGAATCACCACACCTCAAAACCCTAGAACTCCAAAGTTCATCCCCAAACTCTCAACTCCAAACCTAAGTCCCAAACCTACCATGGATGGCCTTAGAACCCAAGAAACCCACGAATCAACCCCCAAGAGAAAGACCTACCTCCAAGGGAGATGGAGGAGAAACAACGCCGGGTGGAGGAAGGAGGATGCCGACTTGAGGAGGAGTTTCCCGAGATGGAGGAACCGCCGGGAAGGTCACCGGACGGTGGGGAGCTCGCCGGAGACGAGGGCGGGTGGGGGTGACGCACGGGAGGGGTAGAGAGCAAGTGAAGAGGAGGAAAGAAGAATGGGAGCCACGAAATAGGACTTATATACCAAAATCCCCGCACAATCCGGACACTCCGGTCATTTAACCCGGAGACTTCGGGTTGGGGTCTTTGGTAGCCAACCCGAACACTCCGGACAATTCGGTCCGGATACTCCGGGTTGAGGCGCTCGGTTAGGTTAATCCGGATACTCCGGACAATATATCCGGACATTCCGGGTTATGTCCGGACATTCCGGATGGTTATCCGGATACTCCGGATGTCCCAGAATTTTTGAAGTTTTAGGGCCTTGACAAACCCTCCCCCCTTAAGGGAATCTCGCCCCGAGATTCAAAACAAGTGTACAGGAGGAATAGAACAAAAATGGACCGGACAGTCATGCTCTAATCGATACGCCCCTCATAGCGAAAGATGGTACACTAGTACTTACATGGCATTGAAGAACTCAGGATACTCGGTCTTTAGGCGATCCTCGGGCTCCCAAGTAGCTTCATCTGCAGTGTGATTGCTCCACTGAATCTTGTAGAATTTGAGCGTTCTTCTCCGTGTCTTGCGTTCCGCTTCTTCCAGAACCCGGATAGGATGTTCTGGATAGAATAGATCCGGTTCAGGCGCAACTCCGAGGTCATCAACTTCAAGTGACTCGAAAGGAGTACGAAGACACTTCTTCAATTGGGAGACATGGAAGACATTGTGGACCATCTCGAGTGAGGGAGGTAGCTCCAGTTGATAGGCCACTTGACCACACTTTTCAAGGACTCAGAATGGCCCTATGTAACGAGGCACCAGTTTCCCTTTGATTCCAAACCGATGAGTGCCTCAAAGGGGAGATACTTTTAGATAGACAAAGTCGCCAATATTGAAGGAGAGGGGTCTCCTACGGCGATCGGCGTAGCTCTTTTGCCGTGACTGTGCTATCCTCAGGTTCTCCCAAATGACCCTCACTTTTTCTTCTGCCTCCATGACCAATTCAGGCCCATGGAGTGATCGTTCCCCACTCTCGGACCAATTTAGAGGTGCCCGACAGCTACGACCATAAAGTGCTTCAAAAGGGGACATTCGAATGCTGGTCTGGTAGCTATTGTTGTCTGCAAATTCAGCATAGGGGAGACATTCTTCCCACTTCTTCCCATAGGACAGGACACATGCCCTCAACATATCCTCGAGTATCTGATTGACCCTCTCAGTCTGGCCATCGGTTTGGGGGTGATATGCTGAGTTATGGAGTAGCTTCGTGCCCAGTGCTTCATGTAGACTTCTCCAGAATCGCGAGACGAATTGAGAGCCTCGATCCGAAACTATCCGCTTAGGCACTCCATGAAGGCATACAATCCTGGTGACATACAACTCTGCATACCTCTTAGCTGAGTAGGTGGTGCGAACGGCTAGGAAATGTGCAGACTTTGTTAACCGGTCGACAATCACCCATATCGAGTCGTGGCTTGAAGAAGTCAGGGGTAAGCCGGTAATAAAGTCCATGCTGATGTCTTCCCACTTCCAACTTGGAATGGGTAGAGGCTGAAGAGTACCAGCTGGCTTAAAGTGTTCCGCCTTCACCCGCTTGCAGACATCGCACTCGGCCACATAACGAGCGATCTCGCGCTTCATGCGAGTCCACCAGAATTGCCGCTTCAGGTCTTGGTACATTTTGTTGCTGCCCGGATGGATTGTGAGCAACGAGTTATGGGCTTCATCAAGGATCGCCCGCTTCAACTCTTGGGTATCCGGGACAACTACGCGCTGGCCGAACCACAAGGTTCCCCGCTCATCCAGGCGAAAACTAGGGGCCTGACCAGAACTCAGGTTATTGTGAACGTTGGTGACACCCGCATCTCCGCCTTGTGCCTCCCGAATCTGATCGAGCAATGTGGACTTCAACTCCACATTAGTTAGGAAACCTTCTTCTACCATTTCCAGGTTAAGCTTCTGGAATTCAGCACAAAGGGTGGCACTCCGTGGTGGGAGAGTGAGGCAATGGCATTGCACCTTGCGACTCAATGCGTCAGCCACCACATTGGCCTTCCCCGGGTGGTAATGGATTTCTAAATTGTAGTCCTTGATCAATTCAAGCCACCGTCTTTGCCTCATATTCAAATCTGCCTGAGTGAAGATGTACTTGAGGCTCTTGTGATCGGTATAGATGTTGCACTTGTTCCCCAGGAGATAGTGGCGCCAAATCTTCAAAGCATGGACCACGGCTGCAAGCTCCAGATCATGGGTGGGGTAGTGCTCTTCATGACGTTTTAGCTGCCGAGACGCATAAGCGACAACTCGGCTGTCCTGCATAAGCACACAGCCAAGTCCGATGCCAGATGCATCGCAGTAAACATCAAACGGCTTGTGAATGTCGGGCTGGGTAAGGACTGGAGCTGTAGTGAGGCGCTGCTTCAGAGTCTGAAATGCCCGCTCACAGCCCACTGACCACTTGAACTCAGTTCCCTTCTTCAACAATTCTGTCATGGGCTTGGCTATCTTGGAGAAGTCCCGAATGAAACGGCGGTAATAGCCAGCCAGCCCAAGAAAACTGCGAACCTCGGTGATAGACTTGGGCTGTTCCCACTTGAGCACATCCTGTACTTTGCTTGGGTCGACTGCCACGCCTTGCTCGGAAAGAACGTGCCCTAAGAACGACACCTCCTTCAGCCAGAACTCACACTTGCTGAACTTCGCATACAAGCGGTTTTCCCGAAGTCTCCCGAGAACGACATGAAGGTGCTTGGTATGATCTTCCTCGCTGGCTGAATAGATGAGGATGTCATCGATGAAGATGGCGACAAAGGAATCCAGCTCTTCCATGAAAATGGAGTTCATGAGGTACATGAAATACACCGGCGCG
This sequence comes from Rhipidocladum racemiflorum, assembly GCA_036346355.1. Lineage (NCBI taxonomy): Eukaryota > Viridiplantae > Streptophyta > Magnoliopsida > Poales > Poaceae > Rhipidocladum > Rhipidocladum racemiflorum. The sequence continues at coordinate 1,046,237 of CM070582.1, forward strand.
TTCGTCAAGCCGAACGACATAACGGTGTACTCGTACAACCCGTATCGAGTGGAGAAAGCTGTCTTCGGAATATCCTCAGCCCGGATCTTGATCTGATGGTACCCGAGCCTCAGATCGATCTTGGAGAATACCCGTGCACCAGTAAGCTGATCGAACAGGATATCAATCCAGGGCAGAGGGTACTTGTTCTTAATAGTGACAGCATTCAAGGGACGGTAATCCACGTAGAGGCGAAGTGAACCGTCCTTCTTGGTCACGAAATGAGCCGAGCAGCCCCAAGGAGAGGAGCTCGGGCGTATGAAGCCCTTGTCCATCAACTCCTTCAATTGCTTCTTCAACTCGGCCAATTCATTGGGTGGCATCCGGTACGGCTGCTTGGATATGGGAGCAGTACCGGGCTGAAGTTCGACGACGAACTCGATGTCCCGATCGGGTGGCATCCCTGGCAGTTTCGCTGGGAACACATCCGGGTACTCCGACACCACGGGGACGGACTCCAGCTCCACAACTTTGGTACCATTCAAGGAATAAAAGGCCGCCTCGCCATTCTCGGGAAGCAGAGTTAACCGGTCGCCCCGCGGTCCCTTGAGCGAGATGGAACGACGAGAGCAATCAAGAATGGCCTGCTGCCTTGTGAGCCAGTTCATGCCTAAGATGACATCCATTCCCCGAAGGTCAAGGAGCAACAAACTTACAACGGAAGAAACCCCTTGAACTAGCACCGACGCCTTCTGGACTACTTGATCTACCACAAGTTTTGACCCTGGCGCCTCAATCAAAAACGAAGTGGCGCTTCTACTCACTCTCATCCGATGGTGCACAGCGAACTCTCTACGGACAAAGGAATAAGACGCCCCCGAGTCAAATAATACCCTCGCAGTAACCCCATTGATGCATAACATACCCGTCAGCACGGTGTTGTCCTCCGGAATCTCCTCGGCACCGACGTAGTTGACTCGGCCGCGGGCTGGCGCAGGAAGTGGAGGTGGGGCTATCGCAACTGGAAGCCTTGGGGCGGTAGGATTGTTGCCCCGCCTTGGAAACGGACAGTCGCGGATGAAGTGCCCCGCACGCCCGCAGTTGTAGCATGGGCCCGGTCTAGAGCCTGTCACCACTCGCACTCCCGATTGTGGCTGGGGAGGACGAGGAGCTGCAACAGGAGGACGAGCCACTCCAGCCGGTAGGGAAGGCACAGGAACAGGGGCCCTCGGTGGTGGAAGAGCAACTCGGGCCCGCTGTGAACTGCCACCAGCTGAGTACTGAACCGCCCTTTTCCGCTTCTTCTCATCTTGATGGCTTCTCATCTTGTGCTCGACTGTAATCGCCCGACTCACCAAGTCATTGAAGTCGGGGAAATCACACACAGAGAGTCGATCTTGCATCTTCGCCGACAATCCACTCATGAAGCGGCTCTGTTTCTTCTCATCACTATCGACCTCCTCCGGCGCATACTGAGCCAGGTAGTTGAACTCTCGTGAGTAGTCCATCACAGTCTTGCTCAATTGCTTGAGGGCCAGAAATTGCTGCTTCTTGATATCCATGAGTCCTTTCGGGATGTGGTATGCCCGGAAGGCCTCACGGAACTCCGCCCAAGTCACCTGATGACAGGCGGGCTACATCACCAGGAAATTGGCCCACCATGCTCCAGCAGGGCCTTGAAGCTGCTGCGCTGCGTAGGGAGCCTTCTGAAGATCCCCGCACTGGATAAGAGCGAACTTCTGCTCCATCGTGCGCAGCCAGTCGTCTGCCTCCAAGGGATCGCTGGCCCGGGAGAACACTGGCGGCTGAGTGTGGAGGAAGTCCAAATAGCCATTTGGGCGGGCTCACCCTTCACCGCGGCCACCCGGAACAGCCTGATTCTGGACCAGCATCTCCAGAATCCGGTTGGTGGTCTCCTGGTTCCTCTCTGACCATAGCAGGATATCCAGCACATTGGGAGGAGGAGGCGGATCGCCATGGCTAGGCTGTGACTGCCCAGCACCATCATCACCTCCCATGCCTCCGCGGGTCCTCATTCTGTCATCAACCAAGCCCAGATGACAAGAGTTAGTCCCCACAGAAAGGATAGGCCTTAGACTCGAGGAACCCACAAACTAACCCAAGTTAGACTGCAGCACTCCACACTTGAGTCCAACACACTCAAACAAACACAATTCATGATGCAAGATGACAGGGCACATGCACGACATGACATGAAATGCACGAGTCCAACGTATTCTCTCACTCACCATACATATAAATAGGGCGGGGTACAAGTACTACTTCTACCTAATGCATTATGACCCTCCTACACAATCTCCTAACTGGTCGTCAAGTTGGGGTCCGTCTTTGTGCGCCTCGCTCTGATACTAGCCCTGAGAGGAGCCGCCCAGATAGTCCTCGAGTTGTTGGATGAACATTTGCTCCCGTCGGATTTGGGTCCTAACAACAAATCACCGGAAGTGATCCCGATGTTAACACCCAAGCCCAATCGAGACAACTCCACAAACATCCAAACGACTCGACAACAACCCCGGTATTCCCCCGGTATGCGATCCGAAACTCGCCCAAGATCCCCACATACCGGTTCCCAATGCCATATCAAAATCAATTCGCACCAAGGGGCATCGAGCCCCAAACCTCACTACCAGAGGCGCAAAAACGCGGAAGCAAACAAACACACAACACGGCACACGGAAGCCCAAAGGATGACCAAACGAACAAGCGAAAAGTAGACAGTTCCATTTCAGAAAATTAAAAGCATAGTTTGTACACCAAAAGCACTATCAACTATCCTATACAACAAAAGTAAACACATCCCGGAAGTGCCATGCCCTGAACACTTCCAAGACACGCTGCCGACAAATTTCTACTCGGTGCCCCGCCTGGCCACCGACAGCAAGAGGGGCAGAACTCACACCCCGCTGGATCCTCACCTACAAAACCACAAAAGCAGAAGCCTGAGTACAGAAGGTACTCGCAAGTCTTACCTGTGGTCCATATATGACCGACTCCAAAAGGATATGCATTTGGATGTAGCAAGGACAATAAGCTCAAGGTAACTGTTGCTGAAATGCTTAGCTTTTGTTGTTCAGTTACTTGACTACTCAGTTCACAATTTTTAATGCGGTTGTAACGGCACCTACCACTAAGTGAAGTTAACATTGAACAACTCACATCAATTAACCACATTCATTTCGAGCTCAAGCCCAACGGCGAACTTGTGTTCAAGTTATTACTACGTTGAGTAACATCTGACCAAGCTTGCTCTTATCCGTGAGCACGGCAATTCGAATCGCTTAATTAACCCTGCAGGGAAGCATTGATCACACGACATGTGCCACGAAGGAACCTCATGTCAACCCCCTCCCATCCATACCAATCCATTGGAGCGTCTTCATGCGGCCCGGAAACCTAGCACCCCCTCGAGCGGCCCCAAACCCGACTTGGCGCTCGAGAGCCGGCCTAAGCCCCGCCCTCAACCACGTCCAACCGCATGAGGTCACGGTCCATCGAACGGCATGCGATACAAGAGCAGCTTACCGTACCATAATCAGGCATGCAATCAACCAAAAAGGTGCTTTAGCCAAGTTACTGAAGGGTTTCGAAGCAAGGAAAACAAAAAAATTTTTCCTACGATTGCAACCAAACACCAAGATCATATCTAGGAGATGCAAGTAAACGGTTTCAGAAGGACTCACCCTCGTAGACCGAAAGCGGGAATAACGTTCCCGCAAACAAACGTGGTTGATGTAGAGGTACACTCCCGACTTCGAAGTCGCGAAGATGAGCGCCACAAACGGCAGCGCCCGCACTTGGTCACACGTGCGGATCAACGATGACCTCCAATCCCTCGTTCCAGCGGGCAGCGAAGTAGAGGATCTCGAAAACTCCAACAACACTACTGCTTAGTGGTGGTGGTGGTGGAGAAATAATTTCAGCAGCGCTTCGCTTAAGCCACAGCTCGAAAAACGGATCAGCAGGAGGAGGGAGAAAGGACCAACCAAAGGGTCAAATGGATGAACAACAAAGAGAGGAGCTCCTCCCTCCCTTTTATAGGAGGAGGAGGAGGCTAGGCCAAGGGGTGGCCGGCGCATGGGGTTGCCCCTTGCCCTCCTTCTCTTCATGTGAGTGATCTCTCCACTCACTTTAAAACATCCCACTTTGGTTTCCATTAAAAGCCCACTCAAGAAATGAAAGGTTTTCTCCCATAAATAAATAAACATTTTTATTTCAGATATTTTAATATTTGTTAATTCTTTTAATTAACAAACATTAACATATACCCCCTTTAACTATTCGATATCCGAAACTATTCCGGCGATACTCAAAGCGATCCTATCTTGTCCATATTTTTCTCCTGTTTCGTATCCACTCAAATGCATCGATGAACCTTAAGTGTGTCACCCTACGGTTCGTGAATAAAATGGACATGATTGAGACTCCTCTCAGATCAATAATCATCGGCGGGATCCGGAGATCCATAATGACTCCCATTCACTCAACGATGAACTAGTGATCGCATAAACCGTAAACGACATAACCAATTCCTTTTGTCTCACGATATTTTACTTGTCCGGATCCGATCATCAGTATCAACTATACCTAGTTCGATCCCGTTACCAACAAGTACTCTTTACTCGTTCCGTGATATGACATTCTTGTGACCTAGTCACGTGCTTGCAAGCGATGTCAATGTGATATCACCGAGAGGGCCTGAGTATATCTCTCTCACATCCGGATGGACAAATCCCACTCTTGATGCATGAGCCTCAACTAATACTTTCATAGTACCCAAATCCATCTTTATAGTCACCGTGTTACGGAGTGACGTTTGATGTCATCAAAGTACTCTTCGGAGTTAGTGATTGACATCATCTCATGGTCTAAGGAAAAGAGCTATTTCGTATGTGTTTGATACAGCAACAAACTAAATGACTTGATCGTATTTGCTATACCAACTTGGGTGTATGTTCATCACATCATTCTTCTAAGGACATGACCCGTTATTAACAACATCCAATGTTCATGATCGTGAAACCTTGATCATCGGTTAATCAACGAGCTAGTTTAAAAAGAGGTTTTACTAGGAACCCTTTTGTTTATTAAACACACATGTATTAACGCTTCCGATTAATACAATTTTAGCATGAGAAATAAACATCTATTATAAACATGGAATATGATAATAAACAATTTATTATTGCCTCTCGGGCATATTCCTTGATCTCCCACTTGCACTAGAGTCAATAATCTAGATTACATTGTGATGATTCTAACACCCATTGAGTTCTCGGTGTTGATCATGTTTTGCCCTTGGGAGAGCTTTTAGTCAACGAAGTCCGCCACATTCAGATCCGTGTGCACTTTGCAAATCTTTATATCGCCATCCTTGACATGTTCACGGATGGAGTGAAAACGGCGCTTAATATGCTTGGAATTCTTGTGTGACCTTGGTTCTTTAGCATTGGCTATGGCACCATTGTTGTCACAATAGATAACCATCGGGTCCAACGCACTCGGAACCACACCTAGTTCGGATATGAACATCTTCATCCAAACCGCTTCCTCCGCTTAGCAAGCAGCAATATATTCCGCCTCTGTTGAAGATCCCGCCACCACAGATTGCTTGGAACTTCTCCAGCTCACCGCTCCTCCATTCATTTCAAAAATGTACCGGATTGAGACTTAGAGTCATCCGGATCGATTGTCAAAGCTAGCGTCGACGTAACATTTTGCGACGAGCTCTTCTTCACCACCATATATGAGAAACATATCCTTAGTTCTTCTTAAGTACTTAAAGATATTCTTGACCGCCGTCCAGTGTTCAAAACCTGGATCAGATTGGTACCTGCTAGTCAAACTAATAGCATGTGCCACATCCGGTCTTGTACACAACATAGCATACATGATAGAGCCTATGGTGAAGCATAGGGAATCTTATTCATTACTTCTCTATCTTCTGCTGTAGCTGGACTCTGAGTCTTACTCAACGTCTTGCCTTGCATCATAGGTAAGAACCCTTTCTTACTTTCGTCCATTCTAAACTTCTTTAGAATCTTGTCAAGATATGTACTTTGTGATAGCCCAATCAAGCGTCTCGATCTATCTCTATAGATTTTGATGCCTAAAATATATGCCGCTTCACCAAGGTCCTTCATTGAAAACTTACTGTTTAAGTAATCTTTTACACTTTTCAAAAGTTCTATATCATTTCCTATCAACAATATGTCATCCACATATAATATCAGAAATGCTATAGAGCTCCCACTCACTTTCTTGTAAACACAAGATTCTCCGTAAGTTTGGACAAATCCAAAACCTTTGATTACCTCATCAAAACGGAGATTCCAACTTCGTGATGCTTGCTTCAGTCCATAAATGGATCGCTGAAGTTTGCATACCTTATTAGCATCCTTAGGATCAACAAAACCTTTGGGTTGTATCATATACAACTCTTCCTCAATGTTTCCATTAAGGAACGCAGTTTTTACATCCATCTGCCAGATTTCATAATCGAAAAATGCAGCAATTGCTAACATTATCCTTACAGACTTTAGCATCGCTACGGGTGAGAAAGTCTCATCGTAGTCAACTCCTTGAATTTGTCGAAAACCCTTTGCGACAAGTCGAGCTTTATAGACGGTCACATTACCATCAGCGTCTATTTTCTTTTTGAAAATCCATTTGTTCTCAACGGCCTTACGGTCATTGGGTAGGTCCACCAAAGTCCATACTTGGTTTTCATACATGGATCTCATTTCGGATTCATGGCTTCTAGCCATTTGTCGGAATCTGGGCTTATCATCGCTTCATCATACGTCGCAGGGTCATTATTCTCAACTACCATGACATTCATAGTAGGAACATAAAAGTCAGGAGCAGTATGTGCTCTTGTTGACCTGCGAGGTGCGGTAGTGTTCTCTTTCGGAGTTTCATGATCCTTATCATTAGTTCCCTCTTCATTTGGTGAAGTCAACTCCGAAACAACTTCCGGCGCTGTTGCACTTGCCATTCCATGAAGAGAAGGTTCAACAACCTCGTCGAGTTCTACCTTCCTACTACTCACACCTTTCGAGAGAAACTCTTTCTCCAAAAAGGATCCATTCTTAGCAACGAAAACCTTGCCCTCGGATCTGTGATAGAAGGTGTACCCAATTGTTTCTTTAGGGTATCCTATGAAGACGCATTTTTCCGCTTTGGGTTCGAGTTTATCAGGTTGAAGTTTCTTCACATAAACATCGCATCCCCAAACTTTTAGAAATGACAGCTTAGGTTTGTTGCCAAACCATAATTCATACGGTGTCGTTTCAACGGATTTAGATGGTGCCCTATTTAAAGTGAATGCTGCTGTTTCTAGTGCATGACCCCAAAATGAAAGTGGCAAATCTGTAATGGACATCATAGATCGAACCATATCCAATAAAGTACGATTACGACGCTCGGATACACCATTACGCTGTGGTGTTCCAGCAGGAGTGAGTTGTGAAACTATTCCACATTGTCTCATGTGTGTGCCAAACTCGTAACTAAGATACTCTCCTCCACGATCAGATCGTAGAAATTTGATCTTTATTCACGATGATTTTCTACTTCACTCTGAAATTCTTTGAACTTTTCAAATGTTTCAGACTTGTGTTTCATTAAGTAAATATATCCATATCTACTCAAATCATCCGTGAAACTAACGAAGTAACGATATCCACCACGCGCTGACACACTCATTGGACCACACACATCGGTATGTATGATTTCCAATAAGTCGGTTGCCCGCTCCATTGTACTGGAAAACGGGGTTCTAGTCATCTTGCCCATGAGGCATGGTTCACATGTCTCAAATGATTCATAATCAAGTGATTCTAGTAGTCCATCAGAATGGAGCTTCTTCATGCGTTTAACACCAATATGACATAAGCGGCAATGCCACATATATGCAGCAATATCATCATTCAACTTAATTCTTTTGGCATTCACATTATGAACATGTGTACTATTATCAAGATTCAAAATAAATAAACCATTCTTTTCAGGTGCATGACCATAAAAGATATTATTCATATAAATTGAACAACCATTGTTCTCAGACTTGAATGAATAACCGTCTCGCATTAAACAAGATCCAGATATGATGTTCATGCTCAATGCAGGCACTAAATAACAATTATTTAGGTTTATAACTAATCCTGATGGTAATTGGATAGGTAGCGTCCCGACGGCGATCACATCAACTTTTGATCCATTGCCGACGCGCATCATTACCTCATCCCTTGCTAGTTGTCGCCTGTTCCTTAGCTCCTGTTTCGAGTTACATATGTTAGCAACCGAACCGGTATCAAATACCTGTGTACTACTGCGAGTACTAGTAAGGTACACATCAATAACATGTATATCATATATACCTTTGCTCACTTTCCCATCCTTCTTATCACCAGATATTTTGGGCGATTGCGCTTCCGGTGCCAGTGCCCTTGCGATAAAAACATTCGATCTCGACTTAGGGCCAGCCTTGGTCTTCTTCTCAGATGTAGCAACAGACTTGCCCTTCTTCTTGAAGTTTCCCTTAGCCTTGCCTTTCTTCTTGAAACTGATAGTCTTTTGGACCATCAACACTTGATGTTCCTTCTTGATCTCCACTTCAGCAGTTTTCAGCATTCAACTTAATCAGATCCGTGTGAGGGAGCAGGACATTGAGAAGACTGCTTTCTCCACTAGGTATGGGCATTATGAATTTAAAGTTATGTCTTTTGGACTAACTAATGCTCCTGCTGTCTTTATGGAGGCGATGAACAGTATGCTACACAAGTACCTTGATGAGTTTGTGGTAGTGTTCATCGATGACATGCGATTTACTCTAAATCAGAAGAGGAGCATGAGCGACACTTGAGGCTTGTCTTTGAGTACCCGAGGAGAATCAATTCTTTGCTAAGCTGAAAAAGTGCGAGTTCTGATTTGAAGTGGGTTTTCTTGGCCACATCATCAATCCAGAGGGCATATCGGTAGATCCTAGCAAAGTCTCGAGCTTTTGGATTGGAAGAGGCCTTCCAATGTCAAAGAGGTGCGTAGCTTCCTTGGGTTGGCTGGCTACTATCGGCGTTTTGTGCAGGATTTCTCTATCATTGCCAAGCCACTTTCACACCTGACTCACAAAGGGATGAAGTTCGGTGGACTGCAGAGTGTGAGCACACTTACGCACTTTGAAGGAGAAGTTAGTGATCGCTCTGTTCTTACCCTTCCCGAGCCGGGAAGCGTTTCTTGTTTATTCCGATGCTTCTCGGTTGGGACTTGGGTGTGTGCTCATGCAAGAGGGCAAGGTGATTGCTTATGCTTCGAGGCAGTTGAAAAAGCATGAGCGAATTATCCCACGCATGATCTTGAGCTAGCCGCCGTGGTGTTTGCATTGAAGATATGGAGGCATTACATGCGGTGAGTCTTGTGATATTTTCACTGATCACAAGAGCCTCAAGTACATCTTTACTCAGAAAGATTTGAACTTGAGGCAGAGGAGGTGGCTAGAGTTGATAAAGGATTATGACCTCACGATCCAAAGTATCATCCGGGAAGGCAAATGTGGTGGCCGATGCTCTTAGTCGCAAGACAATGCCCCTGTTGTTGATTGTCTTGTTGCTGATTTTGAGCGTTTGGGAGTCTCCCTCGCTTATGCGGACCGTGCAAGCTGAAACTCAATTGATTCTTGAGTCGTGATTCCCGAGCGTGTCGGGAGGCATGAAAGATGATCGTTTGCTCCAAAGAGGTGAGGAAACGCCTTGAGGATGGCAAGTTGGGAGACTTTACCGTTGATGATGCGGGAGTTTTGAGGTTTCAGGGTCTGCAGGCGTGCCCTAAATCTCAAGTGAAAGAAGACATTCGAGAGAAGCTCATCGCACTGCACACGGTCCATCTGGAGAGACCAAGATGTACAGTGGACTTGAAGAAGAATTTACGGTGGAAAAGGATGAGAGTGGATATTGCCAAGTATGTGGCGTCTTGTGGGATCTGTCGAGAAGATCAAAGCTGAGCATAAGCGTCCCGCCGGTCTGTGCAGCCATTGGAGGTTCTGTGTGGCCATGGGATGACATCTCCATGGATTTAGTGGTTGGTCTACCTCGTTCTCCACGAGGGAAGGATGCTTGTTTGGGTTGTGGTGGACCGTCTCAAAGCAAGTCTGCGCATTTCATTCCCATCCGCACGACCAATTCAGCGAGCGAGTTGGCTCCCATCTATGTGCGGGAGATTGTGAGATTGCATGGTGTACCCAAGACCATTATCTCTGATCGGGATGCGAAGTTCGTCTCAAGTTCGGGAGAGTTTGCAGAGTGCTTTGGAGTACGCAGCTTTGCCTTAGTACCGCTTTTCACCCTCGAGACAGATGGGCGATCTGAGCGTACCATCCAAACTTTGGAGGACATGCTCGGGGCCTGTGTGATGGCTTGGAAGGGTAGCTGGGAAGACCATTTGCCCCTTGCAGAGTTTGCTTACAATAACGGCTACCATTCCGGCATCCGGCTGCTCCTTATGAGGTCTTGTATGGTCGGAAGTGCAGATCGCCACTTTGTTGGGATCTTGGGCGAGAGAGCTATTCTTGGGCCGGATTGGGTTCAGCAGATCGTTGATCGCGTGTCGGAGGTTCGGCAAAACCTTCTCGCAAAGACAGAAAGCGCATGTAAGAGCTATCTGATGTGAGGCGGCGAGACTTGGAGTTTGAGGTGGGTGATAGCGTACTCTTGCAGTATCTCCCACCAAGGGTGTGGTACGTTTTAGCACCAAAGGAAAGCTCACCCAAGGTATGTTGGGCCTTTTCCTATCCTCGCCTCGAAGTTGGCGAGTTGGCCTATCGCCTAGAGCTACCGGAATCCATGCAAGGTGGGCATGATGTGTTCCATGTCTCGATGTTGAAGAAATACTTGCACGATCCGGAGTTGGTGGTTCCATTGGAACCATTAGTGCTTGAGCAGGACCTCACCTTCGAGTCCCGTCCTGTGGAAATTCTGGGGACTTCAGAGCGAGTGATGAAGAACAGGACGCTTAAGTTTGTCAAGGTCTTGTGGTCACATCAGACCGAGAGAGAAGCGACTTGGGAGCTGGAATCTCGCATGCGCGAGAAGTATCCCGAACTTTTCGCCTCAGGTGTGTGATGTGAAAATCTGGCTGTCTTTGGTTTCTTTGGGTTCGTGATTGGTGCGTTTAGATTCGAGGTCGAATCCGTTGAAGGAAGAATGTGACACCTCGGAGTGTCGTATCCTTAATTTTTGAACATGATAAGGTTAAATACAGTATGAGATGTGGAAATAAGGTTAAGATCATAAGGATCGGGGGTTAATAACGTTTCCGGGCCGTTTCCGGGCCGTTTTCGGGGTTTTGGGCCTTCCCGGGGGAGTTTTGGGCCTTGGTGGGCTTTGGTGGGATGGATTAGGACTCCGTAACGGACTAGGATTGGGTTGAGGGCTGTTAAAAGGGGCTCCTGCCCCCTTGCGCCCCACCTCAGCCCCTTGCGCCCCACCTCCCTCTTGCGCCTCTCTCCTCCTCCTCCTCCCCTAAGCCCTAGCCCCCAAAACCGTGCGCACCCCTCCCTTTCCTCCACCTCCACACCACCTCCCTCCACCCCTTGCTGCCCTAGGGTGGCCTCCCACCCCTGCACCTTGTGGAGTCATCCCGTGGAGCGAGGAGCGAGGAACGTGGAGCGAGGAGCGATTCGCGAGAGATTCGCGGAGATTGATTGGAGTTTTGCGCTTTGGGCAAAGGTATGAACATGAGGATCCTTGGATTTGATCTAGGTACTGTTATTAGGGTGTTTATCAAGTTTTAGATCAATTGGAGGCGCTGGTTTGAAGTAATTTGGGTTAGATCTATACTTGTCCACGTTTCTGTTTTCGGGCAGATTGAGCAGTCGAACTAGGGTTCGAGTTTCCGTCGATTTAGAATCCGAATCAGACCGTACGGACTTCTAGGAAGTTGTAGATAATTTAATTATCTTTCCGTGGACGTAAAGCACGTTAATTTCCGATCAGCCGTTTGAAAGTTATGGCTGTTTTACCGAGCGCCTAAAAATCTGTGACGTAACTGGAACAGATTGTGGTAATCTGTAGATTAAACAATTTTAGAGTCCGAATCAGTCTTTCCCTATAACTAGAAAAAGTTGGGAAATTTCCTAAGCTTCGCGACGGTGTACTCGTTTATTCGATTTGGAGTCCCAGAACTCAAGTTATGCCTTTTGCAAGGCTGCTGTCCCGCCGGGACAGAACCTCTGTTTTTAGGTTTTGCGAGTAGTTGGCAATGTCGGGTTAGATGGGGGTTTGTGTACTGTTTTGAGGTTATGATTGTGAGTGTGTGATGCCTATGTGCAGGTGGTGTGACCCCGGGAGAGCCCTCTTCTTCCCGCCAATCCGTTGCACGTGTTTGAGGCAAGTGTGTTGTGATGGATAGCAAGTTGTAGGTTGCATGTTGAAATTAGATGGAATTGCCTACATGATATATGTCCACTTGCCATGTGTTAATGAATGATATGATATGATGAGCATGTTTAACATATTATGATGCCATGTGTTAATATGTGAATTAAATATGATAATTGGCATGGTTGCATGCATGTCATGAGATAGGGCGAGGCGGTGAGAAAGTCTTAACTAGTCCGGCAAGGTCGGTGAGAAAGTTATGACTAATCCGAACGCCATTGAGTAAGTCCTATGTCGTGATTCCATCCACGTGGTGTTTGGAAGCGAGTAGGCACCCTCCATCTTCGGGATGGAAGGGAGGAAAGGGTGCACACCGACGGGTGTGTACTTCCCATACCGGTATGAGGTTCCAGAGGGTCAGAGCAATGCATTACATCGCATACAAATTGATGATGATATTGATAAGTATTCACGAATGAGATGTTATACATGCTGAAAGATGTTATTGACTTGTTGTTATGCTTGTTGTCCATTGCAGTATGCTTGCTGAGTTTTCGAACTCACCCTTGTGTTTTCTTGTTGTTTTAGGTACCATGAGAACGGCATGCGGAAAGGGGAATAGTCACACTCTCACGTTGCTTCACCTTAATGTTTCCCCAAGTCAATTCATTTAGTTGGATAATAAATTGCGTGTGATGGCCTTTAAATTAAGTCTTAGCTTGGTTAATGAGAGTTCTATTGTTTGTTTGACACTTGGAACTTTAAGAGCTTGATGTTAGTCTTTTATTGTCGTTAAGACTTTATTTATTGCTGTTTAGATGTTTCTCTTATTGCCATATAATGCTATATTGTTGCTGTTTCTTAAATTCATGATAAAACAAAGGAGGTGCTGCCGAAATCTCGGTTTTTAGTCTATGCACCTTTGCTGGAATTTGATGTTAAATGTGGTATTTAGATGTTGTTTAGCTTATGTTTGGTAACATTCAGGCATAGTAAATGCCGGGGTGTTACAAGAACACGATGAATTCCTAGCTCAATGGGGATCGTTATTCCCAAAGCTATGAGTTTATCGGCATACCCAGACATTTTGAGTACGTGCTCACTAACGGAGCTGTTTTCCTCCATCATGCAGCTAAAGAACTTTTCTGAAGCTTCATAACTCTCTACTGCGGCATGGGTGTCGAAGATCATTTTCAACTCTCTCATTGTATCAAAAGCATTGCTGTGCTCGAAACGTTTTCGCAGCTCAGGCTCAAGGCCATACAAAATGCCGCATTGAACTAAACTGTGGTCCTCCTTGCGAGTCAAGAAAACATTTTTCTCCTCCTCGGGGCATCATCGGTAGGCGGGGCACCCAGTGGCGCTTCTAGCACATAGCTCCTTTGAGCAGCGTGAGGAGAATCCTCGAGTTAAGGGCCCATTGGTAAAGTTGCTACCATTGGTTGCTAGTTTCTCTTTCTCCATGAACAGATTGAAATTGAAAGTAGGTGGTGCCATCTACAACGTATTTGCAAAGTTAATTAGACTAAGTTCATAATAGATTAAGTTCAAGTTTAATTCAAAATTACTACGAGAACTCCCACTCAAAAACAACATCCCTCTAGTTGTCGTTAGTGATTACATGAACCAAATTCACTATACCAAAACCGATCATCACGAGAGGCGGCATAGTTTCAAAGGCGAACATCAATATGTTCATCATATCATCCATATGACTCATGCTTTACCTTTCGGTTCGTGTTCGAGGCCATGTCTGTACATGCTAGGCTCGCCAAGTAGAACCAAAGTATTTGCGTGTGTAAATCTGTCTTACACCCGTTGTATGCGAACGTAGAGTCTATCACACCCGATCATCACGTGGTGCTTCGAAACGACGAACTTTCTTAACGGTGCATACTATGGAAGAACACATTATTATCTTGATATTAATTTGGAGGGATCATCTTATAGTGCTATCAACGTGATCATAATCAAGCAAAATAAGATGCATAAAAGGATTAACATCACATGCATGAATAAAGTGATATGATATGGTCCTTTCAGCACTTGATCTCCATCTTGTGCGACATGGTATGATCTCCATCATTCCACCGGCATGGCACCAAGGTCCATGATGCTGCCATCTTGATTGTCTTCCTCCATTACAATATATCACATGGACATATACTTAGCACGCAGGCCATACAAAGAAAAACAACCAAATGGCTCCTGCCGGTTGTTTAAATTTACAATAAATTTTATTTCATACAACAATCTTTGTATCAATGACCATATCACATCACAAGCCCTGCAAAAACAAGTTAGACGCCTCTAATTTATTTTTGCATATTTTACGTGGTTTTGGGCCTTCTAGGAAAAACTGTTCTTACCTACGAACAAGAACCACAACGGTGATAAAAACATTATTAGCAAACCGTTGTAAATTAGATCATGACTATAGTAGGAGAAATCGACACCCGCAAAGCCACTTATGCAATACTAGTTGCATGTCGGCGTGGAACAAGTCTCATGTGCGAGGACATGTAAGGTTAGTCCGGGCCGCTTCAAATCCCACTATGCCACCATGATCCAAAATACACGAAAGTATGCAATAACATGATCATCAACGCCCACATCCACATGTGTTTTAAACCGTACAAAACATCTACGCATAGACACGGCTCGATACCCTTTGAAGGGTTTGAAGCAAGGAAAACAAAAAATTTTCCTACGATTGCAACCAAACACCAAGATCATATCTAGGAGATGCAAGTAAACGGTTTCAGAAGGACTCACCCTCGTAGACCGAAAGTGGGAATAATGTTCCCGCAAACAAACGTGGTTGATGTAGAGGTACACTCCCGACTTGAAGTCGCGAAGATGAGCGCCACAAACGGCAGCGCCCGTACTTGGTCACACGACGGATCAACGATGACCTCCAATCCCTCGTTCGGGGCAGCGGAAGTAGAGGATCCCTAAAACTCCAACAACACTACGGCTTAGTGGTGGTGGTGGTGGAGAAATAATTTCAGCAGCGCCGCTTAAGCCACGGCTCAAGCGGATCGCCAGGAGGAGGGAGAAAGGACCAACCAAAGGGTCAAATGGATGAACAACAAAGAGAGGAGCTCCTCCCTCCCTTTTATAGGAGGAGGAGGAGGCTAGGCCAAGGGGTGGCAGCGCATGGGGTTGCCCCTTGCCCTCCTCTCTTCATGTGAGTGATCTCTCCACTCACTTTAAAACATCCCACTTTGGTTTCCATTAAAACCCCACTCAAGAAATGAAAGGTTTTCTCCCATAAATAAATAAACATTTTTATTTCAGATATTTTAATATTTGTTAATTCTTTTAATTAACAAACATTAACATATACCCCTTTAACTATTCCGATATCCCGAAACTATTCCGCGATACTCAAACAGTCCCTCAGATCATTCCATATTTTTCTCCGGTGTTTCGTATCCACTCAAATGCATCGATGAACCTTAAGTGTGTCACCCTACGGTTCGTGAATAAAATGGACATGATTGAGACTCCTCTCGGATCAATAATCATCGGCGGATCCGGAGATCCATAATGACTCCCATTCACTCAACGATGAACTAGTGATCGCATAAACCGTAAACGACATAACCAATTCCTTTTGTCTCACGATATTTTACTTGTCCGGGATCCGATCATCGGTATCAACTATACCTAGTTCGATCCCGTTACCAACAAGTACTCTTTACTCGTTCGTGATATGACATTCTTGTGACCTAGTCACGTGCTTGCAAGCGATGTCAATGTGATATCACCGAGAGGGCCCAGAGTATATCTCTCTGTCATCTGGATGGACAAATCCCACTCTTGATGCATGAGCCTCAACTAATACTTTCATAGTACCCAAATCCATCTTTATAGTCACCGTGTTACGGAGTGACGTTTGATGTCATCAAAGTACTCTTCCGGAGTTAGTGATTGACATCATCTCATGGTCTAAGGAAAAGAGCTATTTCGTATGTGTTTGATACAGCAACAAACTAAATGACTTGATCGTATTTGCTATACCAACTTGGGTGTATGTTCATCACATCATTCTTCTAAGGACATGACCCCGTTATTAACAACATCCAATGTTCATGATCAGGAAACCTTGATCATCAGTTAATCAACGAGCTAGTTTAAAAAGAGGCTTTACTAGGAACCCTTTTGTTTATTAAACACACATGTATTAATGTTTCCGATTAATACAATTTTAGCATGAGAAATAAACATCTATTATATACATGGAATATGATAATAAACAATTTATTATTGCCTCTCGGGCATATTCCCTTCAGTTACACCCGATCGGTCCTTACACGGACGAGTCTACCACGCTTGGGTCTCCTTACCCAATTGATCCAACTCTCTCGCTCGGTCTCAGTTTTCTTCATTACATTTCTCATAAACAACCCATTGCAACCCAATATTTGTAAAGTACATCCATCTCAAGCGGTGGAACCTCCCACCACTTGGCCCAAACCTGACTCCTAAGCATACTAAGCATGACACAATTAGTACCCATAATCTAGCTCCAAAGGAGGTGTTCAACAAGCAACAATAAGAAAGTTACATGCAGCAAATAGGATCTAGCCTATCCCACATTTCAATCCCTAATGCATCACTTAATTCAATAAGAAATTGATTCACCAAATTAAAAGTACATAGGGATGAATATGCTTAGGTGCTTGCCTTGATCTTCTGCTTGTGGATCGGCGGTAGCCGGCTCTCCGATAGTACCCTCAGTCGCCGCGGCGTCAAGCCCCGTGGGATCGTTCTCTACACGAATACAATGCATAATGAGATGCATGCCATGCAAATGAAACAACCACAATTGAAAATCCCCGACGAATGACGCAACCGGACAACTTGACTCAACCCGGACAGATCAGCCTAACCCGGACAGTCCGGGTTTTATATCTGGACAGTCCGGATAGGCCGGACACTCCGGATTGCCTGTCCAGATACTCCGGACCTGGGGCATTCGGCCCAACACGACTTGAGGATGGGAGTCCTACCACTTTCTACGGCTTCACATCGACCCGATCTACGACTTCTCTACAACTTGCAAGCCGGGAGTAGCCCCGAGCTAGCTTAAACCGCCAAGAAACGACGACATTCCACTAGCCCAACCAAAACTAATTCCAAGCCAAGAAATGGCTTTGCTACTACCCGATCTCTAACCTAGGCAACCTACATTCCCAAATCAAACCTCAAGAATCACCACACCTCAAAACCCTAGAACTCCAAAGTTCATCCCCAAACTCTCAACTCCAAACCTAAGTCCCAAACCTACCATGGATGGCCTTAGAACCCAAGAAACCCATGAATCAACCCCCAAGAGAAAGACCTACCTCCAAGGGAGATGGAGGAGAAACAACGCCGGGTGGAGGAAGGAGGATGCCGGCTTGAGGAGGAGTTTCCCGAGATGGAGGAACCGCCGGGAAGGTCACCGGACGGTGGGGAGCTCGCCGGAGACGAGGGCGGGTGGGGGTGACGCACAGGAGGGGTAGAGAGCAAGTGAAGAGGAGGAAAGAAGAATGGGAGCCACGAAATAGGACTTATATACTGTGGGGGCTCCGGAATCAGATTAGCGATGCAGGTCATTACTGTTGCATCGGTCAGAAGATTAATGCAACCCGTAACGTCTCCTGACCGCTAAACCAACTCCGTACTCGGATTGGGGCCAATTAATCGGCAAAACTCGTGAGGAGTGTACATGCCAACTGATTGATCCCAACTCGAGCTTCCCGCAACCGCGTGCATTGTACTGGTTCCCTGGATCAGTAGCCCAGTACCCACGCGTTGTCATACAAGACAGGTCTCAACTATGCAAGAGTAAATATATTACACATGAAAGGTAACGTTATTACAATAGTTTAACTTTACAAGTCTCGGCTTACAGCCGGCACAAGTCCAAAAGAATCCTCCAACGCCAGCGGAAACTCCAAAAGAAGAACACGCAGTGTGCCTCCACCCTCGTAATCGACCGAAGGAAACTCAGCTAAGCCCGGTAGATGAATCGGTGTCATCGTGACTGCGACTCGTCTGGAACATCTGCATCATTACCTGCTTCTTCTCCTTCTGACCAAAGTCCGTTAGAGCAAACGGTGAGTACACGTATGTACTCGCAAGACTTTAGTGTATGGAATGTATACATATAAAATGTAGGTTAAATCAATGAATAATAGGTTACTACACTAGTCTTTTTTAGCACAAAGCAGATTTTGCTTGCAATATGATAATAGATTCACATTCGCATTTTTTTTACAAAAGAAGCTGAAGAAAACATTTCAAACAATTAAAAATAGATAAACCATTAACCAAATCAACCATCCAACCATTCCTTTCACCAAAACAACCAACCACCTGCACCTTATCCGAATCCAAGATCCAAACACACACCTGACCAACACAATCTAACCTCAAAACCCATTTTCCCAGAAGTCAACCCAGACCCAAAATCTATACTTGATAATACTTTCCAAGCTGCTCATGACCGTGAGCACGGCTAATCGATTAGTTTATTTATCTCTGCAGAGACTGTACACTGTACCCACATGACACGTTCTAGCAATCATGTCATCCATGCCTCGCGATACCGAAGTACCCGATTTGCTAGACAGCGACGGAACCTTTCGAGAGATTGGAGTTCTAATCCTACACCGGCCCGGTAACGTGCATTCCTAACTACAGCCACAGAGGCCGCCAGTGGTTCCCATAGGCACCCACTAGCCCACGACCTGAAGGGTTTCGAAGCATGGAAAACAAAAATTTTCCTACGATTGCAACCAAACACCAAGATCATATCTAGGAGATGCAAGTAAACGGTTTCAGAAGGACTCACCCTCGTAGACCGAAAGCGGGAATAACGTTCCCGCAAACAAACGTGGTTGATGTAGAGGTACACTCCAGACTTCAAAGTCGCGAAGATGAGCGCCACAAACGGCAGCGCCTCCGTACTTGGTCACACGTACGGATCAACGATGACCTCCAATCCCTCGTTCCAGCGGGGCAGCGGAAGTAGTGGATCCCCGGAAAACTCCAACAACACTACAGCTTAGTGGTGGTGGTGGTGGAGAAATAATTTCAGCAGCGCTTCGCATAAGCCACAAATAAAAACAGCGGTCGGAGGAGGGAGAATGGACCAACCAAAGGGTCAAATGGATGAACACCAAAGAGAGGAGCTCCTCCCTCCCTTTTATAGGAGGAGGAGGAGGCAAGGCCAAGGGGTGGCCGGCGCATGGGGTGCCCCTTGCCCTCCCTCTCTTCATGTGAGTGATCTCTCCACTCACTTTAAAATAACCCACTTTGGTTTCCATTAAAACCCCACTCAAGAAATGAAAGGGTTTTCTCCCATAAATAAATAAACATTTTTATTTCAGATATTTTAATATTTGTTAATTCTTTTAATTAACAAACATTAACATATACCCCCTTTAACTATTCCGATATCCCGAAACTATTCCGGCGATACTCGGAACAGATCCTCAGATTGTCCATATTTTTCTCCGGTGTTTCGTATCCACTCAAATGCATCGATGAACCTTAAGTGTGTCACCCTACGGTTCGTGAATAAAATGGACATGATTGAGACACCTCTCAGATCAATAATCATCAGCGGGATCTGGAGATCCATAATGACTCCCATTCATTCAACGATGAACTAGTGATCGCGTAAACCAGAAACGACATAACCAATTCCTTTTGTCTCACGATATTTTACTTGTCCGGGATCCGATCATCAGTATCAACTATACCTAGTTCGATCCCGTTACCGACAAGTACTCTTTACTCGTTCCGTGATATAACATTCTTGTGACCTAGTCACATGCTTGCAAGCGATGTCAATGTGATATCACCGAGAGGGCCCAGAGTATATCTCTCCGTCATCTGGATGGACAAATCCCACTCTTGATGCATGAGCCTCAACTAATACTTTCATAGTACCCAAATCCATCTTTATAGTCACCGTGTTACGGAGTGACGTTTGATGTCATCAAAGTACTCTTCCGGAGTTAGTGATTGACATCATCTCATGGTCTAAGGAAAAGAGCTATTTCGAATGTGTTTGATACAGCAACAAACTAAATGACTTGATCGTATTTGCTATACCAACTTGGGTGTATGTTCATCACATCATTCTTCTAATGACATGATCCGTTATTAACAACATCCAATGTTCATGATCGTGAAACCTTGATCATCGGTTAATCAACGAGCTAGTTTAAAAAGAGGCTTTACTAGGAACCTTTTGTTTATTAAACACACATGTATTAACGTTTCCGATTAATACAATTTTAGCATGAGAAATAAACATCTATTATAAACATGGAATATGATAATAAACAATTTATTATTGCCTCTCGGGCATATTCCTTCGCCTCCCACTTGCACTAGAGTCAATAATCTAGATTACATTGTAATGATTCTAACACCCATTGAGTTCTGGTGTTGATCATGTTTTGCCCTTGGGAGAGCTTTAGTCAACGAGTCTGCCACATTCAGATCCGTGTGTACTTTACAAATCTTTATATCACCATTCTTGACATGTTCACGGATGGAGTGAAACCGGCGCTTAATATGCTTGGAATTCTTGTGTGACCTTGGTTCTTTAGCATTGGCTATGGCACCATTGTTGTCACAATAGATAACCATCGGGTCCAACGCACTCGAACCACACCTAGTTCGGATATGAACATCTTCATCCAAACCGCTTCTGTGCCTTACGAAGCAGCAATATATTCGCCTCTGTTGAAGATCCTGCCACCACAGTTGCTTGGAACTTCTCCAGCTCACTGCTCCTCCATTCATTTCAAAAATGTACCCGGATTGAGACTTAGAGTCATCCGGATCAGTGTCAAAGCTAGCGTCGACGTAACATTTTGCGACGAGCACTTCTTCACCACCATATATGAGAAACATATCTTTAGTTCTTCTTAAGTACTTAAAGATATTCTTGACCGCCGTCCAGTGTTCAAAACCTGGATCAGACTGGTATCTGCTAGTCAAACTAATAGCATGTGCCACATCTGGTCTTGTACACAACATAGCATACATGATAGAGCCTATGGCTGAAGCATAGGGAATCTTATTCATTACTTCTCTATCTTCTGTAGCTGGACTCTGAGTCTTACTCAACGTCTTGCCTTGCATCATAGGTAAGAACCCTTTCTTACTTTCGTCCATTCTAAACTTCTTTAGAATCTTGTCAAGATATGTACTTTGTGATAGCCCAATCAAGCGTCTCGATCTATCTCTATAGATTTTGATGCCTAAAATATATGCCGCTTCACCAAGGTCCTTCATTGAAAACTTACTATTTAAGTAATCTTTTACACTTTTCAAAAGTTCTATATCATTTCCTATCAACAATATGTCATCCACATATAATATCAGAAATGCTATAGAGCTCCCACTCACTTTCTTGTAAACACAAGATTCTCCGTAAGTTTGGACAAATCCAAAACCTTTGATTACCTCATCAAAACGGAGATTCCAACTTCGTGATGCTTGCTTCAGTCCATAAATTGATCGCTGAAGTTTGCATACCTTATCAGCATCCTTAGGATCAACAAAACCTTTGGGTTGTATCATATACAACTCTTCCTCAATGTTTCCATTAAGGAACGCAGTTTTTACATCCATCTGCCAGATTTCATAATCGAAAAATGCAGCAATTGCTAACATTATCCTTACAGACTTTAGCATCGCTACGGGTGAGAAAGTCTCATCGTAGTCAACTCCTTGAATTTGTCGAAAACCCTTTGCGACAAGTCGAGCTTTATAGACGGTCACATTACCATCAGCGTCTATTTTCCTTTTGAAAATCCATTTGTTCTCAACGGCCTTACGGTCATTGGGTAAGTCCACCAAAGTCCATACTTGGTTTTCATACATGGATCCCATTTCGGATTTCATGGCTTCTAGCCATTTGTCGAAATCTGGGCTCATCATCGCTTCATCATACGTCGCAGGGTCATCATTCTCAACTACCATGACATTCATAGTAGGAACATAAAAGTCAGGAGCATTATGCGCTCTTGTTGACCTGCGAGGTGCGGTAGTGTTCTCTTTCGGAGTTTCATGATCCTTATCATTAGTTCCCTCTTCATTTGGTGAAGTCAACTCGAAACAACTTCCGCTGCTGCACTTGCCATTCCATGAAGAGAAGGTTCAACAACCTCGTCGAGTTCTACCTTCCTACTACTCACACCTTTCGAGAGAAACTCTTTCTCCAAAAGGATCCATTCTTGGCAACGAAAACCTTGCCCTCGGATCTGTGATAGATGGTGTACTCAATTGTTTCTTTAGGGTATCCTATGAAGACGCATTTTTCTGCTTTGGGTTCGAGTTTATCAGGTTGAAGTTTCTTCACATAAACATCGCATCCCCAAACTTTTAGAACGATGACTTAGGTTTGTTGCCAAACCATAATTCATACGGTGTCATTTCAATGGATTTAGATGGTGCCCTATTTAAAGTGAATGCAATTGTTTCTAGTGCATGACCCCAAAATGAAAGTGGCAAATCTGTAAGGGACATCATAGATCGAACCATATCCAATAAAGTGCGATTACGGCTCGGATACACCATTCTGTTGTGGTGTTCCAGCAGGAGTGAGTTGTGAAACTATTCCACATTGTCTCATGTGTGTGCCAAACTCGTAACTAAGATACTCTCCTCCACGATCGGATCGTAGAAATTTGATCTTTGTTACGATGATTTTCTACTTCACTCTGAAATTCTTTGAACTTTTCAAATGTTTCAGACTTGTGTTTCATTAAGTAAATATATCCATATCTACTCAAATCATCCGTGAAAGTAACGAAGTAACGATATCCACCACAATGACACACTCATTGGACCACACACATCGGTATGTATGATTTCCAATAAGTCGGTTGCAGCTCCATTGTACCAGGAAAACGGGGTTCTAGTCATCTTGCCCATGAGGCATGGTTCACATGTCTCAAATGATTCATAATCAAGTGATTCTAGTAGTCCATCGAATGGAGCTTCTTCATGCGTTTAACACCAATATGACATAAGCGGCAATGCCACATATATGCAGCAATATCATCATTCAACTTAATTCTTTTGGCATTCACATTATGAACATGTGTACTATTATCAAGATTCAAAATAAATAAACCATTCTTTTCGTGTGCATGACCATAAAAGATATTATTCATATAAATTGAGCAACCATTATTCTCGGACTTGAATGAATAACCGTCTCGCATTAAACAAGATCCAGATATGATGTTCATGCTCAACGCAGCACTAAATAACAATTATTTAGGTTTATAACTAATCGATGGAAATTGGATAGGTAGCGTCCCGACGGCGATCACATCAACTTTTGATCCATTGCCGACGCGCATCGTTACCTCATCCCTTGCTAGTTGTCGCTTATTCCTTAGCTCTGTTTCGAGTTACATATGTTAGCAACCGAACCGGTATCAAATACCCAGTACTCTGCGAGTACTAGTAAGGTACACATCAATAACATGTATATCATATATACCTTTGCTCACTTTCCGCCCTTCTTATCACCAGATATTTTGGGCGATTGCGCTTCCAGTGCCCAGTGCCCTTGCAAGAAAAACATTCAAGATTCGACTTAGGGCCAGCCTTGGTCTTCTTCTCGAGATGTGGCAACAGACTTGCCCTTCTTCTTGAAGTTTCCCTTAGCCTTGCCTTTCTTCTTTAAATCGATAGTCTTTTGGACCATCAACACTTGATGTTCCTTCTTGATCTCCACTTCGAGTTTTCAGCATTGACATGAAGCTCGGGAGAGACTTCTTCATGCCCTGCATGTTGTAGTTCATCACAAAGCTCTTGTAGCTTGGTGGCGTAGCCGGAGAACACGATGAATTCCTAGCTCAATAGGGATCGTTATTCCCAAAGCTATGAGTTTATCGGCGTACTGCACATTTTGAGTACGTGCTCACTAACGGAGCTGTTTTCCTCCATCATGCAGCTAAAGAACTTTTCCAAGCTTCATAACTCTCTACTGAGGCATGGGTGTCGAAGATCATTTTCAACTCTCTCATTGTATCAAAAGCATTCTTTGTGCTCAAAGCGTTTTAGCTCAGGCTCAAGGCCATACAAAATGCCGCATTGAACTAAAGCTGTGGTCCTCCTTGCGAGTCAAGAAAACATTTTTCTCCTCCTCAGGGGCATCATCGGCGGGGCACCTAGCGGCGCTTCTAGCACATAGCTCCTTTGAGCAGCGAGGAGAATCCTCGAGTTAAGGGCCCATTGGTAAAATTGCTACCATTGGTGGCTAGTTTCTCTTTCTCCATGAACAGATTGAAATTGAAAGTAGGGGTGCCATCTACAACGTATTTGCAAAGTTATTTAGACTAAGTTCATAATAGATTAAGTTCAATGTTAATTCAAAATTACTACGAGAACTCCCACTTAAAAACAACATCCCTCTAGTTGTCTTTAGTGATTACATGAACCAAATTCACTATACCGAAACCGATTATCACGAGAGACGGCATAGTTTCAAAGGCGAACATCAATATGTTCATCATATCATCCATATGACTCATGCTTTACCTTTCGGTTCGTGTTCTGAGGCCATGTCTGTACATGCTAGGCTCGCCAAGTAGAACCAAAGTATTTGCGTGTGTAAATCTGGCTTACACCCGTTGTATGCGAACGTAGAGTCTATCACACCCGATCATCACGTGGTGCTTCGAAACGACGAACTTTCTTAACGGTGCATACTATGGAAGAACACATTATTATCTTGATATTAATTTGGAGGGATCATCTTATAGTGCTATCGACGTGATCATAATCAAGCAAAATAAGATGCATAAAAGGATTAACATCACATGCATGAATAAAGTGATATGATATGGTCCTTTCAGCACTTGATCTCCATCTTGTGCGACATGGTATGATCTCCATCATTCCACCGGCATGGCACCAAGGTCCATGATGCTGCCATCTTGATTGTCTTCCTCCATTACAATATATCACATGGACATATACTTAGCACGCAGGCCATAAAAGAAAAAACAACCAAATGGCTCATGCCGGTTGTTTAAATTTACAATAAATTTCATTTCATACAACAATCTTTGTATCAATGACCCTATCACATCACAAGCCCTGCAAAAACAAGTTAGACGCCTCTAATTTATTTTTGCATATTTTACGTGGTTTTGGGCTTTCTAGGAAAAACTGTTCTTACCTACGAACAAAAACCACAACGGTGATAAAAACATTATTAGCAAACCGTTGTAAATTAGATCATGACTATAGTAGGAGAAACAGACACCCGCAAAGCCACTTATGCAATACTAGTTGCATGTCGAGTGTGGAACAAGTCTCATGTGCGAGGACATGTAAGGTTAGTCCGGGCCGCTTCAAATCCCACTATGCCACCATGATCCAAAATACACGAAAGTATGCAATAACATGATCATCAACGCCCACATCCACATGTGTTTTAAACCAGGACAAAACATCTACGCATAGACACGGCTCGATACCATCAAGGGTTTCGAAGCATGGAAAACAAAAATTTTCCTACGATTGCAACCAAACACCAAGATCATATCTAGGAGATGCAAGTAAACGGTTTCAGAAGGACTCACCCTCGTAGACCGAAAGCGGGAATAACGTTCCCGCAAACAAACGTGGTTGATGTAGAGGTACACTCCAGACTTCAAAGTCGCGAAGATGAGCGCCACAAACGGCGGCGCCTCGTACTTGGTCACACGCGTGACGGATCAGCGATGACCTCCAATCCCTCGTTCAGCGGGCAGCGGAAGTAGTGGATCCCGGAAAACTCCAACAACACTACGGCTTAGTGGTGGTGGTGGTGGAGAAATAATTTCAGCGGCGCTTAGCATAAGCCACTAAAAACAGGATCGCAGGAGGAGGGAGAATGGACCAACCAAAGGGTCAAATGGATGAACACCAAAGAGAGGAGCTCCTCCCTCCCTTTTATAGGAGGAGGAGGAGGCAAGGCCAAGGGGTGGCCGGCGCATGGGGTGCCCCTTGCCCTCCCTCTCTTCATGTGAGTGATCTCTCCACTCACTTTAAAATAACCCACTTTGGTTTCCATTAAAACCCCACTCAAGAAATGAAAGGGTTTTCTCCCATAAATAAATAAACATTTTTATTTCAGATATTTTAATATTTGTTAATTCTTTTAATTAACAAACATTAACATATACCCCTTTAACTATTCCGATATCCGAAACTATTCGGCGATACTCAAATAAATTCCTATCTTGTCCATATTTTTCTCCTGGTGTTTCAGATATCACTCAAATGCATCGATGAACCTTAAGTGTGTCACCCTACGGTTCGTGAATAAAATGGACATGATTGAGACACCTCTCGATCAATAATCATCGGCGGGATCCGGAGATCCATAATGACTCCCATTCATTCAACGATGAACTAGTGATCGCGTAAACCAGAAACGACATAACCAATTCCTTTTGTCTCACGATATTTTACTTGTCCGGGATCCGATCATCAGTATCAACTATACCTAGTTCGATCCCGTTACCGACAAGTACTCTTTACTCGTTCCGTGATATAACATTCTTGTGACCTAGTCACATGCTTGCAAGCGATGTCAATGTGATATCACCGAGAGGGCCCAGAGTATATCTCTCCGTCATCTGGATGGACAAATCCCACTCTTGATGCATGAGCCTCAACTAATACTTTCATAGTACCCAAATCCATCTTTATAGTCACCGTGTTACGGAGTGACGTTTGATGTCATCAAAGTACTCTTCCGGAGTTAGTGATTGACATCATCTCATGGTCTAAGGAAAAGAGCTATTTCGAATGTGTTTGATACAGCAACAAACTAAATGACTTGATCGTATTTGCTATACCAACTTGGGTGTATGTTCATCACATCATTCTTCTAATGACATGACCCCGTTATTAACAACATCCAATGTTCATGATCAGGAAACCTTGATCATCAGTTAATCAACGAGCTAGTTTAAAAAGAGGCTTTACTAGGAACCTTTTTGTTTATTAAACACACATGTATTAACGTTTCCTATTAATACAATTTTAGCATGAGAAATAAACATCTATTATAAACATGGAATATGATAATAAACAATTTATTATTGCCTCTCGGGCATATTCCCTTCACGACCTCCCTGTAGTAGGCATTACCGTTGTATTGGGTAAACTTTCCTTCGATGCCTCGACAAGAAAGTCCCTAGAATGCACCGACACCACAAGTGCATCCAATCCTCTTTGCCCTCCAATAATGCAGGGTCAGATCCCTTTTCCCCGTACTAGGCTGAGGCCATCCCACACTGGCACATGTGGTTGCACGTATCACACCCAGTAAATAGCACCAAGTTCAGTCCTTAGGGTGACTCAGGCGAGATCTTCCAAACCCACTTGCTATGGCCACAGATGATCGACCCTAGCGGCCCCACCGAGCACACACTAGCCTTCAACCTCCCCATAGCAAGGGACCAACTGAGACCAAACCACTCCAAACCAGCCAACGGCTTGACAACCAATCCGAACCTGAAACCAGCCTACCAACCGGAACCACTACCCGGCCAAATACCACCAACTCCGAACCACCAAACATCTCGCCCGGTCTAAACTCTCCAAGTTTTTCCATTTTACTCACGCAACCATTCCCTTTTTTCAACAAAACCCCATATCCACTGATTCCAACCTGACACCAATCACCTATCCTAATAGTTCCAGGAGTTTATGAATAAGAACGTCATGATCTCCTGCAACCAATTCTACTGCTGAACTAAGCACATGCGACTATTATTCTTTAATACCCTCTGACACTTACTAACGTGTCTAAATTATTCCTAAGTCTATCAAGGATTTCATATTCGGATTGCAATGAGGTAATCCAACAATTTCTGGTTTAACTACTGCTTCCCACAAATTATCACTTTTAATAAACTTATGAGCATGCATAATAGTTTTGGCAATCAAAAATAAGAATTTGCAAATATGGGATTCAAAATGGTCAAGGAGGTGCTTGCCTGTTTGCTCTTCGGTGAAATCGGTCTCCGGGACGTAGTCGGGATCGTCGGCAACGTTCGAAGTGTCTACGTCTACACGAAAAGCAACGAGACCAAAATCATCGATCAAAATAGGCAAAGAAGCAATCAAAATCCAAAAAGAAGCGAAAACGGAAAACGAGAACCTAGACGGAAAAAGAGATTCTAAACTTTCTCCCAGAGGCGGCGACTGCCGGGGCGTAGTGCCGCTCTGGCGGTAGTACTGCCATCAGAAGGCGTAGTGCCGCTGGCTGGGAATCGAAAAGGGTTGCTCTCTGGAAAATAACTACCGGCATTCTAAACCCGGTAGTGCCGGGCCCTCCGGTAGTACCGCCCTCACCCAGCGGTAGTGCCGGTCACTTCGACACCAAAATCCAAAAATTGAGATTTTGCGCACTAGCCCCCGGAACTTCGACGTAAGTGCATGGATAGGTTCCTGGGGACCCATGGGACTTATTTACGCAGGTTTTGTCAAGTTTCGAGCTCGTTTGCTCAAAATCTCACTTTTCGGATCCTTTCTCTCCCGATATTGACGCGGAAACGGATTTCAACCCAGAAGGTGTCGAAACTCGAGTTTCTTCGCGGCCACGGGTTCTCTACGGCATTAAGGACTTATACGCGCTAGGCTTGTGAGCTTTGGAACTTCAGAACACCAAATCGCTCCGAATGCCCAAAGTGCATCTTTTGCAAATCCTTCGGAACGACGGATTCGCAACAAGCGCAATAGGTCCAAAAATGCACTAGGGTTCCATAAGATCAAGAAACTGGCTACAACCCTCGGCACACGACAATCAGACCTCTAAAGACCAAAAAACCTAACCTACTCTGAATTCGATTCTCGTCTCGAATCGAGTACAAACTCGATCCACCTACAAGAAACGACTTACGAGGCTCTAAGAAAACATCCGCAGGTCATTTCCCCGACTTCCCGGAGTTAGGGTTTCGAAAGGAAAGGGCTCCGAGAATTCGAGAAATGGCTTCTTGCAGCGAATGAGTCCAACGAAGCGTAGATCAGGGTTACAGAAACTACTCGATCACGCGGAAGGATTCTTCTACCCTTGACCTAGGTTTAACTACTCGGAACACAACTATGCACCACAAGAACTAGGGTTTCTAGAGTTTAACTAGGACGTAAAGAACGATTACAAGCCAGGGAAGAGCTAGGGTTTGCATCTGCACCTAGGGTTTAGGTTTAGCTTCAAGCCCTACCTCTTGTGGAGTTCCTTGACAGCTTAGAGACGCTTCTCCACCCTTGCTCCTGCTCCCACACAGCCTCCTAGAGCTTCAACCGGCTGGAGATGGCGAGGAGGAGGAGAGAGCTCCAATGGAGAGAGAGGAAGGAGAAGAGAGGAAAGAGGAGGAGAGGAGGAGAAATGAGAGAGGAGAGGGAGAGAAGGTGCTCCCTGGTGTCTTGAGGGAGTAGGGGGGCACAAAAATCGAGGCAAAAGGATAGCCACGAGCACAGGAGCTGTGAATCATGTGATGAAAAATTGGCTTGATCTTGTGCTGAAAAATTGGTTAGGTTTAATCTTGCAAAATTGCTTGCATGAAGGACAAAACATTCAAACATCCAAAAACAGAGACTTTGCATTTGCGCCAGACCAAACATCCAAAAACAGTGAGTTTCGCATGTATGACGGACCAAACTTAATTGTCTGTCAAAAACGTGATATTGATGCTTTTACACTTGAACAATAAATCGCGTTTTTCCCATGTATGACGGACCAAATTTTTTGGTCTGTCATACACATGCTTTTGGCGAACTCGTTTTTCCCATGTATGACGGACCAAATTTTTTGGTCTGTCATACACATGCTTTTGGCGAACTCATTTTTCCCATGTGTGACGGACCAAAACTTTGGTCCGTCATGAACGTAAGTTTCTGGAATTTGTGCGCTGGACTGGTTTTTTGGTCTGTCTTTGGATGTTTTTGTGCACGGTTAAGGGTTTTTAAGCTAAAGTAGACTTTATGCAATGCTCGTGTGAGTATTTGCATGGACTAATGTTGAGTCAAGTCGCGGACTTGTGCTCGAAATTGTTTTGTGGTTTGTTCATGTGCAGGTATTGCTCGAAGACGAATGTGGTCGATGACGGAACCGGAACTAGGTTCATGGAGGAGCTGAGGTTCGGGACTAGGTTCAGGGAGGAATTGAGGTCTTGGTGGTCAAGGATGTCATGCGGGACGTTCGGGCTAAGAGAATGGTGCACATGAAGAATAGTTAGTCACGTGAGAATGGCAGGAGGTCATTCGCGTGCAAAATGTTAGTCACGTGAGTATGGCAGGTGGCCATACGCGTGCAAAGTGTTAGTCACGTGAGTATGGTAGGGTTGCCATACGCGTGCAATAGTTGTACTCGGCCAGGTTGGGCCAAGTAGAGTTGTGTTGGATACAGATTCCTTCTAGGGAATAGGAATTGTATTTAGAACTCCTTGTGGGTTGGTCCTTTAAATAGGAGGGGTTGTCTCCTATTGAAGGGCATCAAGCTTTGAGCAAGTTTTAGGGTTTGTACTCTTTTGATGAGAGTACTTTAGACAAAAGAAATAAAGATCAATTCTTTCAAGATTTTTGCGTGCTACAGTAACCACGTTGCTACAATGTTTTTCTGTCTTAGTTCTTGTTTGCATGCTTGCTCTAAATCTAGATTGGTTTTTGATCCTTGAGTGTCATCTTGATTTGATCCATCAAAAACCTTTCTAGGGTATTGATTTAGAGTTCCTCAAAGTCTAGTTGATTAAACTTTTGTCGGTTCTGTTAAAACTTTCAAGTTTACGTTAGATCAATTCTCGTCAAGTTCTGGATCAGTAAGGTTGCTAAGCTCATAACTTTTTATCCATAAGTCCGATCGAGTTGATTCTTTTTGGGTTTGATTCGTATTGGAATCTAGTTTCTTGTGTCCAAATTTCAGATCGTTTCGACGGTTAGATCTCCAGGAATTCTCATTTTATCAAGCATCTATCAATCTGTTTTTGTTGATTACGAGGCAATCTTTTGAATCCGAGTTGGGGTGTTCTTCCAGTAGATCGAAAATTTTGTTTTAGCTTCCGCATAATCATTCACCCCCCCCTCTGATTGCTATATTCGTATACTTCGATCCTACAAGTGGTATCAGAGCAAGGTTTCTCTAATCTATCTTAACCGGTGATTAGATCAATGGATCGTTATTCGACAAAACCATGTGTGTTCGATGGTGTTGATTTTCAGTTTTGGAAGGCCAAGATGGAGGCGTTCATCCAAGCACAAGGCTTCACAATTTGGGAGAAGGTCTACAAGCCATATGAAGTCCCTGCAAACGACAACGTCAACGACACCAATCGCACACATGTTGAAGCAAACAAAGAAGGCGCCGCAACTTGATCATCCAAGGTTTGGGACGCAGCGACTTTGACCGTGTGATCCATCTCAAGTCCGCATATGAGGTATGGAAATCTCTTTGTGATTACCATGAGGGTTCTAACACTATTAAAGAGGTTCGTCAAGATCTTTACAAAAAAGAATACATGCGATTTGAGATGAAACCCGGTGAGTCGCTAGATGACTTCTTTGCATGTTTCAATAAAATTCTTAGTAATCTTCGTCGTTGGAGTTAGCTTTGATGATGCTGCTAATGCTAGACAATTGCTTGGTGCTTTAGACATGTCTATTTGGGAGATGAAAGTTACATCCATTAGAGAATCTACTATCATGAGTACACTTACATTAGATGTTCTGTATTCTAAATTGAAAACTCATGAGTTGGATGTTCTTGCAAGGAAAGGTAATATTAAATCAATTGCTTTGATCTCTAACCCTAACATGTCAAATGCAAATTCTTCTTCTAGCTTTGCCTTGTCTTCCATGTCTTCTTTAACAGATGAGCAACTTGAAGAGTTTACTGAAGAAGATCTGGCACTACTCTCTTCTCGCTTTAACAAAGCTTTGCAAAATGTGAGAATGAGAAAGAGAGGTGGTCCTCCAAGATGCTATGAGTGTGGTGACCTCAACCATATTCGCACAAATTGTCCTAAGCTTGCAGGAAAAACATCAAAGGAGGAGAAGGACAACGGCAGAAGGAATGAGAAGAAAAAGTTCTCGTCAAATGATAGGAAGAAGAAGAGCTTCATCAACCGCAAGGTGGTTCACCGAGTTCTTTCCGCTCTTGAACAAGTCAATTTGAGCGATGTGGACTCGGAGAGCAGCGAAGATGATGCAACTCCAAGCAAGCATGATTTGATGGGATTGTGTCTCATGGCAAGCAGCAAGGATAGCTTCACCGAGGACGGCAATGACAGCGACTTCAATGAGGTAGATCCTTCTTATGATGAATTAGCCAATGCTGTTGCCCATCTTGGAAAATTACTTGACAAACGTGATAGAAAAATTAAGAAACATGATATTCTTGTGGAGTCATTGAATGCTGAAATTGCTAGACTTAAGACATTGATTCCTAATGATGATACTTGTAAATCATGTGACTTAATTTACAATGAGCTCACCTTGCTTAGGAAAGAACACGCTCTTCTGTTGCATCTAAATGAGAAAAATGAGAAACATGTTAAACATGCTAGCTGTTCCACTGATGATTTGCATGGTTCAACTTCTTGTTCTAAATGCTCAACTCTTGAATTAAAATTGAAAGATGCAAATGCTAGGGTTTCTCAATTGACTGATAATCTGCTTACTCATGAGGTTCTTTCATACTCTACTTGTCGTAAACAGAAAGGGAAGGTCAATATTCCTTGCAATAATTGTTTAACTCTTGCTAAGAAAGTTGATTACTTGCAAAATTCTTTGGAACGTTTCACTAATGGCAAGAAAAAGTTGAACATGATTTTGGATCAATCTAAGGTTAGCACAAATAAGAGAGGTTTAGGTTTTGATCCTTATGCCACATATGAAACTAAACCTCACACTGTTGTTCAGGCTCCTTGCAAAATTGAGTTATCTAATGAGCCTAAGAAAATTGCTTTTCAATCTGCTGGTTTTTTATCTTCTACTATGATGAAAGCAAAATGTGCCTTTACTGTTAAAGCTAAACATCATGTCAAGTACACTTGCACTCATTGTGGTAGAGATGGACACTTAGTAGATTTTTGCTTTAGACTAGCCAAACAACAAAAGAAGGAAAGAACTAAGGCTAGGTCAAATTTCAGCAAAGCACATTTTTATGCGCCTAGAGTGATGAAAACACCTTCTGTTCCTAGAAACATGGGAAAAGGCAAATCTGATTGTGTGCATAAAAGTTATCGTGTTGTACCCATCTTGTTGTGCGCCCTGTGTCTCAAGATCGATTCCCAAAAATCTCATTCCTAACCCTAGATCGAGACCTCGACATGTTTTGCTATGTAGGCTTCTCGCGAGGAAGGAGAACATATGGCTAGTGGATTCCGGATGCTCACGCCACATGTCCGGTGATAAGAATTGGTTCTCCTCCTCACTCGTGCATCTCGTCTGAAAGTGTTACTTTTGGAGATGCTTCTTCCTCTTCTGTTGTGGCAAAAGGTACAATAAAGGTAAGTGACAAGTTTATGTTCAAAGATGTGGCTCTTGTTGAAAATTTGAAATATAACTTGCTTTCTGTCTCACAAATGCTTGATGAAGATCTTGAGATAAGCTTTAAGAAAAATGAATGCAAAGTGCTAGATGCTTCAGGTGATCTTGTGTTCAAAATTTCTCGTTTTGGAAGAGTCTTTAAAGCTGATTTTGATGCATCACCTTCTTCTAAACATAGGTGTCTAATTGCCAATGTTTCTAAATATTTATTCTTTTGGCATCGTAGACTTGGTCATGTTGGTTTTGATCATCTTACTCGTGTAAGTGGTTTAGATCTTATACGTGGCTTGCCTAAGCTTAAGGGTGATAGCAATCTAGTATGTTCTTCTTGTAGACATGGTAAGATGATTGCAGGTTCACATCCACCTCTTACCATGGTGATGACAAACGCTCCAGGACAGCTTCTACATCTTGATCTGATTGGACCATCTCGAGTTCAATCCTTTGGAGGCAAACGGTATGTGCTTGTGATTGTTGATGATTTTTCTAGATACTCTTGGGTGTATTTTATGGTATCTAAGGATGAGGCTTTTAGTCATTTTAGATGTCTTGTTCTTAGGCTTTCTGTTGACCATCCAGGAGCTCTCAAAGCTATTAGAAGTGATAATGGAACTGAATTCAAAAATGCTTCCTTTGATCTCTTTTGTGCTGAAAAAGGAATTAATCATCAATTTTCTTCTCCAAGAGTGCCTCAACAAAATGGTGTAGTTGAAAGGAAAAATAGAACGTTAGTTGAAATGGCTAGAACTATGCTAGATGAGCATCACTCTCCTCGAAATTTTTGGGCTAAAGCGATTTCAACTGCTTGTTATGTTTCAAACCGTGTGTTTTTGAGATCAAAATTGGGTAAGACTCCATATGAGCTTCGGTTTGGACATAGACCTTCTGTTTCTCACTTTTGAGTTTTTGGATGCAAATGTTTTGTCTTGAAATCTTGAAATCTTGATAAATTTGAAGCTAGATCAACTGATGGCATTTTTCTTGGATATCCTGCTCATACTCGTGGCTATCGTGTGCTTGTTTTGGAGACTAACAAAATTGTGGAAACTTGTGAAGTTACTTTTGATGAGGCTAGTCCAGGCACTAGTCCAAGTGATGCAGGTACAGGCACATACATTCAGGGGGAGAAAATCTTTGAAGATAATGATGATGTTGAAGATGAGGTCTTGACTCTTCCTAATGCACAACAAGCTGTAGCACCCTTGGCACCTACTACTACATCACCTACTGACTAACCATCCTCAAGCTACTACATCATCTGTACATGCTGAAAATGAAGAAGGAGAAGGAGAAGTCTCAAAAGCCAATGCTCCCTTGCACATTCAAAAAATGCATCCATCTGAACAAATGATTGGAGACCTAAATGAGAGAGTCACTCGATCCAGGTTTATTCATTCTGACACTCATGCTCATTCTGCTTTAGTTGCTTCTTTTGAACCCAAAGATATATCTCATGCATTATCTGACGAATCTTGGATCAATGCCATGCATGAAGAATTAGAGAATTTTGAACGAAATAAAGTTTGGAAACTTGTCTCACCACCTCCTGATTTTAATGTTATTGGAACTAGATGGGTTTTCAAAAATAAACAAAGTGAGGATGGTGTTGTTGTTAGAAACAAGGCTAGATTGGTTGCTCAAGGTTACACTCAAATTGAAGGCTTAGATTTTGATGAAACCTTTGCTCCTGTTGCTAGAATTGAAGCCATTAGAATATCCTTTTAGCTTTTGCTGCATCCAAAGGTTTCAAATTGTATCAAATGGATGTGAAAAGTGCTTTTCTTAATGGCTACATAAATGAGGAGGTTTTTGTCAAGCAACCACCTGGTTTTGAAAATCCAAAGTTTCCAAATCATGTGTTCAAACTATCAAAAGCTTTGTATGGTTTGAAACAAGCCCCTAGAGCATGGTATGATAGGCTAAAAACCTTTTTACTTGAAAGGGGGTTTTCAATGGGAAAGGTTGACAAAACTCTCTTTTTACTCAAGCAAGGCAATGATCAACTATTCGTTCAGATTTATGTTGATGATATTATCTTTGGTGGTTCCTCTCATGTTTTAGTGTCTGAGTTTTCAGAAACAATGAGGAAGGAGTTTGAGATGAGTATGATGGGTGAGTTGACATACTTTTTGGGATTTCAAATCAAGCAAACGAAGGATGGTACTTTTGTGCATCAAAGCAAATACACAAGAGACTTGCTACATCGTTTTGGGATGGACAACAGCCAAACCAGCATGACACCTATGGAAAGCAAATGCACGCTTGATACGGATGAAAAAGGTGAGCCAGTTGATCAAAAGGAATATAGAAGCATGATAGGTTCACTTTTGTACCTCAACGCATCAAGGCCGGATATACAATTTCTTTGTGTGCTTGTGTTCTCGTTTTCAAGCTTCCCCACGTGCTTCACATCGACAAGTTGTCAAGCGAATTTTCAGGTATCTTCATGGAACTCAAGATTTTGGCATTTGGCTTTCTGCTTCCTCATGCATTAGTTTAAGAGCCTTTTCTGATGCTGATTTTGGAGGATGTAGAATTGATAGAAAAAGTACATCTGGTACATGTCATTTCTTGGGTAATTCTCTTATTGCATGGTCATCTAGAAAACAATCTTCTGTTGCACAATCAACTGCTGAATCTGAATATGTGGCTGCTGCTAGTTGTTGTTCTCAAATTCTTTGGATAGTAGCTACACTTAAAGATTATGGGGTTAATTTGGATAGTGTTCCTCTTTTGTGTGATAACACTAGTGCAATTTGCATTGCTAAGAACCCCGTGCAACACTCTAGAACAAAACACATTGACATCAGATTTCACTTTCTTAGAGATCATGTTGAAAAAGGCAACATTGTGCTTCATCGTGTGGATACTGAACATCAATTGGCAGACATTTTTACAAAACCTTTGTTTTCTTCTCGTTTTGCTTTTATTCGGGGAGAACTTGGGATTGTTCATCCAATGGGTTTGTTTTGAGGGGGAGTTTCTTTGCCAAGTTCTTTCACTTAATGAGCTCACTTTATCATATTTCTTTATATATTATGTAATTTTGCTAATATATGATAATCTAAATTGTTCCACTTGAACTAAAAATGATATTGCGGAATTCCTTGGTTTGATTGCCTATAGTTAAATACTCTGTGATATCTCACTCTTCTAGGCTTGATATTGAATCTTCTTGACAAATTTGGGCTATGAAGCAAGTGTGTTTTCAGCTTTACTCTTTCATAAGACCTTTTAATCATTTTTGCATGTTTACAATCAAAGAAAAAGAAAAGAAAAAGGGAATCAATAAAAAAGGGTTGTTAAAAGCAAAAGCTTCAAGTTGTATGCTTCAGGCATGCTTTCCTTAAAAGATAAGATGTATGCTTCAAGCATGCCATTCCCTCAAAAGACAAGATGTATGCTTCAAGCATGCCACTCCAAGGAAATAAAAGAAGTATGCTTCAAGCATGCCACATGCAGTTTACTGTTTAAAGATTAATTTGGTCCACTAGATTGGAGTTGAAACTACTTGCTCGCCCTGATTTGTTATTTGCTTCAACTTTGAGCCTTTGTTTTTCTACTAAAGGTTTTGCTTAGTACTTGGCTATAGTTGACTGAATTGAGGTTGAAATGCATGTCATTCCATAACTTGTTAAAATCACATTAAGATCATGTATTTTGCATATTATGTGCTATATAAGGTTATATGATCGAATGAGCTCATCTTTTCCTATCTTGGCACTCCCTTGTTTCTCATTGTGAAATCATTGCTGCAGGAAAAATTTTGAACAAATTCTCTCTTTTGTACTCTTGATGAATCCATTGTCAAAGGGGGAGAAATTTTGGGAATATTTGAGAAGTTCAAAGAAAAAAGGGAAAAAGTTTTTTTTTGGAAATTTGAACTTTTTGGGAGAAGTTTGGAGAATTTTGGAATTCTTGGACACATTGCACATTCACACACATTTTCATTCTCAAGGGGAGATTTTGTTTTGCCTTTTTGTCAAAGGGGGAGGTTCTGTGTTTTGGTGTTAATCCTTTGGATCTCAAAATCTTTTAAAAAGAGAATGCCAATGTTCAAATCTAAAGTGGTGTTGCCAATGTTTTCATCAAGGGGGAGATTGTGAATCATGTGATGAAAAATTGGCTTGATCTTGTGCTGAAAAATTGGTTAGGTTTAATCTTGCAAAATTGCTTGCATGAAGGACCAAACATTCAAACATCCAAAAACAGTGACTTTGCATTTGCGCCAGACCAAACATCCAAAAACAGTGAGTTTCGCATGTATGACGGACCAAACTTTTTGGTCTGTCATAAACGTGATTTTGATGCTTTTACGCTTGTACAAGAAATCGCGTTTTTCCCATGTATGACGGACCAAATTTTTTGGTCTGTCATACACATGCTTTTGGCGAACTCGTTTTTCCCATGTATGACAGACCAAATTTTTTGGTCTGTCATACACATGCTTTTGGCGAACTTGGTTTTCCCATGTATGACGGACCAAATTTTTTGGTCTGTCATACACATGCTTTTGGCGAACTCGTTTTTCCCATGTGTGACGGACCAAAACTTTGGTCCGTCATGAACGTAAGTTTCTGGAATTTGTGCGCTGGACTGGTTTTTGGTCTGTGCTGGATGTTTTTGTGCACGGTTAAGGGTTTTTGAGCTAAAGTAGACTTTATGCAATGCTCGTGTGAGTATTTGCATGGACTAATGTTGAGTCAAGTCGCGGACTTGTGCTCGAAATTGTTTTGTGGTTTGTTCATGTGCAGGTATTGCTCGAAGACGAATGTGGTCGATGACGGGACCGGAACTAGGTTCATGGAGGAGCTGAGGTTCGGGACTAGGTTCAGGGAGGAACTGAGGTCTTGGTGGTCAAGGATGTCATGCGGGACGTTCGG
This sequence comes from Rhipidocladum racemiflorum, assembly GCA_036346355.1. NCBI lineage: Eukaryota > Viridiplantae > Streptophyta > Magnoliopsida > Poales > Poaceae > Rhipidocladum > Rhipidocladum racemiflorum. Next base: position 1,085,067 of record CM070582.1, read on the forward strand.
GCTAAGAGAATGGTGCACATGAAGAATAGTTAGTCACGTGAGAATGGCAGGAGGTCATTCGCGTGCAAAGTGTTAGTCACGTGAGTATGGCAGGTGGCCATACGCGTGCAAAGTGTTAGTCACGTGAGTATGGTAGGGTTGCCATACGCGTGCAAGAGTTGTACTCGGCCAGGTTGGGCCAAGTAGAGTTGTGTTGGATACAGATTCCTTCTAGGGAATAGGAATTGTATTCAGAACTCTTTGTGGGTTGGTCCTTTAAATAGGAGGGGTTGTCTCCTGTTGAAGGGCATCAAGCCTTGAGCAAGTTTTAGGGTTTGTACTCTTTTGATGAGAGTACTTTAGACAAAAGAAATAAAGATCAATTCTTTCAAGATTTTTGCGTGCTACAGTAACCACGTTGCTACAATGTTTTTCTGTCTTGGTTCTTGTTTGCATGCTTGCTCTAAATCTAGATTGGTTTTTGATCCTTGAGTGTCATCTTGATTTGATCCATCAAAAACCTTTCTAGGGTATTGATTCAGAGTTCCTCAAAGTCTAGTTGATTAAACTTTTGTCGGTTCTGTTAAAACTTTCAAGTTTACGTTAGATCAATTCTCGTCAAGTTCTGGACCAGCAAGCTTGCTAAGCTCATAACTTTTGATCCATAAGTCCGATCAAGCTGATTCTTTTTGGGTTTGATTCGTATTGGAATCTAGTTTCTTGTGTACAAATTTCAGATCGTTTCGACGGTTGGATCTCCAGGAATTCTCATTTTACCAAGCATCTATCAATTTGTTTTTGTTGATTACGAGGCAATCTTTTGAATCCGAGTTGGGGTGTTCTTCCAGTAGATCGAAAATTTTGTTTTAGCTTCCGCATAATCATTCACCCCCCCTCTGATTGCTATATTCGTATACTTCGATCCTACAGGAGCAAAACAGGGCTCTGGCCCCGCTGCCGCTTCTGGCCGCGATCGCCCGGAGCGGTGATCGCCGCTCGGCCGTTAGTACCGCAGGCAAAAGTGCGGTACTGCCGCCCGGCAGCAGAAAATTCGGATTCGAGGGGTCCTACAGTTTTCGCGATGGTTCTTTAATCGACTAACTTAAGGGCTACTGGAATAGGTTCGAGGGGTCCTAATAAAGGTTTTAAAACTTAGGTTTGGGATCTAGCTCTCACGATTTTAAATTTCACCCGATTTCGGATTCTGAGACTCCAATCGGGGAAAACGATCAAACGAAATGACAAAACCGAATTCAAGGGAAAATAACTCCAAATTCAAACTGAAAACTTTACAGAGCACTAATCCACACTCAGTTAGCCTAATTAAGCTTAATTACAAACACGGGCGTTACATATACCAAAACCCCCGCACAATCCGGACACTCCGGTCATTTAACCCGGAGACTCCGGGTTGGGGTCTTCGGTAGCCAACCCGGACACTCCGGACAATTCGGTCCGGATACTCCGGGTTGAGGCGCTCGGTCAGGTTAATCCGGATACTCCGGACAATATATCCGGACATTCCGGGTTATGTCCGGACATTCCGGATGTTGATCCGGATACTCCGGATGTCCCAGAATTTTTGAAGTTTTAGGGCCTTGACAAAAAGCAACTCAAGGAACAGCTAGCGAAAGGTTTTATCCATCCTAGCTCTTCACCGTGGGGAAGTCCAGTACTCTTTGTCAAGAAGAAGGATGGCGGTCTTCGCATGTGCGTCGACTACCGTTCGGTGAACGAAGTCACTATCAAGAATAAGTATCCTCTCCCTCGGATTGACAATCTGTTTGATCAGTTGATTAGAGCTCAAGTCTTCTCCAAGATCGACCTGAGACTTGGTTATTTCCAACTCAAGATCTGACTGGAGGATATTCAGAAAACTACGTTCACTACTCGATACGGATTGTACGAGTATATCGTGGTTTCATTTGGTATTACCAATGCCCCTGCCACGTTCATGAACCTCATGAACAAGGTATTCATGGATTACCTGGGCAAATTTATGGTAGTGTTCATTGACGACATTCTCATCAACTCCGGAAGTGAGCAAGAACATGAGTTCCATTTGCGTAAGTGAAAGACCGAGATGGCGATTAGAGGAGGGGGTGAATGGTCCCAAATAAAATTTGCCCCAATCAAAGTACTCAAAATAATCCCGCAAGGAAACCGGTGCTCCTCAAATTCGCGAAACCCACAAAAACCAGAACGACTCGACAACTATGTGTATCCCGAGTTTGCATGGATGAGAACCATGAATCATGTGAGGGATTTGTAAATCACAATCCTGGTTGTTAAGTGTCCAAAAAAAAGAGGAATTAATTCATAGATTTATTTTCTAAAAGAGATCAAGCATAATCACCAAAAAGCCTCTTTTAAAAAAGCAAAAGCAGATTTTTCAGAAGTGGTCCCCAATTGGAGTAGGTGGTTAGTGGATTTCTGTTGTTCCCAAATTTTTGGGAATTTTTCACCTTATGAAAAGATGAGTCATGAAGAACTCCACCAAAAATCACCTCCAAAATCCTTGTAGAAAAATCATGAAAAATTACGGACTACAGACAGTTAGGAACTTGGATCAGGAAATTTGGGTCTCGGTGTTCACCTCATAGCTCCCAAACGGTGAAATTAATAGACTCCAAAATTTTTCCATAGATGGATATATGAGTCACGCACATTCTCCAACAAGAATCAATCAAAAAAGTGTTTTTCTATATTTTTCTAAAAATCAAAGACTGACTGCTGCGCGAAGAACAAGTTCTGGACAGATTCGCGCTCTTGATAGAAACTTGACAAATAAACTCTTGCGGCATACAAACTTTGGCAAATGAACTCGATCTTGAGCGAAGATCCAAATAGAGTATAGAAGGAGGTGAATGTGAATCGCTCAAGTCAAGAACAAAATCCAGCAATCATAAATGTAAATGCGGGAATGTAAATGCTGAATTTAATACATGAAAGTAAATGCCGAAAGTAAAGACATAATGTAAATTGCAAAAATTAAATTGCGAGAAAATAAATTTGGCTTTTGGAACTTCTATTTCATTCAGATATGTGTGATTACAAAGCCTCACTTCATGTGGGCAAAGCTCAAAGGAGCAACACAACAACTCAAAGAATGAATGGGCATGGAGGCCTCCCTCCACCCCTCTATTTATACTACTCTTGAACCACCTACCACCCTTGGATGAGTCCCAAACCCTAGGGCACTCCACCAATGGCTAGGATTAACCCACTCACTCCACCATGCAAGGAACACCCAAAACCATACACACATAATGGGTTTTCTTGCATGATTTTCAAAGCATACTACTAGACCCGCTATCCTATCAACTAGACCGCGATCCAACGGCCCTCATTGATCCTCGCGGCATCTAGCTAGTATCATCCCCTTTCCTTATCTTCTTTGACTTGCCCGAACTCCGTCTCCGATCATCTTCCGGCGATCTCCAACCGTCTGGACCTCCGACGCACCTCGCCTAGTCCCGGTCATCATCCGCCTCACCATGACCTAGCACCGTCGTCCTGCAACCATCAAAGACAAGGAAAACCATCACATAGCATTGTCCAATAATAAGCATCACAAATGCTCATAATTAATCATGTCTCATTCATCAGTCGGTTCTACCACCAGCCAAAGGGAAACCAACACAACCCAAATTGCTTCCTTTTGACTTCTGATTCAAATCAAACTCAAACAAGAGCACACCTTGCTCAAATAAAGTCAAATACTCATCACAAATATGGACAAACCTCCACATGGTCCTTCAGTAAGGTGCTCGACAAGCTTCGCGAACATCAGCTTTACGCAAAGTTCGGCAAATGACAGTTCAGGCTCAAAGAAGTCACATTCCTAGGACATGTTCTTTCTAGAGGTGGAGTTGCTATCGATCCGAGCAAGGTGCAAGATGTGCTTGCTTGGGAGCAGCCTCGGACTGTTCCTGAGATTCGGAGTTTTCTCGGTCTTGCCGGGTATTATCGGCGATTCATAGAGAATTTTTCCAAAGTCGCAAGGCCGCTGACTGAACTGCTCAAGAAGGAAAAGAAATTCGAGTGGTCAGCAGCCTGTGAAGCAAGCTTTCAAGAGTTGAAGCGAAGACTTACCTCTACCCCAGTCCTTGTCTTGCCAGATATACACAAGAGCTTTAACGTGTTTTGCAACGCTTCGTGTCAGGGTCTCGGATGTGTATTGATGCAAGAAGGCAAGGTAGTAGCTTATGCTTCGCGTCAACTGAAGCCTCACGAAGCCAATTATCCGACCCATGATTTGGAATTGGCAGCAGTAGTTCACGCTCTGAAATTGTGGCGTCACTATCTCATAGAAAACCGATGTGAGATATACATTAACCACAAGAGCCTAAAGTACTTCTTCACCCAACCAGATCTGAACCTGAGACAGCGCAGATGGCTAGAGCTGATCAAGGACTACAATCTAGGAATTCATTATCATCCAGGCAAAGCTAGCGTGGTAGCAGATGCCCTCAGTCGTAAGCTGCACACCGTTAATGCTTTGACTCTCGTCAGTCAATTTCAGTTGCTGGATGAGTTCCGGAGACTCAATTTGGAAGTGGTTGAAGAAGGGTTTGTCACAGCTTTAACCCTACAACCCACTCTTGAGTCCCAAATCAAAGCCGCACAGCTCAACGATGAGAAAGTAGTTGAGATTAAGTGCGAGATGCAAGAAAGCGCATCCTCGAAGTTTTCAGAAAGAGGCGATGGAATGGTCCTGCATGGACGGCAAGTTTACGTCCCGGACGACCAGGAGATCAAGCAATTGATCCTGAAAGAAGCTCACAAGACTCCTCTTTCAATCCACGCCGGAGGCACTAAGATGTACCAGGATCTCCGTGAAAGTTTCTGGTGGCCTGGCATGAGAAAGGATATCACCGCGTTCGTCGCCACTTGCGACGTATGTCAGCGAGTTAAAGCAGAGCATCAACATCCTGCAGGATTGCTCCAGCCCTTAAGGATTCCAAAGTGGAAATGGGATGAAGTCGGTATGGATTTCATCACTGGGTTGCCGAGATCGTCAAACGGACATGACTCCATTTGGGTGATCGTGGATCGATTGTCAAAGGTGGCTCACTTCATTCCGGTCCACACCACTTATAATGGAGCCAAACTTGCAGAACTTTACCTGAACCACATTGTTCGACTGCATGGTGTTCCCAAGGTCATTGTGTCTGACCGTGGAACCCAATTCACGTCGCGGTTCTGGAAGAATCTACATGAACTTCTCGGAACCAAGCTGTTCTTTAGTACAGCATACCATCCCCAGACTGATGGACAAACTGAGAGGACAAATCAAGTCCTGGAGGACATGCTAAGAGCTTACGTGTTATCCTACAGCACGAAGTGGGAGAAGTGTTTAGCCTTCGCTGAATTCTCCAACAATAATAGCTATCAAACAAGTCTCCAGATGTCGCCATTCGAAGCACTTTATGGAAGAAAGTGCCGAACACCTCTGTTCTAGTCTGAAGTCGGTGAAAGACAATTTTTCAGCCCTGCTGTGATTCAAGAGGCCAAGGATCACGTCAAACTGATCCGAGATCGGCTGAAGGAAGCCCAGTCAAGGCAGAAGAGTTATGTCGATAATCGTCATCACGAGTTGAATTTTGACGTGGATGATTTCATCTACCTCAAAGTCTCACCAATTCATGGCACTCGTCGATGTCAAGTTCATGGGAAGTTAGCGTCGCGATACTTCGGTCCGTACCGTGTACTTGTGAGGAAAGGTGACGTTGCTTATCAGATAGAGCTTCCATCTTAGCTTTTCGAGGTATACAACGTATTCCACGTGTCACAACTGAAGAAATATCTTTGAGTCCCCATAGAACTCACCCCGCTGGAAACGATTGATCTTTAGCCAGATCTGTCGTACCGCGAGCATCCAATTCAGGTACTTGAAGAAGCCGAGCGTCATACTCGCAATCAAGTCATCAAGATGCTCAAGGTCCAGTGGAGCAACCACACCCAAGACGAAGCCACCTGGGAGCGTGAGGATCATCTTAGAGCAGAGTTCCCATCCTTCTTCGCCGAATCTGGCTAATCTCGAGGACAAGATTATTCTAAAGGGGTAGGATTGTAACACTCGTGTTTTGTAATTAAGCTTAATGAAGCTAATTAAGTGTTGATTAGTGCTCTGAATTGTTTTCGAATATTAATTTGGAGTTATTCGTCTTCGGATTCCATTATGTCGTTTCGTTCGGTCGTTTTTCCTAATCGGAGCCCCTGGATTCAATTTTGGGTGAAATTTTGATTCGTGTAGGTTAGAGTCTAAACTTAAGTTTCTAAACCTTCATTAGGATCCCCCGAACCTATTCTGAAAATACTCACGTAATTGGTCAAGCATCGTTGCGAAAGCTGCGAAGATCCAGAGCTCTCAGCCCTGGAGCGGCAGTACCGCAGGTGTAAGCCCAGTACTGCTGGCCAGAGCGGTAGTACCGGCCTACCCAGGCGGTACTGCTGGTCGAGCGTCGAAAGCAGGGGGACAGGCCCCTGTTCCCGCAAGTCGCCGGCCACTCTCCCCTTTCTCGATTCCCGTGACCCCACGTCGCCATTAACACCAGGGGAGGGCCTCCTCTTCCCCCTTCCCTCATTTACCCCTCCTCCCTCTCTGATGAGGACATCACTCCTTTGGATACATGCATACATCACGGTCCTATGACAAGAGTTCGCGCACGTCAATTAAATCATGAGGTGAGCTCGTTTCTCGCTATTCATCACAATAATATTATTGAGGATGGGATGCTACTAAATATTTGTGATGTTTTACTTCTTAGGAATATGGGATAAGCACACCAATTCGATCCGAAGTCCAAGTCATCCACAATTCGGCCTCCGAGTTCAATTCGGAATGAGCGGACATCACTTCACTAAAACAGGCATAACTTTCTCATACGAAGTCCGATCGAGGAGATCTTGTGCTTGTTTGAAACATAACAACGAGATATTTCCAATGGATCTAGTCTCAGCTCTAGATTCATCTTTAGTCTGCTGAAATCATCAAAACAATGGACAAAATCACTGTTTTGGGCTGTTTTGGGCCTTGTAAGCGTGTGGGGGGACCAAGCCCAGGTTGTGTGCACCCCCTCAAGCCGCACACAACCCTAGCCCTTCCCCCTCATTCCCCTCCCTTTCATAAATTCCGTAGCCTCTGCTTTAGGCTGCGGGTTTTGCTTAGATATGGACTAGACACATTGTCAGTTTTTCGCCGATCATCGGTTTGTAGAACCCCAACTTCGTGTGCTTAATTCAATTCACAATTTCATATTGCTCTTCTGCATTCTTGCTCGTGTTCTCGATTCGCTTGCAGGGATAAGCCTTCTTGGTGAGGTCAACCGTGTTGTACGTGGTTGATAACATACGGAGCCATGGTGTAGCGATTGCAGGGTTCGGTCTGTTCTGATCGGAAGCCGGATCATCAACGTCGAGTTCTCCACCAATCGATTTACCTCTACCTGTCGGAAGATCGGGCCACCATTTGCGTCAAGTGGTATCAGAGCCACGGTTGCCCGATAGGTAACCCTAGTTTCCCTCTCTTTATCACTGTTTTCCATCGTCCTAGAGTCCAAAAAATTAGCCTTACAAAAAAAATGATCATCTGTTCGTCATCGTTCCACAGTCCTACACCCCCTTGTGCCATTGCAATTTTCGTTTTTAGTTTACTTTGTTGAATTTGTGTCCATAGTAATCATCTTGTTGCTGGTTGAATACGTGAACCTAGTCTCTAGCTAGCACTGTTTCCGCTGCCCTAGTTCGTCCCACCACGGCCAACAACAGACACCAAACCGAGATAGACCCAATATGCGTAGTGTTCAATAAAACAACCATAACTTTTGCATACAAACTCCGATTTGGATCTACTTTTTTTTGTTTTGAAGGGGATGATGATGCGCACGTGAAAATATCATAGTCATAAGACCTGTGCATTTTTAAACCCTCAAAAAAATCATCTAAGACCGAGTTTCGGCCCCCGGAAGTTTTTTTGTCCTGTTTTGTCAATTCTTTTGGTCATCTGTTTATTGTTGTCTGTTGCTCCAAAACGCGAGATTTTTCTTTCTCTTCTAAGTTAAGAGGTATACCTTTGTGATAGAAAAAAAAAGGTGAAAAAAAATTTAAAAAAAATATAAGTGGAGAGAAAGAGCTGAACCGGCAAAAAAAAACAAAAGGAGAGAAAGAAAGAGGAGAAGCAAAAAGGAGAAAAGGAGAAGAAGAAAAACAGAATTGCTTGCATTCTTTGAGTCCTTTGTACTTCAGTATCCCTAGCTTGGTTGAACTAGTTCTAGGAACACGGTTATGCCAGCAATTGTGACAAGTACTATGGACATTTATTCTACTTTGTTACTCTGTTTTCGATATTGCTTATTCCTTTGCTACCTAACATTGCCTTCCGAGCTCTACATACTTCTTATCAGCTCAGGTCCTACCTTGCAATCGCCTCGCTCACGCTCTACTCACGGTATCACGAACCAGCCACTGGTTGCACCTTCCTATTGCGTTGGTAAGAACACTTGTAAGAGCGTGGTAAGGCGCTTGAGAGTGAGTGAATCCACCTTTTGCCACCAAAGTAGTTAATAGGGATACCAGTTGTCTTTGTTTCTTTTGTTTTTCTTTCGACTAACAATGGCAAGTGTGGAACAAGATGAGTGTGTTACTCGGCAAGAGCTTAACAACGCACTAAATGACATCAATGCAAACATCGCAAGGGTCGATCAAGATAATGATCAAAGATTGGAGAGGATAGAGCGAAGTATCGCCAATCTTCTTACCAGGTTGGAGAATTTTGAGAGACAGCCGCCTCTCAATGGAGCTCGCAGAGTGGAAGATCAAGAAGAGTCTGTCGCAGGAGAAGATGTGGATGGAGAAAACCACTATGCCTTTGCTGCTCGCGCCGTTGCACAAGATGTACGACAACAACAACGCCTGAATCACAATCGTCAAGGTATGGGAGGTAATAACTTTAATCACCGCAATGGTCATGGAAATGATGATCCTTTTTTTAAGGTTAAATTTACCATACCGTCTTTTTCTGGTACATATGATGCTGAAGCTTATTTAAATTGGGAAATAACTGTTGAGCAAAAATTTAACTCCCATTTAGTTCCGGAAGTACATAGAGTCAGACAAGCTACTAGTGAATTCAAAGACTTTGCTATCATTTGGTGGAATGAAGTAGTAAATTCTGGTTTACAACCTGATACATGGGATAGATTAAAGCGAGCTATGCGTAGTAGATTTGTTCCTCCTTCTTACAAACGTGATTTATGTAAGAAATTGCAATACTTGAATCAAGGTAATAGATCTGTAGAGGAATACTAGCAAGAGCTACAAATAGGCATGTTGCATTGTGAGGCGTTTGAGGATGGAGAAGATAAGATGGCTCATTTTTATGGGGGCTTACGACATGAAATTTAGGACATAATTGATTACAAAGAATATAATGATATCAATAGTGTCGGCGTATTCTACACCAGGGTACCCACTCCCCCGCACTAAGCACGTGGCGATCAGGCCACGCCACTAGGCGCCCAGGAAGGTGGTCGCCCAGTGGACACGTGGCGTCGAGCCGCCACTGGCGCCAGCAAGGTGTTCGCCAGATGGACACGTGGCGATCGAGCCACGCCACTGGCGCCGGGAGGTGTTCGCCCGATGGACACGCGTGGCGTCGAGCCACGCCATCGGCGCCAGAAGGTGTTCGCCAGAGGGCGAGTGGCGTCGAGCCACGCCATCGGGCGCCAGAAGGTGGTCGCCCAGTGGACACGTGGCGGTCGGGCCACGCCACTGGGCGCCCAGGGAGGTGTTCGCCCAGTGGACAGGTGGCGACCAGGCCGCGCCCCAGGGCGCCCCACAAGGTGGTCGCCAGTGGCTGTGTGGCATCTGAGCCACTCCCTGGCGCACCACCCCCGAGGCCATAGTACCAAGATCGAGGGCATTTAATGCAAATCATGCGCAATAAACACGAAGAGTGGAGGCTGCAGTATGGCGGCGCGCCTTCCCCAGGATTGCATTAATTGTGGGTGATGTCACGGCAGCGCCTCACCCCCTGACGGAGCAAGCGGCGTTGGTAGGCATGGGGCCCGAGGCGGGGGTGTGACGGCTGCGGCAGGCATTTAATGAGGCGTAAGGGCAGTGATGGGCGCATTAAATGCGCCCGTGGCAGTGTAATGAGTGTAGCTTGCTGTGTAAGCCTCCCATGCGCCCCCTGAGCCCAAGTATAAAAGGAGACCGGGGTGCATGGGAGAAGGGGTTCGTTCCATTGGGGAGAGGCTCCATTCTCTCAAGTTAGGATCCCAGTTCATATCTCACAATACAAGCAATAGCAAGAGAGGCAGGACTAAGGCTGTTACTCTTCGGAGGGCCTGAACCTGGGTAAATTCCAGCGTCCCTGTTCTTCTTAGCTTCCCCGGTACTCCGGTCTTCTTCCTTTCTCCGGCGATTGCCCCGAAAGCCCCCGTCCGAACCTCATAAGCACCCAAGTCGGAGGTGCATGTTGGCTAGTACGCCGACAGTGGCGCGCCAGGTAGGGGCTATTGGCGGTTAGATTGCCCTCATCCTTCCGTTTCCGATTCGAAGCTTACAAGAAAAAGGGGCATTTGTCCGCATGGCGGAGTCGCACTCCAAGCGCAGCAATCTACCCGAGGAAATGTAACACCCCAAAATTTTGCTTTTCTTAAATTCATGTGTGATTTGGCACTTTGGTGAATTTTTGGAATTTTCTGGAATTTATTTGGATTTATTTGGAATTTATTTGAATTTATTCCATTTTGAAATAATTAAAGAATTTAATTTTGCAAATAAAATTTTGTTGGAAATATTTTATTTGAGTCCCAAATACCCTAAAATATTTTCCAGAATTTTTCTGGAATTTTTCTGAGTATTTTGCTATTTTTAATGAATTAAATGAATTATCGAATTATTTTAATTATTAAATCATTGGAAAATGCGAGTGGGTTTATCTTGTTCATCCGACCGAGCTCGAGTCGGACTCGAGTTCGAGTCCGACCGAACCCGAGAGCCAGTTGACTCAACCAAACCCGTTCTTAACCCCAATCGATCCTGACCGTTGGATCGGGATCCAACGGTCCGGATTGGATCGCCCCGACCCAAGCCGTGTCTGGACCGGACCCGATCGCGCCCGTGCGATCGTGGCCGTTGATCGCGCCACGTGGACGGCTGTCCGTCGTCGTCCCCGCCGAGTCCGAGCCGGACTCCTCCGCCGCGTTGCCGCCGTGTCCCGCTAGGGTTCCGGTTTGTGCGCGCATCCCGAGGGTATTTAATGCGTGAGACATCGCCCGAGGTTGCCCTCGTCCGTGCGCACCCGTGCCCCCAAGCCATCTCGCCTGAGCCGTCGCCGTTTGCTCGCACGAGCTCGCCGGAGTTGGAATCCTGTTGCGCAACGGTTTAACGCCGATTCCGCCGCCGTCCGTCGTCTTCCGCCGAGAAGGAGCCCAGATCCGGAATCCCCGCGACGAGACGCACCCGAAGGGAGGACTCATCTCGCCGGAGAGGTCCCGCAGCGCCGTCGGCTTGGTCACCGTCCCCGCGTCCGGTGAGCCCGCGCCGCCGCGTTGCCATCGCCACCCCCGAGCTCGCCGCGGCCGTTGGATCAAGATCCGACCATCACGGTGAGCCCACGTTCTCCCCAAACCCTAGAAACCAGTTAGATGCGACCGTTGGATCAAGATCCAACGGCCCCACGATCGGCCACGCCGCCCGTCTTGTGGATAACGTTACGGGTTAGGATCGTTTCCAACCGTTGGATCAAGATCCAACGGCTCAGATTGACTGCGTTCACCCCAAACGCGTGAAGCATAGATCCAATCTGGGACCGTTGATTTTCAAATCAACGGCCGATATTGTGCCACGTGTGCTTAGCCGCGCCCACGCGCGTGGGGAGCGTGTCTCTGACACGCGGGCCCCGCGTGTCGAGGGGCCCACGTGTCACCGCAGCCACGCAGCGTCGCGTGAGACCCAAATACCGGTAGTGGGGTCCACATGTCAGTGACACGTGGAGTCGTGGACCGAGTCCACGGTAGGCCCGAGCCAAGCGTGGACCGAGTCCATGGACCGGCTGACGTCAGCCAACCAATCAGAGGCTGCCACATGTCCAGGCTGACGCAATAATTAATTTCCGAAAAAGAAAATGATTTATTAATTCGAAATAATGATTTCAGATTTTGTTTCAAACTTCAAACGCTTATAACTTTTGCGTTTCAACTCCGATTTGAGTGATTCAAATTTCTAAATTTGTATAAAAATGAGATCTACCTAAATATGAATTTTATTTAATTTTTGGACTAAAGTTTTTCTCTGCAAAATTATTTAATTGATTATTTAAACTTTAAATAATCATAACTTTTATGCTTTTAACTCCAAATTTGACGATTCCAGTTTCTAAAAACTCATAAAATTATGTTCTCTCTGTTTATGGATTTTATTTGGATGTTTGGACACTTTTTGCCTATTGTTTATTCGTGTATTTGCTATTTGCACGCTTTACGAGTAGACGTTGAAGTGCTTAGGAAGGATTCGAAGGAGAAGTATTGACTCAGGATCCAACTCAAGACCAAGAGCAAGTACTTTTTGAAGGCAAGTTGTGCTTTGACCATGTTGATCCTATTTCGAAATCTATTTTGATTTAAACTATTGCATGCTAGTTCAATTAGAAAGATACTTTGTTTAAACATGGGGGTTAGATAAATACCAATTTCTTTGTATGACACCTTGATTACTTAAGTATGTGCCATGACCCTTTGTCACCCTAGTTGTGGATTACTAGTTGGACATTATTAAATTGCCAACATGGGTTTAGAACGTTGTAGTATACTGCTTAGACCTGCTACGTGCTCATGACATGATTTTGGACAATCAAATGTTAATATTGGCTTAATGATATATTGAACCTATTTTGGAAAGGTATCATGTGATGTTGATGGCACGTGGTGCATGGTAATCAACTTGGGTTTGATAAATGATTTCGGCCGGGCATGTGGCAAGAGTAATCAGTGGGCCATTGTGGCATTGGGGATGTTGATTTGGTTCTTGGGTAGTCTTGCCCTGGTCACCCTAAGGACTTAACCTTGCAAGCCTTTGAATCGGGTCTAACGTGCAACCACATGTCCGTAATGGGACGGACCTAGTTGACTAAGTTGCTAATAACGCACTGTGGGACCTCGGGAGGTCAACTACACCCTTTGTGTAAGTTGTGCGGGAGGCGTCGGAAGTGAGGCCAGGTACCCATCTAACGGTTGATTGGCCTAGACTTCGCCTTAGCTAAGGGAAGGGTTAGTGCGCATAACCTGGGAGGACCACTTGTATTGTTAGAGGTTTCGAAAGACTTTGTTACTGGAACTCACCTTTGTGGTGTTTGATTGTATCTTGTGGGTAAAGTGCATAACCTCTGCAGAGTTTAGAATCTATTCGAATATACGTCTCCTCGGTATTGGACATAGCTAGGGAATTACAGTCAAGGCTTAGATTTTATAAAAACTAACTTGGATTTGAAAGGTTGGGTTGGATTAATAATGATGGTGATAGGAATATGGAATAGGATGGGAAAGTTGTTTATTAAATTCCTTGAAAAGATATCTATGCTATACTTGCTTCTACTGCTTTCGAATCTACTTATGCTATTTGTCAAATGCTGTTTACTGCAAATATACCTTGAGCTATTCCTTTGTACCAAGCCATGCATATAGTATATTAGCCTGCATTCTGTGCATGACTTGCTGAGTACCAAGTACTCACCCTTGCCTCAACACAACACCAGTTGAAGAGGAGACTGCACAAGCTTTGGAGGAGGAACTCCAAGAAGATCCGTCTACTTAGGGAAGCGAGCCCAGTCAGTTGCCTGTGGTATACTGGATGGCGCCACGAAGTTATTTGATTTTCCGCTGCTATTATTTTTCTCTGAATAAGTTTCGCCTTGCGAGGCATATATTTGTAATTTGACCATAAGGTCAAGTAACCAGTTTGACTATTTAAATAAAGTACTTTATTGGTATCGAGTGGTATGATTGTGATATTTACCGATGTTAAGACTGTGTGCACTAGCGCGTTCCTGGACTAGTGCTGAATACACAGAGGGTCCGGATTTGCAAATTCGGGGTCCCGACAGAGGTGGTATCAGAGCCATACTTGACTGTAGGCTCAACCCTAGCTAGAATGGTCGTAGTGAGGATAAAACCTATTTTCTAAAAGCTAAAAATTTGTGAAGACAAGAAATGACATCTCGACTTATCCCCTTCTCTCTTTTCTTGTCTCTTGCTGAAATTTTCCCTTACCTTGTCAACAATTTAAAAATTCCGAGTTCTTACGTAAAGCACTCTTGTGACAGATGGAGGAAGAGTTCAACTACGTTGATCTGGGAGTTGGCCACGCCATGAACTTTGGCATATGCTACAAATTCTCGGAGATTTTGAGAAGCCCCAATACCAAGTAGAAGTGATCGACAAGCGGGATTGATCAAGGCTTGTGACGTGAAGATTGAGGTACCGCTAGGAAGAAGGGCCAGGCAATCGCCCGATACACCGCAGACCGCCAGAGATCTACAATGCAGATGGGTATCCAAGAAGTATCACGACGAGCAATGCGGCACATTACCCGTATTCACGCCAGAGAATTGGAGAGCACGGTGTTCCGTTATCATCCGCAAGCGATAACCTTCTTGACCGAAGGCAATTCAGGATGAGGATGCCACGGTTACACGCTTGGCACGATTTGTTGTCGCCAGGAGGATGTACTAGATAATGCGAGCAAGGAGCTCACGAAGGCCCGCAAGGAAATCACGACAGAGAAGAACAGATGGCGGGAAGCTCAAGAGTATGTGGCACACCTTCGCGAAGGATTGGCGAGTTGGAGATGACTTTGTACGGACCGGACAGAGCCGATTACTCGAGCTACACGAGCGAGATCCAGAGGAGTCGGATCTCGATGAGGACACCGCTTCTTCGACTACCACAGAGGACACGATCGGCTGGACATAGCGATCAAGTTACGCGCCTATGCCACAAAGACCTGCACCAGGCCGTGGAGGCTTTCGATGAGTGAGCATAGGTTCTATAGTGAGACTCCTTCGTCGAGTCGCGTCATAGAATAAAGAGTCACCCTTTAGGCGTTAGACTCCGGAGTTAGTTCGATTTGGATTTGCTTTGTTTGCTGAGTGTGCAGTATGTGTTGCAAGGCCCTTAGGCATTGTAAGCAGCCATACCAAGTTATTAATAATAAAGTTGGACCTTAAAGTTACACCTTTCGCCCCGCATAAGTTCCATATTACTTGTCTATTCTTGTTTCCCTCTCATCTCTAAACCTAGAGCAAATCGACAGATGGTGAACACCGTGGAAACTTTGGAAGCAATGGGAGTGGTTCTCGCCAGCAGAAAACCCCAATGATGGAGCACCAAAGACCGCCACTGGATGTGCAGAATTTGAGCTTTTCTTGCTGCCCAGACTTCGCTTGATGCATGCTATGATGCAACAAATGCAACACGTCACCGCCAGGCCACTTTGCTAATCAAGTTAATCGGGGACCACGCGAATACAAGACTGCCGAGTTCATGAGGACTCACCCACCCACTTTCTCTGGGAATGCCAATCCATTGGAGGCCGATGATTGGTTAAGGTCAATCGAGAGGAAGCTACATATCGCCCAATGCATAGGAAATGAGAAGGTACTCTACGCTTCTCATCAGCTGGAAGGGACAGCCGCCGAATGGTGGGAGAACTTCTGTGCCACGCAAGAGAACCCTCAAGATATCACTTGGGAAGAGTTCACAGCTGCATTCCGACAGTATCACGTGCCTGAAGGAATCATGGACCTTAAGAAGGAGGAGTTGAGCATCAAGCAAGGAAATCAGCCGGTGGCCGACTACTGAACAAGTTCACACAAATTAGCACGCTACGCACCTTTGAGGATGTAGCAACAGATATAAATCCGCATGGGCCTCGCTTTTATGAAGGGACTTAACTCAGGATTGCAAGTAGGGTTGATCACCCACACCTTTCCAGATTTCCAAGAGCTGGTGAATAAGGCACTTATTCTTGAGGACAAGCGCAAGGAACACTACTATGGAGAGGGACATCAGTGGCGGTTCGTAAGAGACATCAGTGGCGGCTTTTGAACCGCCACAGATTAAGCGCCAGTGATAATCGGAGATTTTCAGAGGCGGTTTGAAACCGCCATCGATAATACTCATTAGTGGCGGTTGTAGAGAAAAACCGCCACTGATAATGATAATATCTGTGGCGGTTGTAGAGAAAAACCGCCACTGATAATGATAATATCTGTGGCGGTTCCAGCTAAAAACAGCCACTGATAATTCAATATCCGTGGCGGTTCCAAATAAAAACAGCATCGATAATTCAATATTCGTGGCGGTTGTATATAAAATCGCCATCGATAATCTATTATCGGTGGCGGTTTTTAATTGGAACCGCCATCGTATGCATTATCGGTGGCGGTTTTTAGCCGAGCCGCCACCGATAACCCCATCCGACAATAAAAAAGCGGACATTTACGGCTAGCCTCGGAAAGTGCTAGCCATGCCCTCTCAAACAAAGACACACACCGCGAATACACACGAACAAGAATCGGATGATAAAGTCATCTTTATAACTGAATCAAAGAATGCAGACAAAAATTCGTTGCATAAGATGAATGATACAATCCAGCAAAAATTCGTTGCATAAGATGAATTATACACACGAACAAGAATCCGCATAGATTTTTTATCGATTTTATGTTTACTTGGAAATCTAATCAACTATCTCATTTGCCAATATGTAATACATAAGATGAATGATACAATCCAAGAAAACCATTCAAAGAGGTAACCTACCATGTTGTTTGTACCATTTTGTTGTCAATAGTTCATCATTATCACCAACACAGTATGAAATCCTGGAAGACGAGCGCACTTTGTAATCGTAGTAAGAAGTAACAACTTAATTGACAATATAAGTGTTATGCCCCTAACTATAATTGAGATCTGCATAAACTAATACTACTCTCATCATAGAAAACAAAAGCTCAACAATGGCATGGCAAAAATACAAACCGCACTAGTATAAAATGTCCAACTCAATACCAAATATGAAGAAGAAACTTTTCTTTGCTGATATGAAGTATAAAATAATTGACTAACATGCAAGATAACAGATCAAATAATAACGAAAGGGTGGCGAGAAAATTCAGTCATAGTCTCATAGAAACAAGGAAGACGATGCCATATGGAAATATATTACCTTAATAATTTTAGCCTCACGGTATCGTTGAAGCACCACCAATAATGTCAAAGTCACCCTGTAAGGATATATATACAATATTTATACTTTAGAGATGGATTTATGAAATGATTTCGCAAGAGGGAAGCAGTAGGCAAAGAAGGACAAGTTAGTATAAACAAAGCATTTCCTTGAAGAAAGCGATAAGGAGTTGCATGACCGACTGCTCTTCTATGAACCCATGATATTTCGTAATGCTTAAATGATGATATATGTAAATGAATTGCATAAGTAGAAGCTGATCATCATTGTACTTATTGGCAATCTCTTTTATGGAGTAAAACCAGAAAAGGAAGCAAAAATCTCATACGCCAGGCGAAAATCCGAAACATCGGTTTAATTAGTGGCGATTAACTTGACCTCCATTAAATGAATATTCCCATGATGCACAACAAGATAGATAATCACAAACAGTAATGTATAAATAGTAAGATCTCATCCTTTTAGTGCTTCATGCAGCATAAATAACAATCAATTAGCACATGAACATGGATAAGTACCGCATAGAACTATTATACACATTAAAAAATCAGGCATACACATTCACAACTCACAAGTATAAAAGAGCTATTATACTCATTAAAAAAATACAATAAGGACATACCTAGTTAGCAACAAGCGATTAGATGGACAAAGCAACATTCATGGATGAAAAGATATGAGTGTATAGTAGCATATAAATTCATGTGGTATTGCGATCCAAACCTTTCTTGAAGCAAAATCAATAGTTTGCTCTTCAAAGCCTCTTCAAATACGAGGCAATAACTTTTCCGAAAGATCCATTGTGTTTTCTATACCTGTATTCAGTAACAAAACAGCCAATAGATAAGTACAAGAATAGATTAAAATCACAAGTCAAAACTAAAGAATAGGTACTTATCACAAATACTTCAGTCATTGTAGGAGAGAGCGATGGCATCCCAATTTTCCGATATGGTGGCAGATCTGGAAAAGACACATTACATACCAAAACAATGGTGGAGATGTGGGGCCCAAAATTCAAACATACTAAAACTTTTGTAGCAACATAATGAAAACAGGAATTGCTAGCCATGGCTACCCACATAATGGTGTCATATCCATTTTGTACAGTTTTCGAAGTGAACTATAAGTGGCAACCCATTCAACACATTACAAATGATAAACCAACAATCATGGTCATCTTCGGGGAATACAAAGATGAGCACCATCATCACTACATCCTGACGACATTTACAGACTTGGATGTACTAACGAACCAACTACTTCTAAGCTACGAGCCTACGAGCCTTCAGAGTTCTTTGGAGGCGAAGGACGTCTCAGAAGAGTATGGATCAGTGGATCGTTGTTGTCGTCATCATAAAACTCGCCCTTTTTGTTGATGACTTCCTTCATGATGAAGTAGGCGAGCTGTCCCTGAATGGCTTGGATTTCAACAGGAAGCATTCTCAGTAGGCAATTTGAGACGCTACAAGTAGGAAAAATAAATCTAAGAGTTTATAGATAGAAATTGAATGGTGCGAATAAATTCCTGAAGTTAACATGACAAACCTCTATGTCATTGTCTATTATTGTAGAACCTAAGATTTCGCGCATGTATTGGCACACGAAGTACCCACACAAATTTGTGCCTTATGATCGCTTGTGGCAATCGCGATATAAGAATATTGCTTGTGAATGATTAAATATTGAATAAACTAAGATGTCATGGAAGGAATTATTTACTATGAAGTGCGATATAAGAATATTGCTTGCGTATGCATCGGAAATTTAGTACGGACTGAAAAGGATTTACGGAATGGTCGGTATCTCAAGGTTTTTGTACAATATCTTTTGAACGCCTCATTCATTAGTCCTAACAGGTCTTCGTACTCTTTTCTATCTTTGTCGGTGGGTCCATAATCAGCCAGACTTGCTCTTTCTCGGAGTAATTACTACGAGAATCCAAAGTGGAACCTACATACGCATGTATGATGCTATAGTCATTACTCCTAGGATAAGAGTAATGAAACGAATTCAACGAATAATTTAGCTAGCCAATGAGAAACTTACTTAAAATTGTATGGAAGAAGTATGAAGTCCTTATCTTGTAGTTTTAGCAACGCATACTGTATACGTATTCCTCGACCTCCTTTGGTGCTCTTATGATTTCGGTTTGGCGAGACATCGTTCGGTCGAGGAATCCCACCGGCCCCTTGGTTCTTCTCAGTTCAATCAACTCGTATCTAGATAAGGAAAAAGTTAGACATGACATTTATCGGTATTACATGAATGTAAACCATGATTTATATATTAGCCACTTACAAAGGCTCAAAGATCTCAAAAACACACGTCGAGGGCGTCGTGATAGAACAGGTTGTGCAAGTTATCGAATTCTATCAGGAAGTAGCCGTAACCCTCATGGTGAAAATGTTACTTTGGAAAATGGCGGTGATCACCTTCGAAAGTACATCTTGATTGGATCGCTCCATGTACGGATATGTAATCGCTGCATCATGGGTGTTAGGCTATTAAACTTTGATTCGGTGACTAATGGCTTCCCCATCTCGAATATCGGCCTTTCTTGATTATCTTGTACTTTAGATTTCGCCTTGCCCTTTCTTTTCCCAGGATAACATCATACTGCTCATTCAGCCGCTGATCTAACTGATATGGCTTTTCTAATGTGCCATTTCTTTGGATTAGGTGTTGTAAGTTCATCCTTTGAAGTGGTCACACTAAGCATTTCATGTTGAGGTGCTGGTGACGAATGGGCTCCTGGAATAGGCTCCTTTGAAGTGGGCGCACTAGCAATTTGACGCTCAGGTGTTGGTGATGAATGGGCGAGTTCTACTGCATGAGAGTCTGGCACCACATGGTCGAAGACGATGTCACGCTTACGCCACTGGATGAATGTGTGAACGGCACTTCCTAGAGTTGTAACCTCATCATTACAGGGCATTTCCAGCCCGATGTTAGCAAATTGAGGAAGCACCGTGTCCACCTGGACTTTTGCATAACCCGGAGCTATCGGGGAGTTGTGCAAAACAGCCCCTTGTTGGTATGGATAAGCTATCCCTGTAGCAGCCTGTAAATATATGTTCATCACAGGTACATTGAGCTGGCAGGGTGTGGGGTCTTGTATGTCGTCCACAGGATAATGGGTGTCATCCGGTTGTTCCAATGGTGTGGATGCGCAACTGCTACGGCGATTCGTAGGGCTGGCGAGAATTGTGTTCTGTCCTTGCGACTGGCTCATAGCTTCTTGTACTTTTTGCTGAACTTGTTGTGCTATGGTGGCTTGTAATTCTCGAAGCACCTTTTCCTTCATCTGCTCCAATTCCCGTTCCGCACGCTCTTCTTTGGCTCTCTTGCGACTCCTGTAAGAGTCTTCATGCTCTGGGAAACCTATTTTCCAGGGAACCTTAACCCCAACGCCTCGTGTACGACCAGGGTGCTCTTTGTTTCCCAAAGCCGGTTAGTTCATCCTTCTCCCTATCCGTGAAAATTTCCTTGGGTGGACTCGACATGCAACTCCTGACTTCGTTGGGAGATTGCCTCATCATTGCTGCTTTTGATTGATAAGCCCCCATCAGACATGATAGATGCCCTTGCTAACACATAATGCTTAACTCGATCCGTAATCCGCCAAGGGACTTGTGCCAATCGATCGGATCGCATCTAATTCTTGCCTCTCCCATCGAGGAATTTTACCTGCTGCACCCGCTCGTGCCTAGTCTGTGGGGGTGAGTGTTCCTCCTGGCGATCTGTCGGTGGTCTTCACTGGATTTCATTGCTGTTTCATCTTGCTTTATTGCAACAAATTCATCCCAATATGGCTCTACTTTAGGATAATCTCCAATGGCTGACCGATTTTTCATCACATAGTTCAGATTCACCTGGACTTGAAGTTCCTCCATGCGACATCCATGGTTATCAACGATTTCGACGCACGAGCTCTTCGTCATCTTCAGGGAATTCAAAAGATTCTTTCAGCTCTGTCCATAGATCCATTTTTGTGGCACCGGGCACTTTATGCCAATCCAAATAGGTGATTGGAACTTTATCCCTTACGATGTACCCACATGTTGACCTATATTTTGTCGCTATTTTTCGGTGAAACAGGGACTCAAAGATCCGAGACCTCGTTATGGTATGCCGGCCTTCGAGGCTTCTTAGTTTTTCCTCGGCCTCGACGCCTTGCAACAGGAGTATCGGCGGGAGGCCTCGGCATCCGAGGTGGTTCGATGGATATTAAGGTATCCGCTTGGGCTTGAGTTCGGGATGGGTTGGAAGCATCCTCTAACCCAGTCGACTCAAACTCGATAACTACATATACACATCAAGCAGATTGAGCATATCTTATCAATCCCTATTTAGCAATGGATCTCATTCAACAGCTCATATGTCATGTTTTTATTATGTCACATCAAATTTAAGAGAATGCAAGTTAATTGATTGATAGTGCTCTCAGTCACTTGGTGTAGGAATTTGAGAGACTAGCTCTTACCTCATCTACACCTGGGTCAAGTTTATCTCATTTGAACTAAACAATTAACTATGTAAAGAAGGCCTTGAATCCTTACCTTCCTAATCATGCAGCTTTAAGGTATTATTTAATCAATTTCACTGTTTCTTATAATCATAATTCAAAATAATACATATATATACAGATTGTAGGTTATTTAATCAACCAAACCAACATATATAGCATTGCATGTTGGCAAATAAAGTTACACATACAGTAATCAAAAGAGGACAATTACAGGTAAAGAATAATGAACAAGCTTTGCAGTAGTGAAAGAAGTAAACAATTTTTAGCTCGACTTGTCTACTGATTCAAGGCCTAATTCACAACCTTAATTGTCTAATTCATCATTTGACCCAATTTGCATCATCGAGCAATACATAAAATACTCTACACTTACAAATTTCAAGTACAGAAAGGATTTGTATATCATGATTGCAATCAAACTTCTTTTATTTGCCTATCACTAATAGCAACTCTACATGCATCAAAGAAAAAAAGGCACAACCTAGGTTATGCAACCAAAACTACCATGAATAGCACTATCGGGACCAACCAAAACAACCTAGGTAATTGGATCAATCGTGATCTAACATGGCAATGAGGAGAATATAAACATGGCAATTAGGAAAATGCTACCAAGGTTAAACATGGCAATGAGGAGAATATAAACATGGTTGGGGAGTATGTCCAATTTTCGGGTTCTCATCTTGATAACCAATCAATTCTATGGCTCAATAGAAGGTCTTGCAGAAAGTGATGCAACCAGTAAGCATTATTCGGGTTTGCAAATTATTGATTTGGCCTCAAATAACTTTTCTGGTAGTTTGCATCCAGAATGGCTTGAAAAGCTAGAAACAATGATGGCAAATTCTAGTGGTGAGGGTAGTGCTCTGGCTACACATGCTAGTAATTGCCCAAATCCCAACATAGGCTACAAGACTAAAAGCACAAGTATAGCAACACATGTATATCATAGCAACACATGTAGCACTAACCAGGCGGGCACAAATGAGCATCGGCCGGGGCGGGGTTGCGCACGGCGGCCGGGGCGAGGGCGTCACTGGGCTGGCCGGCGTCACCGAGTGGGCGTGGGGACGACATCCGGCGTCGGCGTGGGCTCCGGGAGACCTTGTACCCGGCGGGGACGGCGCGTGGGGATGAGCTTGACGGGGCCGGAGCAGGGAAGGGCGGAGGTGGTCGACGGGAGCTCCGGGCGGGGCCGGGTCGAACGCGCGCTGGGAGACGTTGCGGCGGGAGGAGAGACCTTGCGGAGTTCTTGTGGGAGGAGCACTGTGTTCTTAGGGTTAAGTGTGGAGATTTATATGGGGCAGTATCAGTGGCGGTTTTTAGTAAGAACCGCCACAGATAGTACTTATCAGTGGCGGTTTTCATTAAGAACCGCCATAGATAGTCATTATCAGTGGCGGTTTGCCTTAAGAACCGCCACAGATAGTACATCATTTCTGACGGTTTTTATTAAGAACCGCCACAGATACTATTTTTAAGATTTCCTTTTAATATGAAGCTATGACTAGATGTATTAATGTACCTATCATATATATTAACTACTAATTATTCATAATTAATTTATCTATGATGAATAAATATATATATTCTTACTAAATTTAATAATTGCTAATGGATGTATGTGTTTACTTATTTCACATGTGAAAATAAAAGAGTATTACAGATACCAAAAATTGCCATTACTCCACATAATACATATTTCTGACATTAAATTTCTATTACCCCACATAAATACACACATTTTGCCATTACTCCTAGCTAATTATTTTCTTTCACAATTTGGCCTTCTTCATGATCATCGCGATGATAGGTGCCTTCCGTAGTGGTTTCTTCATCGAGCCTCGATGCTACCATCTACGAAAGGAGGCAACTCATCAAGCTGGTTGTACTCTTCCTCATCCACGACATTCTCAACTCCGACGATCCTTCGCTTTCCTTGAAGAACTACATGATGCTTCTTATCTCACGGTCGATTACATAGAAGACTTGTGCTACTTGCTTCGCAAGAACGAATGGTTCGTCACTATATCCGACTTGCTCGATGTCCACAAAGAGTGAAGCCGCATGTTGTCCACCTTGACACCCTTTGGGAGTTTGACCCAACGACACCAAACACCGGATCTTGAAAATGCAGAGTCGAGCTCCCAAATCTCCTCTATAACCCCATAGAAGCTGCTCTTCTTCTTGTCACTGTGTTGTCGTAGGCATCTATACGGACACCACTTGTTTTGGTATGTACTTTTACTATCACGAGCTCTCGTGTAAAATGTATATCCATTTATGTCGTATCCTTGCCATGTCAAGATAGTACCACGATGGCCTTTTGCCAACCACCTCAACGTAACACTCGCTTTCTTCACCGACATGTGCTCCTTGAACCAATGATTGAACACACGATTGTGCTCTTTTGTTATCCAAACCTCTCGATCGTCCACGATTTTCCCTCCGCATGCCTTATCCTTGTGCATGTCCATATCACGGGGACACCTCGATCGATTGCAAGACTGTGAAATGAGCTTGTTCGAACAGAAAGGATCGTAAGAATTTGTGGATTTCTTTCCTATTACTCCTTTCCCAGCTAGCCTCCTCATGGCGTGATACGAGCACTCCTACTGGTTCTAACTCGTGCATGTAATCGATGCTGAGAACTCAACAACCTCCTCAGTTGCAGAACCTTCTACATTGGAACCTTCCTTACGCGATCGATTACGCACATATTTCTTCAGAACACCCATGTACCTTTCGAACGGGTACATCTGATGCAGGAATACTGGGCCACAAATATTTATCTCATTCACAACATGAACAATGAGATGGACCATGATATCAAAAAATGATGGAGGGAAATACATATCTAGTCGACCACGTAGTCTTGACCACATCACTGCGATTCATAAAGTCCAACGGGATCGATGACTTTCTGTGAAATCGTGTTAAAGAAGAAACACAACCTCATGATTACCTCGCGAACCTTGTCAGGCAAAATACCTCTAATTGCAATAGGGAGCATTTGTGTCATCATCACATGACAATCATGAGACTTCATGCCAGTTAACTTCAAATCTTTCATCGATACTAGTTTCTTGATGTTTGCGGAGTAACCGGATGGAACTTTCACACCGTGCAAGCACTTGCAGAGGTCTGCTTTTCTCTTTCTTGGACAGAGTGTAGCATCTTTGGGGAAGGAAAAGTCGGCCTTTCGGTGTCTTGAGGATGTAGCTCGGCTCGATCTTCATATCTTCCAGATCTCGACGGCCTTGATCCATCCTTTGTTTTGCTAGGAATATTTAGTAAAAGGCCAAGCACGCTGTCACATACATTCTTCTCTACATGCATTACGTCGATGCAAAGGTGTCGAACCTCTAAATCCTTCCAATAGGGCAAGTCCCAAAATATGGATCTCTTCTTCCATGTGGTTTTCTCAGTATGGGACCTCGATGTACCCCCCTTTCCAAGAACAACATTGATATCCTTAACCATATCATATGCCTCTTCCCCGGTAAGAGGATTTGGAGCTGAACCATCCTCCTTTGTACCGTCGAATTGTTTCTTCATGTTGTGGTATGGGTGACTCCTTCGAAGGAACCGACGGTGACGCATGTAGACTGTTTTCCTTGAGTTGTTAAGCCACACACTACTAGTTTCATCCAGGCATTGGGGCAGGCTTTAGCTCCTTTTACAAGACGGCCGACAGTTACCCAGTAGGAAAATCATTGATGGTCTTGAGAACAACAATGCGCGTAGAGTGAAGTACTCCCGCTTGTACTCATCCCATACTTGTACACCTTCATTCCACAAGTAGCACAAGATCTTCCACCAATGGTTGTAGGTATACATCAATATCGTTGCCAGGTTGTCTCGGCCCTTGAATAAGCAAATGACATCATAATGTACTTTCGCTTCATACACAACCAAGGAGGAAGGTTGTAGATACAGAGAGTCACAAAGCCAGGTGCTATGAATGCTGCTCATGTTAACGAAAGTATTCATTCCATACGTACTCAACACAAACCTTATATTCCTCGGATCATTTCCGAAGTTCTCCTAAAGAGCCTATCGATGGTTCTCCATCAGGCGTAATCACGGGGGTGTCTCAAATTTCCATCCTCTTTCGCTCTTCCGAGTGCCATCGCATCGCCTTGGCATGCTTTTTATTTGCAAATAAACGCTTTAGACGAGGTATTACCGGCAAATACCACACCACTTTAGCGGGAGCTCCATTCTTCACCTCTATGCCTTATTGCCCTCGCCCTTACGCTTGTATCGCGATGCTTTACACACCGGACATACATGCGTGTCTGCGTAATCTTTGCGATAGAGTATACAATCGTTTGGACACGCATGTATTCTTTCTACCTCCAATCCCAAGGGACATACAACCTTTTTGGCAAAATATGTGGTCTTAGGCAACAGGTTGCCCTCTGGAAGCATGTCTGCTAAGAGACGTAGCAACGCTGTGAAACTCTTGTCGGACCAACCATTGCTTGCCTTCAATTTCAGTAGTGAAAGCACGGTGTGCAACTTTGTGTATTCCTCCTTGCAACCCTGGAACAAAGGTTTCTCTGAGTCCTCCATCAAACCCTTGAACCGATTAAACTCTCTCGACCATCAGAGTTGCCTCTGCATCGCGCAACATTTGAGCCGATTATTGTCATCATCAACGACCAACCTATCCTCATCGGATCCAAACCCCATGTCACCTGCCATATTGTCGGCTCGGCTGTAAATCGACATTATCACATTGAAGTATGATCTCCACTTCACCGTGCCTTGTCCAACATGTATATCTAGGTACAAATCCCCATCGAATAAAGTGCAAGTGGATTTGGTCTTTGTCATAAAAAATATTCTAATTCTTACAATCAATGCATGGACAATGTATGTACTGCCTTCTTTTGCAATTTGTTCTCCTCATTTGCTCTTAGAAAAGCAGATACGCCGTCCATGTATTCTCGGCTGTAACGGTTTGCATTATACATCCATCTCCGATCCATCTACAATAAATTAATGTAACAATTATTAATATGCAATAACCTTAATTACATAAATCATCAACATATAAATTAATCTACAAAATGCTAGGTTAATAAAAATGCAAGGCAACTTCATTATCACCTATCTACCATATTAATTAAATTTATTGTTCATTAATATCCAACAATCTTAAATAAATAAATTTAATATATGCTTGCCATAATTTATCATGTAAGAAAGGTAGACAACAATTAATCTAATAGAGCAAGGTAATAAATTCATCATCTAGATAAATTAATCTACAAAATGCTAGTTAAATAACAAAAAATTGAATCTAAGCTTTGCAATTAAATAAACTAGATATAAACATTAAATAAAACTAGATAGAAACCACTCTTACGCACTATGCATAGCCCAACTTAAATCTAGCCTCCCAACGAGCTAGATTGGTCTGCATCTCAAAATGCAAGGCAACTTCATGATCACCTATCCATCATATTAAATAAATTTAATGTTTATTAATATCCAACAATCTTAATTAAACCCATGTAATATATGCTTGCCATAATTTGTCATCCAAAAATGTAGAAAACAATTAATCTAATGGAGCAAGGTAATAAATTCATCATCTAGATATAAATTAATCTACAAAATGCTAGGTAAATAAAAAAAAATTGAATCTAAGCTTTGCAATTGAAGAGGGATAATCATAGATCTAAACATTAAATTGCAACTAAATCACCACAAATGAAGAGAGGAGAACAAATTACTCACCTCGTAACAACCCTAGGAAGTAAAAGCTCAAGATTCCTTGCAAACAAAATCTGAAATCAAACTTTGCTCTTTTTTCGGGAGGAAGATGACCAGAGCTTCAGAGAGTCACTAGCGACTAGAATTTATAGTGGATGTTATTTGTGGCGGTTCTAAACTCAAACCGCCACGAGATAATCATATTAGTGGCGGTTGTAAACTACCACCGCCACAAATACTCAGATTATCGGTGGCGTTTTTTCCCCACCGCCATCGATAGTACACAAGTATCGCTGGCGGTTTTTTCTAAACCGCCACAGATAGTTAGATAATTAGTGGCGGTTTATGGTTCAACCGCCATCGATAGTAATCGAGTATCGGTGGCGGTTTCTAGTAAGAACCGCCACTAAGACTCAACTATCTCGTGGCGGTTCGAATAGAAACCGCCATCGATGACTCCTCGCCAACGGTTTCCACTAAAAAACCGCCACTGACAATCCTATTAGTGGCGGTTCCAAGCAAACCGCCACTGATAGGGCGTCTCCTATTTGCAGTTTTGTAGTAGTGGAACTGGATGAGAACAGGAAGCGCAGGATGCAACAGCAAGGATCACGCCAGGGAACGCAACAGCGCCTGAGAGTTGCACCAAATCAATTCTTCAGATTCCAACCACAGAATGCAACAAGGACACCGTCCCCAGCACCAAGACTCCAACCGTAACTACTGCACCCAGCTTCGCTAGAAACACTACCTGTGCAGATCGGCAAGAAGGAACAGGTGAGACGCCGCTACAATCGCAACGAGCCAGGACACTTAGCCAACAGCTTGTCCAAAGAAGACAGCAGAGTGACCCCGGGCCGCTTCAATCTAGGAACCACCCTACTAGGACGCCAAAGATCAGAGCCACACCCTGCACCGTGGTGAGAGGCCGAGTCAACCATGTCACCGCAGATGCACCGCAGAATGCTACGGACGATAAATCGGGTAAGTTACTTGTTAACTCAAGACTGCAACAGTTTTGTTTGACTGAGCTTCGTGATTCGCTTGTTTCGCAAGGCTTTGCTACTAGAAATGATTTGAGGATTGCAAGACTTAAGTGCATGCTTTTAGTTCAAACCCTGGTTCCGAACTCGAACGAAAGTAGGATGTTCCGGGGTGAGAATACTAATAGGTGGAATAGAGTTCCTAGCAAACCTTATAATTTTGGAGACCTGCACCTTAGACGTCATATTGAAATGGATTGGTTATCCAAGCACAAGGCCGTATTGGATTGTGGACGAAGGACTATCTCGCTTGAGAGCCCGTGTGGGAAGAAAGTGGAATTTCAAGCCATCATGCGGTTAGAGATGGACAGTTGATGGTTAACAGTACCAAGGCAATCAGCATAGAGGATGTCCCAGTGGTGAATGAGTACCCAGACGTTTTTCCCGAAGATCTACCTGGTATGCCGCCAGACAGGGACATAGAGTTTGTGATAGAGCTTGTACCTGGTACAGCACCGATAGCAAAGAGACCCTATCGGATGTCCACCGAGGAGTTGGTTGAGATGAAGAAACAGCTAGAGGAGTTAATGGAGAAAGGATTTATCAGACCGAGTTCGTCGCCGTGGGGAGCACCAGTTTTGTTTGTCAAGAAGAAGGACGGAAGTTTCAGGATGTGCATTGACTACCGTGCACTCAATGAAGTCACCGTGAAGAATAAATATCCGCTACCTAGGATTGATGATTTGTTTGATCAGCTGAGAGGAGCCGGAGTTTTCTCCAAGATTGATCTGAGATCGGGATACCATCAGTTGAAGATCCGATCAGAAGATATTCCGAAGACTGCATTCTCGTCAAGATATGGACATTACGAGTTTACAGTTATGTCCTTTGGGCTGACGAATGCGCCAGCTTATTTCATGAATATGATGAATAAGGTGTTCATGGAATATTTGGACAAGTTTGTCGTCGTGTTCATAGACGATATCCTAATCTACTCCAAGACAGAGAGTGAACATGCCGAGCACTTAAGGCGAGTTTTGGAAAAGTCGAGGAACGACAACTTTTCGCCAAGTTCAGCAAGTGTGATTTTTGGAAGGACAAGGTGGAGTTTCTTGGACATGTAATGACCGCAGAAGGAATCGCCGTAGATCCAAGCAAAGTAGAAGTCGTGTTACATTGGGAGCAACCAAAGATCGTGACCAGCATTCGAGTTTCCTTGGAATGGCAGGATACTACCGCCCGTTTCATCGAAGGCTTCGACAATTGCTAAACCTCTTAGGCAATTGCTGAAGAAGGAAAAGAAGTTTGCATGGACGCCAGAATGTGAGAAAGGATTTCAGGAGCTGAAGAAGCGATTGACATCAGCACCGGTGTTAGTTCTACCGGATGTTGCTCAAAGCTTCGATATTTATTGTGACGCATCGCGCCAAGGACTTGGATGTGTGCTGATGCAGAACGGAAAGGTCGTCGCTTATGCATCAAGGCAGTTGAGGCCGCATGAGGAAAATTATCCGACACATGACCTAGAGTTAGCTGCCGTAGTGCATGCCTTGAAGATATGGCGTCACTATCTGATCGGGAACAGATGTGAAGTGTATACGGATCATAAGAGACTTAAGTACATATTCACCCAGTCGGATCTGAATATGAGGCAGAGGAGATGGTTAGAGTTGATCAAAGACTACAATGTTGGAATCCATTACCATCCCGGGAAGGCCAACGTAGTAGCCGATGCTCTGAGTCGGAAAAGCCATACTGTGAGCATGTTGCTAGCCACAAGTCAGGATGAGTTATGTGAGGATTTTCAGAAAATGGAGATTGTAACACCCCAACATAACAACTAAGGTCTATGACAAAAATTCGACATGACCTTTGCTATTAATAAAGAATGACACAAACAAGACATGGACCACAACATAGCGGAAGCATAACTAGTAATACGAACATGCAAAATAAGTACCACAATATACCGAACTCACAAGGCAACAAGATACTACCGACCCCGATTTAAAGTTTGGAACCATGAGCCATAAGTTACACGGTTTAACATGATTAAATAACCAACATAATTATTTTATTCTAAGTGAGCATGTGTAGAAAGTGCTGCTACGCCCCACCCTTCATGCTATGCTCCAATGAACGGCCTGAAAGAAATGAAAGAAGCGGTGAGATTGGATAATCTCAACAAGTGAAATACAATGCATAATTAACAATCAAGCATTGTAAATTGTGACATTCTTCCTTTTCTTTCTTTCTTAAAGAAGTAAACAGAACATACAATCATACTTTCCTCTCTTTTCTTCCCACCACATAAAAGCATTCACATAAGTTAGGTAATGCATATGCTCATGACATGTTACTTCTCACCGTGCCCTTTCTCAGGAACACACGGTTACCGTGCCCTTTCTCAGGAACACACGGTATTGTACCGGTACGGTCGCGGCGAATCTCGCGGCAACATTCTTCCAATGCATGAATGCAAATGACATGATTCATGCATAAATAACTTCACATACATCTGAGCTATAATACATTCCATACAGATCAATAAGTAAAGAGGGCAACAACAGTCTATGGAAAATCAGACATAAACAATTCAAACATGAACAAACAGAGCTATTCCACTTGCCTTTACCGATGAAGACAAAGATATTAATTGCGTCCCAAGTCGCACCACCTACACAAGCATTTTACCTCAGTACTTAAACATTTTTCAACTTAAATTGAACACAAATAAGCGTTCCCTACTCCCACGGCCCCGAAACACAATATTCTACCAAGCTGTCCAGAAAAACAGATTGCGAGGCCGGCTTGTTTATTTTGAAGCTATTTCTGTGATATGTATAAAATCCTACAAAAATTACAGAAGTTAGATATTGACATCTTCTACAACTTTCAAAGAGACCACAAATTTTAATTATTTAGTTAACTATGCCTAATCGACAGGTCTTTAGCAGGGTACAAGGATTAGCTACAAAATTCAGAAGCGACGCTCTTTCAACAGCTACGAACAGATGGCAGCATAAAAATTCCAAAAATTACAGAAGATAGATCTCGGCCATACCTACAACTTTTATGTAGTGCAAATATTTTGATTCCCACTTTAAATTTTCCTAAAACGTGGCTTAACACAGTAGACAGATTTAAGTTTCCCATCATAACAGCGGACTTACTACAGTCATAACTTCAAATCCATAACTCCAAAAATTATGAGAAAATTACAGAATACAGATATGTATGTGATCTACAACTTTCATATAGACCAAGAATTTTAATTCCTGACCCAAGTATTTTTAATCTACAGCCCTAATCTGAATACGCAATCTGTCCCCTCTCATCCTACAGCAGTTTTCCCATCGCGATTACTCCCAAACCACAATTCATAAAAATCTGAAAAAATTACAGGAGCTAGGTTTCGACGTTATCTACAACTTTTTAGTTATGCACTTTTCCAGTAAAAATCATTTTGGTTACGAAAACGCCCACGGAAGCAGTTCTGCACAGATTAGCCGAACAGAAACGAAAATCCCTCTCTAGTTTTTGATCTACTCATCCAAACTTGAACTTCCAAACATGCAACCACTCCCTAATACCCTCTTACACGAGCTTAGCCATCAATCACAGCGGAGATCATAAAGAAAAATACCTACACCCGAAGAAATCGATGACAACTCCAAAACCGGCGCCATGCTCGAATCCTCGCGATCCTACTCCTCCTCCGGATCTTCCTTATGCAAATCCGCTCTCGGAATCAACAAGGGCACTAGATCTGATTTTGGAGGGGAGGAGGAGGCATGAGAGGGAGGGGGTGGCGGCTACCAAAGGGGGAAGGGTTTGGGGGGGGTGCGGCTGCCAAAGGGGAGGTGGGGTGGGGTGTGTGCGGCTTGGGAGGTGGTGGGGGCGCATGGGCTGGCCCAAAAGCCGGCCTAGGCCCAAGTGGTACAAGCCCTCGCCCAAAAAAACAATAATTCACACTTTATTGATGCTAAAAAAAATATATTTTAACTTCTTTTCCGCATCCCTGAACTCCGCAAATGTTCCCGCTAAATAAAAAAAAACAACGCTTCCCGAAGGAATAAAAGAAATGGCTAGGGAAACGAATTCCGGGTATTACAGAGATTGAGGTTGTACCTAGCGGATTCTTGGCCGCATTGGAAGTAAAGCCTACTTTAGAGGACCAGATCCGAGAAGGACAGAAGGATGATGACAAGATCCGCAGGATTAAGTTCATCAAGGAGGAAGGCAAGGCAGAGGACTTCAAGTTGGATGAGCAAGGCACGTTGTGGATGAAGGATCGCATTTGTGTGCCTAACAAGAAGGAGTTAAAGCAACTGATTCTGGAAGAAGCCCATGACTCCAAGTACTCAATTCATCCTGGAAGCGCCAAGATGTATCAGGATCTGAAGGAGAGATTCTGGTGGCCGAGTATGAAACGAGAAGTTGCCGAGCATGTTGCATTGTGCGATGTATGCCAGAGAGTCAAGGCAATGCATCAGAGACCAGCAGGATTGCTACAACCGCTGAAAATACCTGAGTGGAAGTGGGAGGAAATCGGAATGGATTTCATTACCGGTTTGCCAAAGACTCAAGGAGGTTATGACTCCATATGGATTATAGTGGATCGCTTGACTAAAGTAGCCCATTTTATCCCCGTGAAGACCACTTACTCGGGAGATAAATTAGCGGAATTGTACATGATCAAGATTGTCTGTTTGCACGGAGTGCCAAAAAGGATTGTATCGGACAGAGGTACCCAATTTACCTCAAGGTTCTGGAATAAGTTGCATGAAGCCATGGGAACCCGTTTGAACTTCAGTACAGCTTATCATCCACAGACGGATGGACAGACCGAAAGAGTTAACCAGATTCTGGAGGATATGTTGAGAGCTTGTGCATTAGCTTATGCTACCTCTTGGGATAAGAGTTTGCCGTATGCCGAGTTCAGTTACAACAATAGTTACCAGACTAGTCTACAGATGTCACCTTTTGAGGCACTGTATGGACGACCATGTCGGACGCCATTGAATTGGAATGAGACCGTGAGCGCCGTGTCTTTGGGCCTGATATTCTTCAGAGGTGAAGAGCGGTCGCCATGATTAGGGAAAGGTTGAAGATCGCCCAATCTCGACAGAAGAGTTATGCTGACAATCGTCGCAGGGATTTGAGTTTTGAACCAGACGACTTTGTATACCTCAGAGTTACGCCTCTCAGGGGAGTTAAGAGGTTCCATGCCAAAGGGAAACTCGCACCCCGTTATGTTGGACCATTTAAGGTTTTAAGCCGCAGAGGCGAAGTTGCTTATCAGCTGGAGTTGCCGCAGTCGTTGGCAGGAGTGCATGACGTATTCCATGTGTCCCAGTTGAAGAAGTGTCTCCGAGTTCCTGAGGAACAGACACCGCTAGAGTCAATTGAGTTGCAAGAGGATTTGACTTATAAGGAGCATCCCGTGAGGATTCTAGACACAATGGATCGAGAAACCAGAAACAAGTCAACCCGTTTCAGAGAGTTCAAAGGAGCAACAATGAATAAAGCGAAGCGACTTGGGAGCGCGAAGAGGATTTGAAGAAAGAGTTTCCAAACCTATTCTCAGAGTGAGCCCCGAATCTCTGGACGAGATTCTATTAAGGGGAGGTTTGTAACACCCCAAAATTTTGCTTTTCTTAAATTCATGTGTGATTTGGCACTTTGGTGAATTTTTGGACTTATTGTGGATTTATTTGGAATTTATTTGAATTTATTCCATTTTGAACTAATGAACGAATTTATTTTTGCAAATAAAATTTTGTTGGAAATATTTTATTTGAGTCCCAAATACCCTAAAATATTTTCGAATTTTTCCGAATTTTTCTCGAGTATTTTGCTATTTTTAATGAATTAAATGAATTATCGGGAATTATTTTAATTATTAAATCGCTGGAAAATGCGAGTGGGTTTGTACTGTTCATCCGATCGAAAGCCCGAGTCGACTCGAGTTCGAGTCCGACTAACCCGACCGAGCCAGCTTGACTCAACCAAACCCGTTCTTAACCCCATCGATCCCGACCGTTGGATCGGATCCAACGGCCCGATTGGATCGCCCGACCCAAGCCAGAAACCGACCGACCCGATCGCGCCTGCGGCGATCGTGGCGCTGATCGCGCACGCGGATGGCTGTCCGTCGTCGCCCTCGCCGAGTCCGAGCCGGACTCCTCCGGCCGCTGCCGCTGCGTGTCCCGCTAGGGTTCCGGTTTGTGCGCGCATCCCGAGGGTATTTAATGCGTGAGACATCGCCGAGGTTGCTCGTCCGCGGCGCGCACTGCGTGCCCAAGCCATCTCGCCGAGCCGTCGCCGCTTTGCTCGCACGAGCTCGCCGGAGTTGGAATCTGTTGCGCAACGGTTTAACGCCGATTCCGCCGTCCGCTGCCTTCCGCCGAGAAGGAGCCCAGATCCGAATCCCCGCGACGAGACGCACCAAGGGAGGACTCATCTCGCCGAGAGGTCCCAGCGCCGTCGGCTTGGTCACCGCCCCAGCGTCCCGGGTGAGCCAGCGCCGCCGCGTTGCCATCGCCACCTCGAGCTCGCACGACCGCTGGATCAAGATCCGACCATCACGGTGAGCCCACGTTCTCCCCAAACCCTAGAAACCAGATTAGATCCGACCGTTGGATCAAGATCCAACGCCCACGATCGCCACGCCGCCTGCATCGTGGGATAACGTTACGGGTTAGGATCGTTTCAACCGTTGGATCAAGATCCAACGGCTCAGATTGATGCGTTCACCCCAAACGCGTGAAGCATAGATCCATCTGGGACCGCTGATTTTCAAATCAACGGCGATATTGTGCCACGCGGTGCTTAGCCGCGCCACGCCGCTGGGGAGCGTGAAACTCGACACGGGACCCGCGTGTCGAGGGCCCACGTGTCACCCGCAGCCACGCTGCGGCGTGAGACCCAAATACCGGGCAGTGGGGTCTACATGTCAGTGACACGTGGAGTCGTGGACCGAGTCCACGGTAGGCCCGAGCCAAGCGTGGACCGAGTCCATGGACCGGCTGACGTCAGCCAACCAATCAGAGGCTGCCACATGTCCAGGCTGACGCAATAATTAATTTCCGAAAAAGAAAATGATTTATTAATTCGAAATAATGATTTCAGATTTTGTTTCAAACTTCAAACGCTTATAACTTTTGCGTTTCAACTCCGATTTGAGTGATTCAAATTTCTAAATTTGTATAAAAATGAGATCTACCTAAATATGAATTTTATTTAATTTTTGGACTAAAGTTTTTCTCTGCAAAATTATTTAATTGATTATTTAAACTTTAAATAATCATAACTTTTATGCTTTAACTCCAAATTTGACGATTCCAGTTTCTAAAAACTCATAAAATTATGTTCTCTCTGTTTATGGATTTTATTTGGATGTTTGGACACTTTTGCCTATTGTTTATTCGTGTATTTGCTATTTGCACGCTTTTACGAGTAGACGTTGAAGTGCTTGGAAGGATTCGAAGGAGAAGTATTGACTCAGGATCCAACTCAAGACCAAGAGCAAGTACTTTTTGAAGGCAAGTTGTGCTTTGACCATGTTGATCCTATTTCAAATCTATTTTGATTTAAACTATTGCATGCTAGTTCAATTAGAAAGATACTTTGTTTAAACATGGGGTTAGATAAATACCAATTTCTTTGTATGACACCTTGATTACTTAAGTATGTGCCATGACCCTTTGTCACCCTAGTTGTGGATTACTAGTTGGACATTATTAAATTGCCAACATGGGTTTAGAACGTTGTAGTATACTGCTTAGACCTGCTACGTGCTCATGACATGATTTTGGACAATCAAATGTTAATATTGGCTTAATGATATATTGAACCTATTTTGGAAAGGTATCATGTGATGTTGATGGCACGTGGTGCATGGTAATCAACTGGGGTTTGATAAACAGTTTTCGACCGGGGCATGTGGCAAGAGTAATCAGGTGGGCCAGTTGTGGCATTGGGGATGTTGATTTGGTTCTTCGGGTAGTCTTGCCCTGGTCACCCTAAGGACTTAACCTTGCAAGCCTTTGAACTGGGTCTAACGTGCAACCACATGTCTGTAATGGGACGGACCTAGTTGACTAAGTTGCTAATAACGCACTGTGGGACCTCGGAGGTCAACTACACCCTTTGTGTAAGTTGTACGGAGCGCATCGGGTGAGGCTAGGTACCCATCTAACGGTTGATTGGCCTAGACTTCGCCTTAGCTAAGGGAAGGGTTAGTGCGCAATAACCGGGGAGGACCACTTGTATTGTTAGAGGTTTCCGAAAGACTTTGTTACTGAACTCGCCTTTGTGGTGTTTGATCGTATCTTGTGGGTAAAGTGCATAACCTCTGCAGAGTTTAGAATCTATTCGAATAGCCGTGTCCGCGGTATTGGACATCGCCGAATTACAAATCAAGGGTTAGATTTTCTCAAAACTAACTTGGATTTGAAAGGTTGGGTTGGATTAATAATGATGGTGATAGGAATATGGAATAGGATGGGAAAGTTGTTTATTAAATTCCTTGAAAAGATATCTATGCTATACTTGCTTCTACTGCTTTCGAATCTACTTATGCTATTTGTCAAATGTCATATCGCAAATATACCTTGAGCTATTCCTTTGTACCAAGCCATGCATGTAGTATATTAGCCTGCATTCTCATGCATGACTTGCCGAGTACCAAGTACTCACCCTTGCCTCAACACAACACCGCTTGAAGAGGAGATCGCACAAGCTTTGGAGGAGGAACTCCAAGAAGATCCGTCTACTTAGGGAAGCGAGCCCGATCGGTTGCCTGTGGTATACTGGATGGCGCCACGGTTATTTGATTTTCCGCCGCTATTATTTTTCTCTCGAATAAGTTTCGCTTTGCAGGCATATATTTGTAATTTGACCATAAGGTCAAGTAACCAGTTTGACTATTTAAATAAAGTACTTTATTGGTATCGAGTGGTATGATTGTGATATTTACCGATGTTAAGACTGTGTGCACTAGCGCGTTCCTGGACTAGTGCTGAATACACAGAGGGTCCGGATTTGCAAATTCGGGGTCCCGACAGGAAAGCAGCGCCCGTAGCCGGTCCCGACGCCCGGGGAAGGAGCCGGGCCAGCCGGGTCCCTTCGCTGTGGAGGGGACGCGCGTGGCTCCCGCGCCCGGGAGCCAGCCCGTCCAACGGCGTTTGGTGCTAGGGGACGACACTCCTGCGCGGAGCCTTCATGCGGCTCGACTGCTCCTCGATCATCCTCCAGTTCCGCTGGGGGGCGATACCCCAGCCACCCCGTGGCTGCGGGATATCGCCCGCCTAGTCGACGCCGCTCAACAACAAGTTGAGGCGGCGACCCAGCCGGGGGCTTCCGACGCGTGGCAGCAAGGAGTGCGCGCGCCTGGCGCGCAGTGCTCCAGCCGCCGCACAACAACTTCCCCCGGCTTCAAGAGCCGGGACAAGGGGAAAGGAGCCCTTGTTAAAGCCCCCTCCGACATGGGGGGACATGCACGTGACTTCGCTTCCTCCCGCGGTCCCCCCGAGTCGAGGGGGAATCGTGAGGATCTCAGATCGCGCCTGGACGAGAGGCAGCTTCATCGTGGTGGGGACCTACGCCACGTTCTCAGGGGGCGCCACGAGCGCTCGCAACGACGCGCCAACCCCCGAGCACCTGCTGATCAACGGGGGGATTCTACCTCTGACTCCGGGGAGAGCGTAGACACTCACTCCTCGACCCCGTCCCAGGGTCGAGGGGCTGGCGAGCGACGTTGCTCCCCCTACAATGTTGGATGTCAGGCGTTTTCCCTCCGTCTACAACAAGCTGCGTGGCCGGAGAGGTTCCGCCCCGCCACCATCGAGAAATATGATGGCACGACCAATCCGGAGGAGTTCCTGCAAATCTACACCACGGTGGTACGTGCTGCGGGGGGCTCCAAAAAAGTCATGGCCAACTACCTCCCGACATCACTAACGGGCTCCGCCCGGTCTTGGTTACTCAACCTCACGCGAGGCTCTGTGCACTCGTGGGAAGAGCTGTGCGACGTTTTTGTTGCCAACTTCCAGGGCTCCTACACTCAGCCAGGCGTGGAGGATGACCTCCACGCTCTGGAGCAGATGGAGGGGGAGTCCCTGAGAGAGTTCATTCAGTGATTCAGCCATTGCCGCAACACGATCCCCCGGATCTCAGAGCAATCGGTGATCATTGCGTTCCGGAGGGGGGTCTGAGACCAGAAGATGCGAGAGAAAATGGCTACCCGCACCATCGCAACCACTTTCGAGTTGTTCTCCCTGGCGCACAAGTGCGCCAGGGCAGCCGAAGCCCGGGAGTGCGCGACAAGGCCCTCCGACCCGACGATGCTGGTGCCTCGAAGTCCTCCGACCGCAAGAAGAAGAAGAAGAAGCGGAAGGAGGCCGCTGCTAGGGAAGTCCTGGTCGCCGAACCAGAGACCAAGTCCCGGCGTCGCGACAATCAGGACCGAGGGGGTGAGCGCCGGGACCGGTGCGGCGACCGCAGGAACCGCCGCTCGCCCCGCCGCGAAGATGATGGGGGCAAACCTTATTGCCCCATCCATCGAACAAGAGGACACGACCTAGAGGACTGCCAAGTCGTATCCAAACTGGTGGACAGGCGGCTCAAGAAGCGCCGCGAGAAAGACCATGGAGAAGACGACGACGAAGACCCAGCTCCGCTGGCCTTCCAACAGGCGGAGCATACGGTGGCGTTCATCCACGGGGGGTCAGCCACCTACTCATCGAACTCGCAGTACAAGCGAGATCTGAGACAGGTCTGTACCACCGTATCGGCCTCCAGGGCGGGTAGGCCGCTGAAGTGGTCGGAGCAGCCGATCGCTTTCAGCCGGGCCGACCACCCGGAGAATGTTTCCGGCCCTAGCCATCTCCCGATCGTGGTCTCCCCCACAGTGCGCAATGCGAAGCTAGGGCGGGTTCTAGTTGATGGGGGCAGCACCATCAACTTGCTATCTGTTGGGGCGTATCAGGCGCTCCAGATACCATATGAGGAGCTGCGCCCGGCCCCACTTTTCTACAGAGTTGCCCCCGGGGTGGGCCTCTTGCCCCTGGGGCAGGTCCGGCTTCCTGTTACGTTCGGGAGTGCGGAAAACATCCGGACGGAGCTTGTCGATTTCGAGGTCGCCGACTTCGACCTCCCCTACAACGCCCTGCTTGGCCGTCCAGCCCTGGTCAAGTTCATGGCGGTCGCTCACTATGCTTACATGCTGGTGAAAATCCCTGGGCCCGTAGGCCCGATCACGGTGAAGGTGGATAGACTGGAAGCCCTGCGTCTCAGCAAACAGATACAGGACCTGGCTGGCACCACCTGCTCGGCGCGCGACAAAGATGACAGCCCGGGTGCCCCCTCGGTCAGGGTCCGCACTTCGCCCGAACCTTCGGGCGAGGTGAAGGCGGTCCCCGTGGGCAAGGACGGCTCGGGCAGGGTCGTGAAGATCGGCACTGACCTCAGCGCCAAATAGGAAGGCGCGCTCGTCACCTTCCTCCGTTCAAATCTAGATGTGTTCGCCTGGGAACCATCGGAGATGACTGGGGTCCCTAGGGAGGTGATCGAGCATCGATTGGCAACGCTCCCGGGAGCGCACCCGGTTCGACAGAAGATCCGGCGGCAGGCGCCAGAGCGGCAGACGCCATTCGGGACGAAGTGGAGAAGCTTTTGTCTGCTAAGGTTGTGCGGGAGGCCACCTACCCGGAGTGGTTGGCCAACCCCGTGCTTGTAAAGAAGTCCAATGGGAGGTGGCGAATGTGCATCGACTTCACCGACCTCAACAAGTCCTACCCCAAGGACCCGTACCCCTTGCCGCGGATAGACATCGTCGTCGACTCCACGGTGGGGTGCGAAGCTCTGTGCTTCCTTGACGCCTACTCCGGTTATCATCAGATCAGTATGGCGCGGGAAGACGAAGAGAAGACCGCTTTCGTGACTCCTCTCGGTGTATATTGCTACGTTCGAATGCCCTTCGGGCTAAAGAATGCTGGTTCCACTTATCAGAGGGCCATGCACATCGTGTTCCAGCCTCAAGTGGGGAAGAACCTTGAAGTATATGTTGATGATCTGGTAGTAAAGACGAAGAAGGTTGATGAGCTCATCCAGGACTTGGAGGAGACCTTCTCCCGCCTCCGGGAGTACTGTGTGAAGTTGAATCCTGAGAAGTGCGTGTTTGGCCTCTCATCTGGGAAGTTACTCGGATTCCTAGTCTCCAGCCGTGGAATTGAGGTCAACCCGGAAAAGATAGAAGCAATCGAGCGGATGCAGCCGCCCACTCGGCTCAAGCAACTGCAGTGTCTGACTGGTCGCCTGGTCTCCCTTGGCCGGTTCATAGCCCGGCTGGGGGAAAAAAGCCTACCTCTGTTCAAGCTGTTGAAGAATACCAACTCATTTGAGTGGACCCCAGAAGCCCAGCGGGCGTTCGAAGACTTGAAGAAGTACCTCTCCTCCCCCCCGGTGCTGGTCGCCCCCGAGCAGGGTGAGCCGCTGCTGCTGTATGTGGCGGCTAGCCCCTCTGTAGTGAGCGCGGCGTTGGTGGCGGAGCGAGAAGGTATCCAACGGCCGGTCTATTACATCAGCAAGGTGCTACACGATGCGGAGACAAAGTACCCTCAGGCTCAGAAGATGGTCTATACCGTGGTAGTGGCGTCAAGAAAGTTGTGGCACTATTTTCAAGGGAGGGAGATCACGGTGGTCTCCTCATACCCCCTGCACAAGATTCTGCACAACCGTGAAGCGGAAGGCCGCATCGCAAAGTGGTCCGTCGAGCTGGGGGAGTTCGGTGTGAAGTTCGCTCCTCGAACCGCGGTAAAAAGTCAAAGGCTGGCGGACTTCGTCGTCGAGTGGACCCCAGCTGAGGTCGATGCAGATGAGGTCCCCGCGCCCTCCCCCTGGACACTTTTCTTCGACGGATCCTTCAGGCTCGAAGGCGTGGGGGCTGGGGTCCTCCTGGTCTCTCCGACCGAGGACATCCTCAAGGACGTGGTCATCCTCGATTTCAAGGCCACTAACAACGTCGCCAAATACGAGGGCTTGCTGGCTGGGCTTCGGGCAGCCGCGGCCATCGGTGTTCGGCGCCTGCAAGTGAAGGGCGACTCCCTGCTGGTCGTTAATCAGGCAAGGAAGGACTTCTCTAGTCCTGACCCCGTCATGGCATCCTACCTGGCGGAAGTCAGGAAGTTAGAGCGGCACTTCGAAGGGTTGGGGTATACTCATATCCCCCGACGCGACAACTACTTGGCGAACGAGCTTGCTCAGCTCGCCTCAACCAGGTCCCCTGTTCCAGTTGGGGTCTTTGAAGAGAGGCTTCTGCGACCATCCATCGCAGCCCCCGCCCCCGGTGGGGACGATGGTGATACCACTCCAACCCTCGCTCCTGGAGGGAAAGTGGTTCCGGTGGAAACACCCGGCCAGGCGAAGTACCCGGACGACCACCTTGTGGTCGCCGCACTTGACCAGGAAGGCACATGGATGGATCCGATCCTGGCCTACCTGCGGGATCAAGTGTGCCCCGACGATGATGCGTCAGCAGAGAAGGTGGCACGAAAGGCCAAGTGCTATACCCTGGTGGGCAGGGACCTGTACCACCGGGGTAAGAACGGAATTCTTCTGAAGTGCATCACTCGGGAAGAGGGGAGCAGTTTGCTCTCGGATATCCATGGAGGCGTGTGCGGGAGCCATGTGTCCGGTCGAACGATGGCGGGGAAGGCTTTCCGTCAGGGGTTCTATTGGCCAACCGCCCTCCAGGATGCTTGTGAGCTGGTGAGGAGATGTGAAGCGTGCCAATTCCACGCCAAGCAGATCCACCAACCAGCCCAGGCCCTGCAAACTATCCCGCTCTCATGGCCCTTCGTGGTCTGGGGGCTGGATATCCTGGGCCCGTTCCCGCGGGCCACAGGGGACTACACCCATCTGTTCGTCACCGTCGACAAGTTCACTAAGTGGGTGGAAGCCGAGGCGGTGAGATTCATTACCGCCGCAGCTGCAGTCAAGTTTATGCAAGGGATCTTCGCCCGCTTCGGGGTCCCCAACCGCATCATCACCGACAACGGCACATAGTTCACCAGCGCGGCCTTCCTGGACTTCTGCGAAGAGATGGGCACCAAGGTCTGTTTTGCCTCAGTTGCCCATCCAAGGAGCAACGGCCAAGTCGGCGCCAACGCTACCGGTCTTTGAAGGGCCTCAAGACCCGGGCGTTTGATCGACTCCACAAGCGTGGGACCCGGTGGACTGAAGAGCTCCTGGCAGAGTTGTGGTCGCTTTGAACCACCCCTAGCCGGGCCACCGGAGAGACCCCTTTCTTTCTGGTCTACGGCGCAGAAGCGGTCCTCCCTTCGGAACTGGCGCTAGGGTCGCCCCGCGTTGCAGCGTTCACGAAGGAAGACCAGGAGGATCTACGCCGGGACGATGTCAACCTCCTGGAAGAAGCGCGGGACCGGGCGGCTCTGCGCGCCGCGCAGTACCAGCAAAGTCTCAGGCGGTACCACGCCTCCCGGATTAATGAGAGAACACTGGCAGTGGGCGACCTGGTCTTGCGAAAAATCCAGTCACATGCCGAGTCGCATAAACTGTCTCCCCAGTGGGAGGGACCCTTCAAAGTGGTCTCAGCCTCTCGTCCCGGGGCGGTCAGGCTGGCCACTGAGGACGGCGAAGAGCTGGCGAACTCCCAGAACATAGAAAATCTGCGCAAGTTCTACCCATGATCGGTTGTAAGTTCCAAGCTCTGTACCCCGACCAGCCGGAGTGTGTCTTCCTCTCCGTTGCGGGTCAGGGAAGGCCTTCTGTTTGAAATTAAATGTTTACTTTCTTTATCCAAAGTAATTGTTCTCCCTACCCTCTTTTCGGCCCCTTGCCCACCGTTGGGCAGTGCCCGGGCACTCCCCCTTGGTACCCTGCGGCCTTGCAAAAACCCAGTAGCAAAGGCGGAACCGCTAAGTGAGAGCAGCGTGCAGGGATGGGCGATCGAACGGCTAGTTCAGCACGATCCCCGGCACGGTCATGACACTCCGGGTGTCCCCGTGGGGGTCGGCGACTTGAACACCGTTGCCGAAAACCTAAGGCCCTGCCACGACTCACTAAGTGTTTGTTCCTTAGGGGCTACCTGGGAGGCAAA
Organism: Rhipidocladum racemiflorum; assembly: GCA_036346355.1. Lineage (NCBI taxonomy): Eukaryota > Viridiplantae > Streptophyta > Magnoliopsida > Poales > Poaceae > Rhipidocladum > Rhipidocladum racemiflorum. The sequence continues at coordinate 1,128,667 of CM070582.1, forward strand.
ATTTTGCTAATCCAAGGGGTTCGAGGGAAGTGACTCCCTGGCACAAGGCCTTAAGTCTTTAAGATGTCATGCGCTTATTCATATGGAGCCAGTAGGATTGGAGTGAAAGCAGACACTTAGTGGCATAATGGGAAGTTTGTGCTTCCATTTCATTTAAAAATGATTGGCCTTTAAGGTCTTTACAGGCGGAAACCAAAAGAAGAAGAAGAACTACGCTAATGGGGGAGGTGGAGCCTCCTCCTCATCCTCCGCTGTCGTTGCAGCGGCCTCCGCGTCTTCTTCGACCGGACCAAGGTCCAGCCGCAGCGCCACGTCTTCCACTGCTGCCGCCAGCTGGGGGTTATCCATCTCCAGCTGTGCGGCAACTTGCTCAGAGGCGTCGTGGACCCGCTCCTCCACCTGCGCCCAGTCACCTTCAATCCCCTGGACGGTGGCCGTGGGATCGAAGTTGGCGTCACGGCTGGCGTAGCAAGCCAGCACGTACTTCGCCATGGCCGCCGCAACCGCCCGCCCTTCCTGGGCGGACCGGGCGGTCAGGGCGGCGGGCAGGGACATGAGGAAGTTCGCGGTTCGGCTGAGGAAAAATGCGTAGTGCTGCAGCCTTTCCTCCCGCGGAGCCGGCTGCGCCAGTCCCAGAGAGGTAAGGCTGGCCACTGCCCGGTCGAAGGCGTGGCGCAGCATCCTCAGGGTGTCCTCCTCCGACCAAAGCCGATCGTCCTTCTCCGCGTCCAGCTCCGCGGAGAGCTCCTCGACGCGGCCGGCGCTCTGCTCCCGCTGCTCTCGCTCCCGCCACAACTGCATCTCCAGCACCGCCTCCCGCTGGCGCATGTCCTCCACCTCCTTACGGAGGTGGTTGATTTGGGCTCCCGCCTCCATCAGCCGCTCCCTGCTCGTCGCCAGACGGCTGCTCGTGCTGGAGTAGAGCTCGCCGAGAGCCGCCAGCAGAGTATTCGCGTCTGCCGAGGGGATGGAGGAGGCGGGGGGGTCCGGGGTGGGCAAGGGGTCCAACGGGCCTGGGCCCTGAGCGACGCCGGCAGCAACCGCCTGGGGATCGACCCCCTCCATCTGCTCGTCCTGGGGCTCGGCTGCCCCGGGCGGTATGGCCCCTGCAGCCGCGGTGCCCTGATCTTCTCCGACCTGGGCGGCGAGGACATCTGGAGCAGGCGCCCTGAGAAAGAGAGTAAACAATGGTAAGGCACGGTAAAAAGGGACTTAACCTTTGTTTTGCGCGTGTGTTTTTGAATAAGTACCTAGGTAGCGGCCTCGGGAAGCGGGGCACGCTCGGGGCAAGGACCAGCCCCCTGCGCGTCGCTGGCGGTGCCGATCCTGGCGGCCTAAGGACCGGCGCCGGCGGCGGAGGGGGAAGAAACGCCGGCGGCGGCAGCGGTGGCGGCGGCGGCGGTGCCCGTAGCGTCGTCACTGGAACCGGCGGCGGCGGTGGTGGTGGCGCAAAAAAAGTCGGCGCTGGAGGGTCCACCGTCACCACCCCAACAGGGTCGAGGGACGACGAGGCCACGCCGGCCGTCGAACCCCCCGCCACCATTGAGGAGCCTGACGCAGCGGCAGAAGAGGTTCCCGCGCCCGCTGTAGAGGACCCCGCCCCGGCCGAGCCCGAGAGGCGGGGTCTTTGGGAAGGCCCGCCGGCGGCATCATCGTCATCTGGGCGTCCGCGCCTCTGGCCACCGGCGGGAGGAGGGTCCCTGATTATCACGGGCGCCTGGCGTATCATAACGGGCGTACCCATGGCATCCATCGACGGCATGGCGCGGACTATCTCTGCACACTCCGCGAGCGCCAACCGGCAGAGTGGGAGCGCGCCCGCCGGGAATGGCGCGACAGAGCTGGTCACGCCCAGCTGCCCCATCCACCTGTCGATCGCAGCAGGAGACAAGTTCCCGGCGGCTGGCAACACAAAAAAATCATAAAGGAAAGAAATGCCATCAGAACCAGAGTTAGCCAAAAAAGAGAGGGAGGAGCGATCAAAAGTGCAGCAGTTTACCTCCGGTGATACTCTAGGTCCCATCATCCTGGCCCATATACTGCCAGGCCGGACGGACGCGGCGGCGCAGAGGGCTAAGCCTCCGGGAGATGAAGTCCTGGAGAACCATGACCCCCGTCAGGCCCGCCGTCCGCAACTGGTCGACGCGGGCGAGCATCATCCGGAGCTCGGGTGTCTCGATGACGTGTGCCCCCCCAGTTGGGGTTGCTGACCGTCGGCCCGGTTGGAAGATCCAGCACCTCAATGCCGATGTCGTCCTCGACATATATCCACTCGTCACGCCACGCCCTCCAGTTGGACCGGCAATCCAGTGGGATGTAGCGCGACACGGTCCCGTCGCGGAGCCGCAGGTGGCAGCTTCCTGTGACAGCAGGAGTCCCGCCCGCGACGCGAAGGGTGTAAAAGAAGCGAAAAAGGAGAAGATTGGGTAACACCCCTACGAACATTTCGCAGAAATGGGCGAAGGCGAAAAGAAGGATGACGGAGTTGGGGGGACGATGGATGTGGTGAATGGCATAGAAGTTGAGGACAGAGAGATAAAAATCAGAGACCGGTGGCAGCAGGCCGGCCACAAGCTGCCACCCGAAGAAAACCACTTCCTCGGGCTGGCAACGGGGCTCGATGGTCTCGGGTCGAATGCGGAGGGCGCCCGCGGTTATGTGCCTGGACAGCCTGGAGGCGCCCTCCTCCTCGACAGCCGAAGGAGGGAGAACCGGGACAGACGGAGTCGGAGGAGCCATCGAGCATGGAAGAGTGCCAAAGCGTGTTGGGGATGAAGGAGCAAGGGGCTCTAAGGTGGCAAGGAAGGGCAAAGCGAAGGGGGTTGAAAAGAGTAAGAATTGCCCCCCTCTCGGCCAGCCTTTTATAAGGCTGTGAGGGAAGGCTTGGCGGGAAAACTGAAAAGACATGGCGGTTCGTGAAAAGGAGGTTCAAGAGCCCCATAAAGGGGGCGTATCCCAAGGGTCGTGCGACGGTTACGAGGGAAGAATAACTGCGCAAACTGCCTTGGGGACCAGAGAAGCCGGGAGATCCTTTAAAAGCTGCGGGGCGCGTGGGCATTTAAGGGGCCCCACCCGGGAGACTAAGCGGTTCCCTAAAGGGAGGTTAAAAGAAGAGAGAGAAGAAAAAAGAAAGGCGGAAGACCAAAAAGCGCTCCTGGGTGGGCCCGGGGGCTACTATCGGCGTATTCTACACCAGGGTACCCACTCCCCCGCACTAAGCACGTGGCGATCAGGCCACGCCACTAGGCGCCCAGGAAGGTGGTCGCCCAGTGGACACGTGGCGATCAGGCCGGGCCACTGGGCGCCCAGCAAGGTGTTCGCCCAGTGGACACGTGGCGATCAGGCCACGCCACTGGGCGCCCCGGGAGGTGTTCGCCCAGTGGACACGTGGCGATCAGGCCACGCCACTGGGTGCCCAGGAAGGTGTTCGCCCAGTGGACAGGTGGCGATCAGGCCACGCCACTGGGCGCCCAGGAAGGTGGTCGCCCAGTGGACACGTGGCGGTCGGGCCACGCCACTGGGCGCCCAGGGAGGTGTTCGCCCAGTGGACAGGTGGCGACCAGGCCGTGCCACTGGGCGCCCAAGAAGGTGGTCGCCCAGTGGCCAGGTGGCATACGGGCCACTCCCCTGGCGCACCACCCCCGAGGCCATAGTACCAAGATCGAGGGCATTTAATGCAAATCTTGCGCAATAAACACGAAGAGTGGAGGCTGCAGTATGGCGGCGTGCCTTCCCCAGGCTTGCATTAATTGCGGGTGATGTCGCGGCAGTGCCTCACCCCCTGACGGAGCAAGCGGCATTGGTAGGCGTGGGGCCCGAGGCGGGGGTGTGACGGCTGCGGCAGGCATTTAATGAGGCGTAAGGGCAGTGATGGGCGCATTAAATGCGCCCGTGGCAGTGTAATGAGTGTAGCTTGCTGTGTAAGCCTCCCATGCGCCCCCTGAGCCCAAGTATAAAAGGAGACCGGGGTGCATGGGAGAAGGGGTTCGTTCCATTGGGGAGAGGCTCCATTCTCTCAAGTTAGGATCCCAGTTCATATCTCACAATACAAGCAATAGCAAGAGAGGCAGGACTAAGGCTGTTACTCTTCGGAGGGCCTGAACCTGGGTAAATTCCAGCGTCCCCGTTCTTCTTAGCTTCCCCGGTACTCTGGTCTTCTTCCTTTCTCCGGCGATTGCCCCGAAAGCCCCCGTCCGAACCTCATAAGCACCCAAGTCGGAGGTGCCTGTTGGCTAGTACGCCGACAAATAGGTTGTTCCAGCTTGCTATGTTGGCAGAAAAAGAATTGCAGGGACGACAACAAAGGACAAGGAGCAATTTTGGTGGTGTATCGGCACCATGATCGACGTCGGGGCAAGCCCAAACAACCCTACCTTCTGCCACTCGGCTTGCTGCCCCCTCCACGATTAGGGCGCGTTCAGCAGCACCATTACCATTATGTACACTCGAGGTGAGTAAATCTAACAATGTGCAGGTACCAACAAAGAGCTCATCATCGGTTGCTTCCACGGGTCGTACCACTGGAATTGTATGCCACCGATGCAAGGGAATGGGCCATGTCAGCGTACATTGCAACAGAAGAAGGTGGGTATATTAGTGCTAGTGATGTTGAGGATGAAAATGCTCTTCCAGCTAACCTTGCAGATAATGAGGATGACCATGAGACGAACGACGATGACGAGATTTTAGGGACCGCTGCCACCGAGAATTATAGGACAATCATTGTGCAATGAGCACTACTACAAGAATATACATCACAATCGGTTCTTTTTCATCATCACAGTCGGTTTTGGTGGCGATAGAAAGTCCAACGATAGTAATGACGAAGCTCTATCACAATCGGTTCCCGCGTGATAGTGATAAATGGTCATCACAATCGGTTCTTTATCAGAACCGATCGTGATGAGGTTGTTATCACAATCGGTTCCCACAAAGAACCGATTGTGATGTGTGTCTCATCACAATCGGCTCCTTATGGGAACCGATTGTGATAACGACCTCATCACGATCGGTTCCGACAAAGAACCGATTGTGATGAGCTACATATCACAATCGGTTCCTACATAGAACCAATTGCGATGATTGTGTATAGAAATATAAAGTTAGCATATATTTAAGTATACTGCTAGAAGAAATTGCACTACAATGTTTCTTAAGGACCAAAAAAATATAATAGATGATAAAGTGCTTCATTACTGTTTGTTATAAAGGAATGGTGAAATTGACAATTCTACACTGCTCTGTCCTATATAGTAGAGGATCATTTATTCTTTAGTTTCAATATAGAGTAAAGGAAGTAAAATGGTATTTAGCTTAAAAACATGAGTCAATCCGATAATTTCTAGATAGATAGCACCCATTGAACTTTTCTATGCATAATCTAAAGGCATATTTCACCAAGCAAAATGCATGACCGAAAGGCATAACATCAATGCAGATTAGATGGAGTAACAATATTACAAGATATTGTCATACATTGCTAGGAAAATGACCAATGATGATAACAACACATTCAGATATGTATAAAAAAATGACAAAGAAACACAAAAAGAAAATATAACAGGAATAGTAAGCATACCATCGACAATGACTCAACAGGCTGATTAATTGCTCGAGAACGCTTTTTAATAAATGCTTGAGAATTGAAACCACTTGGTGCAGCATTATCCTGACAAACAAAACTTCTTGAGTTACCAGAAAAGAACATTGTAGACAAATAGCTCTCAGAAAATTTATTAGATATGATGGCTTACAATGAAGTTACGGTAACCACTCATTATCTGTGCGAAGAATCTCAAGAATATCAGCTTGCATAAAAATAGAACATTGAATAATAAAATTGTTCCCATGACATATCACCCAGTGGAGAACAAATAGTCTTAAAACATAAATCATGATTTCAGTTCCTAATGATTTTACCATGCTATGTGGTTGTGAAGTTGTGCTGATTGTGCCAGAATAGTCTGTACACACTAATTCTGGCTATACTTATCTATCTGTATTCTTGCGTAAGGTACTAGGCCTAACTTCAGTAGAATTCGGTTATGGGGGGCGACACGATGGAGGACGGGAGGCGCGATGGGGGGTGGCAAAATTGACAATTCTACACTGCTCTGTCCTATATAGCAGAGCATCATTTATTCTTCAGTTTCAATATAGAGTAAAGGAAGTAAAATGGTATTTAGCTAAAAAAACATGAGTCAATTCGATAATTTCTAGATACATAGCACCCATTGAACTTTTCTATGCATAACTGAAAGGTATATTTCACCAAGTAAAATGCCTGACCGAAAGATATCAATGCAAATTAGATGGAGTATAACAAGATATTATCATATATTGCTAGGACAAAATTATTTGTCTGAAAGCAGTAAATAAGAATTCTTTTAGGACCAGGAAGCAGATATATACAGCGTAGCCTGTGCCACAAAGTGCAAACTTGAATGGTAGGTACCTAACAACAAGGAGAATAGCATTCCAAATTAATGCTGAACATTACATACTCCACAGCTGCACCTTGGAAATGCTGACTTAAGATACAACAATTGAACATACTAAGCCTCATATATGAATCAAAGTTACGTATGTACTGAAATAATTTTATGGACAAAGGATTCAGTAACAAATGAACATGAATGCATCTTGGTTAAACAACCATAACATATCCATAATAAAGCATTACCACAGATGTCACACTTCACAACAAGGCCATATCAAACAATAATATCATAGTGATGAAAATGTGAATCGAAGTAATAGGCATAACCAAAAACACACTTAGCTCAGCTCACAAGTGATAGTAGAATACTGGCACAACTGATCGAAAGCATAAGAACTAAAATGTCGTATAAGTGAAGGGCGGCGTAGTGGGGGCAGCGCGGTGGGGGTGGCGACGGCATGGGCGAAGGGGGCGAGGTGAAGGGCGGCACGGTGGGGGCAGTGCAGTGGAGGCCAGGAGGTGCGGTTGGGGGCGGCGAGGTGAAGGCGGCGTCGTGGGGGCGGTGCGGTGGAGGCCGGGAGGCATGGTTGGGGGTGGCGAGGTGAAGGGTGGCGCGGTGGGGGCGGTGTGGTGGAGGCCGGGCGGCGTGGTTGGGGGCGGCGCGATGAAGGGCTGCGTGGTGGGGGTGGCACAGTGGAGGCTGGGAGGCACGGTTGGGGGTGGCGAGGTGAAGGACGATGCGGTGGGTGGGCGACGCGATGAAGGGTTGCGCGGTGGGGGTGGCGAGGGCACAGGCGAAGGAGGCAAGAAGGGCATGCGAGTGAGGAAGCTAAAATAGTTAGATGAGGGGGAGAAATAATAAAGGACATATCCGTATTGGTTCCTTACAAAACCGATTGCAATAACTAACATATTTGTATCGGTTCTCCTTAGAAAACCAATTGGAATAATTGACCTCTGTCGGGACCCGAATTTGCAAATCCGGACCCTCTGTGTATTCAGCACTAGTCCAGGAATGCGCTAGTGCACACAGTCTTAACATCGGTAAATATCACAATCATACCACTCGATACTAATAAAGTACTTTAATTAAATAGTCAAACTGGTTGCTCGACCTTATGGTCAAGTCACAAATATACGCCACCCAGGGCGAAACTTATTAAGAGAGAAATAATAGCAGCGGAAAATAAGATAACATCGTGGCGCCATCCAGTATACCATAGGCAACTGACTGGGCTCGCTCCCTAAGTAGACGGTTCCTCTTGGAGCTCCTCCTCCAAAGCTGGTGTAGATTCTTCTTCAACTGGTGTTGTATTGCGGCAAAGATGAGTACTTGGTACTCAGCAAGTCATGCACAGAATGCAAGCTAATAGACTATATGCATGGCTTGACACAAAGGAATAGCTCAAGGTATATTTGCAGTAAGAGCGTTTAACAAGTATCATAAGTAGATTCGAAAGCAGTAGAAAAAAGTAAAGCATAAATAACTTTTCAAGGAATTTAGTAAACATCTTTCCCATCCTAATCCACATTTCCATCAACATCATTATTAATCCAACCCAACCTTTCAAGTCCAAGTTATTTTTGAGAAAGTCTAACCCTTGACTGTAATTCCCGAGCGATGTCCAATACCGCGGACACGGCTATTCGAATAGATTTTACACTCTGCAGAGGTTATGCACTTTACCCACAAGATACAGTCAAACACCACAAAGGCGAGTTCCCGTAACAAAGTCTTTCGGAAACTTCTAACAGCACAAGTGGTCCTCTCCGGTGTTGCACACTAACCCTTCCCTTAGCAAAGGCGAAGTTTAGGTCAATCCACCGTTAGATGGGTACCTGGCCGCAGCCCCGGTACGCTCCCCCGTACAACTTACACAAAGGGTGTAGTTGACACCCAGAGGTCCCACAGGTACGTTATTAGCAACTTAATCAACTAGGTCCGTCCCATTACAGACATGTGGTTGCAAGGTGAAGTCCTTAGGGTGACCAGGGCAAGACTACCCGAAGAACCAAAACAACATTCCCAATGCCACAACTGGCCCACCTGATCATTCTTGCCACATGCCCCGGTCAAAAGCTATTTATCAAACCCCAGTTGGTTACCATGCACCACGTGCCATCAACATCACATGATACCTTTCCAAAACAGGTTCAATATGTCATTAAGTCAATATTAACGTTTGATTGTCCAAAATCATGTCATGAGCACGTAGCAGGTCTAAGCCATATACTACAACGATCTACAAACCCATGTTGGCAATTTAGTAATGTCCAACTAATAATCCACAACTAGGGTGACAAGGGGTCATGGCACATATTTAAGTAATCAAGGTGTCATACAGCAATTAGGCATTTATCTAATTACCCATAATTAAGTAAAGCATTTTCTAATTTAAACTAGCATGCAATAATTTGAACCAAAATAGGTTTCAAAATGGGATCAACATGGTCAAAGCATAACTTGCCTTCAAAAAGTACTTGTTCTTGGTCCTGAGCTGGCTCTTGGGTCAACACTTCTCCTTCGAATCCTTCTGGCACTTCAACGTCTACTCGTAAAGCGTGCAAATAGCAATACACGAATAAACAATAGGCAAAAAGTGTCCAAACATCCAAATAAAATCCATAAACAGAGAGAACATAATTTTATGAATTTTTAGGAACTGGAATCGCTCAAATCGGAGTTAAAACACAAAAGTTATGATTATTTAAAGTTTAAATAATCAATTAAATAATTTTATAGAGAAAAAATTTAGTCCAAAAAATAAATAAAATTCATATTTAAGTAGATCTGAATTTTATGAATTTTTAGAAATTTGAATCGTTCAAATCGGAGTTGAAACGCAAAAGTTATAAGCGTTTGAAGTTTTGAAATTCAAATCAATTATTAAACCGAATTATTAAATCATTTTCTTTTTCGGAAATTATTTATTGCGTCAAAGATGACACGTGGCAGCCTCGATTGGCGGTGGCGTCGGCCCGCTCATGGGCTCGGCCACGGCAGCAGTCCGCGTGGACTCGGTCCACGGCTCCACGTGTCGCTGACAGGTGGCCCCCTCGGGTGACGTCATTGCTGACGTCAGCGGGGCTCAGCCCATGGTGCTGACGGGTGGGACCCACTGGTGACGTCATCGCTAACGTCACTACACGGCTGGGGTGGCCGCTGACGTGCGGGCCCGCCATGACGTCATCGTGACGTCATGGTGCGGTTTGGTCGCGTCACTGACACGTGGGCCCAGCGTGTCAGCGTCACACGCACGGGTGCGCTGACCGCGGTGGTCAAGCTCCCCATCACATGGCGCAATCTCGGCCGTTGATTTGAAAATCAACGGCCCAGATTAGATCTGGACTCACGCGTTTGGGTTAACGCGTTTGATCTGGACCGTTGGATCTAGATCCAACGGTCGAGATTGGATCTGGGATTTTGGAACGGGATCTCACCGACGATGACGTGGCACAATCTGGACCGCTTGATGAAGATCCGACGGCTGGCAGAGCTCGAAGTCCGGCGATGGCGAGCGGCGGCGCTGGGTCACCGGCGCAGGGGACGACGACCTAGCCGACGGCGTTTGGCGCGCTTTCCGGCGAGGTGAGTTGGACTCCGACGCTGCCTTGACCTCCGGTCCCAGATCTGGGTCAACGGCGACGAGGGCGGCAGGCAGCGGGATTCAACGAAAACGCGGCGGCTCCTTCTCCTTACTCCGGCGAGCTCTAAGCGGCGCAACCACGCGCGGCTCAGCGAGGTGAGTTAGGGCTACTGGTGCGCAATGAAGTGGCGGTCCCGACACGGGTGGCGGCGCAATAAATAGGGCCCTCGGCGTCGGTAACGCAGACGAAACCGAGGCCCGCTCCGTCTTGGCGGCGAGTCCGGCGACTCGGATTGGGTGACGTGGCTCAACCACAGCCGTTGGATCAAGATCCAATGGTGCGGGGGTTTGGGCTCAGGTCTGGCTCGGGCGAGCTGGCTGGCTCAGTCGGGCTCGGGCTCGGGTGACGTGGCTCAATCGTGGCCGTTGGATCTGAATCCAACGGTCACGCGGCTAGGGCTCGGCCGAGTGGGTTCGGTCGAGTCACGTGGCTCGGGTCAGACTCGAGTCCGACTCGGTCGGATGAACAGTACTTGACCCGACTCGATTTTCCAGCGATTTAATATTTAAAATAATTTCCAGTAATTCATTTAATTCAAGAAAAATAGCAAAATACTCAGAAAAATTCTAGAAAAATTCTGGAAAATATTTTAGGGCATTTGGGACTCAAATAAAATATTTCCAACAAAACTTTATTTGAAAATTTAATTTCTTTAATTATTTCAATATGGAATAAATTCAAATTAAATCCAAATAAATTCCAGAAAATTCCAAAAATTCACAAATGTGCAAAATAATATTTAATTTCTTGAAAAGCAAAAATTGGGGTGTTACAACCTATTTGTATCAGTTCTCATTAGAAAACCGATTGGAATGAGCACCTATTTGTGTCGGTTCTTAGTGAAAACCGATTGCAATGATGTGGTAGATAGCAGATACATTTCAGGGAGAAATTTGTTATGTTAAGGAGCAAAGGTGATCGATTGTTTGAGCCTGAGTTGAAAGTAGCAGCAAGAGGTTATCACCATCAGAAAGGTACCTAAAAAGTACTTTACCAGAAGTAGATGCCAACGCTTGCTAGTCCTCAACTATTAATCAATTTTTCATTCAATGAAAACCTTCATCCTTTGTTGAAACCTGCATATGTATATATATTATCATTTCCATACACTAAAGTTTTGTGAGTACATATGTGTACTCACCGTTTGCTCTAACGAATTTTGGCTAGAAGGAGAAGAAGGTAATGAGGACGATCCCGACGAGTCACAGTTCGCGTCGGAGTTCGACGAGTTTGCCGAGGGTTAACTGGATTTCTTCCCAGTCAGTTGTCTGAGGGTGGATGGCACACTGTGTGTCACTCTTTTGAACTTCCGCTGTGTTTTATTCTATCTTTTGGACTTGTGTAGGCCATGAGGCCATAAACTGTAAGATTAAATAGTTGTAATAACTTTACCTTTCAGATGTAAATTATTTAATCTTGCATGGATATGATCTGTCTCATTTGACAACGTGTGGGTACTGGGCTACTGATCTAGGGAACCAGTATTAAACACACAATTGCGGGAAGCTTGGGTCGAGTTCAATCGATTGGCGTGGCACTTGTTCCAAGTGTTGCCGATCCATTGGCCTCAATCCGAGTACGGATTTGGTTTAGCAGTCGGGAGCTATTATGGGTTGCATTAATGACCAATCCAATGCAACAGTAATGACCCGGTTCGCTAATCTAATTCCGGAGCCCCCACAGTTTATTAGTTGGAAACAATTAATTTGCCAACATGGGTTGCTAGATCATAGCTAGTATGCAAAACATGCAACGTGTTATTGTTATAATTTTGGAAATACAAACTTAACATTGATTAATGGAATATGTTTTTGAAAATGGTGTGATGTTGCCACATGATGATGTTGATATGTAGAGGACTGTGTGATTCTATATGGATGTTGAATTGTTGTTGGCATGTGTTGCACAATAATCAACTGGGGTGGGAAATGATTTAGATTGGGGCAAGTGGCAAGAGGCTTTGTGACAGGTGGACCTGTGTGGCAATGGGTTGATGAGTGTTGTGAGGGCTGTGTGCCAAATTATTAAGAGAAGTCTTGCCTTGGTCAATTAAGAAGTTAACCTTGTAAGCCTTTAAACTGGGCCAAACATACAACCATATGTCTAGAATGGGATAGACCTAGTTTAGTAAGTTACTAATGTCTTGCATGTGATACCTCAATGTAACGGTTACACAAGGGTGTAACTGTGTGGGGGAGCATACCTGTGATGCGGTTTGGTGTCCATCCAACGGTACATGTCGGTTCTATACTTCGGTTTTGTGTGAGGGAAGTGATAGTGAAGGCAATAGTGGAGAGGTGCATATGTTAAGATAGAAGTTTCTGAAAGGCTTTGTTACGGTTATTCACCTGTGTGGTGAGTGATTGTATCTTGTGGGTAAAGTGTATAACCTTTGCAGTGTCAAAACTATTTGAATAGCCGTGTCCACGGTATTGAACAATGCTCGGGGATTACAGTCAAGGGTTAGATTTTCATAAAATGAAATTGGATTTGGAGGAAGGCTGTCTTTGGAAATGTGAAATTGGTTTAAGGAGGAGGAATGGTGTGAAATCATGTGCTGAAAAATTGGCTTAGAATTGAATTTGCAAAATGTGCTTGTGCTTGTGTTTGACAATTTGACAAGAAACAGTAAGTTTCGTTTTGGCGACGGACCAAACTTGCAAAAACAGTAAGTTTTACATTTGCGCCGGACCGTTTCTCGAGCTACGCCGGACCAAACTTTTAGTCCGCCGAGATTGTGCTTTTGAGGTTACAAGTTCTCTTCAGAAATCGCATTTTGGGCATCTACGCTGGACCAAACTTTTGGTCCGCCGTAAATGTGCTTTTGACGTTCGAAAACCTCGTTTTTCCCATGCACGCCGGACCAAATTTTTGGTCCGTCGTGGACGTGCGTTTGATGCATTTGAGCTGGACCATATTCACAATAAAAAAACAGTAAGTTTTCTATTTACGCCGGACCAAATTTCTTGTGGTCCGCCGTGAACGTGTTTTCAAGCGTTTTTGTGCCGGACTCAATTCTCCAAAACCAGTGAGTTTCACGTGTACACCGGACCGAATTTTTCGTCCGGCGTGAATGGTTTTTCTAGGGTTTTGAGACCTGTGTGCGCCGGACCGATTTTTTGGTCCGGCGTGAATGGTGTTTGCTCGATTAGGGTTTTGAGCAAATTTGGAATTGATTTTTTGTTTGAATTTGAGATTATGAAATTTGTGAGAATTTCATGATATTTGTTTTGAAGTGGACTTTATGCAATGCTCGTGTGAGTAGTTGCATGGATTAATGTGAGTCAAGTCATGGACTTGTGCTCGGAATTGTTTTGTGCTTTGTTCATGTGCAGGTATTGCTCGAAGGCGAACGTGGTCGATGACGGGACCGAAACTAGGTTCATGGAGGAACTGAGGTTCGGGACTAGGTTTAGGAGGAACTGAGGTCTTGGTGGTCAAGGATGTCATGCGGGACGTTCGGGCTAAGAGAATGGTGCACATGAAGAATGGTTAGTCACGTGAGTATGGCAGGTGGCCATACGCGTGGAAACTGTTAGTCATGTAAGTATGGTGGGGTGGCCATACACGTGCAAGAGTTGTACTTGGTCAGTTTGGGCTAAGTGGAGTTGTGTTGAATACATACTCTTTCTAGGATTAGGAGTGGGACTCCTACTAGGATTAGGAATTGTATTCAGGACTCCTTGTGTTTTGCTCCTTTAAATAGGAGGGGTGTCTCCTGTTGAAGGGCAACCAAGCAGAGCTGAGGCGCATAGAGCTCAGTTTTAGGGTTTGTACTCTTTTGATGGGATTACTTTAGACAAAATAAATAAAGATTAATTCTTCCAAGATTCTTGCGTGCTACAGTAACCACGTTGCTACAGTATTTTCTGTTTTGGTTCTTGTTTGCATGCTTGCTCTAATTCTAGATTGGTTTTTGATCCTTGAGTTTCATCTTGATTTGATACATCAAAAACCTTTCTAGGGTATTGATATAGAGTTCCTCAAAGTCTAGTTGATTAATCTTTTGAAGATCTTGTTTAATCTTGAAGTTTTGATTGGATTGATTTTCGTCAAGTTCTGGAATAGCAAACCTGTGAAGCTCATAACTTTTGATCCGTAAGTCCGATCGAGCTTATTATTTTTAGGTTTGATTTGTATCGGAATCTAGTTTCTTGTGTCCAAATTTTAGATCGATCCGACGGTTGGATCTCCGGAAAATCGTGTTTTACCGAACCTCTATCATTATGTTTTTGTCGAATACGAGGCAATTATTTGATTCCGTTTTGGGGTGAATTTTTAGTAGATCAAGAATTTGGTTTTAGCTTCCGCACAATCATTCACCCCCCCTCTGATTGCTATATTCATATACTTCGATCCTACAAGTGGTATCAGAGCAAGGTTTTTCTAATCTATCTTAACCGGTGATTAGATCAATGGATCGTTATTCGACAAAACCATGTGTGTCCGATGGTGTTGATTTTCAGTTTTGGAAGGCCAAGATGGAGGCATTCATCCAAGCACAAGGCTTCGCAATATGGGAGAAGGTCTACAAGCCATATGAAGTTCCTACAAATGACAACGTCAACGACGCCAATCGAGCACATGTTGAAGAAAATAGCAAGGCGCGCAACTTGATCATCCAAGGCTTGGGACGCAGCGAATTCGATCGAGTGGTTCATCTTCGATTCGCATATGAGGTATGGAAATCTCTTTGTGATTACCATGAGGGTTCTAACACTATGAAAGAGGTTCGCCAAGACATCTACAAGAAGGAGTACATGCAATTCGAGATGAAACCGGGTGAGTCGGTAGATGACTTCTTTGCACGCTTTAATAAGATACTTAGCAATCTACGTGCTATTGGAGTCAACTATACTAATGCAGCCAATGCTAGACAATTTCTTAGTGTCTTGGACATGTCGGTATGGGAGATGAAAGTAACATCTATACAAGAATCCACCGTCATGATTACACTTACTTTAGATGTTCTTTATTCTAAGTTGAAAACTCATGAGTTGGATGTTCTTGCCAGGAAGTGTAATGTTAAATCAATTGCTTTGATCTCTAACCCTAACATGTCAAATACAAATTCTTCTTCTAGCTTTGCTTTGTCCTCCTTGTCTTCTTTAACAGATGAGCAAATTGAAGAATTTCCTGAGGAAGATTTGGCACTACTCTCTTCTCGTTTTAACAAAGCTTTGCAGAATGTGAGAATGAGAAAGAGAGGTGGTCCTCCAAGATGCTACGAGTGTGGTGATCTCAACCACATGTGATCAAGCTGTCCCAAACTTGCAGGAAAAGCATCTAAGGGAAGAAAAGGACAATAGAAAAGAGAAGAAGAAGTTCTCTTCAAGTGATAAGAAGAAGAAGAACTTCATCAACCGCAAAGTCGTCCACCAAGTTCTTTCCGCTCTTGAACAAGTCAATTTGAGCGATGTGGATTCGGAAAGCAGCGAGGATGATTCAACTCCAAACAATGATTTGATGGGGTTGTGTCTCATGGCAAGCAGCAAGGATAGCTTCACCGAGGATGACCACGACAGCGACTTCAATGAGGTAGATCCTTGTTATAATGAATTAGCTATTGTTGTTGCTTGTCTTGGAAAATTGCTTGACAAACTTGACAAGAAAAATTAAGAAACATGATTTCATTGTTGAATCATTGAATGCTGAAATTGCTAAACTTAAGACCTTGAATCCTAGTGATGATACTTGCAAATCATGTGACTTAATTTACAATGAGCTCACCTTGCTTAGGAAAGAACATGCTCTTCTGTTACATCTAAATGAGAAAAATGAGAAACATGTTAAAAATGCTAATGAATTGCATGGTTCAACTTCTTGTTCTAAATGCTCAACTCTTGAATTGAAGTTAAAAGATGCAAATGCTAGGGTTTCTCAATTGACTGATAATTTGCTTACACATGAGGTTCTTTCATGCTCTACATGTCGTAAACAGAAAGGGAAGATTGATATTCCTTGCAATAATTGTTTAACTCTTGCTAAGAAAGCTGATTACTTGCAAAGTTCTTTGGAACGATTCACTAATGGCAAGAAAAAGTTGAACATTATTTTGGATCAATCTAAGGCTCAAACAAGAAAGGTTTAGGTTTTGATCTTCATGCTTCATTTGAAACTAAACCTCGCACTGTTGTTCATGCTCCTTGCAATGACAAAATTTAGATTCTTAATGAGCCTAAAAAGATTGCTTTTAAATCTGCTGGTTTTCTTTCTTCTACTATAATGAATGCAAAATGTGCTTCTACTGTTAAAGCAAAACTTCATGTTAAGTACACTTGCACTCATTGTGGTAGAGATGGACATCTAGTAGATTTTTGCTTTAGACTAGCCAAACAACAAAAGAAAGAAAGGACAAAGGCTAGGTCTAATCTCAGAAAGGCACACCTTGCTTCTCAGTATGTGCCTAGGGTGAAACCATCACCTTTAGCTAAAAACACGGGAAAAAGTAAACCTGATTTTGTGTATAAGAATACTCGTGTTGTGCCTACTGTTGTGCGTCGTGTGTCTCAATACTGAATTCCCAAAAGTCTCATTTCTAACCCCAGTACTGAGACCTCGACATGTTTTGCTATGTAGGCTTCTTGCGCGAGGAAGGAGAACATATGGCTAGTGGATTCCGGATGCTCATGCCACATGTCCGGTGATAAGAAATGGTTCTCCTCCCTCACTCATGCATCTCGTGCTGAAAGTGTTACTTTTGGAGATGCTTCTTCCTCTTCTGTTGTGGCAAAAGGTACAGTAAAGGTAAGTGACAAGTTTATGTTCAAGGATGTGGCTTTGGTTGAAAACTTGAAATATAACTTGCTTTCTGTTTCACAAATGATTGATGAAGATCTTGAAATAAGCTTTAAGAAAAATGAATGCAAAATGTTAGATGCTTCAGGTGATCTTGTGTTCAAGATTTCTCGTTATGGAAGAGTATTTAAAGCTGATTTTGATGCATCACCTTCCTCTAAGCATAGATGTCTAGTTGCCAATATTTCTAAAGATTTATTCTTTTGGCATCGTAGACTTGGTCATGTTGGTTTTGATCATCTTACTCGTGTAAGTGGTTTAGATCTCATTCGTGGCTTGCCTAAGCTTAAGGGTGATAGCAATCTAGTATGCTCTTCTTGTAGACATGGTAAGATGATTGCAGGTTCTCATCCACCTCTTACTATGGTGATGACAAACGCTCCAGGACAGCTACTACATCTTGGCACGGTTGGACCACCTCGAGTTCAATCTTTTGGAGGCAAATGGTTTGTGCTTGTGATTGTTGATGACTTTTCTAGATACTCTTGGGTATACTTTATGGCATCTAAGGATGAGGATTTTAGTCATTTTAGAAGTTTTATTCTTAGGCTTTCCGTTGATCATCTAGGAGCTCTTAGAGCGATTAGAAGTGATAATGGAACTGAGTTTAAAAATTCTTCTTTTAATCACTTTTGTGCTGAAAAAGGAATTGATCATCAATTTTCATCACCTAGAGTGCCTCAACAGAATGGTGTAGTTGAAAGGAAAAACAGAACGTTGGTTGAGATGGCTAGAACCATGTTAGATGAACATCACACCCCTAGAAACTTTTGGGCTGAAGCGATTTCAACTGCATGTTATGTTTCAAACCGTGTGTTTTTTAGATCAAAATTGGGTAAGACTCCATATGAGCTTTGGTTTGGGCATAGGCATACTGTTTCTCACTTTAGGGTGTTTGGATGAAAATGCTTTGTCTTGAAATCTGGAAATCTTGATAAATTTGAAGCTAGATCAATGGATGGCATTTTTCTTGGATATCCTGCTCATACTCGTGGCTATCGTGTGCTTGTTTTGGAGACTAACAAAATTGTGGAAACTTGTGAAGTTACTTTTGATGAGGCTAGTCCAGGCACTAGTTCAAGTGATGCAAGTACAGGCGCATATGTTCAGGGGGAGAAAATATTTGAAGACAATGATGATGTTGGTGTTGAAGATGAGGTCTTGACTCTTCTTAATGCACAACAAGCTGTAGCACCATTGGCACCTACTTCGACATCACCTACAGCTAACCATCCTCAAGATACAACATCATCTGCACATGCTGAAAATGAAGAAGGAGAAGAAGAAGTCTCAAAAGCCAAAGCTCCCTTGCATATTCAGAAAATGCATCCGTCTGAACAAATGATTGGAGACCTAAATGAGATAATCACCCGATCCAGGTTTATTCATTCTGATACTCATGCTCATTCTGCTTTAGTTGCTTCTTTTGAACCCAAAGATGTATCTCATGCATTATCTGACGAATCTTGGATCAATGCCATGCATGAAGAATTAGAGAATTTTGAACGAAATAAAGTTTGGAAACTAGTCTCACCACCTCCTGATTTCAATGTCATTGGAACTAGATGGGTTTTCAAAAATAAACAAAGTGAGGATGGTGTTGTTGTTAGAAACAAGGCTAGATTGGTTGCTCAAGGTTTTACTCAAGTTGAGGGCTTAGATTTTGATGAAACCTTTGCTCCTGTTGCTAGAATTGAAGCCATTAGAATCCTTTTAGCTTTTGCTACATCCAAAGGTTTCAAATTGTATCAAATGGATGTGAAAAGTGCTTTTATTAATGGCTACATAAATAAGGAGGTTTATGTCAAGCAACCACCTGGTTTTGAAAATCCGAAGTTTCCAAATCATGTGTTCAAACTGTCAAAAGCTTTGTATGGTTTGAAACAAGCCCCTAAAGCATGGTATGATAGGCTAAAAACATTTTTACTTGAAAAGGGCTTTTCAATGAGAAAGGTTGACAAAACTCTTTTTTTACTCAAGCAAGGCGATGATCAACTATTCGTTCAGATTTATGTTGATAATATTATCTTTGGTGGCTCCTCTCATGTTTTAGTGTCTAAGTTTTCAGAAACTATGAGGGACGAGTTTGAGATGAGTATGATGGGTGAGTTGACATACTTTTTGGGACTGCAAATCAAGCAAACCAAGGATGGTACTTTTGTGCATCAAAGCAAATACACAAAAGACTTGTTGCATCGATTTGGGATGGAAAACAGCAAGCCGATCATGACACCCATGGAGAGCACTTGCACACTTGATCCGGATGAAGATGGTGAGCCGGTTGATCAAAAGGAATATATAAGCATGATAGGTTCACTTTTGTACCTCACTGCATCAAGGCCGGATATACAATTTGCTGTGTGCCTGTGTGCTCGTTTGAAGCTTCCCCACGTGCCTCACATTGACAAGCCGTCAAGCGAATTTTCAGGTATTTCCATGGTACTCAAGTTTTTGGCATTTGGCTTTCTGCTTCCTCATGCATTAGTTTAAGAGCTTTTTCTGATGCTTATTTTGGAGGATGTAGAATTGATAGAAAAAGCACATCTGGTACATGCCATTTCTTGGGTAACTCTCTCATTGCTTGGTCATCTAGAAAGCAATCCTCTATTGCACAATCAACTGTTGAATCTGAATATGTGGCTGCTGCTAGTTGTTGCTCTCAAATTCTTTGGATAGTAGCTACACTTAAAGATTATGGGGTTAATTTGGATAGTGTTCCGCTTTTGTGTGATAACACTAGTGCAATTTGCATTGCTAATGTAACATCCCCAATTTCGGTCTTTTGCCAAAAAGCTAATTTAAATTAATTAAACTCAAAATTTGGATTTTTCTTGGTGTTCTAATTAACCTGGCATCCTTATCCTTCCGAAATTCGAGTTCAATCCTTCATCGTCCGAAAAATCAAATTTCCGAATTTCGGTTTGTACCCGAAATTCCACCCGAGTTCCAAAATGCTCCAAAAATCCCGAAACCTATTGCATTAGGTTCCAAATATTCCTAAAACATTTTGGGAATTTTCCCAAGATTTTTGGAAACTCTCTGGTATTTTATCGCTCGCGGTCTTTCGTCAAAAGCCCTTTATTCGTCCCGGAATTTTCTAAATTCTAAATTTCATTCAAATTCCATGAAACCAATTTTATTGGGTTTCAAATATTTCTTAATATTTTTAGGAATTTTTCCGGGATTTTTAGACCATTTTTGCTATTTTATCTCGCGCGCGTAACTCTTCACTTACTCCGACCAATGGGACGCTAACACGTGGCGTTACTGTTCACTCGTCTTCAACCTTTGGCTGGAAGGTTACAGAGAGCAGTTTTCATCTCTCCATCAATGGCGCCCTCACTTTAAACACCCATAACTTCCTCATTAAGGCTCCAAATCACGAACAGCCAGTTGCGTTTGAAAGAGGGGGACGAGGAGATTCCATTCCCCATGACCATTCGTTCCAAATTCGACCAGAAACGGCACAATCAAGCAAAAACCAAAATCCATTAAAATGGTCATAACTTGGCCGTTTCACCTCCAATTGACGCACCACCACTTCTCAACTCTTCGTCTTGGAGTCCTCTTCCCGGTGCTATCACTCTTCTTTTGCCCCTCCTCATTGTTTGCCTAGGAGATTGTGAAAACCGGTGACCACCACCACCGTTCTTCGTTCTTGCCATTGTATCTCTCACTCCGGTGAGTCAAACTTGATTCCGTTTGTTCCTAGATGTGCGTATGGTTGCCGTGCTCATACCCCTCAATCAATTTCAGTTTTCGTCAAAGTTCGAATCCGAATTTTGGAGTTGAACCCCGCCGGCCGCACCGCCGTTCATCGTGAAATTCGTCGTCTCCGGTAATCCTCGTCAAAATCCGACACCACCATTGGATTCGCATCGTCGAGACCTTTCCGGGGCTTACCTTCTTCCATCTCGCCACCCCTTCCATTGCAAGTTGCCCTTGTTCAAACCCTAGCATTGGTGGAGCTCTGTTCTGGATGCAAATTTCGCAAATTACCGTAGCTACAGTAATTTTCCCTTTTTTCTTGATTTTCCATTATTTTCCAACTTCGAACGCTTATATCTTTTGCGTCCGAACTCCGATTCACTCTGTTCAATTTCCTAAATTCATCTAAATTCAAGATCTACCTGCCAGTATCATTTTTATAATTTTTGGAATTTATTTATTTTATTTTATTTATTTGTTGCTCCGTTTTGCGCGTAGTCGAAGAAGCCGATGTCGCCGTCGAAGAAAGTTTAGTCCAGCCGAGCGACGCGTCTCTCCTCATCAACGAAGGCAAGTCTCCTTGACGCATGTTGAACCCATGATTTATAAATGTTTTATAATGTTTTACCAATTGCATTGCTACTTATATAAAATGATGATGTTGACGTTAGGCTATTAGTTATACCTGTTGTTCATACCTCCTTGATATTGTTATCCATGATCCTTTGTCGCCCTAGTACAGTAATCCACCATAATAAATACTTTTGATAAAATATTCTGTGATTAGGGGAATGACTATTTAGAAGACAGTTTGGATGGAACATATTAGTATAGAATGTAGATTGAAGCTAGAACCCAACTTGATTGGAGATTACATGAATATTAGTGTTGATGGGGATTATTAATTATGAAATTGATCTATGAACGTTGATGGTTGAAATATTGTGAAGTTGGATTATGATAGTAGTTCACACTGTAATGGATTGGGGGAAATTTTAGAAGATGTATGGTGTTGTGAAGTATTCATGATGGATTAAATAGATCATTGCAAGTAAATAATATGTTGAATTGGATTCCTTGGGCTACTAAAATAGTATCAAATGGGAATCAGAGTTAGTTGGATTATTAGTGTTTGTTGGGAATTATTATTAAAGGACTGATTAAGAAATAGATGATTATGGAAATATAGATATGTGATAATCAATTATGGAGAATTGTGAATAATCCAGAATAGTTGGTGGTTTAGTAAATAATAATATTACGTATTCTTGGTGGATTAAAGTAGATGATTTAGAGGTGATAATGTGAAGGATTAAATATATGATGTTATGAAGTATTATCATTGGATTGTATTCTAGATGATTAGAGATGATATTGTGAAGTATTCTCGATGGTATAGTAGATGATTTTGTGAAATATTCTTAGTGGATGATAAGATTGATCGCCGGTTGAGTGATGGATAAATCAATAATACAAGTTATAGTCCAAGGGAAATATTTCATATACAAACATGATTGTGGTTTAATATGATTTTGGAGTTATGATAGTACCATGATATACTTACTACTTGTTGGATACTATATTGAATTGGATTATTCATATGATTGTACAATTATGGCAATTTAAGGATTATTGGAGATTACAAAATTGATTTTAAGGATTGTAATCAAACCCTGAGATTTGTATTTTATAAAATAAACTATTGGTGGAATAGAATAGTACGGTAGAAATGCTTAGCCTCGCAATCAGTCAGTATGCACCTATGGGTGGGAATTTCTTATAACTCTTGAAAACTTGTGTTAGAAATTATAGGCAACAAGTATGGCCGTTGGTTTGCAAAATAAAAATAAAATGACAAATATTTTAGACTTGGGCGGACTGGTTGGTTTGGCGGGTGCGGATAGAGCACTGGTCCTGGTTTGTGCAAGTACCGCCCCAAGTCAATTAAGGACTGACGCTTATGACTGTCTCCATTCTAAGCATAACTGTACAACCACATGTCAAAGTGGGCACGACCTGGCTGAATAATTTGTAGAAACCTAAGTTAGACTCACCAGATGGTGGAATGTGATTGCCGGATACAGGCAAGACTGTTTTTCTCACACGGCGCAAGAGGGGGCTTCTGTACTGGGTGGATAGAACCCTAGCAGCGGTGAAACCTCAGCGGGTGGGTCGGGTTAGGCGTATACATTGTAAAGGCCTTGTCATGATATCTCTGCCGGCACACCTAAGGAAGTGTGTTAATAGTACTTGGCATCAAGAGAATATCATGTCTTGTGGGTAAAGTTGTACACCTCTGCAGAGTTAAAACTATTCGAATAACCGTGCCTACGGTCAAGGGCAAAGCGAATAATGCTTTCATATTGGTAGACTTTATTTATTTGTTTTAAAAACTGATGATTTGGGATCCGGGAGTGGTTAGAACTCTCGGGTGTGCTTCTGGCGGCTAGAGCCAGGTAGGTGGATTGAACATGTTTTGTGAACCATGGCAGACAGAGCCATGTGGATGGATTGAATCCTGATTGTTTTTTAAGTTGTGGCGGATAGAGCCTGTATACTAGTGATTGGTGGCTAGAACCTTCACTAGAATATTAAAGAATTCAATTGTTAAAATAATTGTTAAAAATGGCTTTGTGAAAATATTACATGTAAACTTTTTGAAAGTGTTGCTTTGCTCAAAAGAACCATATTAAGCCATCTTTGGATAGCCTGCATTATGCATTTTTCCCAGACTTGCTGAGTACTTTATGTACTCACATGCTACATTCTAAACATATCTCAGAAGTGAACAAAGCCGTCAAAGGAGATTCCAAAGACTAGGACGCGTACCCCACTCGATTGCCTGTGGGCATATGGATGGGTCACCACTTGGTGTTGTCTTCTTCCGATGCAGTTATTCAAGTTGTTCAGCCTGTAAAGGCAGTAATGGTAAACCTCGACCATAAGGTCTTTGCTTTTATTTGGTGTTATTATTATTTGGTTATATGTAATCGTGATATGGTTGTTGATTCATCACTGTTTGACTGTGTGTACTAGCTACTGATCTGGGACTAGTACAGAAATGCACAGGGGATTCCGGATAGCTGATCCGGAGGCTCACAGCTAAGAACCCTGTGCAACACTCAAGAACAAAACATATTGACATTAGATTTCACTTTCTTAGAGACCATGTTGAAAAAGGAAATATTGTGCTTCACCATGTGGATACTGAACATCAATTGGCAGACATTTTCACAAAACATTTATCTTCTTCTCGCTTTGCTTTTATTCGGGGAGAACTTGGGATTGTTCATCCAATGGGTTTATTTTGAGGGGGGGTTTCCTTGCCATGTTCTTTTACTTGATGAGCTTACTTTATCATATTTCTTTATATATTATGTAATCAAGCTAATATGTGATAATTTAAATTGTTCCACTTGAACTAAAAAATGACATTGTGGAATTCCTTAGTCTGATTGCCTATAGCTAAATACTCTATGATATCTTACTCTTCTAGGCTTGATATTGAATCTTCTTGACAAATTTGGGCTATGAAGCAAGTGTGTTATCAGCTCTACTCTTTCATAAGACCTTTTAATCACTTTTGCATGTTTACAATCAAAGAAAAAGAAAAATAAAAGGGAATCAATATAAAAAAAAGGGGTTATTAAAAGCAAAAGCTTCAAGTTATGTGCTTCAGGCTTGCTTTCCCTAAAAAGATAAGATGTATGCTTCAAGCATGACATTCCCTCAAGATAAGATGTATGCTTCAAGCATGCCACTCCTAGAAAATAAAAGAAGTATGCTTCAAGCATGCCACTGCAGTTTATTGTTCAAAGATTAAAATGGTCTACTATATTGGAGTTGAAACTACTTGCTCGCCCTGAGTTGTTAGTTGCTTCAGTTTTGAGCCTTTGCTCTTCTACTAAGGTCTTGCTTAGTACTTGGTTATAGTTGACCGACTTGAGGTTGAGATGAATGTTATTCCCTAACTTGTTAAAATCACATCAAGTTCATGTATTTTCCATATTATGTGATATATAAGGTTATATGATCGAATGAGCTCATCTTTTCCTATCTTGGCACTCCCTTGTTTCTCCTTTGCTACAGAAAATTTTTGAACAAATTCTCTCTTTTGAACTCTTGATGAATTCATTGTCAAAGGGGGAGAAGTTTGGGAATCTTTGAGAAGTTCAAAGAAAAAGGGGGAGAAGTTTTAGGGGGAGAAGTTTGGAGAATTTTGGAATTTTTGGGCACATTGCACATTCACACACATTTTCCTTCTCAGGGGGAGATTTTGTTTTGCATTTTGGTCAAAGGGGGGGTTTTTGTGTTTTTCTCTTTGGTTTGTTCAAAAAACTTTTTTGTGATGTGAATGCCAAATGTTCAATTCTAAGTGGTGTTGCCAATGTTTTCATCAAGGGGGAGATTGTGAAATCATGTGCTGAAAAATTGGCTTAGAATTGAATTTGCAAAATGTGCTTGTGCTTGTGTTTGACAATTTGACAAGAAACAGTAAGTTTCGTTTTGGCGCCGGACCAAACTTGCAAAAACAGTAAGTTTTTGTAACACCCCGGCATTTAATATGCCTGAATGCTACCCAACATAAGCTAAACAACATCTAAATACCACATTTAACATAAAATTCCAGCAAAGGTGCATAGGCTAAAAACCGAGATTTCGGCAGCACCTCCTTTGTTTTAACATGGATTTAAGGAGCAACAACAGTATAGCATTATAAGGCAATATGAGAGACATCTAAAACAGCAATAAATGGAGTCTTAACGACAATATAAGACTAACATCAAGCACTTAAAGTCTCCAAGTGTCAAACGAACAATAAATCTCTCATAAACAAAGCTAAACCTTAAAGCAATAATCATCACACGCAATTTATTATCAAACTAATAGAATGACTTGTGGAATCAATATGGTGAAGCTACGTGTGGGCGTGTGACTATTTCCCTTCCCCGCATGCCGTTCTCATGGTACCTAAAATAACAAGAAAACACAAGCGTGAGTTCGAAACTCAGCAAGCATATTGCAATGGACAACAAGAACAATATCATGGCAATAACATCTCCCATCATATATATCATCTCATTCATGAACACTTAACAATATCATCATCATTATGTATGCAATGTAATGCAATGCTCATGTCTCCTTGGAAACTCATACCGGTATGGTTGAGTACACACCCGTCGGTGTGCACCCTCTCCCCCCTTCCATCCCGAAGATGGAGGGTGCCTACTCCTCGCTTCCGTTCACCGCGGTGAATGGAATCACGATGTAGGACTTACTCATTGGCTTTCCGGATTAGTCATAACTTTCTCACCGACCTTCCCGGACTAGTTATGACTTTCTCACCGCCCGAGCCATGTAACATGCCATGTATGCATTTATGCCAACATCATATTTAACTCACATATTAACACATGGCATCATAACATATTAAACATGCTCATCATATCATTGGCAATCATAAAAGCATGGCAAGTGATCATATATCATGTAGTCAATTCCATCTATTCTCAACAAGCAACCTACAAATCGCTATCCATCACAACACACTTGCCTCAACCACGTGCAACGGATTGGCGGGAAGTAGAAGGCACTCCCGGGGTCACACCTCCTGCACAGGGGTATCACACAATCACAATCATAACCACAAAACAGTACGCAA
The DNA here is from genome assembly GCA_036346355.1 of Rhipidocladum racemiflorum. Taxonomy (NCBI): domain Eukaryota; kingdom Viridiplantae; phylum Streptophyta; class Magnoliopsida; order Poales; family Poaceae; genus Rhipidocladum; species Rhipidocladum racemiflorum. The sequence goes on from CM070582.1 coordinate 1,154,925, forward strand.
ACCCCCATCTAACCCGACATTGCTCCCTACTCGCAAAACCTAAAACAGAGATTCTGTCCCGTCGGGACAGCAGCCTTGCAAAAGGCATAACTTGAGTTCTGAGACTCCGAATGAATTAAACGAGTACACCCTCGCGTAGCTTAGGAAATTTCCCAACTTTCTCTAGTTATATGGAAAGACTGATTCGGACTCTAAAGTCATCTAATATACAGATTACCGAGATCTGTTCCAATCGCGTCACAGATTTTAACACGCTCGGTAAAACTGCCATAACTTTCAAACGGCTGATCGGATTTTAACGTGCTTTATGTCCACGGAAAGATAATTAAATTATCTACAACTTATTTTAAGTCCGTACGGACATATTCGGACTCTAAATCGACGAAAACTCGAACCCTAGCCCGACTGCTCAATCTGCCCGAAAACAGAAACGTGGCAATGTCTAGATCTAACCCAAAGAACTCCAATCCAGCACCACCAATTGATCTAAAAACTTGATAATCACCCTAAGAACAGTACCTAGATCAATTCCAAGGATCCCCATGATCATACCTTTGCCCAACGAACGAATCTCCAATAGATCTCCTCGCGGATCGCTCCTCGCTCCACGCTCCTCGCTCCTCGCTCCTCGCTCCTCGCTCCATGCTCCTCGCTCCTCGCTCCAACGGATGGATCCACAAGGTGCAGAGGTGTGGAGACCACCCTAGGGCAGCAAGGGGGTGGAGGAGAGGTGGTGGAGAGGTGGGGAGCAATGGGGCAAAGGGGGAGGTGGAGGCGCACAAGAGGGAGAGGGAGAGGGGGTGGCGGCTAGGGCTTAGGAGGGGGAGGTTGGGGCGCCCAAGGGCAGGGGGAGCACGCCCAAAGTGCTGGTGGGGAGCCCTTTTACCAGCCCCCACACCCAATCCTAGTCCGTTACGGAGACCTACTCCATCCCACCAAAGCCCACCAAGGCCCAAACTCCCCCGGGAAGGCCCAAAACCCCGGAAACGGCCCGGAAACGCCCCGGAAAAGCTATTAACCTCCATATCCTATAGTTTTAACCTTAATTCCACATCTCATAATGTTATTAACCTTATACTGCACGTTAAATAAGGTTACGACACTCCGTGGTGACATAACACTTCAACCGGCCCAAAAACGCGAGAAAACCCTAAGCCGAAAGGTTTTATTCTCTAGTTTCACCTTCTATAACGTCACACCAAACCATAGTGTCACAGTTTTACATTTGCGCCGGGCCGTTTCTCGAGCTACGCCGGACCAAACTTTTAGTCCGCCGAGATTGTGCTTTTGAGGTTACAAGTTCTCTTCAGAAATCGCATTTTGGGCTTGTACGCCGTACCAAACTTTTGGTCCGCCGTAAACGTGCTTTTGACGTTCGAAAACCTCGTTTTTCCCATGCACGCCGGACCAAATTTTTGGTCCATCGTGGACGTGCGTTTGATGCATTTGAGCTGGACCATATTCACAATAAAAAACAGTAAGTTTTCTATTTACGCCGGACCAAATTTCTTGTGGTCCACCGTGAACGTGTTTTCAAGCGTTTTTGTGCTAGACTCAATTCTCAAAAACAAGTGAGTTTCACGTGTACGCCGGACCGAGTTTTTAGTTCAGCGTGAATGCTTTTTCTAGGGTTTTGAGACCTGTGTGTGCCGGACCGAATTTTTGGTCCAGCGTCAATGGTGTTTGCTCAATTAGGGTTTTGAGCAAATTTGGAATTGATTTTTGGTTTGAATTTGAGATTATGAAATTTCTGAGAATTTCATGATGCTTGTTTTGAAGTGGACTTTATGCAATGCTCGTGTGAGTAGTTGCATGGATTAATGTGAGTCAAGTCGTGGACTTGTGCTCGGAATTGTTTTGTGGTTTGTTCATGTGCAGGTATTGCTCGAAGGCGAACGTGGTCGATGACGGGACCGGAACTAGGTTCATGGAGGAACTAAGGTTCGGGACTAGGTTCAGGAGGAACTAAGGTCTTGGTGGTCAAGGATGTCATGCAGGACGTTCGGGCTAAGAGAATGGTGCACATGAAGAATGGTTAGTCACGTGAGTATGGCAGGTGGCCATACGCGTGCAAAGTGTTAGTCACGTGAGTATGGTGGGGTGGCCATACGCGTGCAAGAGTTGTACTTGGCCAGTTTGGGCCAAGTGGAGTTGTGGTGAATACATACTCTTTCTAGGATTAGGAGTGGGACTCCTACTAGGATTAGGAATTGTATTCAGGACTCCTTGTGTTTTGCTCCTTTAAATAGGAGGGGTGTCTCCTGTTGAAGGGCAACCAAGCAGAGCTGAGACGCATAGAGCTCAGTTTTAGGGTTTGTACTCTTTTGATGGGAGTACTTTAAACAAAATAAATAAAGATCAATTCTTCCAAGATTCTTGCGTGCTACAGTAATCACGTTGCTATAGCGTTTTCTGTTTTGGTTCTTGTTTGCATGCTTGCTCTAATTCTAGATTGGTTTTTGATTCTTGAGTTTCATCTTGATTTGATCCATCAAAAACCTTTCTATGGTATTGATATAGAGTTCATCAAAGTCTAGTTGATTAATCTTTTGAAGATCTTGTTTAATCTTGAAGTTTTGATTAGAATTATTTTCGTCAAGTTCTGGAACAGCAAACCTGTGAAGCTCATAACTTTTGATCTGTAATTCCAATCGAGCTGATTCTTTTTGGGTTTGATTCGTATCAGAATCTAGTTATTTTATCCAAATTTCATATCGATCCGACGGTTGGATCTCTAGGAATTCATGTTTTACCGAACCTCTGTCATTCTGTTTTTGTCGAATACGAGGCAATTATTTGGTTCCGTTTTGGGGTGAATTTTTAGTGGATCAAGAATTTGGTTTTAGCTTCCACACAATCATTCACCCCCCCTCTGATTGCTATATTCGTATACTTCGATCCTACAAATGGTTTACTTGAGAAATAATAGTGAAATTTATTATTGTTATTACTTATTTTACTGCTTTACAATCTGCTATAATTATTTGTGAATGTTGTTTATTGCAAAATAGCTAATTTAGCCACTCATTTGGAATAAGCTATGCATGTAGATAATAGACTTGCATTCTGTGCACAACTTGTTGAGTGCTTTATGTACTCATCCTCTATGTGTGCGTATCTTCTTCCGCTGCATCGACGCGTCAAGGGTAACGACTCATGATCCTCTACTCGCATGTGATCTTGGATGATTCGTGGTCGAAAATTTTGATTTTATGCTCGGGTAGCCTACCCGTACTCGAACAGCCGTATCAGAGCCGATCATGTGTAGTTCAGGATCTGGGTCGCACACACATGTCGATGTGTTGTTGTGTTCATCACGGGTTGATTGGATCAATCGGTAATGGGGAAGTATGAGGTATGAGTTGGTAGCTCTGCACGATCAAAAAGATTAGTTCATGCTCATCCAGACTCGTGTCGTGCATTACCCCTACCAGCTGGTAACACCATCGGGGTAGTAGCAAGCACCGAACAGATCGAGATCGGTGTGGTCGCCATCCTCTCAAGGGGACCTCGCGCGTTGGATCGATGAGATCGATCCTATGGAATCTGAGACATTCTGATGAATCGGAATCGGCTTGATTTGATCAATCCGATTGAATTTCCATAGCGTTTTCATAGATACGATCTATGTTCCCATAAACTAAAATTTGTTTACTTCCCGCGCGCTATAATTCGATCCAGTGCCTAACTTGTTTTTGCAGGGGTGTGATGTGAACAGTATGGACCCTATGTGTATGTGATGCATGATTGTATATTTCATGATCTGCGCGTCATGGTTAATTGCAGCTGTGGGCTATCCTATTAGTATATAACGGCCAGCGTGCCGATATGTGATGTCTTGAATTCTCATGTAATTTTGCTACTAGCTGCTAGATGTAGTAGTATAGTACAGATTCTTAAAGGCTTCAACCCAGATGGCTAGGTGTGCAAGGATGGTCGTGGAAGATGGAGATCGCCACGTCATGGGCCATACTAGTTCACAGTCTAATTTGATTATCTGTGATGTTTTACCTTGCATTGTTATTCTTTCACGTCATATGTGGTGAATATGTTAACCTGATTGAATAGTTTCCCTCGGAAAAATTAAGAGTTAGATGTCTTTTTCCAATAGCTACATCTATTGTCTTGTACGTTAGCGGATCAGGTCTTGACAAGTCAAGAATGCCGCCCTCTTCCTTTTACAATAAAGTGAGTGTACCCTAACCCGTGCACTCATAAGCATAGTGTTGGTTTGCTTAACGGAGTCATCCAAATAGGATTTGGGACTTCGGGGTATCAGTGTTGGGCGCCGGGGCATATGATGCCACCCCAACAAGCGAGAATCACATACGATGTGATTGGCAAGATGTTGTCTACCTATGTCGCGGGTTCAAGTGGTATTGACAAGTCCTTACCCGAACCTCAGTGACCATAGATCTTGTTCCATGGAGATCACCAGAGGGAAAGTGATCTTAATGGAAGCATCTTTTATTGAAACTGTTTAATAGAAGATTAACATGAACATAGTGCTAAAACTTTGCTTATTTATGTTGTAGATGGCACCAAACGCTGTTAATATAAAGACTAGTTTTAACTTGCGATCGATTTTAGAGAGGGAAAAACTCTCTAGGACGGATTTTATGGATTGGTATCGTAACTTGAGAATTGTTCTCAGGGCTGAAAAGAAGGTATATGTTCTAGACGGTCCATATCCTGATGAATTGCCTGAAAATGCATCCGCTGCTGATAAGCGTGCTTATGAGAAGCACATTAACGACGCCCTAGACGTCAGCTGTCTCATGCTTGCCACGATGAACTCTGAGCTCCAAAAGCAATATGAGCACGCCGATGCCTACACTATGATTGTAGGTCTCAAGGGCATGTTTGAGAACCAAGCAAGGGCTGAAAGATATTCGATATCTAAAGCATTGTTTGTGTGCAAGCTGGCTGAGGGTGCTCCTGTAAGTCCTCATGTAATTAAGTTGATTGGTTACATTGAGAGCCTGGAGAAGCTCGACTTTCCACTACAGAATGAATTGGCCACAGATGTGATTCTCCAGTCGCTCCCTGCGAGCTTTGAGCCGTTCATTTTGAACTTTCATATGAACAGCCTGGAGAAGAATCTGACCGAACTGCATGGGATGCTAAAAACTGCGGAAGAGAGCATAAAGAAAGGCACAAATCATGTGATGATGATTCAAAAGGATAGGAAAAGGAAGCGCAAGGCTAAAAGTAATGGTGAGGATAAGATCCAAGACCCAAAGCCAAAGCCTAAGGAAAGGCCAAAGGTTGGCCCTAATGCTTCTGACAAATATCACTATTGCAAGAGCAATGGGCACTGGAAGAGAAACTGTCCAAAGTACCTGAAAAACAAGAAGAATGGAAAAGTTCCATCTACTTCAGGTATTAATGTTATAGAAGTTAATCTTGCAACTTGTCCAACCGAGTCTTAGGTATTTGATACCGGATCCATGATTCATACATGCAAATCGTTGCAGGGGTTAAGAAGGACTAGAGATTGCAAGATTGGCGAGTTGGAAATTCGCGTCGGCAATGGAGCAATGGTTGCTTCAAAGGCCGTTGGCATTTATCCCTTGTCGTTACCTTCTGGCTTAGTCATGGAATTGAATAATTGTTATTACATTCCTGCCTTGAGTAAGAACATTATCTCTTCCTCTTGTTTAGAGGAAGAGGGTTATGATTTTGTAATAAAGAACAAGAATTGTTCTATTTATTTTAAAGGCTTGCTCTACGGTAACTGTCCATTGGTGAATGGGTTGTATGTGCCAGATCTTGGTAATGCTTCTATAAATAATGTTAATGCTAAGACTCAAAACAAATGAAACTAATTCCACTTATTTATGGCATTGTCGCTTGGGCCATATAAATAAAAGACGCATGGAGAAGCTCCATAAAGATGGTCTTCTTGATTCATTAGATTTGTAATCTTTTGAAACATGTGAGTCTTGTTTACTTGGCAAGATGACAAAGGCACCCTTCACTGGTTCAAGTGAAAGAACGTGCGAGTTGTTGGCTCTCGTGCATACTAATGTATGTGGACCAATGAGCTCCATGGCCAGAGGTGGTTATCAATACTTCATTACTTTCACCGATGACTTTAGTAGATATGGCTATATCTCTAATGAGACATAAGTCTGTATCTTTTGAAAAGTTCAAAAAATTTCAGAATGAAGTACAAAATCATTTGGGCAAGAAAATTAAATTTCTACGGTCCGACCGTGGAGGTGAATATTTGAGCCAAGAGTTTAGTGATTGTCTAAAGAGTTGTGAAATTGTTCCACAATTGACTCTGCCCGGTACACCACAGTGGAATGGGGTATACGAACGGAGTAACTGGACTTTGTTGGACATGGTACGGTCTATGATGAGTCAAGTCGATCTTCCGTTGTCATTTTGGGGACACGCTCTAGAAACAGTTGTGTTCATGTTAAATAGGGTTCCATCTAAATCTGTTGATAAGACACCGTATGAGATATGGAAAGGGAAACGTCCCGACTTGTTTTTTCTTAAATTTGGGGCTGTGAGGCTTATGTAAAACGTATGACGTCTGATAAGCTCCACGCCAAATCGGACAAGTGCTTCTTTGTGGGGTACCCAAGGGAAACCAAAGGGTATTATTTTTATAACTGGGAAGAAGGCAAATTGTTTGTCGCCCGGACTGGTGTATTTTTGGAGAATGAGTTTTCCAAAAGAGCTAGTGGGAGCAAGGTGCAACTCGAAGAAGTTTGAGAAATGCCTGAAAATGTTTCAGCTCCATCTAGTCCTCAGCAGGATGAGCAACGAGTTGTTGAACCTGTTGATGAGGCGCCAGCCCCACGAAGGTCCTCACGGGCAAGCCGCGCTCCTGAGAGGTTCATGTTCCTCATGACAGAGCAACATGATGTTTTATTATTGGAAAATGACGAGCCCAAGGACTATGAGGAAGTTATGGTGGGCTCGGACTCTGAGAAATGGCTGGAGGCCATGAGATCCGAGATAAAGTCCATGTATGATAATCAAGTTTGGAACTTGGTTGATCTGCCTGATGGTGTAAAAACTATCGAGTGCAAATGGGTCTTTAAGAAGAAGATAGACGCCGATGGAAATGTTCACATTTTCAAGGCACGATTAGTGGCAAAAGGGTATAAGTAGATTCATGGTGTGGACTATGATGAAACTTATTCGCCAGTCGCCATGGTGAAGTCTATCCGGATCATGCTAGCAATTGCCGCATATCATGATTATGAGATTCGGCAAATGGATGTCAAAACGGCTTTCCTAAATGGAAACCTAACCGAGGACGTGTACATGATACAGCCCAAGGGTTTTATCGATCCTACTAATGCTGGCAAGGTATGCAAGCTTAGGAAGTCCATTTACTGATTTAAGCAAGCATCTCGGAGTTGAAACCTTTGTTTTGATGAAGTGATCAAACAGTTTGGCTTCATCAAAAATGAGGAAGAGCATTGTATTTACAAGAAGGCTAGTGCGAGCGCACTTGTATTTCTGGTCTTGTATGTGGTTGACATACTATTGATCGAAAATGATATTCCGATGATAGATGTTGCACAATCTTATCTGAGAAAGAGTTTCTTGATGAAAGACTTGGGAGATGCAGCTTATATTTTGGGCATGAAGATCTATAGAGATAGATCAAAAAGGCTAATTGAATTGAGCCAAAGTACGTACATTGACAAGATACTGAAACGGTTCAACATGCATGATTCCAATAAAGGTTTCTTGCCCATGTCACATGGTGTAAGTCTTAGCAAGACTCAGTGTGCTTCGACACCTGATGAGCAGGAGAGAATGAGTCGGATTCCATACGCTTCGACTGTTGGATCCATCATGTATGCTATGCTATGTATGCGCCCAGATGTGTCATATGCTCTGAGTGTCACGAGCAGGTACCAATCGAATCCTGATGATAGTCACTGGGTGGATGTAAAGAACATCCTTAAATACTTACGAAGCACTAAGGAGATGTTCTTGGTCTTTGGAGGAGAGGAGGAGCTCGTCGTAAAGGGTTACACCGACTCTAGCTTCCAAACCGACAAAGATGATTCGTGATCGCAATCTGGGTTTGTATTATGTCTCAATAGTGGGGCAGTGAACTGGAAAAGTTCCAAGCAAGAGACAGTAGCTGATTCCACTATGGAGGCTGAATACATTGCAGCTTCTGAAGCACCAAAGGAAGCAGTTTGGATCAGCAAATTTGTTTCTGAGTTGGGCGTGGTCACTAGTGCATCCTGTCCAGTGGACCTCTATTGTGACAATAGTGGTGCCATTGCACAAGCAAAGGAGCCTAGGTCTCACTAAAAATCCAAACATATACTCAGGCGGTACCACCTGATCTGGGAGATCATTGAAAGAGGTGATGTGAAGATATGCAAAGTGCACACAGATCTAAATGTGGCTGATCCATTGACAAAGCCCCTTCCACAACCAAAGCATGAGGCGCACACGAGAGCAATAGGTATTCGGTACCTATATGATTGACTCTAGTGTAAGTGGGAGATTGAAGGGAATATGCCCTAGATCAATCATGGTGATGATTGTAATACATCTTTGTTCATGTAATTATGATAACTTTGTTTATCGGTTCCCTGAATAAATGTTACGACTTTGTTCATTGGATACGATCTGATTGTGAAACACATTGTCAAGTGATATTATTCTAAACGGGTCCATGATCCATATCATTACGAGGGGCGGTGATGATTTGATCAGCACATGTATTGGATGATGGTAATGTTTCACATACCATAGATATGGAGATATCAAACCAATAATGTGGACACATGTTGAAGGACATGGGTAGTTGGACAAGACCCACTCCGAGACGCTGTGAGTTGTTATCTGTTATAGTGCCATCAGCTTATAGTCTCGAGTGGTACGCCTATATGGTCCTTAGACCTGAGATTGTCATGGGTGCCTAGCATGTAGACTTGTATGCTTTAGTGTCATCAAACACTACACCGTAACAGGGTAGTTATAAAGATAACTACTAGGTATGCAATGATACATCACCAAGGATGCGATGATCAAGATGGGATTTGCCCCTCCTAGATAACGGGAGAGATACCTTTGGGCCCCTCGTGTGGATGGATAGGAAAAGGGCACGGCCATGCTAAGATGACTAAGGAGTTTGTCATGGTTTATATCCATCACATTGTCGAGTGAAGTTGTCAAGCTATCAACAAGGGCGGCGTGCATCTCGCCTTGAGCTTGACTGGTATCGTGTGGCAAAGGGATCAGTATGTGAGTGTATCAAGGTTCAACCGAATATTGATTCTGTGCATTCGAGGGGTCAATACGTACTGCTAGGTGTCGCTGTTGACCAGTGAATTGGAAACGGGTTTTCGGATTTACGTCCAACTTGCACTGAACCTAAAAGCTCAAAAAGTGATATTTGATAGATGCAAGATCAAGGTTATGCACTGTCGCACTTCTTCTTTACGAGACTGCTTATCATTGCACATTGACATGAATTTGGAAGAGGTTGTGTATGACCAAAACCATGAAACCTTAATCTCATTGCTTGGCATGGTTGAAAAGTAAGGCTGATGGTGCATATAATTCCTTGCATTTTTGTACTCTGTTGGAATCAAGCAATAAATCAGCTTTTCAAGCACCAATGAAGTGCACAGAAAATTCAATGTTTTCAGTTTTTGAGATAGTTGAGGAAGAGAGATCATGCCATGCAAAAAATCATTAATAGAACTTGATTTTTAGTTGTGCTTACTCTACATTATCTATGTGTAGATTTGAGGGTGCAAGTATCTTTGATAGCATGAATTGGAGATGAATTTCATTTGTGGATGATTTATAATGCTCATTACATAAAAAAAATGACAAATTCAAAACAAACAAAAAGATTTTGTTCTCTCTTTTGTATTCTTGATGAATCCATTGTCAAAGGGGGAGAACTTTGGAGAATTTTGGGCACATTGCACATTCACACACACATTTTTCTTTTTAGGGGGAGATTTTTCTTATTTTCACCTAGGGGGAGTTTTTCACTTTGCATGTTTGTCAAAGGGGGAGATTTTATGTTTTTCACTTTGGCTTTTGATTTTAAACTTTTTGATTTCAAAAACTTTTGTGAAGTGAATGCCAATGTTCAATTCTAAGTGGTGTTGCCAATGTTATCATCAAGGGGGAGATTGTGAAATCATGTGCTGAAAAATTGGCTTAATGATAAATTTGATAGTGCAAAGTGGTTGTGCTCATGGCTTGTGTGGTGCATGTGCACGTGTTATTCCATTTGATCAATTGACATGCTTGTGATATGCTTTGGTTAAGTGTTTTCCTTTTGCGCCGGACCATTTCTCGCATCTGCGCCGGACCAAATATTTTGGTCCATCGAGAATGTGTTTTTGAGGCATTTGCACGGAACCAAGTTTCTTGAAAAACAGTAAGTTTTACATGTATGCCGGACCAAATTTTTGGTCCACCGTGAATGGCGTTTTGAGGTTTGATTTCTTTTGTGCCGGACCATTTTTCGCATTTGCGCCGGACCAAGTGGTAATGCAAACCGAGTGTAGCACACGTACGCCGGACTGATTTTCTTTCAGTCCGTCGTGAACGTGATTTTTGCCGGACCAAATCTTTGAGAAACAGAAGGCTTTACATGTACATCGGATCAAATTTTTGGTCCGCCGTGAATATGAATTTGAGGCTTTTTCGCCGGACCAAATTCTTCATTTAACCGAGAGTTTGACGTGTATGTCGGATCAAGTTTTCGGTCCACCGTGGATTGCGCCGGACCAAGCTTTCGGTCCAGTGTGAATGTGATTTTCTAGGGTTAATTTCATGTGTGCGCCGGACCAGGTGTTTTGGTCCGGCGTGAATGGTTTTTTCTATGGTTTAACTCTTGTGGGTTGGATCAATTCGGTTTTTGGTTCTGATTGATGATTATGAAATTCATATGGATTTTATAATGCATGTTTTGATTTTATGCAATGCTCGTGTGAGTAGTTGCATGGACTAATGTTGAGTCAAGTCGCGACTTGTGCTCGAAATTATTTCGTGGTTTGCTCATGTGCAGGTGTTGCTCGAGGGCGAACGTGGTCGATGACAGGACCGGACTCGGTTCATGGAGGAACTGAGGTTCGGGACTAGGTTCAGGGAGGAATTGAGGTCCTAGTGGTCGAGAATGTCATGCGGGACGTTCGGGCTAGAGAACGGTGCATATGAAGACTAGTCAGTCACGTGAGTACAGCAGGTGGGCCGTACGCGTGTAGAGTTGTTAGTCACGTGAGTATGGCAGGTGGGCCGTACGCGTGCAAAGTTGTTAGTCACGTGAGTATGGTAGGTGAGTCATATGCGTGCAGAGTTGTAATCGTTTGGGGTAGCTTGCATGTATTGGGCCATGTTGGACCAAGTGGATATGCACGCGTACTCTGTTAGGGTTGCTCATTATAAATAGGGGGGTGTCCTCTGTTTATTGTGTGCGCAAAGAGCAGAGCGTCAAGGATTAGGGTGTGTACTCTTTTGATGGGAGTAATTTAGACAAAGAGAAATAAAGATCAATTCCTTCAAGATCCTCTGCGTGCTACAGTAATCTCGAAGCTACAGTGCACGCGTTACTACAGTATTCTCTGTTTTGGTTTTCGTTTGCTCATCAGTTTTGGTTCTAGATTGGTTCTTTGTCTACTTCGATTCTTTGAGTTTCGTCTTGATTTGATCCATCCAAAACCTTTTTAGGGCTTTGATTTAGAGTTCCTCAAAGTTTTGTTGGTTAATCTTTTGAAGATTTTGCTTAATCACGAAATTGATATTAGATCAATTCTCATCACATTTTGTCACAGCAAGCTTGCGAGGTTCATAACTTTTGATCCGTAAGTTCGATTGAGCTGATTCTTTTTCTTTTGGATTCATATTGGAATCTAGTTTCTTGTGTTCAAATTTCAGTTCAATCTGACGGTTGGATCTCCGGGAATTCACGTTTTACCGAACATTTGTCAATATGTTTTTGCTGAGAACCGAAGCAATCTTTGACTTCAAATTGGGGTAAATTTTTAGTATATCAAAAATTTTGTTTTAAGCTTCCGCGCAATCATTCACCCCCCCTCCTCTGATTGCTATACTCGTATATATCGATCCTACAGAACTTTACACCCCTCTTAATCGTGACCTCTTTTGCAATTCTTATGAATTCCTTAACATCCCTATGAAATTCAGCACTCACAGGACTTTTCTGATACATCCATTCTTCGCAGTCGATCTATAATTAAACCACAAACAATAAATTAAGAAAAAACTTGAACGACAACTAGCTATTTTAAATACTAATATATTATTTAATTACCTTTGCAAAATAGAGAATGTGTTCCACTATATGAAATTTTACTCCCAATTCCTTCTTCCCTAGTCAAGAGATTTCAATTCCCTAGTTATGAGACATATTTAAAACATCAACAATGATATCGAAATACCTAATGTAGTAATTAAGCTTTTAATTGATCTTTTGACTTCAAGGAAAGAAAATAAGGGTGGAAGCATTAACAGAGTTGATGAATTGAATGATCTTGAAGAAACGTCTATCTATTGACCAACTAAGCACGAACCAACGATGTGCCCTAATCTTTAATTAGGTTATGTTCTAATCCCATTCAAGGATATGTGGTTCAGGCAAGTTCCTACGCTGTTGTACAAATTTCGACAACATCTCCCCGATGTTCTCTAAATACACGTCTCGACAACAGGTCAAGAGGGTGTGTATCCGAAGAACACTTGGGAGATGCCATCAAAACTTTATTTAGAGTTGCACAACAACTTCATTAGGATCTTGCCTGAACCACATATACATGAACTATCCAAAAACAAGGACAATTCGAGACCGCTTGCTTATAAATATGTCATTTTCAGCATATTTATAAAAAAAACACCCTCGAACGGAAGACACATAGGTTACGCAACCTAAACTCTAGCATTGATCATATTAATTATAGCAGCAATAATGACATGTAGCACATTCAGCAAATCAAAATCAAATTTAATTCCTAGTGAAAAATTTAAAGGATTTGAAGGAATGCTCACCTTTCGAAGAAAACCACAAATGAGGAGAAATCTCCAAGCTAGGGGTTCAACTTTACCCTCTTAACATCCATCTTCGAGGATTTCATAATTTCTCACCCAAGTATTGGTTTCAGCTATAGCACTGATGACATGTAACACATTAATTAAATCAAAATCAAATTTCCTAGTGCAAAATTGAAGGGTTTTGAAGGAATGCTCACCTTTTAAAGAAACCCACAAATGAGGGCAAATAGATAGGAAATCTCCTCAAGCTAGGGCTTCAACTTACCATTTTAACACCCATCCTTAAGGATTTCATATTTTTCTCATCCTTGTCCTAGATTCTTCAAGATTATGTTGTATTTTTTGGGGTGGCAGCGGTTTTTTGCCTCTAGAATAATAACAAAGGAGAGTTCACCCGAGGGTGAACTCTTCTCTATAAAACCTAGCAAGTCACATTACAATCAGTTCTGATGTTAGAGCCGATTGTGATGTGAAGGTGCACATCACAATCGGTTCCTAGGAACCGATTGTGATGTGCATATCATCATCACAAGCGGTTCCCACATAGGAACCGATTATGATGTGCATGCATCATCACAATCGACTATATTGTGAGAACCGATTGTGATGTACCATTGGGCACATCACAATCAGTTCCATTATTAGAACCGGTGGCGATGATTCCCCTCTACCTCGAGGGATCTTTTATCACAATCGGTTTTTTTCTGAAAAGTTAGAAACTAACATAGATGAAGCGATAGTGTTGTACCATTCTGTAGTAGTGAGATATTTTATGTGTATTTGTATTTTATATTTAACTCGGCTGCTAATGATATATTCTGAATGACTGGATTTATTTCAATTATTTATTGCTCCAATAGCATTTTTCATTCATCATTGATATGTGTTTCACCAAAGGGGGAGAAATAGTATGCTACAACGTGTTTAAACTAAGATATGTTGTCAATGAGCTAAACTGAGATGATACAATTTGCATGTCTAGGGGGAGTAATTGAATGACAAAAATTATGAATTATTTGCATGTTGTCAAATGACTCATCATGGGGGAGTTTGTTAATTCTATTTTTGTGAAATATGTACGTGATGATCAATTTGATAACGATATTTGTGAGTGTGTGATGATTAATTGACAACAATAATTGTGATCGATGGAATATTTTTGATAAAAAATAATATTTGTAGAAGAAGAAGAAGATATTATGTACGTAGTTTGTTGTTTATTTGCAACAGATATTCCAGCGCAGACAGTCGGAGGTGCATCGGCGCCTCGACCCTTAAAGTTTCCACTTCCAGCACGTGGATGGGGACAAGGGCGCTCTTAAGGTAGTTGGCTGTCAGACCTGTGGAATCCGAAAACAATTGCGATATACCGCTTTAAGCCTGGGAAGATAGGAATTATCCGTGCAGAAGTGCAGGCGTGTCATCTGCATATACTGATGTCTACGCTACTGCAGAACATCAGCAACAGCAATGGTGGGCATTTTAGGCTTGTAGCAGCACTGCATTAGCTTTGTAGCATAAAGGGAACTATATATCAAAGATGTAGCGTCCCTTGATTGACGATTATCTGAATGAAGCCTACTAGTCAGGATTTTGGTGATAATCTCCATGGCATTGGTCATTGAGCAGCTTCTCCTATTGTCTTGATGGTTGTAGACAGACAGGCACGCGAGGCGAGTCACAGAGGGACCGAGGGAGCACGCGAGACCGTGACGCCGGCGACCGGATGCAAGAAGTCGCGAGACCACCTGGGACACGATCGTTCGGTCTCCCCATGAGTCCACGTCTTCACGAATCACGAGTCCCCACCAGGCACCAGTCCCTTCTGACTTCTGGTCCTGCTGGGCCAACAAGCCGATCGGGACCCAGGCCCACCTACACCCCGGCCTTGGCTTCGCCTATGGACAGACAGGTGCACCTTGGTCGGCAGGCTAGCTGTTTCTCTGCAGATTTTTCAAATGGTCGATGCGCGCGGCATCTTGTGAAGTCGTAGTCCTAATTCGTCCCCCCTTACAATGTGCGGTAGATGATGGCACGCACGCATGTTACGACGACGGACGGTGATCATGGCAAGCATGAAGTACCCAGCAAGGTCAACGTACTGCCGGTGCTGCACAACACTAATCAGAACATTCCCAATCCACACGTCGTTTCCATCCATCCGAATGCGATTCTTTATGATACCTAATAAGGGCTGGTTAATTAGGTTAGCACATGCAATTACAGCTATAAATACCTGGCCGTACGCCGCGCATAGCCATAGCCACCAGCACCGCCATTGTCGTGCTAGCTCAAACCTCGCGCGAGCCGCACTCCGTATACGTTCCTCGATCCGATCGGGCGTCGACATGGCTGCTGCATTGTTGTGCAGTAAGTGGCTGCTGGTGCTGGTTGCCGCCACGGCGAGCTTCCTGGCGAGCTCGGCGCAGGCGGATGGGCTGCAGTACGGGTTCTACAGCAAGTCGTGCCCCGGCGTGGAGGAGCTGGTGCGAGCGGAGCTCAACGCCACCTTCGGCAGCGACACCACTCTCCGGGCGGGCCTGCTCCGCCTGCACTTCCACGACTGCTTCGTCCGGGGCTGCGACGCCTCCATCATGCTCAACTCGCACAACGCCACCGCCGAGAAGGACGCCGACCCCAACCTCACGGTGCGCGGCTACGCGGCCATCGAGGCCATCAAGGCCAAGATCGAGGCCACCTGCCCGCTCGTCGTCTCCTGCTCCGACATCATGGCCATGGCCGCGCGTGACGCAGTATACTTCGTAAGTCCGTCGATCACGCGCGTACACCTGGCTACGTGCATGCTGTGTGCTTGCTTGCTTAATAACACTGCGCACCACGTCTGGCTGGATGCAGAGCGCTGGGCCACTCTACGAGGTGGAGACCGGGCGGCGCGACGGGAACGTTTCTGTGATGGAGGAGGCCCTCCGTAATCTGCCACCGGCCGACGGGAACGTCACCGTGCTCACCGAGTACTTCGCCGTCAAGAACCTCACCATTAAGGACATGGTCGTCCTCTCCGGTATGTAAAACTAGCTAGCTCTTGTCCGGCCGGCCACTAGTACTACTACTAGCTAGCTAACGACACGTGGATCATCTGATGCGTGCAGCCGCGCACACCGTCGGCGTGGCGCACTGCTCGTCCTTCTCGCGGCGGCTGTACAACAACAGCGGCAGCGGCGACCAGGACCCGTCGCTGGACGCCGCGTTCGCGAAGCAGCTGGCGGCGGTGTGCAAGCCGGGGAACGTGGCGAGCGTGGAGCCCATGGACCAGCTGACGCCGGCCAAGTTCGACCTGGGCTATTACCGGTCCGTGTACAGCCACCAGGGGCTGCTCGCCTCCGACGCCGGGCTGCTCAACGACAGCCTCACGGGCGCCTACGTGAAGCTCATGAACAACGACACCTCGCTCGACACCTTCTTCGCCGACTTCGCCGTCTCCATGATCAACATGGGCAGGGTCGGCGTCCTCACCGGCACCGACGGCGAGATCAGGCAGACATGCGGCATCTACGTCGACTAATCACGCCATTGGATCTGTGATGTTTCTGGCTCATGTTTAATTAACTTGTGGCGCCTGTATGCATGATCGATCGATCGATGAGCTATATCTAGCGGAATTTTTCTTGCTTGGTTGTACCTTTTACATTCATGACATTTTGGAACATTAATCCGTTGGCTGGTTTGCGGCAAAATTTGTTCTAATCTTATGTACCGTTTGTTTGTGTTTTTTTTTTGTGTTGATTCTTTTATTCATTTTTTTACAATATGTACGTGAAGATGTACTCGCAAAAAAAAAAATAGAATTGCTAATTTGAGGATACCCTCACCAAATCTTTGGTGAGGATCTTCTCTTGTTGTGATATTTGGTGACACGTTATTCCTCCTCCCTCAAAGGCTTGGTTGTGGCATGTGCTCCGTCCTACTTTCCTCTACCTTTTCCACCCCCTCAAACCAAAAACAGCTTTTGTTTTGAAATTTTTCCTTATGTTTTTAATAAAAAGTATTTTTAACCATGCTCAAAAGTTTTTTAATCAAAATCTTTGAACCGAAAGTTTTTTCAATCGAAAATTTTTGAACCAAAAATTTATTGAACTAAAAGTTTTCAAACCAAAAGCTTTTGAAATTCCCCGTTCTGAAATTTTCTCACATGAATTTGTTCTGATTTCAAATTTCCCCGGTTGTAATTTTTCTGGTTGAAAGTTGTCTATTTGAATTTTCCTTGTTGAAAGTTCTCGAATTAAAATTTCCTAATTGAAAACTTTTTTAGCGATTTGAATTTTTTTGAGTTGAGAATTTCCGATTTGAAAATTCCAGAGTTTAAATTTTGCCTAGTTAAATTTTTTCACGTTGAAATTTTCTGACTAAATTTTTTTCAAATTGAGTTTCTTCGAGTTGAAATTTACTCTTTAAAATTTTCAAAATTGAAATTTTTCTTATTTAAATTTTTTGTGTCAAAGAGGAAAGAAGCTGCAGAGGAAGTGAATAGGAAAGACAAAGGGATAAAATTTACGGAGACAATGACGCATAACGCTACAGGAGGGTGTTCTTTAGGTACTCAAATTAGTCGTGACTGACAAAAAATAAGTGAATTTGTTTTAAGAACTCACCGGAAGATGCTTGTATAACCAAACTGGGCTTGTCTTATATGTTCGGGACAAGGGAATAGATTCGTATTAGTGGCCTCGATCGCTCACCACCACACGGCCCAAACGGTTATTAGGCTGGCTCTCACTCAACTATGCAATCCCTAAAAAGAGAGGAAAAAATTGATCAGATGGTGAGATATAACTGGATTTTGGTTCAAGTTGCTGAAATATATTCGAGCTTTTAGTTTTGATGGATGAATTCTGAAACTACCCTTGAGATGTTATTGGCATAAATATAGCACTATGTTGTATAACATAGTTAATCTACAATCAATAAAGAGAAAAGAGTTGATCTTCCTATACCATGTGCTTATCTATAGTGAATGTTCTCCGTCTATTCTCGAAAGGTATTGGGAATGATCTACGACAATCGTCATCATTTTTCAACAAGTTATCACCAGGAAGCTCTACAAAACTAAAGCTCTAGATCAATCTGAATCTAGCGTATGAAGTTCTACATTATTTGCGATTAGATTAATCTTATTTTCTTAATACTAATCACAAATTGATTCATGCTTGATTCGCATGCTGTTCGTATGGGACATCAACTTCATCAACACAAAATAAGAAAGCCACCTAGGGTTGCTCCGATCCAAGGCTGAATGCTATTAACTAGGAAGATAAGGCACGGCGCACGCCGCGCCGCTTGAACGAAAAAATAATTTTGCGTTTTTTTTCCAGAGAAAAAATAGATTTAGACGTATTTTTCAATTTTTTTGAGGCTCGAGAAACCTTAGAGACCGAGCCGAAAGAAAAGTACACATATTTTTGTTGACGAAAATTTTTTTTTCGGAAAAACGGAGAAAGGACCTGGGCCCGTAAGCGCGGCGCACGCCACGTGCGTGAACGAAAAATGATTTTGTTTTTTTTCGGAGAAAAATGATATTGCGTTTTTTTCCGGAGAAAAAAATTGACCTAGACTTATTTTTAATTTTTTTTGTAGCTCGAGAAACCTTAGAGACCGAGCCGGAAGAAAAGTACACATCTTTTTGTTGACGAAAATATTTTTTTCCGAAAAATGGAGAGAGGATATTGGTCCGTAAGCGCGGCGCACGCCGCACGCATGAACGGGAAATGCTTTCGCTTTTTTTTTCCAGAGAAAAAGTAGACCTAGACGTATTTTCAAATTTTTTGGAGGCTCAAGAAATCCTAGAGACCAAGACGAAAAAAAGTACACATCTTTCTGTTGGGGAAAATATTTTTTTCGGGGAAAACAGAGAAAGGACCAAAACGTAAGGGATGAGGACCTATTTGCTATATTTTTGGACCTGATCGCTATCCCGAATAATTAGAAAAAGGCTCGTTCGATATTTGTACTCAGTCAGGGGGGTTTCGTAAAGTAACGAACCAAGGGCCCAAACGTAATTTTAAAAAGGTTTTTTGCCCTCACAAAAAATCACAGAGGACCTATCTGTAATTCATAGGGATCAAGCGTAATTAAAGAAAAGGGAGGGGGTTTTCGCAAATTGGCAAGGGAATGACGTGGAGTCTCTCTTTGGCCTCCAAAGCTAGGCACTATAAGGGGTTTACTATTAGGCATCATACCAATAAAAGGTTGGCATGCGGTCAGGGCTTGATGACGGCGACGAAGGGGACTTCTAAGATGGGCACTCGATTGGGCCCACCAGCAAGTGGAAGGTGACGATGACAAGGACATGTGCATACCATTGGAAGGTTGTCGAGATACGAATGTGCAAATTGGGACCCTCAATGTATTCAACACTAGTCTAGAATCACGCTAGTACACATAGTCTCAATATAGATGAAATATCACGATCACACACAGCAGAAATAATACAAAGTACTTCATCTATTAATATAATTTGTTTGAACAACCTTACTGTCAACTTTCAATAATATGACACGCAGGGCATAGACTAAAAAATAAGAAAATATATAGCAGAAAAAAGACTCGTAGTAACTCATCAATTTGCCACAAGCAAATGACAATGCTTGCACCCTAATTAACTGTCTGTTAGAACTCCTTGAGCGCTAGTGTAGACTCCTCCTAAACTGGTGAGTTGGGTGTTGCAGGGGGTCAGTACATAAAGCACTCAGCAAGTCATGAACATATTGCAAGTTTATTAACTACATGCATGGCTTATTCCAAGTAAATGGCCGACATGGTTATTTTGCATTAAAGCAATATTTCAAGGATTAACATAAGTAGATTGAAATAATTATCATTACTAAGTAATTTTCTTATTTATTTTACCAAGGTACACTGGCAAACAGTCTAAACCAAATTCAACACTTTCAATGGCACACAGCCTTCATTCCAAAGTTTTATTTTTCAAGATCTAACCTTTGACTATTATTCCCGAGCATTGACCAATACCACAGAGCTATTCGAATAGGTTTGACACACACTCTGTAGAGGATATACACTTTACCCGCAAGACATGATCGTTGTGGCGGCTTCGATATTAAATTAGCGATGCAGATTCTTACTGTTTCGTCGGACTGGATATTAACGCAACCGGGAAGAAATCCGAGCACTTATCTGAAAAACCGTACTCGGATTGAGGCCAATCAGTCGGTTTGTCACACGTGTGCTCACGTGCCAACTGGTTGGAACCAATCCGAGCTTTCTGCATATATGTGTCTAGTGCTAGTTCCCTAGATCAGTAGCCTAGCACCCACATATTTCATGATCGAAGATGAATCAACTCACATACAAACTTGAAATGACATACAAGTAGACTTCGAGACATTTACAACCATTTTGTATTACAAATCTGGGGACGACCGGCCAAATATATAACATTACCAAAAGTAAGCAGCAGTGGAAAGTAGCAAAATATAGCAGCGATAGCGGTGTGCCTTTCATAACCCTTAGGCAACCGACTGGGGGTAGATACGCAACTAACTATCCAAAAACTCGTCTGAGCTCGGTTCATAGCACTCGTCGACCGGGACGACTTCAGCATCTTCTGCTCCACCTTCTACTCATGTTTTTCAATTTAGAGCAAACAGTGAGTACACGTATGTACTCGCAAGACTTTAGTGTATGGAAACAGTAGTAGTATGCAAGCGGTATCAAAGAACAGGTTTCTACACTAGGCACAATTGCATGAAGCAAGATTTATTTGCAATAGAATAATACTTTTCGAAACAATTCGAAATTTAGCAGAGCACTTTTGAATAAAAGTAATCAATAGTAAAAGCAACGTAATTTACCCATCCGACAACCAAAGTAAACACCAGGTCCAACTATCCACAGACCATTCCATGAACCAATTTACCAACCACAGGTTTTTCCAAAACCCAATTTACCAAACCACCAATCTAACCCACCATTTTCCAAATGAATTCACCAAACAAAAACTAGAAGTCCATACTTGACAATATTTTCCCAAGTTGCTCTTGATCATGAGCACGGCTAATCTATTCTCTGCATAGATTGTACACTTTACCAACATGACACATTCTAGCAATCATGTCAACCATGCCACGTGATACTCATCGTATCCATTTTGCTAGACTATGACGAAACCTTTCAAAAGGTCAGGGTTTACCCCTTGCACCAGCCCGGTAATGTGTATCCCTTGCCACGGCCATAGAGGGTGTCACCAGCTGCACACACAGTGCCAACGATGTTCTCGCGACGCATCGCCCTTGCCCTCCCTGTAGCAAGGCATTCACCGTTGTATTGGCAAACTCCCTCTCGACGCCTCGACGAGGGAGTCCCTAGAACAACACCAGTACCTTGGGTGTGTGTCCATACCACTTCAGCTTTCCAAAGTGCAAGGTCAAGCCTTTTCCAATTTACTAAGTTAAGAGTATCCCATACTAGCATATGTGGTTACACGGTTTGACTCTGTAGATAACATCAAGTTCGGTCCTTAGGGTGACTCAGGCAAGATCTTCCAAAACCCCTTGCTATGGTGACAAGAGTCATCGGTGGTACCCCAGGTACTCACGATGGTCCCATGACACATTGCCCTCGTCTTTCCCATAGCTAAGCGATCCACCGCACAAGCCCTCACTTGTACGTCCAACACAAGCACAAGTCCAATCCAACATTGTACAAGTCCACTTCTTGTACGCTCAACCACAACACATCTCGCCCGTGTCCAAAACACACATTTCCAGTTTCCAGTTTCACCAAAACAACTCCACCACTTAACCATTTGCGAAGGAACTCATATTTTGATTGATTGATAACTCAACTGACAATTTCTACGGCATGATAAGCATATGCAGATAATATTTAGTTAATACCCATGTGACCTTTCCACAAAATTCAAATTTTAACTTAGGGTTTCGTCAAGGTTCTCGTGTCAAAGAAATTTAGTAAATCCCACCAAATTTAGGACATAACTACCAATTCCCAGAACATAGCAACTTTTAGTGAACATACACGCATGCATAATAGTTTTGACAAAACGAAAATAAACTTTGCAATTATGGGTTCGATATGGTCAAAGGAGGGTGCCTGTCTGTTTGCTCTTCGACGAATTCGGATTCGGGGTGGAAGTCGGGATCGTCGTCAATGGTTTCCGAAATGTTAACATCTGGTGGAAAATCGATAAGAGCAAATAGCAACAAATCAAAACAAGGCAATTAAGAATCAAATGTAAAAGCAAATCAAATTTGGAAGGTTCAAATCAAAAGGGTTTAAAAGGTTTGAAATCCACAACACACGATGGTAGTACCAACGTATAGTGGCTGGTAGTATCGCTCAACCGGTAGTACCGACGTATATTGCCCGGTAGTATCGCTCAACCGGTAGTACCGACCTTCACTGGCTGTACTGCCAACCTCCCGTAGTACCGTACCCTCAGGGTGGTAGTGCCAATGGCCGGGGATCAAAACGGGCATTCTCTAGAAAATAACTACCGGAGTGTTGCCCACGGTACTACCGCTCGGGCGGTAGTACCGGCCCCAAACACCGGTAGTGCCGCGGCTCCAGAGGCCAAATGCAGCTCACTTTGGAAAATAACTACCGACATTATAACTGCAGTACTGCTGCTTGAGAGGCAGTACTGGGACTACCACGGTGGTAGTGCCGGCCTTCCAAAAAACTAGGGTTCGAAAAGAGAATTTTGCTCAAACAGGTTCGAAACTTTGACATAAATACATATTTACAATCCTAGCGACACTAGGGACTTATCTAAATTGGCTTCGATGAGTTCTGAACTCGATTGATTGACTTTTCACTTTTTTGAACTTTTGAGCTTCGAAACTTCCTAAAATCGATTTTCAATCCAAATCGAAACTAAACTCAAATCTCTCCCCGAGAATGGAATCGGCACCAGGGACCTAGGTGAGCCATTCTTTTGCTTTTTTGGAACCCTGAAACACAAAGTGACTCCAAAAGGCAAAAGAACACACTCTTTGCAAATCGATTCAAACAAATTGACTTGCAAGAAATCCATGAGTCCCAAAAGTGCACTAGAGTTCCTCGAGGTCTAACACGAGTCTAGAAACTCCTCTAGCGCTATTAGAACTCTTTTAACGCAAGATTTACGCTATGAGCTAAAAGGAGAGAAACAAAAACTCAAGAAATCGAACTCAACAACCTAACGAACCCAAAATGTGGGGTCATTACCTCGTACTAAGGGTTGCTGGGATCACGATGGCGCATCCAAGCTCTCAATCTAGCTCTCCTTGCTCTTCTTGGAACCGATTTGGCCGGAGAATGATGAAGAACCGACCCTCATCTATCTCAAGCATCAAGGAAGAGGAGAGGAGCTACATTAGGGTTTGGAGAAGCTCTAAGGCTAAGAAATGGAGGTAGAGCTTCTTCTTCTTCACTCCACCACGAGCAGGCCGACCGGAGGAGGAGGAGGCGACTGGGGTGAGCTCGGTCGCACGGGAGAGGATAAGAATAGGGAAATGAGTGGAGTAGGCTTGGAGAAGAAGGAGGAGGCTGGGGAGGCTCCCCCAAGGCTTTAATGGCGACGTGGGAGGCGTTGGGCTCGAGAGAGGTGGCGACGTGCGGCATAGGAGCCAACATGGCCGTCGCTGTGCGCGGGATTCCTGACAGCCCGGCAGTACCACTCCCAAGGGGCGGTAGTGCTATCGGTCCGGCAGTACTAGCCTCTAGCCGGCGGTATTGCCGCTCCCGCTGCAAAAACTTTGATTTCTCCGCATTTTCGCTTCAGAGTTTGGAAACTTTCTCGGAGGGTTCTAGGGAAAATTTTGGGGACTCAAGAGGGAGGCTCTAGGGTTTAGGCCACTTAAGGTTTCGGTTGAAATTGACATCCAAGGCTTCGGACAAAAGAATCGATCGAAACGATTTAGGCAAACAAAGACAAGCAATTAACTCCAATTAAGATCCAAAAATGCATCAAAGCATGATTAGCACTTAATTAACTTAATTACACTTTTAGGGTGTCACAATCGTGTCATAATGTTGAGCTATTCACACTTCCGTTGGTGTGATGGCTGAGTGATTCATGACAAAACCTATCAGAAACTTCTATCTTAACACATAAACCTTCCAGTGATGAAATACACTATCCCTTCCCTCACACAGAGCTAAAGTATAGGACCGAGATACCGTTGAATCGATGTGAGACCACAGTCAATCTGAGGTATCACATGCTAAGACATAGGTAACTTACTTCGTTATGTCTGTTCCATTCCAAACATATGGTTGTATGTTTTGCCCAGTTCAAAGGCTTGCAAGGTTAAGTCCTTAATTGACTGAGGCAAGATTACCAAATGCTCAAATGGTACACAGCCCTCATAATCACTCATCAACCCGTTGCGACTAAGGCCCACCATGGCACAAAGCCTCTTGCCACTTGCCTCTGTCTAAATCATTTCCCACCATAGTTGATTATTGTGCAACACATGTCAACAATAAGTCAACATCCATGTAGGATAACACATGTATCTACAATTCAACATCATCGTGTGGCAACACATGGATCTAACTTTGTTAGTTGCTCATGAAAATACTGGGCTTAATGACACACTACAAGATGAAAAATGTCCACTTCTGATTTACTTTTGTTTTATGTAATATTATATGTAGAAGAACTTCCGCTATAATAATTAATGCAACTTTTTGTATGGGTGTGTTTTTGTGGGACCCCGGATCAGCTATCCAGAATCTCCTGTGTATTTCCGTACTAGTCCCAGATCAGTAGCTAGTACACACAGTCACAGTGATACATCATTGCCGAACAAAACGAAACTTATAATATAAATATCCAAGTATGGGCCACATGGCCACTTATTACAATACTCGGTCCAACGACCGGACACTCAAAAGCAATAAGCAAAAGAAAGCAACAAGCGAACGCCACAACGCCACAGGCGACGACTAGGAACGCAACTAGTCCTCCTGGCAGTCCTCCTCGAAGAACTCCTCCTCTTCTTCGGCATCTTGGTAAATCTCTGATGATTACAATGTTAGTGTAGCACGTGAGTACAAAAGTACTCAGCAAGTCGGGAAATTATGATCATGAGGGGCTTTCCAAAGGAAGCTTAATAGGGTTTATTTGCATAAAGCCACTTTTGATTAAATCATACTTAAGTAATAGATTCCACAAAGCATCTTTTTACAATTCTTTTTAATAATTGAATTATTTATTATTGTAGTGAGGTTCTATCCACCATCACTAACATAAAGGCTCTATCCGCCAACAGTTTAAAAGATCAAAGTTAATCATGTGACTCCATCCAGTCAAATGCAAAACAGGTTCTATCCACTGGCTGGCTCTTTCCGCTAAACAACATTCGAGAGTTCTAACCACTCAACCCCAAAACAAAACACTTTTTGGTTTTAAAAAACAAAATCAAAGTCTACTAATATGAAAGCATTCTTCGCTGCCTTTTGACCGTAGGCACGCTTATTCGAATAGTTTTACTGGCAGAGGTGTACAACTTTACCCACAAGACAAGATATACCCTTGTTGCCATGCAATTAACACACTTCCTTAGGTGTGCCGTAGGATATCTTGACAAGGTCATACAATGTATCTCGCCTAACTAGACCTTAATTACCGAGGTTTCACCATTGTTAGGGTTCCCTCCACCCAAAGATCTGAAGCCCCCTCTTGCGCCGTGTGAGAAAAACTACATTGCCTCCGGCCCGGCATTCACATTCAACCAAGTGGTGAGTCTAAGCTAGGCTTCTACAAATTAGTGAGCCAGTCGTACCATTATAGACATGTGGTAGTACGGTTATGCTTAAAATGGCAATCATAAGCGTCGGTCCTTATATGACTTGGGGCGGTACTTGCACAAAAGGATCAAGGCTTGATCCGCTCCCACCCGACATTCCATGCCGCCCAAGTCAAAATCATTTTTCATTTCTTTTGATTTTAGAAAACAGGACCAAAACCATAATAATAACTTTCAAATCACATATGATGACATTCTTTTTGAATAATCCCACCCCTGGATTGTTTTCATCGGAAAAGGTCCTAAGCAATTCTACCGTACTAGCAACGGGATACCATATAAACATAGGCATGGTATAAACAATGTTCTAGGGTTACAATGGATATGATTAACAATGTCAAGGTGGAATTAACAAGTTCGGAATAACTAACACTTATATTTGACATATTTCATTAAATATAGCTATGCAACTTTATAAACAATTTTAAATCATTTCGCAAACATAGGAGCAAAGTGCATCAAGGAGACTTGCCTTGATCATGGCGTGTGTCGAACTCGGAAGGCTCGACGGCGAAATCGTGATCAGCGGGATCGTCGACTACACGCAAAACGAGGCAATAAATAAATAACAGAAAATAAATAAAATCCAAAAATTATAAAATTAGTACTGGCAGGAAGGTCTTGATTTATGATGAATTTAGAAATTTGAATGAGGTCAAACGGAGTTCGGAGGTGAAAGTTATGAGCTTCCGAAGTTTGAATTTCGAATAAATCGAAAACCGAGAATATTCCCGGAATATTCCTCTCGGGTTTGACTGGTCAACAGGGGCTTTGACTGGCTTTGACTGGTTTGACTTGGTCTTTGAGGATATGGCAGTGGGGCCCACCTACCATGGAGAGGGAGGGAAAAGAGGAAGCTTCCTCTGGAAGCTTGCCATGCCATGGCAATGGAGGAGAGAGAAATAGAGAAAGAGAGAGAGGAAGGGAGAGAGAGAAGGGGGGGCTCGCCGGCGGTGAGGGGGCGGCGGCGGCGGGTCGCCGGCGGGTGGCAGGCGGGCGGTGGTGGGACCTGGCCGGGCGACGGCGGCGCGGCGGCGGGAGCGCGCGGCGGCGGCGGGCAGCCGGCCATGGGCAAGGCCCCATTACAGAGAGCTTCAACCCAACCAAAGAACAGAGCACTTCCAAAACCAACTAAAACACAAGTTTCCCAAAAACTTGATTTCTCTCTCATTTTTGCACGGATCCGATCCAAACAAAAAGCTAGAACCTCTAGGCAACGTCCTTAGCAACACCTAGGAGGAAGGAATTGAACCTAAACTCACCGGAATTGGAGAAATCGACGATGAACGGCGGTTCGGCCGAAAGCACCAAAACTCGAAATTCGTCGCCCACGGATGATGAAACCTAAAATCAATGGAAGGATTAGAGACTAGACATCCATGCTAACACAAAGAAACGATGGGGAGGAAGAAAGATCCACCGGAGTGGAAGATATGAGCAAGAACACGAAGAACGCGAAGAACAACCAAAGTTCGTCGGTTTTCTTGATCTTGCGGCCAATTGGATTTGAGAGGCTAACGGAGAGCTATACCACCGGAAAGAGGATTCTTATACGGAGAGATGAGGGGCGGAATCACGCGAAACGGATTAGAAACGGCCGCTCTATCACCATAAAGGTCGATTTTGGTTTCCTCGCAACCGTTCAAAATCCAGCGAGATCTCGGGTGCATTAACCCCATGGATAGAAAGAGGAGGCCGTTGTGATTCCAACGGATCCGACGGTTCGCGATTTGGAGTTGAATGGAGGGAGATACATGAATTTGAATAGATAGGATAGAGTTTGGATAGAGTTTAAAACTCTCTGTTATTTTCTCCAGGCAAGAACACGTACAAGCTTCCCAAGGTTGAAGATGCACTGTTCACCTGCCACGTGGCGGCCTGCGGTTGGTTCTCCTTTACGCAATTGTTCCGCCCTAGAGAAAAATTGGGAAAAATGGCCTAAAAATTCTGGAAAAATTCCTAAAGCCATTTTAGAATATTTGGGACTTAATGAAACTGGTTTGGTTTAATTTGGATGATTTTTGTGGAATTGGATATTCGGGCGCGGATCGCAGGCATTAAACAAAAGCCGCGCGAGATAAAATAGGAACGGATGTCCAAAAATCCGGAAAATGATTCCTAAAATCATTTCGGAATATTTGGAACATTTTAGAAGTGGTTTGGAGATTTTTGGAGCATTTTTGGACTCGGGTAAATTTTCGGGTCCCGGCGGGAACTGGAAAACCCGATTTTTCGCCCGGGAGGGAATTAATTCCCGATTTCGAAGGGGAATGGATGCCAGGTTAAAATAAACACCAGAGAAACTCCAACTTTTGAATTTACTTTATTTAAATTAGGTTTTCCTCCAGAAAGCCAAAACGAGGATGTTACAGTTTTCAAATTGAGAAAGTGTGTGCTAGCTACTGATCATGGGACTAGCACTGTATGGACTTTAGAATTTTCTTTTATGTTGCATTGTAGCATAAAAGGGAGGGTCTAACATTTACTAGGCTCTCGAGCTATTCGAGCTTGGCTCAGTGAAGCTTGCAAGTTCGGAATCAAGCTCGAGTTCGGCTCTTTTGGAGCTCGAACCAACCCTAGACCGAGCCGAGCTCGAGCTTTTTTACAGCCCTATATGCGGATGTAATGTACTCTTTTCTCCTTCCTTTTCTTTCCCACTAGGTTTTTGAGAAGAGTTTTTAACGAGGCTTATGCATTACGCAGTATTCACCCAAGAGGGGTGTTGAGATATAACCGGATTTTTGGTCTTAGTTGTTGAGATATATCCAGACTCTTAGTTTTGCGAACAAATTTTGTAACTACCCCTGAGGGGTTATGGGTATAAATATAGCTTCCCTTTGTAAAAGAGAATCAATCTATAATCAATAAGGAAAAGAGAGTTTATCTCTATGTATCATGTGTTTATGTATTGTTATTGTTCTTGGTCTATTATTGATTTACATTAGGAATTAGGATTGATGTACGGCAGTCATCATCGTTTTTCAACACAGATGACTGACTTCCTTTTGCACTTTTTAAACCCTGCTGCTGTTCCGAAGTTAAAACTTGTGGATAAGTCGTAGTATAATTAGAAAGACGTTACTCTGTTTGCAACGGTTCAGTCTTCTTCTTCTTCTTCTTGTTTAGTCACAAGTTGTAACAGCCTTAATAAGCTCAGTAATAGAAAAGAAGTCTAGTCCAGTTAGATGGGAGGAGGAATCTTCCTTCGCCAGAAGAGCCAGGAGGCTGCCTGCCTACCATCTCACAAAGTTGACACTTCACACAAGCCAACACATATGCAGTAACGTACACCAGTCACATGCATGGTCTTAATTACACCAAACCCTTTGTGATTTGTGCCGCTAATCTTGGTGCATGCATGCTTTACCCTGGAGTGATTGATCGAACAACCTGACTCTGCACTTACTCCCTCCGTCTCACAAAGAGCACTTACAGTTGGGCTCTACGGACTAAAGATGCACTCTTTATGGGATAAATTTTGAACACTAGAAATACAGTCTTTGTGGGATAGAGGGAGTAAGTCATATTGTTATCCAGCCTGCCTCTCAGCGACAAAGTAATGTGAAAATTGGCATATATACATACATACATACATACTACTACAGAATATGACCATATATACAATAATTCATTGTGAATGCATATTGTCAAAGTACAAACAAACTTATGGCGTGATACACGTTGAGTTCAATTTCTTCTCCACGGACGTACGCCATATAGCTCTTGATGCATCCCGGCAAACGTCCAATTAAAGCTACGGTCTACGGACTACCTGCAGTACCTAAGATTAATATGTACTTTTTTCGATCCAAATAGTACTTGTCGTTTTGTATATGATTGTAGTAAAACTTTCGAAACTTTGGCCGTGGGTATCTTTAAAATAATTAAATTGGACACATAAAAACCATATGTGTATATTTGTCTCGAAAACTACTTTCGTAATATTGTAATCTTATTGTGTTTTATATATTATAATAGAATTTTGTAGTCAATGCTAAGTTTCGTAGACCGTGTCGATATAAAACAAAAACAAAAACAAAAAACAAAACTGCTTGTGAACAGATGAGGTACTATTTTTTTTTTCTGTGGATTGTGGAAGCCATGAACATGGGAAGGGAAGGGAAGAGAAGGGAAGGTCCAAGCTTTTGGTAGCCTAGCTAAACCAAACCACAAGCGCGGAAACCTGTAAACAAACAAACAAACATAGCCAACTAACAAATGATGGATTAAACTATATGTGAATCAAACCATTATGCAAGTCGTCGTAATAGTTGTTGAGCACGACGGCCATATAGTATTTGTTTGTTCAAACCATGCACATGGCCATGGAGCCTATCTAGCCTGGCATTCCGAAAAGAGGAGGAAGGCTGGGGGGGGTGGGGTTGCGCGTCGGCGGCATGAGCGGTACCGGTTGTTGAGCTCCAACGCAACGGCTAGCTGGGCAGGTCAAAAGAATTGCCGCGTCCGGCCACCAACCCCGCGGCCGTCAACGACGACGCGCGCCACCCCATGCACGGTGGCACATCTGTCAGGCGACCACCTGCTCCGTTACTTCCTGGCCTTCTCCTTCTTCTCCCTCCTTGTTTGGCCGGCCTGCCTCGATCGATCGAGATCGCCTATATAAGCAGCTGCATGCCCAGCTAGCCAGCAGCCAGCTCCAACCATATCTTCGTCGATCGTAATCAAGCAACAAGCACGCATACCTCACATCAGATCATCGACAAGCTAGCATCTTGCAGCTGGTCGATATATCCATCTGCAGTGGACAGATCGAGAGTGGGATATGGCAATGGTGAAGGCCCTCGTCGCCGTTGCAGCCGTGGCCGCGCTGGCCCAGCTCGCTGCCGCCGCGGTGGTTCACCCGGTGGGAGGCAACGGCGCCGCGTGGGACACCACCGGCAGCTACAACGCCTGGTCCGCCAAGCAGAAGTTCTCCCAGGGGGACTCCCTAGGTAAGAACACCTGCGACTATCCATCCCTAGCTAGCTTGTACTGCTTCGGCCCGTCACAAGTACTTACTTCTCTGCCATGCGAGCGTATCGCATGCAGTGTTCACGTACTCGTCGTCGCACGACGTCGTGGAGGTCAGCAAGGCCGGCTACGACGCCTGCTCGCCCAGCAACGCCATCACTACCGACACCGGGGGCAGCACCACCATCAAGCTCGCCACCGCGGGGAAGCGCTACTTCATCTGCGGCGTCCCCGGCCACTGCGCCGCCGGCATGAAGCTCGAGGTTAACGTAGCCGCCGCAGCCGCCGCCGCGCCTGCCCCGGCCAAGACCAAGCCCAGCGGCCCGAGGAGCGTCGCCCCTGCCTCCGCCCCCGCACTGGCACCGGAGGCCCCTGCTGCGCCCTCCACCGACGAGCTGCCGACCGGGTCGTCCCCGACGGGCGCGCCGGCACCGAAATCGTCCGATGCGGCAGGCATTGGCATGATCGGAGCCAAGGCTGCCGTGGCGCTCGCCATGGGGATGGCCTTGGCGCTGGCCATGTGAGGGAGATCAGGCCGCGTTTAATTTTCGGGTGCTTAATTAATGTAATTCAGTGATTGATTAATTGGTGTTGAGAAATTTGCGGATTTCTTCTTCTTCTTCTTCTTCTTCTTCTTCTTCTTCTTCTTCTTCTTCTTCTTCTTCTTCTTCTTCTTCTTCTTCTTCTTCTTCTTCTTCTTCTTCTTCTCAGTCGATCGAATAATAAAGATACTCTCATTCTTTGAACTCGTAATTTTGGGATGCATGTGTCCATAACTAACATCGTTTATCCTCATTCATAGTAGCCGCTCAGAGTAGTGAAATTTTCGTGTTTTGTTGACTAACGTGAAGTAGGCTTGTACCACTAACTTGTAAGAAGTTGAGAAAGAATAGTCTCACATGTACCACTTTTGTCTCGATGAATTGAAAGATCAGGACCACTTTTGTCTAGATTTTCCAAAAATAGCAACTCAACTCCAAAATTCATAAAACTTTTTGGAGAGCTTCCCATAACCATTTGAAACTTAAATAAAATACTTCTAGATTTGTTTTGTTTCTAATTTAGAGTTTAAAAATTAGAAACTGCAACTAGGAAATAAAAAGCATTTTCTTTAAATGTCAAAAATTTCAGAAAAGCCAGAAAAATTCTGACAATTCATAATAAACTCAGAAATAACTTGGCAACTTAATATTTCAACCTGGGTTCAAAAATTAGGTTTTCAAAATACATTTGTGATATTTGATTTCATATTCAATTAGCGCATATATATTTACAAACTCTTGACCTTTGAATTATAGTAGTGCTATTCTTTTTTATTTTTTACCCAAATTAAAATATGTCTAAGCCAACTATCAAATCTAAACATTAAAAAATTAAGGTCCACGAAATTAAGTGCTAGATGTTTTCTCTTTTCTTTAAAGAATTTTTAGCTTATTTCTCTTTTTTCTTAACAGATGTAAATTATCTATCAAGTTTTATTTTGAGAGACCATGTGTTGGTCCGTTCATGTTTGCAATAAGTATTTGACTGTATTTAAGCTAGTGATAATCAGGTTTGAGATTGATTTGATTTTTTTCTAAATTTGGAAGCAATTTGAGTACTGTTAGGTTTGGGCGGCATTACTGGCCTCAGAAGGTGGTAGTTATTTTCCAGTAAGGTTTTTCTCTGGTTTGAGCTGTGTCGGGATCGGATTTTTGAATCCAAACCCTCTGTGTATAACCGCACTATTCTCGAATCAAGCTAGTGCACACAGTGAAAAACAGTGATGATAACACATCCATATCACAAATCAAATAATATTAAAACTCAAATGAAATGTACCGACCTTATGGTCAACGATTACAAATAAATGGCCACATGGCTTGAGTTCAATAAAGTAGTAGCGAAAATAAAATAAATAATAGCGAGATAAACCCATATATGTGCCGAACATGCAATCAACTGGAGTGTGCATCCTAGAATTCTGGATCTCCTTCATCGAAACCACAAGTATAGTACTCGTAGTCACCTTTTGCTTCTACACACTTGTCGGGACCCCGAATTTGCAAATTCGGACCCTCTGTGTATTCAGCACTAGTCCAGGAACGGCTAGTGCACACAGTCTTAACATTGGTAAATATCACAATCATACCAATCGATATTATCAAAGTACTTTATTTAAATAACCAAACTGGTTACTCGACCTTATGGTCAAGTTACAAATGTATGCCTCGCAAGGCGAAACTTATTAAAAGAGAAATAATAGCAGCGGAAAATCAAATAGCTTCGTGGCGCCATCCAGTATACCACAGGCAACCGGTGGGCTCGCTTCCTAAGTAGACGGATCCTCTTGGAGTTCCTCCTCCAAAGCTGGCGTAATCTCCTCTTCAAGCGATATTGTGTTGAGGCAAGGGTGAGTACTTGGTACTCAGCAAGTCATGCACAGAATGCAAGCTAAGATACTATATGCATGGCTTGGTACAAAGGAATAGCTCAAGGTATATTTGCAGTAAACAGCATTTGACAAATAATATAAGTAGATTCGAAAGCAGTAGAAATAAGTAAAGCATAAATAACTTTTCAAGAAGTTTAATAAACATTTTCCCCATCCTAAACCACATTTCCATCATCTTCATTATTAAACCATCCCAACTTTCCAAATCCAAGTTATTTTTGAGAAAATCTAACCCTTGACTGTAATTCGGCGATGTCCAATACCGCGGACACGGCTATTCGAATAGATTCTAAACTCTGCAGAGGTTATGCACTTTACCCACAAGATACTGATCAAACACCACAAAGGCGAAGTTCCGTAACAAAGTCTTTCGGAAACCTCTAACAATACAAGTGGTCCTCCCGGTTATTGCGCACTAACCCTTCCCTTCGCTAAGGCGAAGTCTAGGCCAATCAACCGTTAGATGGGTACTGGCCTCGGCCCGATGCGCTCCCCGTACAACTTACACAAAGGGTGTAGTTGACCTCCCGAGGTCCCACAGTGCGTTATTAGCAACTTAGTCAACTAGGTCCGTCCCATTACGGACATGTGGTTGCACGTTAGACCCAGTTCAAAGGCTTGCAAGGTTAAGTCCTTAGGGTGACCAGGGCAAGACTACCCAAGAACCAAATCAACATTCCCAACGCCACAACTGCACCACCAGATAACTCATGCCACATGCCCCAGACAAAAACTGATTATCAAACCCCAGTTGATTACCATCCACCACCTGCCATCAAAATCACAAGAAACTTTTCCAAAACAGGATCAATATATCATTAAGTCAATATTAGCATTTGATTATCCAAAATCATGTTATGAGCACGAAAGTGTGTCTAAGCGATACTACAACGGTCTATAACCCATGTTGGCAATTTAATAATGTCCAACTAGTAATCCACAACTAGGGTGACAAGGGTCATGGCACATACTTAAATAATCAAGGTGTCATACAAAGAAATTGGTACTTATCTAACCCCATGTTTAAACCAAGTATTTTTCTAATTGAACTAGCATGCAATAGTTTAAATCAAAATAGGTTTCGAAATAAGATCAACATGGTCAAAGCACAACTTGCCTTCAAAAAGTACTTGTTCTTGGTCTTGAGTTGGATCCTGAGTTAATACTTCTCCTTTGAATCCTTCCGGCACTTCAACGTCTACTCGTAAAGCGTGCAAATAGCAAATACACGAATAAACAATAGGCAAAAAGTGTCCAAACATCCAAATAAAATCCATAAACAGAAAGAACATAATTTTACAAATTTTTAGAAACTGGAATCGTCAAATTTGGAGTTAAGACGCAAAAGTTATGATTATTTAAAGTTTAAATAATCAATTAAATAATTTTGCAGAGAAAAACTTTAGTCCAAAAATTAAATAAAATTTATATTTAGGTAGATCTCATTTTTATACAAATTTAGAAATTTGAATCACTCAAATCGGAGTTGAAACGCAAAAGTTATAAGCGTTTGAAGTTTGAATCCAAATTTGAATCAATATTTCGAATTAATAAATCATTTTCTTTTTCGGAAATTAATTATTGCGTCAGCATGGACACGTGTCATCCTGTGATTGGTCCACAGTGACCTGCTGACGTCAAGATCGACGGTCCCGTGATGACGTCAGCATGACGTCATCATGCCACGTGGCATGTCCCGGGTGCTGCCACGTGTCTCGGTCCATGGACTGAGTCCACGGTGACACCCGGCCCACGGCTTGGATGAGACTGACAGGTGGGACCACCTGTCAGTGCGGGGTCTCACGCAAACGCGTGGGCGACGCTGCGGCCCTCTCGACTTGCGGGGCCCGCGTGTCGAGGACACGCGCCACACGCGTGGGTGCGATTAGGCACCGCGTGTCGTAATCCGATCCGTCGGATTTCGATCTAACGGTCATAAAGAATTTGGCTACGGTGCGTTGGAGCGCCACGTGGCTCAAGCAGAGACACACGATTAAGATTCGACGGCTATGACAGATCTACCCGATAACACTCGATCCAATCTAACCCGTGACGATCTAAAACCAACGGCGGAGATTGAATCTAAAACCGCAACGTGGAATTACACGGAGGTGACGTGGGCTAACCTGGACCGTTGATCGGGATCGAACGGTGAGGACCTTCGCGGGGCTTGGCGGCGTGCGGCGGTGCTAGCTCGGCCGGAGAGGAGGAAGACGATGCGTAGCGGCGCTCCCGTGGGTTTCCGGCGAGGAGAGAACGTCCCGCGGGTGCGTCTCGCTTCGGGGGTCTCGGATCCGATCTCCAATGCCCCGGGGAAGTGGCGGACAGCGGCGGAGCGAGGCAAAGACCCAAGCAACCCTAGGTCCAATTCCGGCGAGCAATTGCGCGAGCGTGGTTGCGGCTCGAGCGAAACGGATCGAGGCAATCGGTGCGCAAGGGCAAGGTGATTACGGCGGTGGGGTCGTCTCCTTAAATAAGGCCTCGACGTCCGCGATATGCGCGGAACCCTAGCGAACTCGGAGGCGGCGCGGCGGAGCTCTCCGGCTCGGACTCGGACGGGGAAGACGGCACGAGAACCGTCCACGTGTCCCGATCAGCGGCCCCGATCGGATCGGCGCGAACGGGTTCGGGTCGGACACGGCTCGACCGGTACGGGCGATTCTCGGCCGTTGGATCTTGATCCAACGGTCGGAGAATTAGGGTTCGGTTTGGGTTCGGTGACTTGGTTTGATCGAAACGGTTGGCTCGGTCGGGTTCGGGTCGGACTCGAGTCTGACTCGGACGAGGAACAAGATTAAACCCGGCGATTTTAATATTCAAAATAATTCGATAATTCATTTAATTCATTAAAAATAGCAAATAACTCGTAAAAATTCTAAAAATTACGGAAAATATTTTGGATCATTTTGGACTCAAGTAAAATATTTCCAACAAAATTTTATGTGCAAAATTAAATTCTTTAATTATTTCAAAATGGAATAAATTCAAATAAATTCCAAATAAATCCAAATAAATTCCAGAAAATTCCAAAAATCCACCAAAGTGCCAAATCACACATGAATTTAAGAAAAGCAAAATTTTGGGGTGTTACAACACTCCTCTATGGAAAGTGTGGAATATTGCAAGAGTGAGTACACAATCGTACTCATAAGCCTTGGAAACTTAATGCGTGATAACTATATGCAAAGCTGAACAAATGAAGGCATAATATGGCTCATTTAGTATAAAGCAATGTTTAATTTTAAATATCACTAGTAATTTCACAAAGCATCATTAGACAAATGAAGTTGTAAACATTAAATTTATTATATCAACTAAACAGTTTCAAATTACTCGACTGGCTCCAACCGCCAAACCACAACCCGTGAGTTCCATCCACTCACGGATTCTCAAAACATCATTTTCATTTAAAAATAAAACTATAAAATCTACAATGTGAAAGCGTACCTTACTTACCCTTGACCCTAGGTATGGCTACTTAAGTAGTTTTAACTCTGCAGAGTGTGTACAGCTTTACCCATAAGACATGATCAACTCTTTGTGCAATCAATATTAGCACACTTTCTTTGGTATACCGTAGAGAGATCATGATAAGGCCTTTACAGTGTATGAGCTCACTATTAACTTCGTCCGCTAAGGTTCCACCGCTGATAGGGTCGGAAAGCCCAGTCCAGAAGCCACCTCTTGTGCCTTGCGAGTGTCTCCATCCGGCACTACATTCCACCAAATGGCGAAACCAATAATGAGATGCACAAATTACTTAGCCAGGTCGTACCCATATAGATTTGTGGTTGTACGGTAGTGCTCGGTCCAAAGTAACACACATTTTGATCCTTAATTAACTAGGGCAGAGCATTCACTTTACCAAAATATTCTCGTGCATCCAGCACCCACCAACATCCATCCTCCCTAGTCTAAACCATTTTTACACTTTACTTCATTTAAATAACAAAAGCAATACTAATTACCGCAACTTCATTAAAGAGTTTAAATAAAGTTTGAAATGTGTCGGGACCCCGAATTTGCAAATCCGGACCCTCTGTGTATTCAGCACTAGTCCAGGAACGCGCTAGTGCACACAGTCTTAACATCGGTAAATATCACAATCATACCACTCGATATTAATAAAGTACTTTAATTAAATAGTCAAACTGGTTACTCGACCTTATGGTCAAGTTACAAATGTACGCCTCGCAGGGCGAAACTTATTAAGAGAGAAATAATAGCAGCGGAAAAAAAATAAGATAACTTCGTGGCGCCATCCAGTATACCACAGGCAACTGACTGGGCTCGCTCCCTAAGTAGACGGTTCCTCGTGGAGCTCCTCCTCCAAAGCTGGTGTTGTCTCCTCTTCAACTGGTGTTGTATTGTGGCAAGGGTGAGTACTTGGTACTCAGCAAGTCATGCACAGAATGCAGCTAATATACTACATGCATGGCTTAATACAAAGGAGTGGCTCAAGGTATTTTTGCGAAATGCGACATTTAACAAGTATCATAAGTAGATTCGAAAGCAGTAGAAACAAGTAAAGCATAGATAACTTTTCAAGGAGTTTAATAAACATCTTTCCCATCCTAATCCACATTTCCATCAACATCATTATTTAACCAAACCCAACCTTTCAAATCCAAGTTATTTTTGAGAAAATCTAACCCTTGACTGTAATTCCCGAGCGATGTCCAATACCGCGAACACGGCTATTCGAATAGATTCTACACTCTGCAGAGGTTATGCACTTTACCCACAAGATACAGTCAAACACCACAAAGGCGAGTTCCCGTAACAAAGTCTTTCGGAAACTTCTAACAATACAAGTGGTCCTCCCCGGTTGTTGCACACTAACCCTTCCCTTAGCTAAGGCAAAGTTTAGGCCAACCAACCGTTAGATGGGTACCTGGCCTTAGCCCCGGTACGCTCCCCCGTACAACTTACACAAAGGGTGTAGTTGACCTCCTGAGGTCCCACAGGTACGTTATTAGCAACTTAATCAACTAGGTCCGTCCCATTACAGACATGTGGTTGCACGTTAGACCCAGTTCAAAAGCTTGCAAGGTG
Source organism: Rhipidocladum racemiflorum (assembly GCA_036346355.1). NCBI lineage: Eukaryota > Viridiplantae > Streptophyta > Magnoliopsida > Poales > Poaceae > Rhipidocladum > Rhipidocladum racemiflorum. The sequence continues at coordinate 1,193,202 of CM070582.1, forward strand.
AAGTCCTTAGGGTGACCAGGGCAAGACTACCCGAAGAACCAAATCAACGTCCCCAGTGCCACAACTGGCCCACCTGATCATTCTTGCCACATGCCCCGGTCAAAAATTATTTATCAAAACCCCAGTTGATTACCATGCACCACGTGCCATCAACATCACATGATACCTTTCCAAAACAGGTTCAATATATCATTAAGTCAATGTTAACATTTGATTGTCCAAAATCATGTCATGAGCACGAAAGGTGTCTAAGCGATACTACAACGATCTAATTTCCCATGTTGGCAATTTAATAATGTCCAACTAGTAAACCACAACTAGGGCGACAAGGGTCATGGCACATATTTAAATAATCAAGGTGTCATACAGCAAATTGGTATTTATCTACTTCCCCATATTTAAATAAAGTATTTCCTAATTGAGCTAGCATGCAATAAGTTAAATCAAAATAAGTTTCAAAATAGGATCAACATGGTCAAAGCACAACTTGCCTTCAAAAAGTACTTGTTCTTGGTCTTGAGTTGGATCCTGAGTCAATACTTCTCCTTCGAATCCTTCCAGCACTTCAACGTCTACTCGTAAAGCGTGCAAATAGCAATACACGAATAAACAATAGGCAAAAAGTGTCCAAACATCCAAATAAAATCCATAAACAGAGAGAACATAATTTTATGAATTTTTAGAAACTGGAATCACAATTGGGAGTTAAAATGCAAAAGTTATAGCATTTTGAAGTTTAAATAATCCATTAAATAATATTACAGAGGAAAACTTTAGTCCAAAAATTAAATAAAATTCATAATTAGGTAGATCTCAATTTTATACAAATTTAGAAATTTGAATCACTCAAATCGGAGTTGAAACGCAAAAGTTATAAGCGTTTGAAGTTTGAATCAAAATCAAATCATTATTTCGATAATAAATCATTTTCTTTTGGGAAATTAATTATTGCGTCGGCTGGACACGTGGCAGCCTCGATTGGTTGGTCGACGTCCACCGGTCCATGGACTCGGTCCACGCTTCGGCTAGGGTCTCACAGTGGACTCGGTCCCACGGCTCCACGTGTCAGCGACATGTGGACCACTCGGGTAGGCGTCATTCGGCGTCGGGGTACTCGACCCGCAGTCGGCAGGTGGGACCCAACGTGGCGTCATTCTTGGCGTCGGCGCTTTCATTGGGACGGCCGTGACATCTTGAGCCCGCCATGGCGTCGGCGTGGCGTCATGGTGCGGTTTAATCACGTCGCCGACACGGGCCTGGTGTGTCGGCGTCACCTGCACGGGCGGCCGCGGCGGTCAGGCTTCCCGACACGTGGCACAATCTCGGCCGTTGATTTGAAATTCAACGGCGCAGATTGGATCTGGGTCTCACGCGTTTGGGTTAACGCGTTTGATCTGGACCGTTGGATCTAGATCCAACGGTCGAGATTGGATCTTGAGATTTTTGGACGGGATCTCACCGGTGGGTGACGCGGCGTGATCTTGGACCGTGCGATGAAGATCCAACGGCTCACAGTGTTTGCGGACGGCGATGGCGACACGGCGGAGCAGGGCCACCGGAGACGAAAACGACGACGAGCCCGACGGCGCTTCGGGGCCTCTCCGGCGGAGTGGGAGGTACCCGCAGTGCGCCTTGGCTTGAGGACTCGAATCGGGCTCCAACTCGGCGGAAGACGGCGGACGGCGGCGGGACGAGGCAAGGACCGTGGCGGAGGCTTCTCCAACTACGGCGAGCAATAGCGAGTCGACGGCGGCGGCTAGGGCTAGGGCGCTTGGGGCAAATGACGCACGAGACAAAGGCGAACCTCGGGCACGGGTCCGGGCATTAAATGCCGGCCCGAACGCCGAGATCCCCTCGGAATCCGTGGCGGAGCCGGTACGGACGGCGGAGTCCGTTCCGGACACGGCGAGATGACGTGGACGCACGAGGGCCGTCCACGTGGCGCGATCGACGGCCGAGATTGGCTCGGCGCGTGCCTAAGCGCGGGATTGACCTCGGCCGTTGGATCTTGATCCAACGGTTCGATCTGACCGGGGTTGACGCGGTTGGGTCAAGTCAAGTGGCGCAGCTGGCTCGGGTCGGACTCGAGTCCGACTCGGGTTCCGACTCGGTCGGATGAATAGTACTTGACCCAACTCAATTTCCAGCGATTTAATAATTAAAAAATAATTTCCAGAAATTCATTTAATTCATCAAAAATAGCAAAAGACTCAGAAAAATTCCAGAAAAATTCTGGAAAATATTTTAGGGTATTTGGGACTCAAATAAAATATTTCCAACAAAATTTTATTTGCAAAGTTTAATTCTTTAATTATTTCAAAATGGAATAAATTCAAATAAATTCCAAATAAATCCAAATAAATTCCAGAAAATTCCAAAAATTCACCAAAGTGCCAAATCACACATAGATTTAGGAAAAGCAAAATTTTGGGGTGTTACAAAATGATTCCCATAATGGCACAACACCGAAACATGTAAGCTGGACTAAGCAATTATATCATCCCACGCTACACTACTGGTTATCACCAAATAAAATAGCTAGTATCATCTAGGGTGACAAAGGTTCACAATGATCAATGTCAAAGGGGTCATAACAAGTTCAGGCATTTAGGTAAGCCTTGAGACTAGATTTAAAATACATTATATAAAAGTAAACATGCATAATTTAAAACAATATATGCATTTTATAAACTTGGGATCAACATGGCCAAGGAAGACTTGCCTTCGTTGCCTCCTGCTAATTTGTAGGCCCTCGGATCGGCTATCCGGAATCCTCTGTGTATTTCTGTACTAGTCCCAGATCAGTAGCTAGTACACACAGTCAAACAGTGATGAATCAACAACCATATCACGAATACATATAACTAAATAAGCATAACACTAAATAAAAGCAAAGACCTTATGGTCAAGGTTTACCATTACAGCCTTAACAGGCTGAACAACTTGAACAACTGCAGCGGAAGTCGAAAACACCATGGCGACCCATCCAAATGCCCACAGGCAATCGAGTGGGGAGCGCGTCCTAGTCCTGGGATCTCCTTGGACAGCTTCAAACACTTCTGAGACAGGTTGAGAATGTAGCACGTGAGTACATAAAGTACTCAGCAAGTCTGAGGAAAATGCATATGTGGGGCTTTCCAAAGGAACCTTAGTATGGTTCCTTTTGCATAAAGCCAAGTTTCATCAAATCATACTTGTTAATAAGTTTCACAAGGCATATTTGAGCAATTCTTTTAATAATTGAATTATGTAATATTTCAGTGAAGGTTCTAACCACCATTCACTAATATACAGGCTCTATCCGCCACATCTCAAAAAGATCATGATTCAATCCATCCACGGCTCTATCTGCCACGATTCACAAAAACAGGTTCAATCCACCTACTTGGCTTTAGCCGCCAGAAGCACACCCGAGAGTTCTAACCGCTCCCGGATCCCAAAACAAACCATTGTTTAGTTCGAAACCAAAAACCAAAGTCTACCAGTATGAAAGCATTCAGCAAGCTTTGCCTTTGACCGTAGGCACGGCTATTCGAATAGTTTTAACTCTGCAGAGGTGTACAGCTTTACCCACAAGACATGATATTCCCTTGATACCATGCAATTAACACACTTCCTTAGGTGTGCCGGCAGGGATATCATGACAAGGCCTTTACAATGTATACGCCTAACCTGACCCACCCGCTGAGGTTTCACCGCTGTTAGGGTTATATCCACCCAGTACAGAAGCCCCCTCTTGCGCCGTGTGAGAAAAACAACATTGCCTCTATCCGGCGCTCACATTCCACCGTTTGGTGAGTCTAAGTTAGGTTTCTACAAATTATTCAGCCAGGTCGTGCCCACTTTGACATGTGGTTGTACGGTTATGCTTAGAATGGAGACAGTCATAAGCATCGGTCCTTAACTGACTTGGCGCGGTACTTGCACAATGAAGACTAGCGCTCCATCCGCACCCGCCAAACAACCCATTCCGCCCAAGTCCAAACCATTTTTCATTTTATTTTTATTTTGTAAACCAACGGTAATACTCCTTGCCTATAACTTTCAACACAATGTTTCAGGAGATAAAAGAAATTTCCCACCCATAGGTGACTACTGACCAACTGCGACTCTAAGCATTTCTACCGAACTATTCTATTCCACCAATAGTTGATATTATAGTTTTCAAGTCTCAATGTTGATCAAAACTGTTAGAATTAACTCTACAATCCCCAAAGTTCTGAGATCCACCAAGACTCCCCCATTATTATCATGGTACTTTATAATCCGGTCCAATTTAGTACCCCAACAAGTAAAGCCTATATCGTGTGCCATCACGCCTCCAAAATCATATAAAGCTACTATCACCATTGTACATGAAACAATCTCCCTAAAATACAAGTCTCATTATCGATTACCCATTATCCATACATCGATTAATTTGATGAGCTATTTGATCCACCCAAAATAATCCATAATCTCATCCCCGAGCATGTTTCAAGAAAGATTCTATAAATCTAAGATTTCATTAATTCATTGACTACAGCTATTTCCATAACCAATGATACCAAGTTTACTAAACAAATCACACATAATCCACATTATTCATAATCCCGCATAAATGGTTATCGCGGAGCCATATTTCAGAAAATCGTCCACCAAACCACCGAGTATGATTCTCAATATTATCTTCTTACTCCATCGAGTATATTTGATAATATTATTGACTAAATCATCGAGTATCATTCTCAATATCACCTATTGTAATCTTTCGCATTGTCATCGCTAAATCACATAATATGCCGGTTAAAATCCACCGAAATATAATTCACCACCTATTCTATTTGATCCCCAAGTAAGGCCCTCAATATTATTTATTTAACTTTACCGACCATTATCCTTCATATCATACATCTTCCAATACTTCCCCAATTCATGCTAATCATATTACGATTCGCTATTACAATCCAACTCCGCAATATTTCAACTACCACCACTCATAGGTCACTTTCGTAATGACTACCTCCACATCATCACTAATAATCATCTAACTCCAATTTGCATTCTATACCGTTTGCTCCATCAAAATGTTTGCCAACTAGCCTTTTCCCTTAAATAAAGAATCTTTTATCAAAAGTAGTTATTATGGTGGATTACTATACTAGGGTGATAAAGGAACAGGGATAACAATAACAAGGAGGCGTGAACAACAGGTATAACTAATAGCCTAACGTCAACATCATCCTTTTATATAAATAGCAATGCAGTTTGTAAAACATGGTAAAACATTTATAATTGTAGGATCAACATGCGTCAAGGAGACTTGCCTCGGTCACAGCGAGAATGTCGAACTCTTGAAGTCCGGCGGCGGGGTCGGCGGTCGCGTCGGGGTCCTCGGCTACGCGCAAAACGAGGCAATAAATAAATACAAGAAAATAAATAAAATCTAAAAAATACAAAAATAGTACTGGCAGGTAGATTTTGATTTTAGATGAATTTAGAAATTTGAACGGAGTCAATCGGAGTTCGGACGGAGAAGATATGAGCTTCCGAAGTTTGAATTTTGGAAAATTGGAAAACCGGGAATATTCCGAGAATATTCCTTTGTTGACTTTTCTGAATTTTTGGGTAGACTTGGGGTCTATGGCAAGTGGGGCCCTCATGTCATTGGGCTATGGCCTTCTTCAAGCTTTGCCATCTCCATGGCCATGGATGGGCTTGGGGCTCCATATGGAACCGGCAAGGGAGGGCACGGCGGGCCGGGCGGATGGCCGGCCGGCGGTGGTAGGGGGCGGCGATGCTGGGGAGGGCGGCAGCCAAGCCCGTCGGAGGCGGCGGGCGCGACGCCGAGAGCGGCGGCGCGCGACGGCCACGGGCGGCGAAGCAGCGCCGAGGCGCGGCTGAGATGGCACATGGGCGGGCGGGCGGGCGGCGCTGAGGAGGCATGAGACGCGGGCGGCGGGCGACGCGGCGAAGCTCGTTGGCGGCGGGCGATGGCGGCTGACCGGCTGCGCACGCACGGGAAGCTCCCAAAACAACAGAGCACCCCATTTTTCATCCAAAACCCAAATTTGGCCCAAATTTGAATGAAACATGACCAAATAAAAGCATGGATCATCTAGAGAACAACCTTAGGGACCCATAGGAGGAAAGAATTGGATCCAAACTCACCGGAGGCGACGAATTTGGCGACGAACGGAGTTCCGGCCGAAATGACAAAAACCCAAAATTTGTCTCCAAAACTTGAGGGATGCTAAAATTGATTGAATGGTTAGATTCTAGACTCCCTCACGGTCACAAGGAACCAAACGGAGTGGAGAAAAACCCACCGTGGAGAGATCTATGGCCAAGAACACGGAGAACACCGAAAACGGCGACCCAGCGTCGGTTTTCTTGATCTCACGGGCGCACGAGTGGAAGAGGCGAAAGGAGGATCATACCACCGGGACGGGGATTCTTATACGGAGAGAATGGAAGTGGAATCACGCGGAACGGAGTTGAAACGGCCGAGTTATGAGCATTTGATTGCATTTCGGTTTTTCTTTAATGCGACGGTTTCCGGCGATTTTTCGAACGGAAGGGAATTAAATCCCGATTTTGGATGGGAAAGGATGCCAGGTTAACATAAACACCAAAAAAAACTCCAATTTTTGAATTTAAATAATTTAAATTAGATTTTCACCAGAAGGCGAAAATTAGGGCGTTACATAATTCTACCTCTGAATGTTCAACTGGTTGAACTTCAGCAACATCGTCTACACATGAAATGAGAACAAATAAATTCAAAAATTTAAAAGAATAGTACTGGAAGGTAGGTCTT